>CM031977.1:1397339-1997339 GCA_018804465.1 Populus tomentosa | reverse complement strand
AGCTTATCAGGAAATATTCCCATCAAACTCAGCCAGTGCTCACTCATGATGCAGCTGGATTTATCTTTTAACAGCTTGCAGGGGCCTCTTCCACCAGAAATTGGAGTTTTTGCTAACTTGGGGCTCTCCCTCAACCTTTCAAATAACAATCTAGACGGGGAAATTCCTGCAACTATTGGAAATCTGGTATCTGTACAAGCTATTGACTTATCGGTGAACAGATTTTCTGGCATTATACCAAGTTCAGTTGGAAGTTGTACGGCTTTGGAGTACTTGAACCTATCCAAGAACATGATTCAAGGTACAATTCCAGAGTCATTGAAACAAATTGCATATTTAAAAGCACTGGATCTGGCTTTTAATCAATTAACAGGCAGCGTTCCAATCTGGCTTGCCAATGACTCAGTAATGAAGAATTTCAACCTGTCGTATAATAGATTAACTGGAGAAGTTTCAAGTATGGGAAGGTTTAAAAATCTTAGTGGAAGCACATTGATAGGAAATGCAGACCTGTGTGGTGGTTCTGCGCTAACGGGACTCCAGCCATGTGCAGTTCAAAAGAAAAGGAGGAAGTTATGGAAATGGACCTATTACTTGTTGGCAATTACTATTAGCTGCTTTTTACTGCTCTTGGTATATGTCGGGGTCCGTGTATCTGAAGAGGCAATTCTGATGGCTTTCAGAAGACGAAATTTCACTCAAAGAGAGCTCGAAATTGCAACGAACGGGTTCAGTGATGCCAATCTCTTGGGGAGAGGAAGCTTTGGATCTGTTTATAAAGCTTGGATTGAAGATAGAATATCTTTTGTCGCGACATACGGCAACAATTGCCTCTTGACTTGGTTCAGTGATACCAGATTTGTTTCAGCGACAAAAGCTTGAAATTTCTTGACTTGTCTGTTAACAACCTATCTGGGGTCATTCCTGATGAACTAGGATGATGCAGGTATTTCCCCGTTAACAATCTAGACGGGGAAATACCTGCAACTATTGGAAATCTGGTATCTGTACAAGCTATTGACTTATCGGTGAACAGATTTTCTGGCATTATACCAGGTTCAATTGGAAGTTGTACGGCTTTGGAGTACTTCAACCTATCCAAGAACATGATTGAAGGTACAATTCCAGAGTCATTGAAACAAATTGCATATTTAAAAGTACTGGATTTGGCTTTTAGTCAATTAACAGGCAGCATTCCAATCTGGCTAGCCAATGACTCAGTGATGAAGAATTTCAACCTGTCCTATAATAGATTATCAGGAGAAGTTTCAAGTATGGGAAGGTTTAAAAACCTTCCTCTAAATTCTTCGGCATGAAAGATCGCATGTGTAAACTGGTCTGGATATTTCATTCACCTTGCAGTGGATTAAGATCATTTGACTAAAATGATTATTTTCTTTTTTCATTTTGCTAACAGTGCTTTGTTGCTTGTAAACAGAATATGGACAGAGTAATGGAGTATCACTTAGAGGAGACGTCTACAGCTTCGGTATCATGCTGCTGAAACTGATAACAAGGCAAAGACCAACAGGAGAAATGTTCACAGACGGGCTTGATCTAAGGAAGTGGGTGGGTGCCGCAACCCCTCGTCATATTTTGGATGTGGTAGACATGTCATTGAAGCGAGAGGCACATTCAAGTGGTGCTTTAGAGAAGCTAAAGCAATGCTGTGTTCATGTGGTCGATGCAGGAATTAATGATGTGCACAGAAGAGAATCCAAAAAGCCGTCCTTCCATATCTTTGATCTCCAGAGAGCTCCAAAACCTTTGGAAACCGATGGAATTTGGGAAATGAAGCATGGTTAAGCTAAATAAATAGCGGTGATGATTATGTCAGTTAAAAATAAGATGTTGAATGAGTTTGGTGAGATGTTATTAGATAATCATCAAGGTTTACATCGTTTATTTCTCTCCCTTGCTTGCTTTAACAAAAATAATATCTATGTTATGCTTTTGGCCAAAGTATAAATAAGTGTTCTTCTCTCTCTCTCTCTAAGCAGTTAGGTGGCAGCATTAAATCTATTTTAATACTAGGAATTCGTCTCTTTCTTGCTGCTTAGGAAAAATGGAAAACAAATAAGAACTGATTTTGAATGATCAAGTTCCCAATGGGAGAATTGTTCCGCAAGAACAATATGCTCTCTCTGCTACCTGCAAAGCATCAGTTCCGTATACTGATTTTAACAAAGGAATAATGAGCAAAGAATAGAAGCCATACTAAAACACCATTCACTTGTATGGAAGATGTTTCCACAATAAATTTGGTGATTCAATCCACAACAGCTTCGAACAGACTGATGGCAAGTTCATCTTAACGTCTAGTATGAAGAACATTTCAAAAGTTGTTGTGGATTTTTTTTCAAAAGATCAAGCCATGGTTTTATTTCAACATTTCACGTCTAGTATGAAGAACTAAACATGACACATTACCTGTTGATATAATTAACAACAATGCAGCAGCAAATTGAAACAGAATGTCATCATACATGAAAATGCAGGTTGCCATACTCAGATTTAGAACCAACCGAATGATTACCATCAAGAACATTTGGCCATTCAGGATCTTTCTTTCAAGCAGAAAAGAAAATCACCAGGAAATCACTGCTTGGCTGTGTTCAAAAATCAAAAGGGGACACAGAAAGTAAAGCATCCGCGTACACGACGCTTTAACTCCTTTTTGCCGGTGGGACATACTACTTTTTGACTAATTTATACACCCAGCCAGCGTTTAACACAAGATAGAGCTCTACATCAATAATTCATAAGAAATTGGCATGCCACTTTCTCATCAATTATTTAAGATATGATACGGGAGATAAGAAAATGATTGCTATTATCTACACAAAAAAATAATAATTAGTACGCTGTTAAACCATAAACATTCCTTCCTGGAAACCGACCTCAACTTTTCCTCACCAACAAAGTTAAGAAAAAGGAAAAGAAGATAATCGTTTTGAATTGAGGTTGAAATATGTTTTTTTTTTTGGTTAAAATTTAGATTTTTTTCAGTGTTTTTACATTATTTTTATGTATTGATATCAAAAATAATTTTTTTTAAAATAAAAAATATTATGTTAATATATTTTCAAATAAATTCTTTAATTAAAAATCAAACTTTAAATGATTCCGGACTATATTTTCAAATTTTTTGTTTTGTTAAAATGTTTTAGTGTGTATTTTAGCTGTAATAACCAGTTTATTAAAGTCATGAAAACTAGACCAATATTTAAAAAATTCCAAAAAACAAATTATTTTATTTTTTTTAACATCTGAGATTATAAACTTACATGTAAGACATGCTCCTAATATTAACATTAATTTCTTTTGTTGATGTTAGAATGGTTTGATTTTACCGGATAAGATAATGATCTTCTTACCGAGGAGGACTTTTCTTAAACTGTAGACAGAACAACAATTAAAAAGTATGATAAAACCATAACATGTATTAGATAATAAAATAATATAACTTACCTTAGATAGGCGTATTCGAGGTGATAATACATTTTTTTTACACAACCAATCCTCTTATCTATTTTTGAGACCATTTAAAGTTTATAATAACTAAAATACTAAATGACAGATTCTCTTTTTTTATTTTATTAAAAAAACAAGGATTTATTTTCTGTCCATATTACCATAGATACAACACAAGAGAATAGACAATTATTAACTTTACGTTCATTGTGAATGAAACCAAAGTTGAGTATAAAAACTCTATTTTCATGACTATGGTAAGAAACTTCTGTCCAAAGAAAGGTGTCATGTCATGTATATTTCAAATTACCTGTCAAGGTTCAGACAGTTAAGATCTTATGCATCTGCATTTCTACACTGGAAATTATCACCTAAAGTCTAATTTCTACTGATATAGACCTCTATCAAACAGGTGGGAAAAGAGGATTGAGGAGTGGTGTATCAGACTTCATTATTATTATTGCTTGATGACTCGTATTCAGATCATTAATTACTCACTGTGGCCCTCAACTCAGGTTTCTGACATGTATAGTTCACAGAGTGAAGACTTATCTAGATTACTGTGCAAGAAAAATGATGTGGTTGTCAATGACAATGGACAAAGTGTGATAGCTTCATATATTAAGAGAAAAGTAGTAAATTCTTCAGTGGAAACTTCAATCATGTTCTAGCAAGGGTTGTCTGGAAAAAGATTCCGGAAGACCACCAGTATCCACAAGGAAATCACTGCTTGGCTGTGTTCAAAAAAGCAAAAAGGCACACAGCGAGTCAAGCATCCGCGTACACGACGCTTTAACTCGTTTTGGCCGGTGGGACATCCTACTTTTTCACTAATTTATACACCCAGCTACTTTCTCATCAACTTTTCCTCACCGACAAAGTAAAGAAAAAGGAAAAGAAGATAGATGACTCATTCGTTTAGGTTGAAAATGTTTTTGTTAATTTTTTTTTAATATTAAAAATAAATTTTTAAAAAATAAAAAAATATTATGTTAATATATTTTCAAATAAATACTTTAATTAAAAACCAATCTTTAAATCATATTTCCTCTCACTTTATTGTTCTAAATTTCTATTAACATTATAATGCTTTTGATTTTAAACAAGTGAACTTAGCTCAACTAGATGAAATAGACAGTGAACAATTTTTTTCCAATCTACATAATTCGTGGTATGAAACAAGGAATTTTAACTGCTAATCTTCTTGATATAGACAAGTATATTTTTTTTATTTAAAATCTGTTATTTTTGTGTTTTAAAAATATTTTTGAAGAAAAATAATTTTTTAATTTTTTTACTTTACTTAAAATTAATTGTTTTTTGTGGTTTTAAATTATTTTAATGTGATAATATTAAAATTATATTTTAAAAATATAAAAATATTATTTTAATATATTTTTTAATAAAAAAAACCTTAAAAAACAATCAATCTTATACGCAGTTTGTGGGGTTTGGTTGGAGATAATAATTAATAAAATCTAATTCCCCACGTATTCTGGTCTAATTCCTCCATTAATTCAACTTTTTAAAATAATTAATTACAAAAAAAATGTTGAGTCTTTGTCTGGTGAGTCAACCCATGCGAGTCTTTGATGTTATACACATTCCTTCCAGGAAACTGACCTAACGTCTATTCCATGGCACATTAAGGAAAGAAGAGAAAGAAGACGATATATCCTCGTTGTGGCACACAGAGGGTTAAAGATCAACAAGCTGCCCTTGATTAATAACTGGTACAACTTTCTTCCTATTCCTCCATTCATTTCTCTCTGTTTTGGGTTAGATTCCATTGCTGTAGCATCATTCATGCTGTTCATATATGTTAGTGAGTTTTCCCTTTTAGCTCAAAATAACTCTGTAATTAATTAAGATCTCAGCTAATTTCCCACTGGCTCCTCTCTTTATAACTTTCATTGCTCTTCTTTGCTGGGCTCATATTTTTCTTCTTAAATATTCCTGCTCTGTTCTTTCAATCTCATTATGTTCTGACAGTTATTATTCACTTCTATCTCCTTCTTTCTGATTTTCCACATGTTTTTGGCTCGAACCTCTGAGCTATAGACCACTATATTTGTCCGATCATTCTAATACACTCTTGTTTGATCTAATACACTCTAGTTATATTACTCATCATTATAATTATATCGTTTGTTTTCTTTTTGCTTGTTACAGGGAATAATTATCACAAGTAGAAAGCTTACTTCTACATATACCAAGCATCTACAAATATGGCTTCCTCTTCTTCTCCCACAACTCCATATTGGAAGCACGATGTGTTTCTCAGTTTTAGAGGCACAGACACCCGCAATGGTTTCACCAGTCATCTTTATGATGCTTTGCAGCGAAACCACATTGATGCTTACATCGATAATAAACTTGATGGAGGAGAAAAGATCGAGCCTGCCCTCTTGGAAAGGATTGAAGAGTCGTTTATTTCGCTAGTCATTTTCTCTGAAAATTATGCAGATTCTACTTTCTGTTTGAGGGAACTCTCCAAGATTCTTGAGTGTATGGAGACCAAACAACAGCTGGTGTTACCAGTATTTTACCGACTTGATCCAAGCTATGTTCAAAATCTGACTGGGAGCTATGGAGATGCACTTTGCAAGCATGAAAGAGATTGCAGTTCTGAAGAAGTAGAGAGTTGGAGACATGCTTTGAAAGAAATAGCTAATCTCAAGGGCTGGGATTCAAACGTCATTAAGTAAGTTATTAATTTAGTTGCAGCATATTAAACCCCAACTTATGTAAACCATTTTGTTCGAGAATCAATGTTGTGTTTGATGTTATTATAAAATTTCTTAAGTTATGACAGCATGTCTTTGTTCTTTATTTATTATGCACTGCAGGGATGAGACCAAGCTAATTCAGGAAATTGTTTACGACATTCAAAAGAAATTTAGCCATAAGCTGTCACTCTCATTCGATGCAGAAGGCCTTGTTGGAATGCAATCACGCGTTGAAGACATCGAATCATTACTATCCTTTGGATCAACTGGTGTGCACATTGTGGGAATCTGGGGGATGGGTGGTATTGGTAAGTCAACGACGGCTGAAGCTGTGTATCGTCAAAACTGTAGTAAATTTGAAGGCCATTGCTTTTTCGAAAATGTGAGGGAAGAATCAAAGAAGCTTGGAGTGAATCAAGTAAGACAGGAAATTCTTGGCAAGGTATTAGGGAAGAATGATCTCAAAATACACGGAAAAGTGCTACCCCCGGACATTAAGCGAATGCTCCAAAGAAAAAAAGTCCTCATAGTTCTTGATGATGTCAATGATCCACAAGATTTAAAATATTTACTAGGAGAGGATGGTTTGTTTGGCCAAGGAAGTAGAATCATGATGACAAGTAGAGATAGGCAAGTGCTTATAAATGCATGTGATGAAGACAAAATTTACGAGGTTCAAATTTTTGATGAAGACGATGCACTTCGACTCTTCAGCTTACATGCTTTTAAACAAGATCGTCCTATAGAAGAATATAGTGGGCTATCAAAAACCGTGGTAAGCTGTGTTAAGGGCATTCCATTAGTTCTGGAGGTTTTAGGTAGCAGTCTATACAAAAAGACTGGTGTTGAATACTGGGAAAGTAAGGTGGCACAGCTAAGAACAAATGGTGGCGAGGACATTAAGAAACATTTGCAAATGTGCTATCATGAATTAGATCAGACAGAAAAGAAAATATTTCTTGATATAGCATGTTTCTTTGGACGGTGCAAGAAGGATGTTCTCCAGCAAACACTAGATCTTGAAGAAAGAAGTGGGATAGATCGTCTCGCTGATATGTGTCTCATAAAAATTGATCAAGACAAGATCAAGATGCATGATGTGCTCCTAAAACTAGGGAAAAAAATTGTCCTCCAAGAAAACGTTGACCCTAGAGAACGTAGCAGGTTGTGGGAGGCTGATGATATCTATCGTGTATTAACAACTCAGGTAACGTTTCCAAGTGATTTAATTGACTGTTTCTTGACTTTCTTGTTTATATCTAAGAGATGTAGCCTTGGACAAGAATAAATATCAAGGCCAGCTTCTTCTTCTTCTTCTTTTTTATTTTTTATATAGATACTGATTTACACTTTGCTTTAATTTGATAAATAGGGGACTGGATCAAAAGTGGAAAGCATATCCCTCATCTTGGATGCAACTAAAGAATTGACATTAAGTCCTACAGCATTTGAAGGGATGTATAATTTAAGATTGCTCAAAATCTTCTTAGAGAATCCCTCAAAGGAGCAAATTATGAATGGAAAGAGGGTCGGAATCCACCTTCCACGAGGGCTTCACTTTTTTTCAAGTGAGCTAAGGTTTCTCTACTGGTATAATTACCCTTTGAAATCCTTGCCATCAAATTTTTTCCCTGAGAAACCTTTTCAACTTGAAATGCCTTGTAGCCAGCTTGAACAACTTTGGAATGAAGGCAAGGTATATATGCTTTATCACCTTTCTTTTTCAAATAAAGGACAATTTTGAAATTATTTATAACATTTATCTTTTCTTACATTAAGTTTTTTTATTTACAGTCACTAGAGCTTCCCAGATTCGAGAGTTTCTGTACTTTTCCATCATCAATTGGGTGCCTCTCTCAACTTGTTAGATTAAACTTATCTTCATGTGAAAGTCTTGCTAGTCTACCAGACAACATTGATGAGTTGAAATCTCTTGTAGAGCTTAATCTTTCTTCTTGCTCAAAACTAGCAAGTCTACCGGACAGCATTGGCGAGTTGAGATCTCTTGCACAACTTAATCTTTCTTCTTGCTCAGGACTAGCAAGTCTACCGGACAGCATTGGCGGGTTGAGATCTCTTATTATGCTTTATCTTAATGATTGCTATGGACTAACAAGTCTACCAGACAACATTGGCGCGTTGAAATCTCTTAAATGGCTTTGTCTTGATGGTTGCTCAGGACTAGCAAGTCTACCAAACAGCATTGACGGGTTGAAATCTCTCAAATTTCTTTTATCAAGACTAACAAGTCTACCAGACAGCATTGACGAGTTGGATTCTCTCAAATCGCTTAATCTTAGTGGTCGCTTAGGACTAACAAGTCTACCAGATAACATTGGCGTATTGAAATCCCTTCAAAAACTTGATCTTAGTGGTGGCTCAGGACTAGCAAGTCTACCTGACAGCATTGGCGCGTTGCAATCTCTTGAAAACCTTAATCTTAGTGGTTGCTCAAGACTAGCAAGTCTACATGACAGCATTGGCGTATTGAAATCCCTTAAAAAACTTAATCTTAGTGGTTGCTCAGGACTAGCAAATCTACCAGACAACATTGGCGCGTTAAAATCTCTTGAAAACCTTAATCTTAGTGATTGCTCAGGGCTAGCAAGTCTACCAGACAACATTGGCGCGTTGCAATCTCTTGAAAACTTTGATCTTATTTATTGCTCAGGGCTATCAAGTCTACCAGACAGCATTGGCGCGTTGCAATCTCTCAATTCGCTTGATCTTAGTGGTTGCTCAGGGCTATCAAGTCTTTCAGACAGCATTGGCGCGTTGCAATCTCTCAATTCGCTTGTTCTTATTGGTTGCTCAGGGCTAGCAAGTCTACCAGACAGCATTGGCGCGTTGCAATCTCTTGAAAACCTTGATCTTATTTATTGCTCAGGGCTATCAAGTCTACCAGACAGCATTGTCGCGTTGCAATCTCTTGAAAACCTTGATCTTATTTATTGCTCAGGGCTATCAAGTCTACCAGACAACATTGGCGCGTTGCAATCTCTCAATTCGCTTGATCTTAGTGGTTGCTCAGGGCTATCAAGTCTACCAGACAGCATTGGCGCGTTGCAATCTCTCAATTCGCTTGATCTTAGTGGTTGCTCAGGGCTATCAAGTCTACCGGACACCATTGGCGCGTTGCAATCTCTCGAATCTCTTTATCTTAGGGATTGCTCAGGACTAGCAAGTCTACCTGACAGCATTGGCGCGTTGAAATCTCTCGAATCGCTTGATATTTATGATTGCCTAGGATTAGCAAGTCTACCTGACAGCATTGGCGCGTTGAAATATCTCAAATCGCTTAGTCTTCGTGGTTTCTCAGAACTAGCAAGTCTACCAGACAGCATTGGCGCGTTGAAATATCTCAAATCGCTTAGTCTTCATGGTTTCTCAGAACTAGCAAGTCTACCAGACAGCATTGGCGCGTTGCAATCTATGGAATCACTTTATCTTAATGGTTGCTCAGGACTAGCAAGTTTACCAGTCAGCATTGGTGCATTGAAATCTCTAAAATCACTTTATCTTATTGATTTCTCAGAACTAGCAAGTCTACCGGACAGCATTGGCGCGTTGAAATCTCTTGAATGGCTTGGTCTTTCTGGTTGCTCAGGACTAGCAAGCCTACCAGACAGAATTGGCGGGTTAAAATCTCTTAAGTCACTTAATCTTTATGGTTGCTCGGGGCTAAAAAGTCTACCCGACAGCATTGGTGAGTTGAAACATCTTACTACGCTCATTCTCAGTGGTTGCTTAAAACTAGCGAGTCTTCCAGACAACTTTATTCATCTTGAATTTAGAGGACTTGACAAACAACCTTGTTATATGGTGAGAGGATTCCAGAAAGTAGAAGAAATTGCATCATCCACCTATAAATTGGGCTGCCATGAATTTTTAAATTTGGGAAATTCACGTGTTAAAAACTCCAGAGAGCTTAGGCTCTTTGGTGTCGCTAACAAAGTTGAGATTATCTCAAATTGATTTTGAGAGGATACCTGCAAGCATCAAGCACCTTACTAAGCTACGTGAACTCTTTTTAAATGAGTGCAAACGGCTTCAATGTTTACCAGAGCTTCCATCAACTCTACAAGTTTTAATCGCATCAGGCTGCATCTCTCTAAAATCTGTAGCAAGTATATTCATGCAAGGTGATAGAGAATATGAAGTTGCTTCTCAGGAATTCAATTTCTCTGGATGCCTCCAATTGGATCAGAATTCACGCACTAGAATTATGGGTGCTACCCGTTTACGAATTCAACGCATGGCAACATCATTGTTTTATCAGGTGAATTCTTCCTCCCTCGATCTTGGTTTATTTAAAGAAAAAAATCACGATAATTTTTTATATGTATCTCACATTCTCACTCTTTTCGGTGCAGGAATATCATCGTCCGAACATTAGAGTTCGGTTGTGTATTCCCGGGTCGGAAGTCCCGGAGAGTTTCAGTTATAAAAATAGAGAAGGATCTTCAGCAAAAATCCGGCAACCAACTCGGTGGCATCGTGGTTTCACTTTATGCGCTGTTGTTTCATTTGGCCAAAAAGGGGAAAGGCGTCAGGTTAATATTGAATGTGAATGCCATTTCATAATCAAAGATGGAACCCAGATTGATCTCAGTTCCTACTACTATAGAGAAGATGAAAGAATGGCGAGTAGTAGTACTATATGGAAAAGGGAGCATGTGTTCATTTGGAGTGTCCACTGTAAGTGCTTTTTCAAGGAGGCCTCGTTCCATTTCAAACCACTGTGCGGAGCTACTGATGTTGTGGTTCAGTGTGGAGTCCATCCATTGTTAAAGTAGGAGCAACCATACGCTAAAATGGACAAACTTATGACATTGGTAACTCATCTTCTCATATTCTTTTTCTATACAAATACTTACGAAACAACTCAATTGAAATGAAACCAGATAGTCTTATGTATTAGAGATGAAAATGATATATTTATCCTCCTACTTCAACATGATTCTTAACTAGGTCCTCGAACAAAACAAAATAATAATTATCAATTGGATCCCATCTATCACATCTTACCAATTAACCCCACCATTAAAATTTATGGTATAAATGACATCATTTTAAGGGGTGCATGGTTCTAAGGTCTTGATAAAAAAAACAATTGGTTCCGTAGGTTAACTCGGGTTATTTTTTGTTTTTTAATAGTTTTTTTTTCAATTTCATCCTTCAACATTAAGTTAATTGAGAATTTGGTTTCATATTTTTTTTTGTTTTCTATGAGTTTATCGTGATCCCAAGATCCAGGCTACAAGTTTTATGAGTTAGCAAGGTTGCCTCAATTTTGTTTTATTTTATCTTTTTTATTTTCATCTCTCAACATTGGATTGATTGAGAATTTAACTTCATATTTTAATTTTATTTTAATCTATAGATTTATCCTGGTCTCATGATCCGAATTTATTATATTAACCCGGGTTGACTCAAGATATTTTTTTAATTGATTTTTTTTCAATTGAATCCTTTAACATTGGGTTGATTGAAAATTGTGCTTTGTAATTTTTTTTACCATGATCTCATGACCCGGGTCGATTGTTAGCTCGATTGCCTCGAGTTTTTTTGTGTTCTTTTTAAATGCATTTGTTTTTCAATTTCTTCTATTAATATTGGGTTAATTGGGAATTAAGCTTCATAATTTATTTTGGTTTTTTTTTTATGAAGAAATCTTGACCTCATAACTCGAGTCACGGGTTTGATTTGTGAACTTGGGTTGAATCGAATGGTTTTTTCATGTTTTTTCATTAAATTTTTTTTATAATTTTATTTTACAATATTGGGTTGATTGAGAATTGTGTTTTTAAATTTTAATTTGACTGGCAGTGTAGCGTCGACAATTATCTAGCGTGGACAATTACTGTACCCCTTGTCACAAAAGCACTATTCATTGGAATTATGATTTGCTTCTTTTTTTCTATGCTTTTTTTTTCAATCATTTTTTTTTAATTTCATCTTTTAATATTATATTTGTTTTTATTAAGTTATTTCACTCTCATGACATGGATTGCTGGCTTGACGAGTTAACCTGGTTTACTTAAATTTTTCTTCAATTTCATCTTTTAATATTAATTTGATAGGAATTTAGGCTTCATAATCTGTTTTGTTTACTTTCTATTGTGTTATTCTTGCATGTCTTATGACCGAAGAATCGTGTTTAACAAGTTAACCCAAGTTCACTAATAGTTTTTTGTGTCTTCTTTTAATTTTTTTTTAATTTTATCATTCAACATTGAGTCAGTTGGAAATTGAGTTTCATACTCTATTTTGATTTGCTTTCTATGAGGATATTTTGCTATCACAATCAATGTCACAAGTTTTTTATAATGTTATCTCAATTTGATGGCCCAAGTCATGGGTGTGGCTGATTGACTCATGTCGGTTTTTTTTTTTATTATTTTTTAATTGTTTTTTTTTTTAATTTTATCCTTCAACATTAGGTTGATTGATGATTGTAATTTGTAATTTTTTTTATTTATTTTTTATGGGATTATCTTGATCTTCTAACCCCGATCGCGAGTTTGACAAGTTAACTCGGGAGGTGTAAACTTAACTGGATTTTTTATTCACCATGCAGTGCATTAATATCATTTGACCAAAATGATTATTTTCTTTTTTCATTTTGCTAACAGTGCTTTGTCGCTTGTAAACAGAATATGGACAGAGTAATAAAGTATCAGTTAGAGGAGACATACATAGCTTCGGTATCATGCTGCTGGGATTGATAACAAGGCAAAGACCAACAGGAGAAACGCTCGCCGACGGGCTTGATATAAGAAAGGAGCCATATTAAAAGGTTTTTTTTTTAATTAATTTGATTTTCATATTTTTTTACCGAACACTAAGTTGCTTTTAAATTGACTGGAAAACAAGGCTAAATAAGTAGTTAGGTTAAAAGATTATTTTTTTAGCAATTTCATTTTTTTCTTTTAATTTTTCTCTTGGATTTTTTGTACAAAATAGTAGGGATGCCTTTGAATTCTAATTTTAAACCTAAGATAGATAAGGAGTCGGATTAATAAAATTTAAATTTGACTCAATAGACCGAGTTTAATAAAATATTAAATAATTTTTTATTATGTTAAAAAAAATTTTAATTCAACCTACATGGTATCATAAAATTATAAACTAATAATATTTAAAAGACTTGGGAGTAATTTATAATTAATTAAAGTTCTACTAAAAAAACAAATCAAAACAAAAAAATAATTCTAAATGGGCTCGATTAACTACCAATCAGACCACACCAGTACATAGCCCAAAACCAAAGGCCCAATTCATTCCGTCTCTTTTTCTGTATCAATCGATACGCATATATTCTTGAATTATTTTATTTTATTTTTATGGTTCTTGTTTTATAGATCGAAATTGTTTGATTTCTCTCAGATCTGACGTTCCAAATGATTGAAGAGATCTGCGATCGTATCAAGATTGTTCAAATTTCCGATTCCAGCCCTTCTCTGTCTTCGACCACAGGCTAGAAGAAGTAGCTTCACTTTGTTTAATTAATATTTCTCTGAAATTGATTTAAAAAAAAAATTTCAGTTGAATCCGTAGAAGATACGAAATTCGAAACAGGTTCGTGTTTTTATTAAAAAAAATGTATTAGAAATTATTTGTTGAAGTACTGATTATCAGTGTTTTTTTTTTTTTGCTTCTGCTTGGACTTAGAAATTGTAATTGTGAATTATTTGATTTTATTTGTTATTGAATTTAATTTTTTATTTATCTTTTTAATTCTAGGGTTTCTAAATTTTTAAAGTCGTTTTTAATTAAGATGAAAAAAAAGAGAGTTAAATTGAGTCAAATTCGGTGCTGTAGAACTGTAGACATTTGTATTTTATATTGAAATTGTTTTGACTCGAAAAGGTTATTTTGATTTTAATGAATTTTCAGGAGAAACTATTAATTCGGAGGAGGAGAGCGTATCTAATAGAATTCGACAATTTTCCCCATCTCAGGGGCCAACACTGCCCATTTTGCAGAAAATTATCAATTTAAGTGATAAAATTCAGGTACTTATTTTGAACTTTGGTGGTGTTGGGTATCGTATAGATGACTTGAAAAGACTTGGTTTTAGTTGTAGAATTCAGGCAATTTTAAATTTCATTGTTTTAGCTAGTAAATTAGGATTTTGCATTATTATGTTGATGGGGGTATTGATTTGTTATCTTTCTTTGAATTTAATTGTTGTTGTTTTAGAATTTGAAGAAAGAACACTCAAATCTCTCTAATCAAGTAAAGAAAGCCAAGGATTCCTTTCTTGGCCCCAATATTTTAGACACCTTTCAAAAACTCGGTGAGCATCCAATAGTGAAACTAATTTATTTCTTCTTTTCATTTTTCATTTTTTTAGAGGGGTTTGGTTTTGATAGTTTACTAGTTGAAATATTGGTCAGGTAATGAAGAAAGAACACTCAAATCTCTCTAATCAAGTAAAGAATGCCAAGGATTCCTTTCTTGGCCCCAATATTTTAGACACCCTTCAAAAACTCGGTGAGCATCCAATAGTGAAACTAATTTATTTCTTCTTTTCATTTTTCATTTTTTTAGAGGGGTTTGGTTTTGATAGTTTACTAGTTGAAATATTGGTCAGGTAATGAATATGAACTTCTTAAAAAGAGGTATCTACAAGAGTTGTCTGAGAAAAAGAGGCTTTACAATGAGGTGATCGAGCTTAAAGGGAATATTAGGGTCTTCTGTAGATGCAGACCACTAAATCAAGTTGATATAACACATGGTTCGAGCTATGTAGTTGATAGTTTACTTGTTGAAATATTGGTCATGTAATGAATATGAACTTCTTAAAAAGAAGTATCTACAAGAGTTGTCTGAGAGGAAGAGGCTTTACAATGAGGTGATCGAGCTTAAAAGGAATATTAGGGTCTTCTGTAGATGCAGACCACTAAATCAAGTCGAAATAACAAATGGTTCGAGCTATGTAGTTGAATTTGACTCTTCCTGTCACGACCCGAATCCCGGATCCGTGACCGGCAACGTAGGAGCGGTGTCGAAAGGACACCTCACCTACGCTAAGCCTCAGAACGGACATATCAAAAGAACAATTTGTTCAAAAATACGCAGCGGCTTATAATATTCAGAAATATCGTATTATTCAAAACTGATAAAACCGAAAGATAGTTATTAAAACAAAAATAATAATTCATAATACTCATTACATTGTCAAAATCCAAATTTAATTAAACCAAGGTAACAGTGGAGCGTCTAAGACATCAAATCAAAACTGAAAGGAAAGCCTCGCGAACAAGCAAGGCATACCGACCAGAACTGAAGAAGCGGAAACACTCAACAAAGTCTTAGAAATTAAGAACCTGAAATAATATTAAAAAAATGAGGGGTGAGTTCAACCAACTCAGTGAGGGGAATAACATTTAATATACATTTCATATATTTCAGATATTATTTGCAAGATGATTTATCTTGATATACATATACATATACTTACTAAACATATTATCATAACGTAGCATATTATCATAACGTAGTGGATTACATGTCAGAGAACAGATGACACCCGAAGGTGACCAGATGACACCCGTCGGTGACCACTGTGGGATGATCAATCGCCACAGGCTGATGCCTCTCTCACCAGCTAGGTAACAGAATACTATGTGCACACAGACTAACTATTCTCCGTTAGCATGGAGTTACTGACAAGTCCCATATCAAGGCATAATAGATATTCACATAATCATCAAAGAAACGTATATCATATCAAATAGAATTTACTTTATCAGATTGCGAGTGCAAATTCAAGAATAAATGAGTACTCGGAAAATAAAGCAACATATATAAATATTCAAGAAATTTACTAGTTGTACTCATTGTATAATCAACATACATATTTATTTATATTATATGCATATTAAAGATTATTCCACTCACCCGGAAAATACTGAACTAAAGGAATGTCAGACAAAAGACCCGAAAATCCGATTAAGGATCGTTAGGAGAACCTACAATAAATATATGAAATATACTCAAAAACAGATCAAACAAAAGATCCCAAAGCATAAAATAAAACCGGGCTTAATCTCCCAAGTTTAGGGACTAAAACGATAATTTTCCAAAACAGGGACCAAAACGTAATTTTACCAAAATTTGAGGACCGAATTGTAAATATATAACCACACTGAAATTCTGACCATAATTAATCCTCAATTCTGTCCAGGATATATCATTATGCTCCAAGGACCATTCTGGAACTTTACCAAATTTTTAGGGTCAAATTATACTTTTTGTCAAATTGGAGGACCAAACTGAAAATATTAATTATACTGGAATTTTGTCCTTAAATCATCCTCAGTTCTGTTCAGAACCTCAATTTATGCCCCAGGGACCAATCTGTAAAATTTCCAAAGTTCGGGGACTAAACTGCAACTTTCACAAATTGAGGGACCAAACTGAATTTTCGTCATCTTCAACCTCAAACCCAGAATTTCAACAGATCACCTACTGTTATCCCCTGATTTCTAACATAATTTCACCATTTAAACAAAATCATAACTCAAAATCATTATCCTTCAATTCAATCTCTCAAAATCAACTAATTAATCAAATACCCACAATAATCAACTCCTAACCTTCAAATTAATTCATCAATTAACTCAAAATACAAACTTCAAAACTCTCAAAATTAATCAAAACCGAAATTTAACATATTATACACTTAAAACCATAAATCTTACCTTTTTACTTATTTCCTTTACTTCTCTTCTCCTTCCTTTCCTTCTCTCCTTTCTTTTCTTCTTCTTCCTCTTTTCTTCTCTTCTCCCGTAACTCTCTTTCTCTCAAAATCAGATCATTCTTTTTTTTTTTTTTCTTATAAATATTTATCAACTATTGGTCAATTACCACAATACCCTTCAATCATTTATACTTACTCTTTAAGCCACCAAGGGCTTTATTGTATTTTCCAACCAAAATATTACACTTCCCAAGATAATGAGTTGCAGATCATTTCCTCTGATTCTTCCAAAAAGCAATTTAAGTGGACCATGTTTTTGGACCTGAGGATAATCAAGGTGATCTGATGTTTTATTTTATGTATTGCTACTGCAGACATCCTGTTAAAGATTATGTGTGCAATTGAAGCTTTTAATCCTTTGTCTTTGTGATAGGCAGAGGCTGTTTTTGTACAAACTAAACCAATAGTTGCTTCAGTTTTGGATGGCTACAATGTCTGCATATTCGCCTATGGACAAACTGGAACTGGAAAGACATTTACTATGGAGGGCAGCCCAGAAAATAGGGGAGTGAACTACAGAACATTGGATGAGTTGTTCGGAGTTTCTCAAGAGAGAAGTGGCATTATGAGATATGGTCTTTTTGTTAGCATGATGGAGGTTTACAATGAGAAGATAAGGGACCTCTTGATTGATAGTTCCAACCAACCTCTTGATTGATAAGGTTTCCTCTTTTATTGCTACTGTATTGATCTGATAATCAAAATATAGTCATTTATATCAAATTTTTTGGTTGCAAAAATTTTCTGGAGCACTGATTTATATCATTTTCCTACTTGATGAGGGAAATTAACTATTGTTAGTACAAACATCATGCATGTGGCTATTTGACAAGAAAAGTGGATCGTGGAAGTTCTGTATTAGCCCAATTGTCTTGATAGCAAATGATAATAAATACCTTGCTCCTCTCTAGTGTAGATAAGCATGACATCTAATTGGGTTTAGGGTTTAAAAGATTATGTAAAGACTCCTATTTGGAAGCCCACTGGTATGAAAGTTTTATAGTCTAACGATAAGAATAGAGTTACATGAATGAAGTTTGATGAAATTTTAGTTTTCTTACATGCATGAAGGTTGGAGATAAAACAAACAGCTGAAGGAACACAAGAAGTCCCAGGACTTGTTGAGACTCGGGCCAGGTCTGTTGGATCAACCAGTGCTAATGAGCTTTAGCAGCCATTCTCATTGGTAAAAAATGAACTCTGCTTTCTTTTCTTGGTTTATTCTTTCTAAGAATATACTTTATGGTATATCACATATAATAGCAACTAAATAGTTTTTTGGATCTGTGTATCCAAACTATTCAAGAAATATACTGATTAATTGAAGTGGTATTACTAATGACCACAACATTGTTGGTCTGTAGTTTGTTGTGAGTAACAGTGAAAGGAGAGAATTTAATGGATGGACAAAAGACAAGAAGTCACCTATGGATGGTCGTTTTGGCTGGCAGTGAACGTGTGGGAAAGATTGATGTTGAAGGTGAAAGATTGAAGGAATCCCAATTCATTAATAAATCTCTTTCAGCACTTGGTGATGTTATATCTGCCCTCGCATCTAAAACTGGCCACATTCCTTTCAGGTCTTTCTCTCACACAGTCACTCTTGTAACATGCTATCTAATTACCATATTAATGAAGATATTTGTTTTCTTCCAGTCAGGAACTCAAAGCTAACCCATATGCTACAGAGCTCTCTCGGTGAGTATTAAGTTTACTATTTTTTATGGTTACCAGTCATTCTTATTGTCTTGTTTGTCAGTAAATGATACTAAGTGAAAGATCAATGCAGGAGGAGATTGTATGTAAGAACTTGATGTTTGTCCAAGTAAGTCCAAGTGCTACTGACCTTGGAGAGACGCTTTGTTCACTAAATTTTGCGAGTCGAGTGCGAGGAATTGAAAGTGGTCCTGCCCGCAAACAGGCTGATCTCTCTGAACTTTTCAAATACAAGCAAATGGTATGTGTGTGTGTGTATATATATATATACTGCTCGTATTTGATGAAATTTCTTTTGTCTCAGTTTCTTTTATCTTGATTCTTATTTTCTTTCTTGCTTTCTTTCTCGTTTCAATTACAAATAATCAGGTAGAAAAGTTAAAGCATGATGAGAAGGAAACAAAGAATACAGGATAGCTTGCAATCATTGCAGTTGAGGCTTGCTGCTAGAGAACGTATGTGCAGAACTCTCCAAGAAAAGGTAATTCTGATGGCTTGAGCTCCATTTAATGCTTTATTTATTTATTATTACTATGAAACATGTGGAAAATATATTGGAGATGTTTTTTCGTTTTTCTTTTGCTTTTATTGTCCCTTAAATGGCATTTTAAGTCATTTTGTAGACTAACAAATAACTTTTCTTACAATAGGTTCGAGAGCTTGAGAATCAATTAGGGGAGGAAAGAAAAACCAGACTAAAGCAGGAAACACGAGCTTTTGCAGCTGCTGCTTCTCAGTCTACGAAACAAGTAGTAGAGAAGAGAAAATTAGATAAGAAGCCACCTCTGTGTCCTTCAAAGTTAAGGTTGCTGTTGCGAAAAATCACCAATCTCATGCCTCCACCATGTCCTCTACAAAAACAGAACCGGTTCTGTTTTATCTTCAATGCATGACAAAGAAAACAATCCAAGAACCACAGCTGCAGGAACAAATACAAAAAGCCTTATGAAACCCAGACGCATGTCTGTTGCAGTCAGACCTCCTCCTCCAATTTCAGCACAGGTTTTTCAGCCTAAGAGACGGGTATCCATTGCTAGCTATCGTTTAGAGCCAACCTCAAACATGACACCACTTCAAACCTCGCAATATAAAAATGGGAATGTAGTTGGCAGGCAGTCATTTGTCAGGGACACAAGAAAGCCAAGGAATTCAAAGCTGTTCTCTCCGTTGCCAGAGCTCAGGACTGCATCGGAGACCACACCTACTGTTATGAGAACCAGTAGTAAATTCATGGGGAGTCCACCACAAGCAGGTTCTTGGAAGCCAAAGCACCCAACAGTTGTTGCACTGCAACGAAAATCTCTGGTGTGGAGCCCGCTAAAGTTAAGGAGCTTTCAAAACAGGAGACCATCTTTGTTGCCCTATCGATCATCATCAACTATCGAGGTGCAATAAAACTTGGTCTTCATTGTCATGATAAATAGTAGGAGTATTCTTTTTTTTTTCTTGAGTCCCCTCTTCCCATTTTTCTTACATGGATTTTATCATTTCTCCTCTGGATATTAATCGCAATTGTATGCTACTTGCCTACTCATTCGCGGTTGTATGTTATTTGCTTTCCTACATGAGTCAACAACTCCATTCAACAGTGAGAAACACAGGAAAAAAAAACACACATAGGAGTTTGTCGATGCTTTAACTCATCTTGGCCAGTGGGACATCCTGCTTTTTTGACTAATTTATACACCCAGCTAGCGTTTAACACAAGATAGAGCTCTACATCAACGATTCATAAGAAATTGGCATGCTAATTCCCAGTAATTATTTAAGATATGATAGAGGAGATAAGAAATTGATTGATATTATCGACAACCTTCCTCTCCAGTCTCTGTCTCAACTAAAAATAGTTTAAGCAAAAGTCATGTTAATTCCCAGTAATCCAATCAACTGGTTTCGAGTTCTCCTAATAATTTAAGACACTTTAAATTTAATTAATATTATTGTTTTAAAGTATCAACAATTATTGTTTTTTATCTGTTCGTAAACAATAACATAACAAAGGCTAGAGTGTTAGTGGATGTATCGCAACCTGTCAATAACTTCAAGCCACAAAATCTTAATTTAAACCAAAACGCAACATCTTATATGATTTAAGACTCAATCGTAAAAGGACATCTTACTAACGAGATTACGGGCTTATTTACTTCTGCATTTCAAAAATGTTGTCGAAAAAAAATTGAATTTTTTTTAATTTTTTATTAACTTTAAATTAATATGTTTTTAGTGTTTTTAAATTATTTTGATATGCTAATGTCAAAAATAATTTTTAAAAAATAAAAAACATCATTAACATGTATTTTGACATGAAAAATTATTTGAAAAGCAATCATAATTATACTGCTAAAACACACTCAATGTTATTAAAGGACATGTACAATTAAAGCTCCTTGACGTGCCTAATCAGTCATAAATAATGTAGTTTTTAATTTAAAAATGATAAATTATGAGGAAAATTTGAAAATAAAATAAAAGGCAAATAAAAATTTAAAATATGTGATCAATTCATAAGAAAAAAAATGGTATAAAACAATGTTGATGCAAACTTCGATTAAAAATCAATAACGTTAACTTGAAACAACAATAAGTCTTTATATGAACTAAATAATAAAGAGGTAAAGTAGATATATTTCAGAATAAAAAAATGATCCTAAGAATTTAATAAAATAATACGATCTATGCAAGGATGACACAAGAAAAACTTGGATTTTAATATAAAATCATTTATAAATTAGTTTTGTTTTATTGAACATTAGATAAAGATAAAATTTTATGAGAAATCTTCTAACCTTTTACTTTATTATAAGTTACAATTTTAGATCAAGTTCAGAAAAATTGTACAAGAATGGACAAAAAAATAACATATAAACTTATTAATGGTATTTTTGTAAATAAACCAGATGAGTTGGAAATTTCAATTTCTTCTTCTCCTGGGCAATCCCTACAGAAATTGTCCTTTTTTGTATTGTGCTTCTCACATGTCTCGAGAAATGGGTTGTTCTCCATCATTAATTACTACTATCTCTTATATCAAACACTTGTTCATGATCCCCCCCTCAAAGAAGTAGCTCCTCCTTACTAGAAAATTAATTGTGAATTTTGAACATTATCGGCCATGCATGGATGTATATAGTGAGTTTTTTAATTATTCTTTTTAAATGCATTTGTTTTTTATTTTTATCCATTAATATTGGGTTAATTAAAAATTAGACTTTTTAATTTATTTCGGTTTGTTTTCTATGAAGATATCTCGACTTCATGACTCGAGTCACGGATTTAGTTGGTTAATTCAAGTTCACTTGTGTGGTTTTTTAATGTTTTTGTTAATTATTTTTTTTATAATTATTTTTTATATTAGATTGATTAGGAATTAAGTTTTCAATATTAGATAATTATCTAGTATTAACTTTAAATTAAAAGAGAAGAGGTTTTTACTGTACCCTTCGTCACTAAGCACTATTTATTGAAATCATGTTTTACTTTTTTTTTCTATGCCTTAATTTTTTTTCAATAATTTTTTTAAAAAATTTCATCCTTTAATATTAGATTATTTTTTATTGAATTATTTCACTTTCCTGATACAGATTGCAGTTCTAATGGTTAACCCGGTTGACTCAATTTTTTTCTTCAATTTTATCATTTAATATTGGGTTGATCTAAAATTAGACATTATGATTTGTTTTGTTAACTTTCTATTGTGTTATTTTAGCCTCATGGCTGGAGAATCGTGCTTAACGAGTTAACTCGAGTTGATTCAAATATGTTTTTATGTTTTTTTTTTAATTTTATCTTTCAACACTAAGTCAATTGAAAATTAATTTTTATATATAAGAAAAATTTATTTTCTATAGAGATATCAAGGTTGCAGGTTTTGGTATTTTAACACTACTCTATTAGTGGAAATTTTATTAACTAATTCACCGATGGAATGCTTTTGTTGGTATACCATTTGTCAGTAATTCTACTATCTCTCGCTAATTCTATCAAAAAAAATAATTAAAAAACAATGGTTTTACATACATTTAGGATCTTTCATTCAAATAGAAAAATAACACACTTCTATTTTGAATTTAAGAAAAAAATTAATTCTAGTGATCCAATTAAAATCCGTGACTCAAACCTTGCTCAGGTGGAAACCAAGCCAAGACTAAAAACTATCCTCATATGTTGGGAGAAAAGTAGTAAATTCTTCAGTGGAAACTTCAATCATGGTCTGGCAAGGGTTGTCTGGAAAAAGATTCCGGAAGACCACAAAGAAAATGGAAAAGAAGATAGATGAAGAATGGAGGTTGAACATGTTTTTTTTTGTTAAAATTTATATATATTTTAATATTTTTGGATTATTTTTATTTTAAAAAATAAAAAATATATTATTTTCATATATTTTTAAATAAACACTTTAAAAATCAAGCTTTAAATGATTCCAGACTATAATCTATTTGGTT
This sequence comes from Populus tomentosa, assembly GCA_018804465.1. Taxonomy (NCBI): domain Eukaryota; kingdom Viridiplantae; phylum Streptophyta; class Magnoliopsida; order Malpighiales; family Salicaceae; genus Populus; species Populus tomentosa. The sequence goes on along the minus strand of CM031977.1, from coordinate 1,974,207 downwards.
GACTTAATGATTAATGATCCAGGCCCGGATTCAATAATTATGATAATTAGACATATTTTCTCACTTTTTTGTTCTAAATTTCTATTAACATTATCAAGTGTTTTTGATTTTAGACAAAGAAGTGAACTTAGCTCAACTAGATGAAATAGATAGTGAAATAGAGAGATTATTGTTATTAGTTATTATAAACATGTAAAAATGTTAGGAAGAAATATTAGTCTATGCGCTCATATGGACTTATCTTCAATGACAAGTAAAGGAAAAGAAAAAGAAGATATCTGACCACTGCTGTCCTCTTTTCCTTTCGGTTTTCTCGGGCCAGCCCTCTTCTCTTTTATCCTTTCTTTTTCTTCCTCAACGTCTCTTCCATGGCAAGGGCGGAGCTAGGAATTTTTTTTATCCTAGGCTATAATATAAATATAGAAAAATTATTTTTTAAGATCAATTATTAACTTGTATGTATAAATTTATCAAATGAATAATAAAGTTTCAATCCAAATACATAATACAAAATATAAATAAAATAAAATTTAAAGTATATAAAATTGAAAATAAAAATAAAATACAATATCAAAGTTCACTCTTCGATGTTTTATAGAATAAAATTCATCTATAATCGAATCCGAATCAATATCTTCAACAAGCTCTCGTTCAATGTAAATCATTATAAAATACGTTAAGAACTACTCTTTTATTTTATTGCGAAGCACAGTTTTAATATGTTTTATAGATAAAAATATCTGCTCTGTAGTGGCAGTGCAGGCAAAGTCAAAACAAGATGAATCAACTTGTCAATCAAATGATAGTGTTGTGACTTATTTGTTTTAGCAAATCCTCGACATAATTCAGAAATGATAGACATTAGAGGTGAGCAAAAAAATCGAAAAACCGATTAAATCGAGAAAATAAAAAAAATAATTGAAAAAACTGAATCATAAAAAACTGATTAAACCGATTAAAATTTTGAAAAAATTAACTGGTTCGGTTTCGGTTTTATAAGCTTAAAACCGAAAAAACTAAGCCAAACCGGAAAAATCGAGCCTACCGATTTGAATCGGTTTTTGTTCTAAAAAACCGAACCGAACCAAAATTGTTCGATTTGAACAGGTTTTGATTCGGTTTAGGTTTTTTTCAAAAAAAAAAATTTGGTTTGGTTACTTTTTTTTATAAAAACCGAACCGAACCGAAAATGATCACTCCTAGTAAATATATTCTGAAAGCTCTTATGATGAATCACATCAATCTGATAATGCTCTAGCTAAAATCTTAAATAATACATTTCTTGTTCATTGAAATCTTCAGGATAAAATTTCTCAGCAAGCTTGGAAATAGCATCAACTTTAAATGATTTAAAGTTGTCCTTAAGTTCTAAAGTAGAGCTAGGTATAATTTATATTTTTTTATTTGAATTATTTTATAGAATTGAAATTTGTTTTGAATTTCATACCCATGTAATTTTTAAATTTATTAGATTTAATTCTTATTTTTTTATTACTATTTATTTTATTTGATTTTTTTTTTTGCGATTTTAGCTTCCATTTTTTATTGTTATGTTTTTAAACCTTGACAAGTTTTAAAATTGATATATATATTATTTCTTACTTTAACATGATCTGGGCTTCTTGGTTGAGCCTGATTTTAGAATTTAACGAGTTGAGAATTTAGCACATTAACTTAAGTTTAGGTGATTTGTCTGAGTTTATTTTTTTAAGTTCATGTTTTTTTATTCCAGTTTTTTTATTCAACATTTAATTTAATTTGTTTTTTTAAAAGTGTGGGAAAAAACTCAAAAATTAAGTTGTTTTTTTTAAAAGTTTACTATGCAAGATAATTGAAATTTTTGTTAAAAATAATTTAGTGGTCGGTAAAAAAAAAATGATAGAGCTCCATTTGCTTTTTGGTATGTTAAAACCAAACTTAATGGATATTTTATTTCCTAGCTTTTGTTCTTGAAAATATGCTTCTTTAGTAACTGTGGATTTTTATTTATTTTTTTTCCCACCTGGGCTACAGCCCTCCTCAGCCCTCTAAGTACCTCCGCCCTTGTTCCATGGCACATTGAAGAAACAAGAGAAAGAAGATCAACAAGCTGCCCTTGAATAACTGGTATGACTTCCTTCCTGTACGTCCATTAATTTCTCTATAGCTATTCCAGTAACGAATGCCAATGAAATCTCTCTGTTTTGGGTTCAAGTGAGAGTTGTTTTCTTTGCTACAGTATTCTTATATTACTGATCATCATAATCGTTTGTTTTCTTTTTGCTTGTTACAGGGAATAATTATCACAAGTAGAAAGCTTACGTCTACATATATCAAGCATATAAAAATATGGCTTCCACTTCTTCTCCCACTACTCCATATTTGAAGCACGATGTATTCATCAGTTTTAGAGGAACAGACACCCGCAATAGTTTCACCAGTCATCTTTATCATGCTTTGCAGCGAAACCAGATTGATGCTTACATCGATGATAGACTTGATGGAGGAGAAAAGATCGAGCCTGCCATCTTGGAAAGGATTGAAGAGTCGAATATTTCGGTAGTCATTTTCTCTGAAAATTATGCAGATTCTACTTTCTGTTTAAGAGAACTCTCCAAGATTCTTGAGTGCATGGAGACCAAACAACAGATGGTTTTACCAGTTTTTCACCAGCTTGACCCATGCCAAGTTCAAAAACTGACTGGGAGCTATGGAGATGCACTTTGCAAGCATGAAAAAGATTGTGGTTCTAAAGAAGTAGAGAGTTGGAGAAATGCTTTGAAACAAATAGCTAATCTCAAGGGATGGAATTCAAACGTCATTAAGTAAGTTATTAATCAGCTACAGTGTATTAAACCCCAACATATATAAACCATTTTTGTTCGAGAATCAATATTATGTTTGATGTTATGATAAAATTTCTTAGGTTATAGTTGCTTGTTTTACTTACTAGTCTGTCTTCGTTCTTAATTCATTATGCATTATGCAGGGATGAGGCCGAGCTAATTGAGGAAATTGTTTCTGACATTCAAAATAAATTACTCCGTGCGCCCTCACCCCCAATTGATTCAGAAAGCCCAGTTGGAATGAAATCACGCGTTAAAGACATCGATTCATTACTATCCCTTGGATCAACCGGTGTGCTCATCGTGGGAATCTGGAGGATGGCTGGTATAGGTAAGTCAACAACGGCTGAAGCTGTGTATCATCGAAACTGTAGTAAATTTGAAGGCCATTGCTTTTTCCAAAATGTTAGGGAAGAGTCACAGAAGCATGGAATAGATCATGTACGACAGGGAATTCTTGGTGAAGTATTAGAGAAGAAAGATATGACCATACGCACAAAAGTGTTACCCCCGGCCATTAAGCGAATGCTTCAAAGAAAAAAAGTTCTCATAGTTCTAGATGATGTCAACGATCCACAAGTTTTAAAATATTTACTAGGAGAGGATGGTTTGTTTGGCCAAGGAAGTAGAATCATTGTGACAAGTAGAGATAGGCAAGTGCTTATAAATGCATGTGATGAAGACAAAATTTACGAGGTCAAAATTTTAGATAAAGACGATGCTCTTCGACTCTTCAGCTTACACGCTTTTAAACAAAATAATCCCATAGAAGGATATATTGGGCTATCAAAAACCGTGGTTAGCTGTGTTAAGGGCATCCCATTAGTTCTCGAGGTTTTAGGTGCCAGTCTATACAGAAAGACTAGTGTAGAATACTGGGAAAGCAAGGTGGCACAGCTAAGAACAAATGGTGGCGAGGACATTAAGAAATGTTTGGAAATGTGCTATCATGAACTAGATCAGACACAAAAGAAAATATTTCTTGATATAGCATGTTTCTTTGGACGGTGCAAAAGGGATCTCCTCCAACAAACACTAGATCTGGAAGAAAGAAGTGGGATAGATCGTCTCATTGATATGTGTCTCATAAAAATTGTTCAAAACAAGATCTGGATGCATGATATGCTACTAAAACTAGGGAAAAAAATTGTCCTCCAAGAACACGTTGACCCTAGAGAACGTAGCAGGCTGTGGAAGGCTGATGATGTCAATCGTGTATTAACAACTCAGGTAACATTTCTAATTGATTTAGTTGACTGTTGTTTGGGATTCTTGTTTATAGCCAGGAGATGTAGCTTTGGACAAGAATAAAGATCAAAGCCAGCTTCTTCTTCTTCTTCTTCTTCTGTTTTTTTTTTTTTTTTTAAAGTTCTTTATTTGTTATAGTTATATACTGATTTACACCTTGCTTTTGTTAAATAGGGGACTAGAAAAGTGGAAAGCATATTCCTCAACTTGCTTGCAATTACTAAAGAAATGATCTTAAGTCCTACAGCATTTGAAGGGATGTCTAATTTAAGATTGCTCAAATTCTATTATCCACCTTTCTTTGGGTATCCCTCAAAGGGCTTCACTTTCTTTCCAATGACCTAAGGATTCTCCATTGGTATAATTACCCTTTGAAATCCTTACCTGCAAATTTTTGTCCTGAGAAACTTGTTGAATTTCACATGCATTGTAGCCAGCTTGAACAACTCTGGAATGAATTCCAGGTATGCTTTAGCATCCTTCTTTATCAAATATAGGACATTATTTAAATTATTCATGACATTATTTTATGCTTTTTTTTTTAATTTGCAGCCACTTGAAAATTTGAAAGTAATGAATCTCCGTTCCTCCTCAAAGCTGAGCCTAAGTGATTCAGACTTGTCTAAATTCCCGAATCTTGAGGTTCTAAATCTGGGACAGTGTAGTGGTTTGACTGGTTTACCTTCCTCAATTAAATACAGCACCAGACTTACTGAATTGATCCTTTACCGTTGTGATAGTTTATCTACTTAGCCATCATCAATTGGATGCCTCAGCTTGTTAAATTAAATTTAATTTTCTGTAGAAGTCTTGCTAGTTTACCGGACAGTATTGGTGAGTTGAAATCTCTTGAAGATCTTTATCTTTATTCTTGCTCAAAATTAGTAAGTCTTCCAAACAGCTTTCGGGAGTTGAAATCTCTAGCTAAGCTTAATCTTATTCGTTGCTCAGAACTAGCAAGTTTACCGAACAACATTGGTGAGTTGAAATCTCTTGTAGAGCTTAAACTTTTTTCTTGCTCAAAACTAGAAAGTCTTCCAAATAGCATTGGCGGGTTGAAATGTCTTGCAGAGCTCTGTCTTTCTAACTTTTCAAAGCTAACAAGTCTACCATACAGTATTGGCAAGTTGAAATGTCTTGTGAAGCTTAATCTTAGTTATTTCTCAAAACTTGCAATTCTACCGGACTGCTTCGGCGAGCTGAAATCTCTTGTATTGCTTCATATTTCTTTTTGTCCAAAACTAGCAAGTCTTCCAAACAGTATTGGTCAGTTGAAATGTCTCGCAGAGCTTAATCTTAGTGGATGCTCAGAACTAGCAGATCTTCCAAACAGCATCTATTATCTGGAATCTCTTAAATGGCTTAAGCTAGAACGTTGCTATATGCTGAATAAATCCCCAGTACTGAACCCGAGGTGTTCAGAAGTAGAAGAAATAGCATTTGGTGGATGTCTCCAATATTTGAATTTGAGGGCCTCTGGCGTGTCAGAAATTCCCGGTAGCATAGGCTCTTTGGTGTCACTGAGAGATTTGAGATTATCTTGTAATGATTTTGAGAGGATACCTGCAAACATCAAGCAACTTCCCATGCTAATTAAACTCGATTTGCATGGTTGTGAGAGGCTTCAACATTTACCAGAGCTTCCATCGAGTCTACAGGTTTTAATCGCGTCATATTGCATCTCTCTAAGATCATTAGCAAGTATATTCATACAAAGTGAGAAAGAGTATGTAGCTGCTTCTCAGCAATTCAGTTTCTCTAATTGTCTCAAATTGGATCAGAATGCATGCACTCGAATTATGGAAGATGCCCATTTAAGAATTCGACGCATGGCATCATCATTGTTTAATCTGGTGAATTCTTCTTCCCTCGATCTTGCTTTCAAAAAACCATGATAATTTTGTAAATGTATCTCGCATTCTCACTCTCTTCGGTGCAGGAATATTTTGGTAAGCCAATTAGAGTTAGGCTGTGTATTCCTGGGTTGGAAGTCCCGGAGTGGTTCTGTTATAAAAATACAGAAGGACCTTCATTAAATATTCCAGCTCATTGGCACCGTACTGCTAACACTGATCAGTTCTTGGGATTCACCTTCTGCGCTATTGTTTCATTTGGCCACAGTAAGAAAAAGCGTCCCGTTAACATTAGATGTGAATGCCATTTGATAACCCAAGGTGGAAACCAGAGTGATCTCAATTTCTACTGCTATGAAGAAGTTGAAAGAAAGGAGCGGGGTTTATGGGAAAGGGATCATGTTTTCATCTGGAGTATCAACTCTAACTGCTTTTTCAAGGAGGCCTCGTTTCATTTCAAACCACTGCGGGGAACTGCTGATGTGGTGGTTAAGTGTGGAGTCCATCCACTGTTTGTCCAAGACTGTTGATGAATCCTCTGTTATTCAAAGAATGTGGATGGTGTCCATGTTCATGTGTTCAAAGAGCCCCCCTGCCTTCACTTATGCTTCTTCGGCTGGAACTGTACAGGGGACGTCTCAACGTTTGTCTACTATCCAGTGATCGGATTTTTGAGTGTCTTTGGTCTCTGTGAGCTAGCCTTTAAAAAAAAGCAGCAAGGCAAATAGATGATGCATAAAGTTTTGCTGGTGTCTTACAGGCTCTTTGAATTGATTTAACAAGCAAATAAAGCCACAGCAGTGGTTTACTTCTTATGTCTTATCGTTAATCTGTTCTTGCATTGATTCTGCAGTGTCTTGGAGGTGCCTTACGATTGTTCAGCCGAGGTAGACTTGCTGTATTCACTTATCGTTAAAGCAATCGATTCCAGAAGCCAAGGAAGCAACCAGACACTTCAAGCAAACATGTTGATTGGTTTTGATATTGAAACACCCAGTACATTCGTATTGACATTTTCACTTTCAGATTCTGTGTTCTGCTCAGGACTCAAAACTCAACACTAAAGTTCAATATGTGAGATTTTCTGATATTATTCAATTGTACATCTCACAACTCCTTGAATTATGTGTCCTTTAAGTTCTCTGAATGATGTGTCCCCTACTTCCTTGAGTGACATGAAGGATTTGTATGGTATATTTGCAGTTCAGGCATGTCAAAGTTTCATGTTTTTGTTCTTTTGGGGATGTCTGGTTTGTACTCCTCTTTTTAACTTTACGTTCATTGTGAATGAAACCAAAGTAGAGTATAAAAACTCTATTTTCATGACTGGTAAGAAACTTCTGTCCAAAGAAAGGTATCATGTCATGTATATTTCAAATTACCTGTCAAGGTTCAGACAGTTAAGATCTTATGCATCTGCATTTGTGCACCGGAAATTATCACCCAAAGTCTAATTTCTACTGATATAGACCTCTATCAAACAGGTAGGAAAAGAGGATTGAGGAGTGGTGTATCAGGCTTCATTATTATTATTGCTTGATAACTCGTATTCAGATCATTAATTACTCACTGTGGCCCTCAGCTCAGGTTTCTGACATGTATAGTTCACAGAGTGAAGACCATAGAAGACTTGTCTAGATTACCGTGCAAGAAAAATGATGTGGTTGTCAATGACAATGGACAAAGTGTGATAGCTTCATATGTTAAGAGAAAAGTAGTAAATTCTTCAGTGGAAACTTTAATCATGGTCTAGCAAGGGTTGTCTGGAAAAAGATTCCGGAAGACCACCACTATCCACAAGGAAATCACCAGGAAATCACTGTTGGCTGTGTTCAAAAAAGCAAAAAGGCACACAGCGAGTCAAGCATCCGCGTACACGACGCTTTAACTCGTTTTGGCCGGTGGGACATCCTACTTTTTGACTAATTTATACACCCAGCCAGCGTTTAACACAAGATAGAGCTCTGCATCAATAATTGATAGGAAATTGGCATGCCACTTTCTCATCAATTATTTAAGATTTGATACAGGAGATGAGAAAATGATTGCTATTATCTACAAAAAAATAATAATTAGTACGCTGTTAAGCCATAAACATTCCTTCCTGTAAACCGACCTCAACTTTTCCGCACCGACAAAGTAAAGAAAAAGGAAAAGAAGATAGATGACTCATTCGTTTAGGTTGAAAATGTTTTTGTTAAAATTTTTTCAATATTAAAAATAAATTTTTAAAAAATAAAAAAATATTATTTTAATATATTTTCAAATAAATACTTTAATTAAAAATCAATCTTTAAATCATATTTCTCTCTTTTTTTTGTTCTAAATTTCTATTAACATTATCAAGTAATTTTGATTTTAAACAATCAGCTCAACTAGATGAAACAGATAGTGAACAATTTTTTTCTCCAATCATTTTTTTCGAATATACATAATTCGTGGTATGAAACAAGGAATTTTAACTGGTAATCTTCTTGATATAGACAAGTATATATTTTTTTTTATTTAAAATCTGTTATTTTAAAATTTTAAAATTTTTTTTGAAGAAAAAAAATTTTTTAATTTTTTTGCTTTACTTCAAATTAATTGTTTTTGGTGGTTTTAAATTGTTTTGATGTGATAATATTAAAAATAAAATTTAAAAATATAAAAAAATTATTTTAATATATTTTTAAATAAAAAATAACTTAAAAAACAATGAATCTTGCCTGCAATTTGTGGGGTTTGGTTGGAGATAATAATTAATAAAATCTAATTCCCCACGTATTCTGGTCTCATTCCTCCATTAATTCAACTTTTTAATTAAAATAATTAATTACAAAAAAATGTTAGAGTCTTTTAGCGTGTTTGTCAGTGTGGTAGCGATTGCTTTTCAAATAGTTTTTCGTGCCGAAATACATGTCAATGATGTTTTTTTATTTTTTAAAAATTATTTTTGACATTAGTACATCAAAACGATCCAAAAAGTACAAACCACACTCAATTTTAGTACAAAAAAATTTTCAAAATTTGATGAAACGGAGGTACAAACGCAATGCCAAACGGTGTATTTGTCTGGTGAGTACTCTATTAAATTATTAATTTTCATTCCCAACTTATAATTGGTTAATTAGATAATCTCCATTTGCTCAGCGTATGGTAGTAAACAATATATAGTAGTTTGATGTTATACACATTCCTTCCAGGAAACTGACCTCAACGTCTCTTCCATGGCACATTAAGGAAAAAAGAGAAAGAAGACGATATATCCTCGTTGAGGCACACAGAGGGTTAAAGATCAACAAGCTGCCCTTGATTAATAACTGGTACATCTTTCTTCCTATTCGTCCATTAATTTCTCTCTGTTTTGGGTTAGATTCCACTTGTTTGGCCATTGCTGTAGCATCATTCATGCTGTTTATATATGTTATTGAGTTTTCCCTTTTGGCTCAAAATGACTCTGTAATTAATTAAGATCTCAGCTAATTTCCCACTGGCTCCTCTCTTTATAACTTTCATCGCTCTTCTTTGCTGGGCTCATATTTTTCTTCTTAAATATTCCTGCTCTGTTCTTTCTATCTCATTATCTCTGAACCAACAACGACTAATTAAATAAGAACCCAACTGGTTTTTAGTTATGAATTTTCTTGTATTTTACTGTACCGTGTTTTCTGACATTTTGATCTTGTCCAACAACTTTTTTAAGGAATTCATCTGACAGTTATTATTCACTTCTATCTCCTTCATTCTGATTTTCCACATGTTCTGGGCTAGAACCTCTGAGCTATAGACCACTATTATTGTCTGATCATTCTAATACACTCTTGTTTGATCATATTTAGCCTTTATTTATGAGATATAAGATCTCAACTAGTCTTTGACTAATAGTAAATCTGAAAGAATAAAAATATGGATTGTCAATCAATTTTTGCCGTCTGCCTTCTGATCTCACTTCTCCATCTGAATTTTCCAGTTGGTGTTAAATAATTCATCGACATGGCTCTTACTAGTTATATTACTCATCATTATAATTATATCGTTTGTTTTCTTATTGCTTGTTACAGGGAATAATTATCACAAGTAGAGCTTACTTCTACACATATCAAGCATATACAAATATGGCTTCCTCTTCTTCTCCCACTACTCCATATTTGAAGCACGAAGTGTTCCTCAGTTTTAGAGGCACAGACACCCGCAATAGTTTCACCAGTCATCTTTGTTAATCTGTATCAATTGATTAATATAATTCTGTAGAAAGGAAGAAAGAAAGAATAACAGAGAGAAGAGCAGAGGAGTATATTGTTCATAAGAGTTCTTATTTCATAATGCCGAATACAACATGATAGTTGAGTTTTTATATATCTGTTGATAACAGACTTAACAAACTATTGTTATATAACTAACTATCTATTATATTGAGATCGTGACAAGTGTCACGATCTTAAGCAATGCTTTAATATACTCTAACAATCTTTATGATGCTTTGCAGCGAAACCAAATTGATGCTTACATCGATAACAAACTTGATGGAGGAGAAAAGATCGAGCCTGCCCTCTTGGAAAGGATTGAAGAGTCGTTTATTTCGCTAGTCATTTTCTCTGAAAATTATGCAGATTCTACTTTCTGTTTGAGGGAACTCTCGAAGATTCTTGAGTGCATGGAGACCAAACAACAGATGGTGTTACCAGTTTTTTACCGACTTGATCCAAGCCATGTTCAAAATTTGACTGGGAGCTATGGAGATGCACTTTGCAAGCATGAAAGAGATTGCAGTTCTGAAGAAGTACAAAGTTGGAGACATGCTTTGAAAGAAATAGCTAATCTCAAGGGCTGGGATTCAAACGTCATTAAGTAAGTTATTAATTTAGTTACAGCATATTAAACCCCAACTTATTTAAACAATTTTGTTCGAGAATCAATGTTGTGTTTGATGTTATGATAAAATTTCTTAGGTTATGACAGCATGTCTTTGTTCTTTATTTATTATGCACTGCAGGGATGAGACCAAGCTGATTTTGGAAATCGTTTCCGACATTCAAAAGAAATTAAGCCATGAGCTGTCACTCTCACTCGATGCAGAAGGCCTTGTTGGAATGGAATCACGCGTTGAAGACATCGAATCATTACTATCCTTTGGATCAACTGGTGTGCTCATTGTGGGAATCTGGGGGATGGGTGGTATAGGTAAGTCAACGACGGCTGATTTTGTGTATCATCGAAACCGTAGTAAATTTGAAGGCCATTGCTTTTTCCAAAATGTGAGGGAAGAATCAAAGAAGCATGGAGTAAATCGTGTCAGACAGGAAATTCTTGGTGAAGTATTAGAGAAAAAAGATATGACTATACGCTCAATAAGGTTACCCCCAGACATTAAGCGAATGCTTCAAAGAAAAAAAGTCCTCATAGTTCTTGATGATGTCAATGATCCCCAAGATTTAAAATATTTAGTAGGAGAGCACGGTTTGTTTGGCCAAGGAAGTAGAATCATTGTGACAAGTAGAGATAGGCAAGTGCTTATAAATGCATGTGATGAAGACAAAATTTACGAGGTTGAAATTTTAGATGAAGACGATGCACTTCAACTCTTCAGCTTACATGCTTTTAAACAAGATCGTCCCATAGAAGAATATAGTGGGCTATCAAAAACTGTGGTAAGCTGTGTTAAGGGCATTCCATTAGTTCTCGAGGTTTTAGGTGGCATTCTATGCAATAGAAGGAGTGTTGAATACTGGGAAAGTACGGTGGCACAGCTAAGAATAAATGGTAGCGAGGACATTAAGAAACATTTGGAAATGTGCTATCATGAATTAGATCAGACAGAAAAGAAAATATTTCTTGATATAGCATGTTTCTTTGGACGGTGCGAAAGGGATCACCTCCAACAAACACTAGATCTGGAAGAAAGAAGTGGGATAGATCGTCTCATTGATATGTGTCTCATAAAAATTGTTCAAAACAAGATCTGGATGCATGATGTGCTAGTAAAACTAGGGAAAAAAATTGTCCACCAAGAAAACGTTGACCCTAGAGAACGTAGCAGGTTGTGGGAGGCTGATGATATCTATCGTGTATTAACAACTCAGGTAGCATTTCCAAGTTATTTAATTGACTGTTGCTTGACTTTCTTGTTTATAGCTAAGAGATGTAGCCTTGGACAAGAATAAATATCAAGGCCAGCTTCTTCTTCTTCTTTATTTGTTATATATATACTGATTTACACTTTGCTTTTGTTAAATAGGGGACTGGATCAAAAGTGGAAAGCATTTCCCTCAACTTGGTTGCAATTACTAAAGAAATGATCTTAAGTCCTACAGCATTTGAAGGGTTGTATAATTTAAGATTGCTCAAAATCTACTACGTACCTTTCTTAAAGGATCCCTCAAAGAAGCAAATTATGAACGGAAAGAGGGTCGGAATCCACCTTCCAGGAGGGCTTCACTTTCTTTCAAGTGAGCTAAGGTTTCTCTACTGGTATAATTACCCTTTGAAATCCATGCCATCAAATTTTTTCCCTAAGAAACCTTTTCAACTTGAAATGCATTGTAGCCAGCTTGAACAACTTTGGAATGAATACCAGGTATATATGCTTTATCACCCTTCTTTTTCAAATAGAGGACATTTTTTAAATTATTCATAACATTTATCTTTTCTTACATTACTTTTTGTTATTTACAGTCACTAGAGCTTCCTATATTCGAGAGTTTCTGTACTTTTCCATCAACAATTAGGTGCCTCTCTCAACTTGTTAGATTAAACTTATCTTCATGTGAAAGTCTTGCTAGTCTACCAGACAACATTGATGAGTTGAAATCTCTTGTAAAGCTTCATCTTTATTCTTGCTCAAAACTACCAAGTCTTCCAAATAGCATTTGCAAGTTGAAATGTCTTGCTGAGCTTAATCTTGGTGGTCAGCCAAAGCTAACAAGCTTACCGGACAAAATTGGCGAGTTGAGATCTCTCGTAAAGCTTAGCCTTTTTTCTTGCTCAAAACTAGCAAGTCTACCGGACAGCATTGGCGAGTTGAGATCTCTTGTAGAGCTTAATCTTTCTTCTTGCTCAAAACTAGCAAGTCTACCGGACAGCATTGGCGAGTTGAGATCTCTTGTAAAGCTTAGTCTTTGTTGCTCAAAACTAGCAAGTCTACCGGACAGCATTGGCAAGTTGAGATCTCTTGTAAATCTTAGTCTTTGTTCTTGCTCAAAACTAGCAAGTCTACCGGACAACATTGGTGGATTGAAATCTCTTCAATCATTTGATCTTAGTTATTGCTTTGGACTAACAAGTCTACTGGACAACATTGGCGCGTTGAAATCTCTTCAATGGCTTAGTCTTACTGGTTGCTCGGGACTAGCAAGTCTACCAGACAACATTGGCGGGTTGGAATCTCTCATGTTTCTTTTCTCAAGTCTAAAAAGTCCACAAGACAGCATTGACAGGTTGAAATCTCTCGAATCGCTTTATCTTAGTGGTTGCTCAGAACTAGCAAGTCTATTAGACAACATTGGCATGTTGAAATCTCTCAAATTGCTTGATCTTAGTGGTCACTCAGAACTAGCAAGTCTACCGGACAATATTGGTGCATTGAAATCTCTTGAAAAGCTTGTCCTTTATGGTTGCTCAGGACTAGCAAGTCTACCGGACAGTATTGGTGCATTGAAATCTCTTGAAAACCTTCATCTTTATGGTTGCTCAGGACTAGCAAGTCTACCGGACAGTATTGGTCCATTGAAATCTCTTGAAAACCTTAATCTTTGTGGTTGCTCAAGACTAGCAAGTCTACCGGACAATATTGGTGCATTGAAATCTCTTAAAAACCTTTATCTTGGTTCTTGCTCAGGACTAGCAAGTCTACCAGACAATATTGGTGCATTGAAATCTCTTGAAGACCTTAATCTTTGTGGTTGCTCAGGACTAGCAAGTCTACCGAACAGTATTGATGCATTGAAATCTCTTCAAAACCTTGATCTTCGTAGTTGCTCAGGACTAGCAAGTCTACCGGACAGAATTGGCGGGTTGAAATCTCTTAAAGACCTTAATCTTTGTGGTTGCTCAGGACTAGCAAGTCTACCGGACAGTATTAGTGCCTTGAAATCTCTTCAAAATCTTGATCTTTGTGATTGCTCAGGACTAGCAAGTCTACCTGACAGCATTGGCATGTTGAAATCTCTCAAATCGCTTAGTCTTAATTATTTCTTAGTACTAGCAAGTCTACCAGATATAATTGGCGCGTTGAAATCTCTTGAATCGCTTGATCTTCATGATTGCCCAGGACTAGCAAGCCTACCGGACAGCATTGGCGAGTTGAAATCTCTTGAATCGCTTGATCTTCATGGTTGCTCAGGACTAGCAAGCCTACCGGACAGCATTGGCGAGTTGAAATCTCTTGAATCGCTTGATCTTCATGGTTGCTCAGGACTAGCAAGCCTATCGGACAACATTGGCGAGTTGAAATCTCTTGAATCGCTTGATCTTCATGGTTGCTCAGGACTAGCAAGCCTACCAGACAACATTGGCGAGTTGAAACGTCTTACTAAGCTCATTCTCAGTGGTTGCTTAAAACTAGCGAGTCTTCCAAACAACTTCATTGATCTTGAATTTAGAGGACTTGACAAACAACCTTGTTATATGCTGAGAGGATTCCAGAAAGTAGAAGAAATTGCATCATCCACCTATAAATTGGGTTGCCATCAATTTTTAAATTTGGGAAATTCACGTATGTTAAAAACTATAGAGAGCTTAGGCTCTTTGGTGTCGCTAACACAATTGAGATTATCTAAGATTGATTTTGAGAGGATACCTGCAAGCATCAAGCACCTTACTAAGCTAAGTGAACTCTATTTAAAGCACTACAAGCGGCTTCAATGTTTACCAAAGCTTCCATTGACCCTAAAAGTTTTAATCGCATCAGGTTGTATCTCTCTAAAATCTGTAGCAAGTATATCCATGCCAGGTGATATAGAATATGAAGTTGCTTCTCAGGAATTCAATTTCTCTGGATGCCTCCAACTGGATCAGAATTCACGCACTAGAATTATGAGTGATGCCCGTTTACGAATTCAACACATGGCAACATCATTGTTTTATCAGGTGAATTCTTCCTCCCTCAATCTTGATTTATTTAAAGAAAAAAATCACGATAATTTTTTATATGTATCTCACATTCTCACACTCTTCGGTGCAGGCATATAATTATAAGCCCATTAGAGTTCGGTTGTGTATTCCTGGGTCGAAAGTCCCGGAGTGTTTCAGTTATAAAAATAGAGGAGGATCTTCAGTAAAAATCCGACAACTAGCTCATTGGCATCGTGGTTTCACTTTATGCGTTGTTGTTTCATTTGGCCAAAGCGGGGAAAGGCGTCCGGTTAATATTAAATGTGAATGCCATTTGATAATCAAAGATGGAACCCAAATTGATCTCAGTTCCTATTACGACGACAAATACATAGCAAAGATGAGGAGTATTATATGGAAAAGGGAGCATGTGTTCATTTGGAGTGTCCACTGTAAGTGCTTTTTCAAGGAGGCCTCGTTTCATTTCAAACCATTGTACGGAGCTACTGATGTGATGGTTGAGTGTGGAGTCCATCCATTGTTAAAGTAGAAGCAACCATACACTAAAATGGACAAACTTGTGACATTAGTAACTCGTCTTCTCCTCTTCTTTTTCTATACAAATATTTATGAAAATGATATATTTATCCTCCTACTTTAACATGATTCTTAACTAGGTCCCAAACAAAACAAAATAATAATTATCAAATGGATCCCATCTATCACATGTTACCAATTAAGCCCACCATTAAAATTTATGGTATAAATGACATCATTTTAAGGGGTGTATGGTTCTAAGGTCTTGATAAAAAAAAAAAAACAATTGTTTCCATAGGTTAACTCGGGTTATTTTTTGTTTTTTAATAGATTTTTTTTTAATTTCATCCTTCAACATTAAGTTAATTGAGAATTTGGTTTCATATTTTGTTTTTTGTTTTCTATGATTTTATTGTGATCTCAAGATCCAGGCTACAAGTTTTACGAGTTAGCAAGGTCGGCTCAAGTTTTTTTTGGTCTTTTTTATTTTATTTTTTTTATTTTCATCCCTCAACATTGGATTGATTGAGAATTTAACTTCATATTTTTATTTTATTTTAATCTATAAATTTATCCTGGTCTCATGATTCGAGTTTATTATGTTAACCCGGGTTGACTCAAGATATTTTTTTAATTGGTTTTTTTTAATCTTATCCTTCACATTAGGTTGATTGGTGATTAAAATTTAAAATTTTTTTCTATTTATTTTTTATAGGGTTATCTTGGTCTTCTAACCTGAATCGCGAGTTTGACAAGTTAACTCGGGTGGTATAAACTTGACTGGAATTTTCATTCACCATGCAGTGCATTAAGATCATTTGACCAAAATGATTATTTTCTTTTTTCATTTTGCTAACAATGCTTTGTCGCTTGTAAACAGAATATGGACAGACCAATGAAGTATCAGTTAGAGGAGACATACATAGCTTCGGTATCATGCTGCTGGAATTGATAACAAGGCAAAGACCAACAGGGGATACGCTCGCAGACGGGCTTGATACAAGGACGGAGCCAGGTTAAAAGGCTTTTTTATTATTATTATTATTAATTTCATTTTTAGACATTTTTTACTAAACGACTAGGTTGCTTTTAAATTGACCGAACAGATTGGGGGGGGGGGGGCATGCTGCTTAATTTTAAATCAAAACTAAGTAAAAAATTGGGTTAAAATGTTTTTTTTTAGCAATTTTATTTTTTTCTTTTAATTTTTTTACCAGACAGTAGGGATGCCTTTAGATTCTAATTTTAAACCTGAGATAGGTAAGGAGTCGAATCAAGAAAATTTAAATTTAACTTAGTACGTCGAGTTTAATAAAAATAACAAGTAATTTTCTACAATTTAAATATTTTTTATTATGTTAAAAAAAATTAATTCAACCTGCAGGTATCATAAAATTATAAACTAATAATACTTAGAAGATATAAGTAATTAAAGTACTAATAAAAAAACAAATCAAAACAAAAAACATAATTCTAAATGGGCTCGATTAACTACCAATCAGACCACACCAGTACATAGCCCAAAACCAAAAGCCCAATTCATTCCGTCTCTTTATCTGTATCGATCGATACGCATAAATTCTTGAATTATTTTATTTTATTTTTATGGTTCTTGTTTTATAGATGGAAATTGTTTGATTTCTCTCAGATCTGACGTTCCAAATGATTGAAGAGATCTGCGATCGTATCAAGACCGTTCAAATTTCAGATTCCAGCCCTTCTCTCTCTTCGACCACAGGTTAGAAGAAGAAGCTTCACTTTGTTTAATTAATATTTCTCTGAAATTGATTTTTTTAAAAAAATTTCAGTTGAATCCGTAGAAGATACGAAATTCGATACAGGTTCGTGTTTTTATTAAAAAAAATGTATTAGAAATTATTTGTTGAAGTACTGATTATCAGTGTTATTTTTTTTTTTTTTGCTTCTGCTTAGACTTAGAAATTGTAATTGTGAATTATTTGATTTTATTTGTTATTGAATTTAATTTTTTATTTATATTTTTAATTCTAGGGTTTCTAAATTTTTAAAGTCGTTTTTAATTAAGAGGAAAAAAAAACAGTTAAATTGAGTCAAATTCAGTGCTGTAGAACTGTAGACATTTGTATTTTATATTGAAATTGTTTTGACTCGAAAAGGTTATTTTGATTTTAATGAATTTTCAGGAGAAACTATTAATTCGGAGGAGGAGAGCGTATCTAATAGAATTCGACAAGTTTCCCCATCTCAGGGGCCAACACTGCCCATTTTGCAGAAAATTATCAATTTAAGTGATAAAATTCAGGTACTTATTTTGAACTTTGGTGGTGCTGGGTATCGTATAGATGACTTGAAAAGACTTGGTTTTAGTTGTAGAATTCAGGCAATTTTAAATTTAATTGTTTTAGCTAGTAAATTAGGATTTTGCATTGTTATGTTGATGGGGGTATTGATTTGTTATCTTTCTTTGAATTTAATTGTTGTTGTTTTAGAATTTGAAGAAAGAACACTCAAATCTCTCTAATCAAGTAAAGACTGCCAAGGATTCCTTTCTTGGCCCCAATATTTTAGACACCCTTCAAAAACTCGGTGAGTATCCAATAGTGAAACTAATTTATTTCTTCTTTTCTTTTTTTTTCTTTTTTTAGAGGGGTTTGGTTTTGATAGTGAAACTAGTTGAAATATTGGTCAGGTAATGAATATGAACTTCTTAAACAGAAGTATCTACAAGAGTTGTCTGAGAGGAAGAGGCTTTACAATGAGGTGATCGAGCTTAAAGGGAATACTAGGGTCTTCTGTAGATGCAGACCACTAAATCAAGTCGAAATAACAAATGGTTCGAACCATGTAGTCGAATTTGACTCTTCCCAAGATAATGAGTTGCAGATCATTTCCTCTGATTCTTCCAAAAAGCAATTTAAGTTCGACCATGTTTTTGGGCCTGAGGATAATCAAGGTGATCTGATGTTTTATTTTATGTATTGCTACTGCAGACATCCTGTTAAAGATTATTTGTGCAACTGAAGCATCTAATCCTTTGTCTCTATGATATGCAGAGGCTGTTTTTGCACAAACTAAACCAATAGTTGCTTCAGTTTTGGATGGCTACAATGTCTGCATATTCGCCTATGGACAAACTGGAACTGGAAAGACGTTTACTATGGAGGGCAGCCCAGAAAATAGGGGAGTGAACTACAGAACATTAGATTAGTTCCGAGTTTCTCAAGAGAGAAGTGGCATTATGAGATATGGTCTTTTTGTTAGTATGATGTAGGTTTACAATGAGAAGATAAGGGACCTCTTGATTGATAGTTCCAACCAACCGCCTAAAAAGTTAGTTTCCTCTTTTATTGCTACTGTATTGATCTGATAATCAAAATATAGTCATTTATGTCGAATTTTTTGGTTGCAAAAATTTTATATTAATAATTTTCTGTAGCTCTGATTTATATCATTTTGCTACTAGATGATAATTAACGGTTAGTACAAACATCATGCGTGTGGCTATTTGACAAGAAAAGTGGAACATGGAAGTTCTGTATTAGCCCAATTTTCATTTGTGCACTCTATCTGCAAATGATAATAAATACCATTAGTGTAGATAAGCATGACATCTATTTGGAAGCCCACTGGTATGAAAGATTTAAAGTCTAACGATAAGAAATTGAGTTACATGAATGAAGTTTGATGAAATTTTAGTTTTCTTACATGCATAAAGGTTGGAGATAAAACAAACAGCTGAAGGAACACTAGAAGTCCCAGGACTTGTTGAAACTCAGGTGACTGGCATGGAGGATGTGTGGGATTTACTCAATTCTGGAAGTCGGGCCAGGTCTGTTGGATCAACCAGCGCTAATGAGCTTAGCAGCCGTTCTCATTGGTAAAAATGAACTCTGCTTTCTTTTCTTTCTAAGAATATACTTTATGGATCGCAAGAAATATACTGATTAATTGAAGTGGTAATACTAATGACCACAACATTGTTGGTCTGTAGTTTGTTGCGAGTAACAGTGAAAGGAGAGAATTTAATAGATGGACAAAAGACAAGAAGTCACCTATGGAAAGATTGATGTTGAAGGTGAAAGATTGAAGGAATCGCAATTCATTAATAAATCTCTTTCAGCACTTGGTGATGTTATATCTGCCCTTGCATCTAAAACTGGCCACATTCCTTACAGGTCTTTCTCTCACACAGTCACTCTTGTAAAATGCTATCCAATTACCATATTAATGAAGATACTTGTTTTCTTCCAATCAGGAACTCAAAGGTAACCCATATGCTACAGAGCTCTCTCGGTGAGTATTAAGTTTACTATTTTTTATGGTTACCAGACATTCTTATTGTCTTGTTTGTCAGTAAAAGATGATAAGTGAAACATGAATGCAGGAGGAGATTGTAAGACCTTGATGTTTGTCCAAATAAGTCCAAGCGCTACTGACCTTGGAGAGACGCTTTGTTCACTAAATTTTGCGAGTCGAGTGCGAGGAATTGAAAGTGGTCCTGCCCGCAAACAGGCTGATCTCTCTGAACTTTTCAAATACAAGCAAATGGTATATATATACTGCTCGTATTTGATGAAATTTCTTTTGTCTTAGTTTCTTTTATCTTGATTCTTATTTTCTTTCCCGTTTCAATTACAAATAACCAGGTAGAAAAGTTAAAGCATGATGAGAAGGAAACAAAGAAGTTACAGGATAGCTTGCAATCATTGCAGTTGAGGCTTGCTGCTAGAGAACGTATTTGCAGAACTCTCCAAGAAAAGGTAATTCTGATGGCTTGAGCTCCATTTAATGCCATTTTTATTTATTATTACTATGAAACATGTGGAAAATATATTGGAGATTTTTTTTCGTTTTTCTTTTGCTTTTATTGTCCCTTAAATGGCATTTTAAGTCATTTTGTAGACGAACAAGTAACTTTTCTTACAATAGGTTCGAGAGCTTGAGAATCAATTAGGGGAGGAAAGAAAACCCAGACTAAAGCAGGAAACAGGAGCTTTTGCAGCTGCTGCTTCTCAGTCTACGAAACAAGTAGTAGAGAAGAAAAAAGTAGATAAGAAGCCACCTCTGTGTCCTTCAAAGTTAAGGTTGCTGTTGCGAAAAATCACCAATCTCATGCCTCCACCATGTCCTCTACAAAAACAGAACCGGTTCTGTTTTATCTTCAATGCATGACAAAGAAAACAATCCAAGAACCACAGCTGCAGGAACAAATACAAAAAGCCTTATGAAACCCAGACGTATGTCTGTTGCAGTCAGACCTCCTCCTCCATTTTCAGCACAGGTTTTTCAGCCTAAGAGACGGGTATCCATTGCTAGCTATCGTTTAGAGCCAACCTCAAACATGACACCACTTCAAACCTCGCGATATAAAAATGGGAATGTAGTTGGCAGGCAGTCATTTGTCAGGGACCCAAGAAAGCCAAGGAATTCAAAGCTGTTCTCTCCGTTGCCAGAGTTCAGGACTGCATCGGAGACCACACCTACTGTTATGAGAACCAGTAGTAAATTCATGGGGAGTCCTCCACCACAAGCAGGTTCTTGGAAGCCAAAGCACCCAACAGTTGTTGCACTGCAACGAAAATCTCTGGTGTGGAGCCCGCTAAAGTGAAGGAGCTTTCAAAACATCTTTGTTGCCCTATCGACCATCTTTGTTGCCCTATCGATCATCATCAACTATCGAGGTGCAATAAAACTTGGTCTTCATTGTCATGATAAATAGTAGGAGTATTCTTTTTTTTTTCTTGATTCCCCTCTTCCCATTTTTCTTACATGGATTTTATCATTTCTCCTCTGGATATTAATCGCAATTGTATGCTACTTGCCTACTCATTCGCGGTTGTATGTATGTTATTTGCTTTCCTACATGAGTCAACAACTCCATTCAACAGTGAGAAACACAAAAAAAAACACAGTAGTTTTTCGATGCTTTAACTCATCTTGGCCAGTGGGACATCCTGCTTTTTGACTAATTTATACACCCAGCTAGCGTTTAACACAAGATAGAGCTCTACATCAACAGTTGATAGGAAATTGGCATGCCACTCTCTCATCAATTATTTAAGATATGATAGAGGAGATAAGAAAATGATTGCTATTATCGACCATCTTCCTCTCCAGTCTCTGTCTCAACTAAAAATAGTTTAAGCAAAAGTCATGTTAATTCCCAGCAATCCAATCAACTGGTTTCGAGTTCTCCTAATAATTTAAGACACACTTTAAATTTAATTAATATTATTGTTTTAGGTATCAACAATTATTGGTTTTTATCTGTTCGTAAACAATAATATAACAAAGGCTAGAGTGTGAGTGGATGTATCGCAACCTGTCAATAACTTCAAGCCACAAAATCTTAATTTAAACCAAAACGCAACATCTTATATGATTTAAGACTCAATCGTAAAAGGACATGTTAGTAACGAGATTAAGTGACTGTTTGTTTCTGTATTTCAAAAGTGTTTTTAAAAAAGAATTAAAATTTTTTTTAAAATTTTTTATTAACTTCAAATTAATATGTTTTTAGTGTTTTAAAATTATTTTGATGTGCTAATGTCAAAAATAATTTTTAAAAAATAAAAAACATCATTAACATGTATTTTAACATGAAAAGTTATTTGAAAAACAACCGCAACCATACTACTAAACACACTCAATGTTATTAAAGGACACGTACAATTAAAGCTCCTTGACGTGCCTAATCAGTCATAAATAATGTAGTTTTTAATTTAAAAATGATAAATTATAAGGAAAATTTGAAAATAAAATAAAATACAAATAAAAATTTAAAATATGTGATCAATTTATAAGAAAAAAAATGTTATAAAACATTGTTGATGTAAACTTCGATTAAAAATCAATAACGTTAATGTGAAAGAACAATAAGTCTTTATATGAACTAAATAATACAGAGATAAAATAGATACATTTCAGAATAAAAAAAATGATTCTAAGAATTTAATAGAATAATACGATCTATGCAAGGATGACACAAGAAAAACTCGGATTTTAATGTAAAATCATTTATAAATTAGTTTTTATTAAACATAACTCTCAATCTAATTATTAGATAAAGATAAAATTTTATGAGAAATCTTCTAACTTATTACTTTATTATAAGTTAAAATTTTAGATCAAGTTAAAATTTGTACAAGAATGGACAAACAAAAAACATGTAAACTTATTAATGGTATTTTTGTAAATAAACTAGATGAGCTGGAAATTTCAATTTCTTCTTCTCCTGGGCAATGCCTACAGAAGAAATTGTCCTTTTTTGTATTGTGCTTCTCACATGTCGAGAAATGGGTTATTCTCCATCATTAATTACTACTATCTCTTATATCAAACACTTTTTCATGATCCCCCCCTCAAAGAAGTAGCTCCTCCTTGCTAGAAAATTAATTGTGAATTTTGAACATTATCGGCTATGTATGGATGCATATAGTGAGTTTTTTTTTTATATTTATTTTTTTTAAATGCATTTATTTTTCATTTACATCCATTAAAACTGGGTTAATTAAATATTAGACTTTATAATTGATTTTGGTTTGTTTTCTATGAAGATATCCCGACTTCATGACTCGAGTCACAGGTTTGGTTGGTTAACTCAGGTTGACTCGAGTGGTTTTTCATGTTTTTTGTTAATTATTTTTTTTTACAATTTTTTTTAATATTAGATTGATTAGGAATTGAGTTTTCAATATTAGATAATTATCTAGTATTAACTTTAAATTAAAATAGGAGAGGTTTTTACTGTACCCTTCGTCACTAAGCACTATTCATTGAAATAATGATTTGCTTCTTTTTTTCTATGCTTTTTTTTTCAATCAATGTTTTTTTTTAATTTTATCATTTAATATTAGATTATTTTTTTATTGAATTATTTCACTTTCATGATACAAATTGCCAGTCTAACGGTTAACCGGGTTGACTCAATTTTTTTCTTCAATTTCATCACTTAATATTGGGTTGATCTGAAATATGATTTGTTTTGTTAACTTTCTGTCGTGTTATTTTAGCCTCATGGCCGGAGAATCGTGCTTAACAAGTTAACCCAAGTTGACTCAAATAGTTTTTTATGTTTTTTTTAATTATTATTTTTTTAATTTTATCTTTCAACACTAAGTCAATTGGAAATTGATTTTTATATATATAAAAAATATTTGCTTTCTATAGAGATATCAAGGTTGCAGGTTTTGGTATTTTAACACTACTCTGTCAATGGAAATTTTACAAACTAATTCATCGATGGAATGTTTTTGTTGGTATACTATTCGTCGGTAATTCCACTATCTGTCGCTAATTCTATCGGAATTTTTTTAAAAAAAAACAATGGTTTTACAAACATTTATGATCTTTCATTCAAGTAGAAAAAGAACACACTTCTATTTTAAAAGATTCCGGAAGACCACTAGTATCCATAAGGAAATCACCAGGAAATGACTGCTTGGCTGTGTTCAAAAATCAAAAGGGCACACAGCAAGTCAAGCATACGCGTACACGACGCTTTAAAGTCAAGCTAGCGTTAAACACAATAATGATTGATATTTTAAAACCATAAACATTCCTTCCTGGAAACCGACCTCAACTTTTCCTCACCGACAAAAGTAAAGAAAAGGAAAGGAAGATTGATGACTAATTCCGTTTTGAATTGAGGTTGAAATTTCTTTTTTCGTTAAAATTTAATTTTTTTTAGTATTTTTATTTATGGATATTAAAAATAATTTTTTAAAAAATAAAAAATATTATTTTAATATATTTTTGAATAAATACTTTAATTAAAAATCAAACTTTAAATGATTCCGGAATGTTATAAACCATTTGGCTGACATGATTATTAATGATCCGGGTGGGATCCAAAAACTATGACAAATAGTCATATTTTCTCTCAATTTTTTGTTCTAAATTTCTATTAACATTATCAGGTGTTTGTGATTTTAGACAAGGAAGGGTACATAGAAAGTGAAATAGAGGGATTATTGTAGAGTTTAATGTTACAAAAAGGGAGTGAACAAATTTTTTTCTCCTAAAAAATCCCTCATCCACATAATTCGTGGTATGAAGCAAGGAATTTAATTGATCATCTTCACAATCAATTTTTTTTTTAATTTAAAGTTTGTTTGTTATTGTATTTTAAAAGTATTTAAAAAATATTATTTCTTTTTTATTTTAAATTAATTTATTTTAATAATTTTAGATTGTTTTGATATAATGATGTAAAAAAATAAATTTTAAAAAATATAAAAATATTAATTTAATATATTTTCAAATAAAAAACATTTTATAACACTATAACATTAATAAACCGGCTGCCGGCTGTAAGCGCTTCAATGTTTTATACAATTTGTGGGGTTTGGTTGGAGATAATAATTACCGCGTATTCCTCCATTAATTCAACTTTTTAAAATAATTAATTACAAAAAAATGTTGAGTCTTTGTCTGATGAGTACTCTATTAAATTATTAATTTTCATTCCCAACTTATAATTGGTTAATTAGATAATCTCCATTTGCTCAGCGTATGTAGTAAACAATATATAGTAGTTTGATGTTATACACATTCCTTCCAGGAAACTGACCTCAACGTCTCTTCCATGGCACATTAAGGCACACAGAGGGTTAAAGATCAACAAGCTGCCCTTGATTAATAACTGGTACAACTTTCTTCCTATTCGTCCATTAATTTCTCTCTGTTTTGGGTTAGATTCCACTTGTTCGGCCATTGCTGTAGCATCATTCATGCTGTTTATATATGTTATTGAGTTTTCCCTTTTAGCTCAAAATGACTCTGTAATTAATTAAGATCTCAGCTAATTTCCCACTGGCTCCTCTCTTTATAACTTTCATTGCTCTTCTGTTTGAGGGAACTCTCCAAGATTCTTGAGTGCATGGAGACCAAACAACAGATGGTCTTACCAGTATTTTACCGACTTGATCCAAGCCATGTTCAAAATCTGACTGGGAGCTATGGAGATGCACTTTGCAAGCATGAAAGAGATTGCAGTTCTGAAGAAGTAGAGAGTTGGAGACGTGCTTTGAAAGAAATAGCTAATCTCAAGGGCTGGGATTCAAACGTCATTAAGTAAGTTATTAATTTAGTTACAGCATATTAAACCCCAACTTATTTAAACCATTTTGTTCGAGAATCAATATCGTGTTTGATGTTATGATAAAATTTCTTAGGTCTTAGCCTTTGTTCTTTATTTATTATGCGCTGCAGGGATGAGACCAAGCTAATTCAGGAAATCGTTTCCGACATTCAAAAGAAATTGAACCATGAGCTGTCCCTCTCATTTGATTCAAAACGCCTTGTTGGAATGGCATCACGCGTTGAAGACATCGAATCATTACTATCCTTGGGATCAACCGGTGTGCTCATCGTGGGAACTGGGGGATGGGTGGTATAGGTAAGTCAACAACGGCTGAAGTTGTGTATCATCGAAACTGTAGTAAATTTGAAGGCCATTGCTTTTTCCAAAATGTTAGGGAAGAAAATTCTTGGTGAAGTATTAGAGAAGAAAGATATGACTATACGCACAAAAGTGCTACCCCCGGCCATTAAGCGAATGCTTCAAAGAAAAAAAGTCCTCATAGTTCTTGATGATGTCAATGAACCACAGGATTTAAAATATTTAGTAGGAGAGGATGGTTTGTTTGGCCAAGGAAGTAGAATCATGGTGACAAGTAGAGATAGGCAAGTGCTTTTAAATGCATGTGATGAAGACAAAATTTACGAGGTTAAAATTTTAGATGAAGACGATGCACTTCGACTCTTCAGCTTACATGCTTTTAAACAAGATCGATCGTCCCATAGAAGGATATACAATGAAAGGAGTGTTGAATACTGGGAAGTAAGGTGGCACAGCTACGAACAAATGGTAGCGAGGACATTAAGAAACATTTGGAAATGTGTTATCATGAATTAAATCAGACAGAAAAGAAAATATTTCTTGATATAGCATGTTTCTTTGGACATTAAGAAACATTTGAAGGGATGTATAATTTAAGATTGCTCAAAATCTACTACCCATCTTTCTTAGAGAATCCCTCGAAGGAGCAAATTATGAATGGAAAGAGGGTCGGAATCCACCTTCCTGGAGGGCTTCACTTTCTTTCAAGTGAGCTAAGGTTTCTTTACTGGTATAATTACCCTTTGAAATCCTTGCCATCAAATTTTTTTCCCTGAGAAACCTTTTCAACTTGAAATGCCTTGTAGCCAGCTTGAACAACTTTGGAATGAAGGCAAGGTAAATATGCTTTATCACCCTTCTTTTTCAAATATAGGACAACTTTGAAATTATTGTAACATTTATCTTTTCTTACATTAATTTTTTTTTATTTACAACCACTAGAGCTTCCCAGATTCGAGAGTTTCTGTACTTTTCCATCATCAATTGGGTGCCTCTCTCAACTTGTTAGATTAAACTTATCTTGATGTGAAAGTCTTGCTAGTCTACCAGACAATATTGACGAGTTGAGATCTCTCAAATCGCTTAATCTTAATGGTTACTCAGGATTAGCAAGTCTATCAGACAACATTGACGCAATGAAATCCTTTAAAAAACTTGATCTTAGTGGTTGCTCAGGACTAGAAAGTTTACCAGATAACATTGACATATTGAAATCCCTTAAAATACTTGATTTTAATGGTTGCTCAGGACTAGCAAATCTACCAGACAACATTGACACGTTGAAATCTCTAAAAAACCTTGATCTTAGAGGTTGCTCACGACTAGCAAGTCTCTAAATTCTTTGGCATGAAAGATCGCATGTTTCATTCACCTTGACCAAAATGATTTGTTCTTTTTTCATTTTGCTAACAGTGCTTTGTTGCTTGTAAACAGAATATGGACAGAGTAATGAAGTATCAGTTAGAGGAGACGTATACAGCTTCGGTATCATGCTGCTGATAATCAGATAATCAGATAAATGTTGAATGAGTTTGGTGAGATGTTATCAGATAATCAGCCTGCACTTGCACATATAAGATGTTTGAGGCATAGCTATCAAGGTTTACATCGTTTATTCCTCTTCCTTGCTTGCTTTAACAAAAATAATATTTATGTTATGCGTTGAGGAATTTAGAGCTCCACCTGGAAACATTTATGGGGTTAAAAAAAATTGATATTTCTCTATAATCAGCACAAGGCGAGTTGAGAAGTAAATTGATTAACACAATTAACCGAATTGACTCTCAAACTTTTATTTTACTCTAATTAAGTCCCTCATTGTATTAATTAAACTAATCCAATGTTCAAACAAGTCCCTAAGACTTATTAATTCTTCCACTTTTAGCCAAATTAACTTCCAACCTTATTACTCTTTCATTTTAGCACCTGATTAAGCCCATCCAAAGTACAATTAGGTCCTTGGATTCTTTGATTTTTGCCATTTAGCCCCCATCTTCAGCTTTCTTCTTAATGAAGCATCTATCAAAATTGGACCGCTAAACTTTACAACCTTGTCCATGTTGGTCCTCAAATCTTTAATTTATTCAGCCTTAATCACATTTTCAATCTGCTTTCTAAATTTCTTCAACAAGACCTCAAATTATCCATCCACCTATCAACTATAAATTAAATATTTGTCCAATCATGATTCAATGCTTTATTTTTTATTATTGTTACTTTTTTTAATTCAGAATTGGGTGAAGACACAGATAGTTGCATGCAAACTGAAATCTTGCCGTCCTCTATGGAATGTGATCTAGCAATAGAATGATCAAAACTTTTAGTAGTTATTGCAAGTTTTCCTAAAAAAATGTTTGATGGTTTTGTTTTTATAATGTGTTCTTCTCCCTCTCTCTTCCTCTAAACAGTTAGGTGGCAGCATTAAATCTATTTTAACTTGGAATTGTTCTCTTTCTTGCTGCTTAAGAAAAATGCAAAAGGTGAAAGAAAAGAAATAAAAACTGATTTTGAGTGATCAAGTTCTCGATGGGATCATTGTTCCACAAGAACAATGCTCTCTCTGCCACCTACAAAGCATCAGTTCCATAAACTGATTTTAACAAAGGAAAGAGCAAAGAATAGAAGCTATCATCTCAACAAGTTTTTCAGTGAAAAACTAAACCTTGGTGGCACACAGGCCTTGCTCTAGATAGAACACCAAGTCTGGATTAAAAACTCTGAATCATATGTGAAGAGAAAAGTAGTAAATTGTTCATTCGAAACTTCAATCATGGTCTAAAAAGGGTTGTTTGGAAAAAGATTCCGGAAGACCACCAGGAAATTACTGCTTGGATGTGTTCAAAAATCAAAAGGGCACACAGCAAGTCAAGCGTCCTGTAAAAATGATTGCTACTTGGCGGTGAGGAAAAGTTGCTACTATCAACTTTTCCTCACCGCTAAGTAAAGAAAAAGAAAAAGAAGATAGATGACTAATCTTTTGGAATTGAGGTTGATTTTTGTTAATTTTTGTTAAAATTTGGATTTGTTTAGTATTGTTAAAATTTAGATTTGTTTAGTGTTTTTGAATTATGTCAAAATAATTTTAAAAAATAAAAAAATATTATATTAATATATTTTTTAAATAAACACTTTAAAAATCAAACTTTAAATGATTCCGGAATTTCCCTGGCTAATTGTGGCTTACTTAATGGGTTGTGAAAATCTTTTTTGAAGAAAGGTTTATGAGATATTGAGTTGTCAAGGACTGTTTCTGAATTTGTACCTACCGATATATAGATTCCAAGAAACCCTCCAATACTGTGTTTGAAATAAAGATGATGAGAGGATCAATGTGAACTCCCCCCCTTAATTGTGAGTTGGCTATAGCATCGTTTAAGTTGTTTTGATCTTCTCTTATTGTCTGATCATTCCAATACACTCTTGTTTGATCATATTTAGCCTTTATTTATGGGATATAAAATACTCTCCCAACTAGCTTCTCTCTTTATTTATCAGGTGTAATTAAGATCTCAACTAGCTAGTCTTTGACTAATTATATCGTTTGTTTTCTTATTGCTTGTTACAGGGAAAAATTATCACAAGTAGAAAGCTTACTTCTACATATATCAAGCATATAAAAATATGGCTTCCACTTCTTCTCCCACTACTCCATATTTGAAGCTTGATGTGTTCCTCAGTTTTAGAGGCACAGACACCCGCAATAGTTTCACCAGTCATCTTTATGATGCTTTGGATCGAAACCAAATTGATGCTTACATCGATAATAAACTTGATGGAGGAGAAAAGATCGAGCCTGCCCTCTTGGAAAGGATTGAAGAGTCCTGTATTTCGCTAGTCATTTTCTCTGAAAATTATGCAGATTCTACTTTCTGTTTGAGGGAACTCTCCAAGATTCTTGAGTGCATGGAGACCAAACAACAGGTGGTTTTACCAGTTTTTTACCGACTTGATCCAAGCCATGTTCAAAATCTGACTGGGAGCTATGGAGATGCACTTTGCAAGCATGAAAGAGATTGCAGTTCTGAAGAAGTAGAGAGTTGGAGACGTGCTTTGAAAGAAATAGCTAATCTCAAGGGCTGGGATTCAAACGTCATTAAGTAAGTTATTAATTTAGTTACAGCATATTAAACCCCAACTTATTTAAACCATTTTGTTCGAGAATCAATATCGTGTTTGATGTTATGATAAAATTTCTTAGGTTATGACAGCATGTCTTTGTTCTTTATTTACTATGCACTGCAGGGATGAGACCAAGCTAATTCAGGAAATCGTTACTGACATTCAAAAGAAATTGAACCATGAGCTGTCACCCTCATTTGATTCAAAACGCCTTGTTGGAATGAAATCACGCGTTGAAGACATCGAATCATTACTATCCTTTGGATCAACCGGTGTGCTCATCGTGGGAATCTGGGGGATGGGTGGTATAGGTAAGTCCACAACGGCTGAAACTGTGTATCATCGAAACTGTAGTAAATTTGAAGGCCATTGCTGTTTCCAAGATGTTAGGGAAGAATCACGGAAGCATGGAGTAGATCATGTACGACAGGAAATTCTTGGCAAGGTATTAGAGAAGAATGATCTCAAAATACACGGAAAAGTGCTACCCTCGGCCATTAAGCGAATGCTTCAAAGAAAAAAAGTCCTCATAGTTCTTGATGATGTCAATGATCCACAACATTTAAAATATTTACTAGGAGAGGATGGTTTGTTTGGCCAAGGAAGTAGAATCGTTGTGACAAGTAGAGATAGGCGAGTTCTTGAAAATGCATGTGATGAAGACAGAATTTACGAGGTTAAAATTTTAGATGAAGACGATGCACTTCGACTCTTTAGCTTACATGCTTTTAAACAAGATCGTCCCATAGAAGAATATATTGGGCTATCAAAAACTGTGGTAAGCTGTGTTAAGGGCATTCCATTAGTTCTCGAGGTTTTAGGTAGCAGTCTATACAAAAAGACTGGTGTTGAATACTGGGAAAGTAAGGTGGCACAGCTAAGAACAAATGGTGGCGAGGACATTAAGAAACATTTGGAAATGTGCTATCATGAATTAGATCAGACAGAAAAGAAAATATTTCTTGATATAGCATGTTTCTTTGGACGGTGCAAGAAGGATTTTCTCCAGCAAACACTAGATCTTGAAGAAAGAAGTGGGATCGATCGTCTCGCTGATATGTGTCTCATAAAAATTGTTCAAGACAAGATCAAGATGCATGATGTGCTCCTAAAACTAGGGAAAAAAATTGTCCTCCAAGAAAACGTTGACCCTAGAGAACGTAGCAGGTTGTGGGAGGCTGATGATATCTATCGTGTATTAACAACTCAGGTAACGTTTCCAAGTGATTTAATTGACTGTTTCTTGACTTTCTTGTTTATAGCTAAGAGATGTAGCCTTGGACAAGAATAAATATCAAGGCCAGCTTCTTCTTTCTTCTTCTTCTTTATTTGTTATATATATACTGATTTACAGTTTGCTTTAATTTGTTAAATAGGGGACTGGATCAAAAGTGGAAAGCATATCCCTCATCTTGGATGCAACTAAAGATCAATTGACATTAAGTCCTACAGCATTTGAAGGGATGTATAATTTAAGATTGCTCAAAATCTACAACCCACCTTTCTTAAAGGATCCCTCAAAGGAGCAAATTATGAATGGAAAGAGGGTCGGAATCCACCTTCCACGAGGGCTTCACTTTCTTTCAAGTGAGCTAAGGTTTCTCTATTGGTATAATTACCCTTTGAAATCCTTTCCATCAATTTTTTCCCCTGAGAAACTTGTTCAACTTGAAATGCCTTGTAGCCAGCATGAACAACTTTGGAATGAAGGCCAGGTATGCTTTATCATCCTTCTTTTTCGAATATAGGACATTTTTGAAATTATTCATAACGCTTATCTTTTTTTACATTGCCTCTTTTTTTATTTACAGCCACTTGAGCAGTTGAAATCTCTTAAATCACTTAATCTTCATGGTTGCTCAAGACTAGCAAGTCTACCACATAGTATTGGTATGTTGAAATCTCTTGACCAGCTTGATCTTAGTGGTTGCTCAAGTCTAACAAGTCTACCGAAAAACATTGACGCGTTAAAATCTCTAAAATTGCTTAATCTTAGTGGTTGCTCA
Source organism: Populus tomentosa (assembly GCA_018804465.1). Taxonomy (NCBI): domain Eukaryota; kingdom Viridiplantae; phylum Streptophyta; class Magnoliopsida; order Malpighiales; family Salicaceae; genus Populus; species Populus tomentosa. Next base: position 1,942,208 of record CM031977.1, on the reverse strand, counting down.
AGACTAGCAAGTCTACCAAATAGTATTGGCGTGTTGAAATCTCTTGACCAGCTTGATCTTAGTGGTTGCTCAAGACTAGCAAGTCTACCAGACAGTATTGGCGCGTTGAAATCTCTTAAATCGCTTAATCTTAGTGGTTTCTCAAGACTAGCAAGTCTACCAAATAGCATTGGCATGTTGAAATCTCTTGACCAATTTGATCTTAGTGATTGCTCACGACTAGCAAGTCTACTAGAGAGCATTGGCGCGTTCAAATCTCTTAAATCACTTAATCTTAGTGGTTGCTCAAGACTAGCAAGTCTACCAAATAGCATTGGCATGTTGAAATCTCTTAAATTGCTTAAACTCCATGGTTGCTCAGGACTAGCAAGTTTACCAGACAACATTGGCGAGTTGAAATCTCTTACATCGTTTAATCTTAGTGGTTGCTCAGGACTAACAAGTCTACCTGATAGCATTGGGGTGTTGAAATGTCTTGCTAAACTTCACCTTACTGGTTGCTCAGGACTAGCAAGTCTACCAGATAGCATTGACAGATTGAAATGTCTTGATACGCTTCATCTTAGTGGTTGTTCAAGACTAGCAATTCTACCCAACAACATTGGCGCATTGAAATCTCTTTACCAGCTTCATCTTAGTGGTTGCTCAAGACTAGAAAGTCTACCCGACAGCATTGGAGGGTTGGAATGTCTTGCTAAGCTTCACCTTACTGGTTGCTCAGGACTAACAAGTCTACCAGACAGCATTGACAGGTTGAAATGTCTTGATACACTTCATCTTAGTGGTTGCTCAGGACTAGCAAGTCTACCAAACAATATTAACAGTTTGAACTATCTTATTGTGCTTAATCTTTGTGGTTTCTCAAGACTAGCAAGTCTACCAAATAGCATTGGCGAGTTGAAATCTCTTAAATTGCTTTATCTTAGTGGTTGCTCAAGACTAGCAAGTCTACCAGATAGAATTGATGAGTTGAAATCTCTTAAATCACTTAATCTTAATGGTTGCTCAGGACTAACAAGTCTACCAGACAGAATTGGCGAGTTGAAATCTCTTGAATGGCTTAATCTTCATGATTGCTCAGGACTAACAAGTCTACCAGATAGAATTGTCGAGTTGAAATCTCTTAAATCCCTTAATCTTAATGGTTGCTCAAGACTAGAAAGTCTACCAGACAACATTGGCGAGTTGAGATGTCTTACTATGCTTAATCTTAGTGGTTGCTTAAAACTAGCAAGTCTACCCAACAACATTGGCACTTTGAAAAGGCTTTATGCGCTTCACCTTACTGGTTGCTCAGGACTAGAAAGTCTACCAGACAGCATTGACGAGTTGAGATGTCTTACTATGCTCGATCTCAGTGGTTGCTTAAAACTAGCGAGTCTTCCAAACAACATCATTGATCTTGAATTTAAAGGACTTGACAAACAACATTGTTATATGCTGAGTGGATTCCAGAAAGTAGAAGAAATTGCATCATCCACCTATAAATTAGGCTGCCATGAATTTTTAAATTTGGGAAATTCTCGTGTGTTAAAAACTCTAGAGAGATTAGGCTCTTTGGTGTGGCTAACAGAATTGAGATTATCTGGGATTGATTTTGAGAGGATACCTGCCAGCATCAAGCACCTTACTAAGCTAAGTAAACTCTATTTAGATGATTGCAAGCGGCTTCAATGTTTACCAGAGCTTTCATCGACTCTACAAGTTTTAATCGCATCAGGTTGCATCTATCTAAAATCTGTAGCAAGTATATTCATGCAAGGTGATAGAGAATATGAAGCTGCTTCTCAGGAATTCAATTTCTCTGGATGCCTCCAACTAGATCAGAATTCACGCACTAGAATTATGAGTGCTACCTATTTACGAATTCAACGCATGGCAACATCATTGTTTTCTCAGGTGAATTCTTCCTCCCTCGATCTTGATTTATTTTAAAAAAATCATGATAATTTTTTATATGTATCTCACATTCTCACTCTCTTCGGTGCAGGAATATCATGGTAAGCCCATTAGAGTTCGGTTGTGTATTCCTGGGTCGGAAGTCCCGGAGTGGTTTAGTTATAAAAATAGAGAAGGATCGTCAGTAAAAATCCGGCAACCAGCTCATTGGTATCGTCGTTTCACTTTATGCGCTGTTGTTTCATTTGGCCAAAGCGGGGAAAGGCGTCCCGTTAATATTAAATGTGAATGCCATTTGATAAGCAAAGATGGAACCCAGATTGATCTCAGTTCCTACTTCTATGAAATATATGAAGAAAAGGTGAGGAGTTTATGGGAAAAGGAGCATGTGTTCATTTGGAGTGTCCACTCTAAGTGCTTTTTCAAGGAGGCCTCGTTTCAATTCAAATCACCGTGGGGAGCTACTGATGTGGTGGTTGGGTGTGGAGTCCATCCACTGTTGGTCAACGAGCCTGAGCAACCAAACCCTAAAACTGATGGAAAATGCTTGACAAACTCTTAATCATCTTCTATTTGAAAGGGCAACGTAATGCTATGGATGCATGGTTTCGCTCGTTGACACTGGTAACTCATGATCTTCTCCTTTTCTCTTTCTATACAAATATGAAGCAACTCAATTGGATTGAATCAAACATGAAACCAAATACTCTTATGAATTAGAGATGAAAAGGATATATTTATCCTCCTACTTTAACATGATTCTTAACTAGGTCCCCGAACAAACAAAATAATAATTATCAAAAAAAAAAATTAAATTTAGTCGGTTGACTCGGGTTATTTTTTGTTTTTTTAATAGATTTTTTCTCAACTTCATCTTTCAACATTGAGTTGATTAAGAATTTAACTTTATATTTTTTTTTATTGGCTTTCTACTGGGTTATTGTAGTCTCAAGACCCGGGTCACAAGTTTGTGGGTTAGCAAGGTTGGCTTGAGTTTTTTTTTTGTTTTTTTTTTAATTGAATTTTTTTTTTCATTTTCATCCTTCAACATTGGGTTGATTGAAAATTTGACTTAATATTTTATTTTATTTTATTCTATATATTTATCTCGGTCTCATAATCCGAGTTTGGCAAGTTAACTTGAGTTGACTCAGGATGTTTTTTTAATTGATTCTTTTCAATTGAATCCTTCAACATTTGGTTGATTGAAAATTGTGCTTTGAAATTTTTTTTCTATAGGATTATCATGGTCTCATGACCCGGGTCGATGGATAGCTCGATTGCCTCAAGTTTTTTTGTGTTCTTTTTAAATGCACATGTTTTTTAATTTCATCCATTAATATTGAGTTAATTGAGAATTAGGCTTCATAATTTATTTTAGTTTGCTTTCTATGAAGATATCCCGATAACATGACTCGGGTCACGGGTTTCGTTAGTTAACTCGGTTTGTTTTTTCGTGTTTCTTGTTAATTGTTTTTTTTAACAATTTTATTCTTCAACATTAGGTTGATTGTGAATTTAGTTTCCTTATTTTGATCTGACCAGCATTGTAGCGTGGGAAATTATCTAGTATTAACCATAAAATAAAAGAGGAGAGGTTTTTATTGTACCTCTCCTCACAAAGCACTATTCATTGAACTAATGATTTGCTTTTTTTTTCTTTGATTTTTTTTTCAATCAATGTTTTTTTTTTAGTTTTATCCTTTAATTTTAAATTTATTTTTTTATAAAGTTATCTCACTCTCATGACAAAAATCGCTAGTTTGACAATTTAACCTGGTTGACTTACGTTTTTTTTATTAATCTTTTTTTTTTCAATTTCATCCTTTAATATTGGGTTGATTGGAAATTAAACTCCATGATTATTTCATCCTTTAATAGTGGTTTGATTGGAAATCAAACTCCATAATTATTTCATCCTTTAATACTGAGTTGATTGGAAATTAAACTTCATGATTTGCTTTGTTTATTTTCTATTGTGTTATTCCGGCTTCATGAACCGAGAATAGTACCTTACGAGTTAACCTAAATTGACTCGGATAGTTTTTTTATGTCTTGTTTTTATTAATTTTTTTTATTTTATCATTCATCACTGAGTCGGTTAGAAATTGAGCTTCATAATTTGTTTTGATTTGTTTTATATGGAGATATCTTGGTCTTACGATTAAGGTCACAAGTTTTAGTATTTTAATACTAGTTAAATCAAATTATTTTTTTATTTTTTTAAGAGATTATTTTGATTTCATGCCCTAGATCACAGGTCTTTCAAAATTAAATTTGTTTTTTATTAGGTTGTTCTCATCTCATAACCTAGATCACTAGTTTGACGAGTAAACCCACCTTCCACTTACCAAAAGGGCTTCACTTTCTTTGAAGGGAGCTAAGGTTTCTCTACTGGTATAATTACCATTTGAAATCCTTGCCATCAATTTTTTCCCCTCGGAAACTTGTTCAATTTGAAATGCCTTGTAGCCAGCTTGAAAATCTTTGGAATGAAAGTTAGGATATGCAATAACCCAATTTTGAATTCTCTAAAATTTTCTTATAATTTTTTTATATGTTATTTTATTTCTATTTTTATTTATAAAAAAATAAGAAAATTTTCAAAATTTAAGAATGTATTTTTCTCGAATCAACTTTCATTTTCAAATCAAAACCAAATTTACCAGGTCAAACCATGTCGACCAAGATAAAAAAAAATGAATTTCGAGCCATCTTAGGTCAAAACTGTTATTTTTAGTCAAAACCAAATCCACCAGGTTAATACAGGTCAAATTATGTTGACCAGGGTAAAAATGAGTTTCAAACCGTTTTGGGTCAAAACTATCATTTTCAATCAAATTAGGTTTATTGAGATAACTTTTACACAATTTAATTTTAAATCAAAATCAGACAAGAAGTTATGTTTGAAGGTTTTTTTTTCTTAATTTTATTTTTTTTAATTTTATCCTCATATTTTTTTACAGGATAACGGGGATGTCTTTGAACTTTAATTTTAAATTTAGATTAGGTAAAAAGTCAGATTAAGAAAATTTTAAATTGAATCATTAGACTGAATTTAATAAAAATATCAAGTAGTTCTCAACGACTTGAATACTTTTTATTATATTAAAAAATAATTATACAACCTCCAGCAAACTAATAATATTTAGAAGACTTCGGAGTAATTTATAAGTAATTAAAGTAGAAATAGAAAAACAAAACAAAAAAAATCTAAATGGGCTTCGATCTGTTGCCAATCAGACCATACCAGTACATAACCCAAAACCAAAGGCCGAATTCATTCTATCTATCCAAGCCGAAGGCCCAACTCTCCCATTTCAAATTAAAACGCTCCGTCCCTCCCAATCCCAAACCTAAACAAACAACATCATATAGCCGTTAGAAACCAACAGCTCTCATTTCAAGCTTCAAATTCCCAATTTTAAACCCTAAATATCTTTCACCTTTCTAATTTTCTCCCTCTCTCAATTTCAAGCCCTAAAACATGAACGGTACTCCCATCTCTTTCTCTGTATCGATCGATACGCATAAATTCTTGAATTATTTTATTTTATTTTTATGGTTCTTGTTTTATAGATCGAAATTGTTTGATTTCTCTCAGATCTGACAGTCCAAATGATTGAAGAGATCTGCGATCGTATCAAGACCGTTCAAATTTCCGATTCCAGCCCTTCTCTCTCTTCGACCACAGGTTAGAAGAAGTAGCTTCACTTTGTTTAATTAATATTTCTCTGAAATTGATTTTTTTAAAAAAATTTCAGTTGAATCTGTAGAAGATACGAAATTCGATACAGGTTCGTGTTTCTATAAAAATATATATATTAGAAATTATTTGTTTAAGTACTGATTATCAGTATATTTTTTTATATTTTTTGCTTCTGCTTAGACTTAGAAATTGTAATTTTGAATTATTTAATTTTATTTGTTATTGAATTTAATTGTTTATTTATCTTTTTAATTCTAGGGTTTCTAAAATTTTTAAAGTCGTTTTTAATCAAGAGAAAAAAAAAGAGTTAAATTGAGTCAAATTCGGTGCTGTAGAACTGTAGACATTTGTATTTTATATTGAAATTGTTTTGACTGAAAAAGGTTATTTTGATTTTAATGAGTTTTCAGGAGAAACTATTAATTCGGAGGAGGAGAGCGTATCAAATAGAATTCGACAAGTTTACCCATCTCAGGGGCCAACACCGCCCATTTTGCAGAAAATTATCAATTTAAGTGATAAAATTCAGGTACTTATTTTGAACTTTGGTGTTGTTGGGTATCGTATAGATGACTTGAAAAGACTTGGTTTTAGTTGTAGAATTCAGGCAATTTTAAATTTCATTGTTTTAGCTAGTAAATTAGGATTTTGCATTATTATGTTGATGGGGGTATTGATTTGTTATCGTTCTTGAATTTAATTGTTGTTGTTTTAGAATTTGAAGAAAGAACACTCAAATCTCTCTAATCAAGTAAAGACTGCCAAGGATTCCTTTCTTGGCCCCAATATTTTAGACACCCTTCAAAAACTCGGTGAGTATCCAATAGTGAAACTAATTTATTTCTGCTTTTCATTTTTTATTTTTTTTTGAGGGGTTTGGTTTTGATAGTTTACTAGTTGAAATATTGGTCAGGTAATGAATATGAACTTCTTAAAAAGAAGTATCTACAAGAGTTGTCTGAGAGGAAGAGGCTTTACAATGAGGTGATCGAGCATAAAGGGAATATTAGGGTCTTCTGTAGATGCAGACCACTAAATCAAGTCGAAATAACAAATGGTTCGAGCTATGTAGTTGAATTTGACTCTTCCCAAGATAATGAGTTGCAGATCATTTCCTCTGATTCTTCCAAAAAGCAATTTAAGTTCGACCATGTTTTTGGGCCTGAGGATAATCAAGGTGATCTGATGTTTTATTTTATGTATTGCTACTGCAGACATCCTGTTAAAGATTATTTGTGCAATTGAAGCATCTAATCCTTTGTCTCTATGATATGCAGAGGCTGTTTTTGCACAAACTAAACCAATAGTCGCTTCAGTTTTGGATGGCTACAATGTCTGCATATTCGCCTATGGACAAACTGGAACTGGAAAGACGTTTACTATGGAGGGCAGCCCAGAAAATAGGGGAGTGAACTACAGAACATTAGATGAGTTGTTCCGAGTTTCTCAAGAGAGAAGTGGCATTATGAGATATGGTCTTTTTGTTAGTATGATGGAGGTTTACAATGAGAAGATAAGGGACCTCTTGATTGATAGTTCCAACCAACCGCCTAAAAAGTTAGTTTCCTCTTTTATTGCTACTGTATTGATCTGATAATCAAAATATAGTCATTTATGTCGAATTTTTTGGTTGCGAAAATTTTATATTAATAATTTTCTGTAGCTCTGATTTATATCATTTTGCTACTTGATGATAATTAACTATTGGTTAGTACAAACATCATGCGTGTGGCTATTTGACAAGAAAAGTGGAACATGGAAGTTCTGTATTAGCCCAATTTTCGTTTGAGCACTCTATCTGCAAATGATAATAAATACCTTGCTCCTCTCTAGTGTAGATAAGCATGACATCTAATTGGGTTTAGGGTTTAAAAGATTATGTACAAGACTCCTATTTGGAAGCCCATTGGTATGAAAGATTTAAAGTCTAACGATAAGAAATTGAGTTACATGAATGAAGTTTGATGAAATTTTAGTTTTTCTTACATGCATAAAGGTTGGAGATAAAACAAACAGCTGAAGGAACACAAGAAGTCCCAGGACTTGTTGAAACTCGGGTGACTGTCACAGAGGATGTGTGGGATTTACTCAAGTCTGGAAGTCGGGCCAGGTCTGTTGGATCAACCAGCGCTAATGAGCTTAGCAGCCGTTCTCATTGGTAAAAATGAACTCTGCTTTCTTTTCTTGGTTTATTCTTTCTAAGAATATACTTTATGGATCACATATAATAGCAACTAACTAGTTTTTTGGATCTGTGAATTAACTATTCAAGAAATATACTGATTAATTGAAGTGGTAGTACTAATGACCACAACATTGTTGGTCTGTAGTTTGTTGCGAGTAACAGTGAAAGGAGAGAATTTAATAGATGGACAAAAGACAAGAAGTCACCTATGGATGGTCGATTTGGCTGGTAGTGAACGTGTGGGAAAGATTGATGTTGAAGGTGAAAGATTGAAGGAATCGCAATTCATTAATAAATCTCTTTCAGCACTTGGTGATGTTATATCTGCCCTCGCATCTAAAACTGGCCACATTCCTTACAGGTCTTTCTCTCACACAGTCACTCTTGTAAAATGCTATCCAATTACCATATTAATGAAGATATTTGTTTTCTTCCGATCAGGAACTCAAAGCTAACCCATATGCTACAGAGCTCTCTCGGTGAGTATTAAGTTTACTATTTTTTATGGTTTCCAGTCACTCTTATTGTCTTGTTTGTCAGTAAATGATGCTAAGTGAAACATGAATGCAGGAGGAGATTGTAAGACCTTGATGTTTGTCCAAATAAGTCCAAGTGCTACTGACCTTGGAGAGACGCTTTGTTCACTAAATTTTGCGAGTCGAGTGCGAGGAATTGAAAGTGGTCCTGCCCGCAAACAGGCTGATCTCGCTGAACTTTTCAAATACAAGCAAATGGTATACATATACTGCTAGTATTTGATGATATTTCTTTTGTCTCAGTTTCTTTTATCTTGATTCACATTTTCTTTCCTTCTTTCTTTCCTTTTTTAATTACAAATAATCAGGTAGAAAAGTTAAAGCATGATGAGAAGGAAACAAAGAAGTTGCAGGATAGCTTTCAATCATTGCAATTGAGGCTTGCTGCTAGAGAACATATCTGCAGAACTCTCCAAGAAAAGGTAATTATGATGGCTTGAGCTCCATTTAATGCTTTTTTATTTATTTATTATTACTATGAAACATGTGGAAAATTTATTGGAGCTGTTTTTTCGTTTTTCTTTTGCTTTTATTGTCCCTTAAATGGCATTTTTAAGTCATTTTGTAGACTAACAAATAACTTTTCTTACAATAGGTTCGAGAGCTTGAGAATCAGTTAGGTGAGGAAAGAAAAACTAGACTAAAGCAGGAAACACGAGCCTTCGCCGCTGATGCTTCTCAGTCTACGAAACAAGTAGTAGAGAACAGAAAAGTAGATAAGAAGCCACCTCTGTGTCCTTCAAAGTTGAGGATGCCGTTGCGAAAAATCACCAATTTCATGCCTCCGCCACCTCTACAAAAACAGAAAACTGGTTCTGTTTTATCTTCAATACATGGCAAAGAAAACAATCCAAGAACCACAAATGCAGGAGCAAATACAAAAAGCCTTATGAAACCCAGACGTATGTCTGCTGCAGTCAGACCTCCTCCTCCAATGTCAGCACAGGTTTTTCAGCCTAAGAGACGGGTATCCATTGCTACCTATCGTTCAGAGCCAACCTCAAACATGACTACACCACTTCAAACCTCGCGATATAAAAATGGGAATGTAGTTGGCAGGCAGTCATTTGTCAGGGACACAAGAAAGCCAAGGAATTCAAAGCTGTTCTCTCCATTGCCAGAGTTCAGGACTGCATCAGAGACTACACCTACTGTTATGAGAACCAGTAGTAAATTCATGGGGAGTCCACAAGCAGGTTCTTGGAAGCCAAAGCACCCAACAGTTGTTGCACTGCAACGAAAATCTCTGGTGTGGAGCCCGCTAAAGTTAAGGAACTTTCAAAACAGGAGATCATCTTTGTTGCCCTATCGACCATCATCAACTAATGAGGTGCAATAAAACTTTAGTCTTCATTGTCATGATAAATAGTAGGAGTATATACCTTTTTTTCTTGATTCCCATCTTCCCGTTTTTCTTCCATGGATATTAATCGCAATTGTATGCTACTTGCCTACTAAAATTCAATGTTCAGTGACATTGTTCTACATCAAAGATTCAGACTCATTCGCGGTTGGATGTTATTTGCTTTCCTACATGAGTCAACAACAGTGAGAAACACAGATAAAAAAACACACATAGGAGTTTTTCTATCCCCCTGTGAGGTTTTGCTTTTTTAATGTAGAGATCTTATTTAAAGTGGATTTGTGAGAGAGAGAGCGAAGCTGGGCCAGAGAATTTGATCAAGGGAATTTGATTACTGAATTTCTCTGTTAAATGCCCTTTACAGCCAAGTAATATTTTCAATGTATGTGTTTCATGAGATAAGGGCATGGAGAATAAATACTTCCCCAAAAGAAATAATTTGGTGTGGCTATTTGAGGTTACGCACAACAGCATAACCTCAAAATAATTTTAAAAAAACAAAAAACAATAGGTTTTCAAGAGTGACCTATTGAAAATATATATATATAAAAACTTAATAATTTGTGCATGTAAAATTATGATTTTATTCCTAGCTTTGTTCATGTAAAATTTATTATGGATGATTTGGAAAACTTATAATTAATTCATAGCCTAAACTGAATTAAATTCAATTTAATTCTAAAAATTATACATCCCGTCAATCTTGATTTACTTGTGATTAATCTAATTAAATCCGATCATATCAACATAAAATAATTAAAAATTAAATTGATAAAATAATATCATTTATTTTATTAACAAATGGTTGGTCCAAGCCACCCGGTGATCCAAGCTTTATTTTTTAAAAAACAAAAAAGGTAAAATCCCTCCCAACTCAAGTAAAAACAAATAAAATTTGAATTTTCATGACCAGTGTGAAGCAACAGAAACTGTTTTTACATATCACTTGCATGTGTAAGTATGTCCTTCATGATTTTCTCAATGTACTCAGACGAAGACATGTGTGATGAGCACACACACCTACCTCCCTGCAAAAAGCTTGCTAGGAATCAGAAAAGATGGCAGATCCGGAACCCCAGCTTACCCTCTTCGAGAATCATCCAAAAGATGGAGAATTTCACTATCTATTTAGGAAGAAATTAACTCATAGTGATCTTTGGCTGGGCTTGATTTTGGTGGGGAAAAGGTCGAAGGAGCACCTTCTAGAGCTTAAAAATTCATCGGCTAGTGTTAAGCTTTATACACCAGCTTCAGCCACTACTTCTGTGAGTTTTCAGCGTCATGGTCGCCAGTCGACGGTGCAGCTAAGTAAGGTTGGATGGACAGAGATTGCCACCAGTAATGGCTTTGTTGAGGATGATGAAATTGACTGCTGGTGTGTTTATCATGATGAAGATGGACAAAGAAGAACAAGTCTGCTCGTTCAAAAGATTAGCAATTAGTAAAATTAAATCACATGCATGATCTATGCTATCATTGAGCTTAATTATAGTTCAAATTGTAAGGATTATTTTATATTTCAATTCACTCATGATCACTTTATTGCCCTCAATTGATGTGTTTTTTTTTTTGGTAGGAGGATCAAAATATGGTTTCTGATAGATGAAGGAAGGTTGCTTATGGAAAGCAGGGGGGGTCAGTACTACTCATTGTATTGAGAGATGCATAGATTTATTGCCATCATCAAAGTTTTCTTAGTAAAGGATATGGCAATAATAAATTAGAGACTTTTTTTTGTATTATTTGTGTGGCCTTTGAAATCTTTTTTCCAACAAGTTTGCGCTTCATGGTTATTTAGATTTTGTTAGAAAATAATATAAATTATATCCTGAAATTTTATCTAAAAATTTAAGCTATTGAGTTAAGATGATTCTTTGACATAGTATCAGAGTCTTGATGACTAAGCAGTCATGAGTTCGAATCTCACCATCTCCATTTATTTGATAAAAATTAAGTACAAGGTAGTGTGGGTCTATGCAAGTTTCAAACCCAAAAATTAAGCACAAGTTGTGCTAAAAAATAATATAAATTATATTGTAAAACCTTACCCAACAGTTAAGCTATTGGGTTGAGGTGGTTCTTTGACATGGTATTAAAGCCTTGATAACTAAGTAGTCACGAGTTCGAATATCATCATCCTTACTTATTTGATAAAAAATAAGCCCAAGGTAATATGAGCATATGCAAGTTTCAAGCCCAAAAGACTTTCACTTGAGATAATATCATATCCTGGAACCTTAGTTAAAAACGTTATTGGGTTGAGTTTCACTTGAGAGGCAGCCAAAAAAACACGAGGAATAAAATTACAATGTGAAAATTTCCCCACCCTAACCTAATAATTGAGAATTATCCAAAAAAAATGGTGAATTTAGAAAAAAAAATTAAGTTGTTAAATAATACTACAAGAATAGTTTTATAATGTTTGCTGATATATTTTCTCAAATAAAAACCTTTTAAATTTAAAACTTACTTAAATCATCACTAATTTATATTTAATTTTTATAATGTAATTAGATGGAGTAATCATGCTCTAATATCATATAATAAGATAACAGTCTCAAACCAAAATTTAGAATGGGTGGTATAATTCGAATTCTAGTAATTATTTGATTATTTAGGTTTTAATATCATATATCAAAGAACAATCCAAACTCAAAACTTAGATTTTAAAATGTAATTAGATAGAACAAGGGTTGGCATAATTCGGATTCATGACCATTTGACTATTTAGGTTATGATATCATATATAAAAACAATCTTAGTTCAAAACTTAAGTTATTAGGTAAATCGAGTAATTTTATGGTGCTCCTAGAACAACTAGTAATATCCTATTAGTTACTCTATATAGCTCATTTTAAAGAAATAAAAAGATATAATTAGAATAGAAAAATCATAGATAGACAAATTCTTGTTATTTTATGTGAGTCACATAGTATTTATTCTCTCTTCTTTTGTATTTGTTTTTTTTTTTCAAAATGAATCCTAAAAAAATAACTAATAAAATAACACTAATTCTCCATTACCATCATAGAATCTTTCAACTAAATCTTCAAAAATAATTTTAAATTAATTACTCTAAAAGTAAAACAATATCTGGGTTGTATATCAAGGAACTAGTGTTAAGCTTTACACTAATGCTTCAACCAATTTCGTGGTTTGATTCGTGGCTATATAGGCCTGAAAATTTAGGTCCTTGTTCTTGGGTTTTTTAGCGATGGTAACTTTTAACCATGGGCTTAGTAATCTAGTACTTAGGTAATCGTGATATGTTGTGTATGTAATCACATAATGATTTCAAGTTAATTTTTAATTAAAAAAATATTTAGCTGCCATGAATGTGTTTTTTGTTATTATGAGAAACTTTAATTGAGAATGAAAAGTTGATGTTGTGTTTAATAAAAAAAAATTAAAAATATATAAATTAATAAATTTTTACTCTTATTGTAAGGAAGTAAAAGATAGATATACCATAAATAATTTATCTTGTGTTGCGAGGCACTTGTTGAATTTTTTTATTTAATTATATAAAAATAAAATGGATTTTTATATATATAAAAAGTAATGAATTAAATATTGTAGTAAAAATATATTTTTTTACTCTAAATTCTTTTTTCTTATTAATGTATTTTTTAAAAAAGATAACAAATATATATTTTTTAGCTATGTCGTTTGTTGCATAAAAACTAAAGGCATTTTTCATCTAAGAATATGAAAAACAAATACTATGAACCTCTAAAAACTTATTTCTAGTAATAAAATATATTTTAATTAGCCTAAAATATTAATTTGAATCAAATTTAAAATGAATTAAGGTTTGATTTGTTTTTTCCTACATTATTGAAAGTAGAAATCATCTTTATTGAATTTTTCTTTTAAAGTTGAATTTATAAATATCAAAATTCAAGTTATTAGTGATATAATTTGGCCTTGTAAAAACTCTCTTCTTGAATTTTTTTGGTAAATTTATATCTTCTCAAGAAATTATCAAAATTATCCCATAAAAACTTTGTTAACTCAACAATGTTTACTGTAGGACTAGCGTGATCTCTGTAATCATAAGCAAGTAGAAATATTAATTTGCATAACTAATTTCGATTATGCAAAGAAAGTGTTCTAATTAATTTTTACACATCAAACGCATGACTTATAAACTCTTTTAATTATTCAATAATATATTTTAAGAGATTTTATTCCAAATCAAATCCTTGCTGAGATCAACATAAAGATCAGATTATATATAATATATACATATAAATTTATTTGATGGAAACTTTATAACAACAAGATATAATTAACATGAGATATAAAGTGTGTGGCTTTTTTATTGTATCTTTTTTTTACTGTTCATCCTATCACACTTTGGATTGTAATAGTAAATTTTTTGAAAAAATTAAATTTGATCCTTAAACTTTTCTTTTGTATAATTATACCTTTTTAAACCCAAAATGGAGCCCAATTACATGTGTTTTTGGGAGTGAGGGTTGAATTGAAAGAAAAGGCTTAAGTGAAAAACATGGGTAATATAGGTAATAAGTTTGTAATTTATTTGAAAAGTTCATTTATGTTCTTCGTCTTTTTAAGCTATTAGGTAGTCGGTCTATATAATTGTTAAACATAATATTTTGGTACCATAACTCATTTTCCTTGTTTTTAGTTCTTTTTAAGTGGAGGAAAGAGGGGATGAGTTGCTAGATTCTAGTTTAGAGAGAAAAAGTTATCGTTTGTGACGATTCTAGCCACGAAACGATCGATGTTTTTGTCAAATGGTTTCATATGATGAGAGGAATTAAGATTATGTGTTTTCTTACCTTGAAAACATCTAAAAAAGTAGATACATGCTCTAGAAGATTTTTGGTTTCGGGTTTATAATAGGTTTATGGTGATTTTTTTGAGGCTATCAATTGGTTAAATAAGGTTCTAAGGGTGTTTCCTAAATGTTTTGGGTCAAAAAATAGTTTTTGGGTTGAAAAAACTAATAGTCTTGTTTTTATAGTCACCATAATGGCTGGATTCTGGGCAATTATACTTGATGTGTTGTCTGTCAAGACAGCCGACGAGTCATCTATTTGTTCTGGCAAAGAATGGGGTTGATAACACTTTATCCGCCCCATTAACTTCAGGAAAAAAAAAAGTTCACCCGCGAGCCCTTTCTTTATGGGTCAGACGCTAGGCTTGGCTTACCAGACCCACAACGCATGGCCTCATTCTTTTCCTTTTTCTTTTTTATATTCTGTTCTTTTTTAATTATTAATTTTTTATATGTATTTATAAAAATAATAGTTGCATTTATGTTTTGATTAATAACTCATCTCTATGATTGTTTTGGCTTATTTAGCCTTTTTGACATAGCTATTATTTTTAATTATATTGAGTATGTTTAATTTTTTTATGAGGTTGATGTGATTCATCTATAAATGTTTTTATATTTTATATAGATTAACTTTATTTTTAAAGATAAAAAACATTTATTTTCTTACAATATTTTTAATATGTATAGTCTTGCATAGAATTGTTTTTCCTTTTATTTTATTTAATAAGTTTGTATGTGTTAATTTTTGTTGTAGATTGATTTTTATAAATGTATTCATTAAACACAATCCGGTAAATGACTCGTATTGTGATATTAAATATCTTAATTTACATTTATTACTTAATTTTTCCAATTACATTTTTA
Source organism: Populus tomentosa (assembly GCA_018804465.1). Taxonomy (NCBI): domain Eukaryota; kingdom Viridiplantae; phylum Streptophyta; class Magnoliopsida; order Malpighiales; family Salicaceae; genus Populus; species Populus tomentosa. Next base: position 1,926,842 of record CM031977.1, on the reverse strand, counting down.
TTTATTGTTGATGGCTTTTTTTTAATTTATTTACAAAATAGTTTGTGATTTATGTAATTAGATTTATGTATTTATTGTTAAGTTTTTTTTATCATGTATTGGTGTTTTTAATTTGATCCTTATTCTTTTAATTTTTTTATTTACTTTTTTATATATATATAAAAATTAATTTCACCTTGATTGTGTATTTTGTTTCACTCATTTCTTTTGATTTTTTCTTTTTGTTAATTTTTTATTCTTTTCAATTTAACTCTGAAATTGAAAATTTTTTGTTGCCATTTGATTCATTTTTTCTTATGGTTTTAACCCTAATTATTTTAACTGCTATTTTTTTTTTATTTTTTTGTCTATTTTTTTTCAAGTCATCCTTCAACGTTTTATTTCCTAGGGATTAGGCTTCATAATTTTTTCATGTATAATGCTTTCAATATGATAAGCCGGTTCACGAGTTTGAAAAGCTAATAGGGGTTGACATCTTTTTTTCTTAGTTTCCTTTCCGGTATTGATGATCGACGTTGTTTTTTTTTTTTTTATATATATATATATATATATATTAAAAATGGCTTTGAGGTTATTTTTAATTTCTTTTTTTATGGAATTATCTTGGTCTCATGACCTAAGAAACAAGTTTTCCAAGTTAATCCAAACTATCTCGCCCCTTAATGTCCATATTACATGTCTACCGTGCTGGCTCGAAATAGCTAACACCGGCTTTTCCGGTATTGTTGTTCGACGTTGTTTTTTGTTTAATAAAAATGGCTTTGAGGTTATCTTTAATTTGTTTTTTTTACGGAATTATCTCGGTCTCATGACCTAAGAAACAGGTTTTCCAAGTTAATCCAAACTATCTCGCCCTTTAATGTCTAGATTATATGTCTATCGTGATGCCTTGAAATAGCTAACACTAGCTTTCCGGTATTGTTGTTCGACGTTGTTTTTTTTTTTTTTAATAAAAATGACTTTGAGGTTATCTTTAATTTCTTTTTTTATTGAATTATCTCAGTCTCATGATTTAAGAAACAGGTTTTCCAAGTTAATCCAAACTATCCCACCCCTTAATGTCCAGATTACATGTCTACCGTGCTGGCTCGAAATAGCTCACACCAGTTTTTTATCCTTGTTTTTACCCAGTTTCGTCCTTCCATATTTAATTGGCTAGAAAATAACAATAATGTCCTTTTGTTCTTAGATAAAGTCTTTTTTTTTCATGTTATCGTGATATATATATATATATATATATATATATATATATATATATATTCATGTTTGCTATCGTTGCCTCTCTTTGTATCCATACGAGTAAAATAAAGCCAACTTATTTTAGTTGGTTAAAACTATAACCCAAGTAATTAGGTTTCTTTTAAAAAAAAAAACATTTTACGATGTCTAAAAATATTACTAGAAAAATAGTATGTGCCCGCAACATAGCACAAGCACCAGTCTAATAATAAATTAATCATTAAATCTAAGATTGCTTAATTATTCAACATCTTACCTTTTTAATTAATCTTTTTAATGAGTGTTTGTTAATACAGTACATAGTGTTTTTTTAAAAAAAAATTGATTGAAAATACATCTAAATGATATTGTTTTTAGATTTTATTTTATTTTTAACATCAATACATCAAAACCATAAAAAAAAAACCTAAAAACATTAATTTAATACCTAAATTAAAATTAGTTTGAAAAACATGTTAAACCACATTATTAAACACACTCTTAATTAAAAAAAAACTTCTCCACAACTAGATTATATATAGACAAACATTAATATACACGCACCTACCAAATTAAAAGTCAAATGTAAATACAATACAAATATAACATTTTGTAACTTAGATATAAGACCAAGCCTAGGTCTAGCTCGGCCTATAATTTAGGTTGCAAGTCTATCTTCTTCTTCTTCTTTTTTTCACCAAAACAATGTTTTATTTATTTTTTTAAATAAAATGATATGGTTTTGGTAAAAAAAAATCCAACTCAAAATGAAATATAACTTGGATCAACTTTCAAATCAGCAAGATACTAAGATTGATCTGTTATTACCCATTTGATAATTACGTTTTGTTATACCAGTAGAGATTTTAGAATATCCCATGTCCACTCAGAACCCATAATGATCCGATGACCTGTTGTAAGGTGTCGGTATGACCTTCAAGGGAACACTTTTTCTAAGTGTTATCCCCATTTTTTCAGTCATGTCCATGTCCTCTGGCTTGAGACCATCGGGCAAAATCCAATCAAATGAAAGCAAGAGCGATCCAAGAGCCAAGGGAAGGACACGAGAAGCGAGCGGCATGGCAGGGCACATTCTACGGCCAGAACCAAATGGTATGAACTCAAAATGACGACCTTTGTAGTCCACCATGTTTGGTTCCAAGAACCTTTCTGGCTTGAAAACCAGAGGGTCGTCCCAAGTCTTTGAATCCCTTCCAATGGCCCACACATTAACTAGAATTGTTGTCTCTTTAGGGATGTAATAGCCTAGCATCTTGCAAGGGTTCATGGCCATGTGCGGGACTAAAAAAGGGAGAGGAGGGTGAAGCCTCAGTGTTTCCCTAATGACTGCCTTTAGGTATGGGAGATTCTCAATGTCTGCATCTTCGAGCTTCTTGTTGAGGCCAATGGTGCTTCTCAACTCGGATTGGACTGTCTTCATCACTTTAGGGTTACGTAGAAGCTCAGCCATGGCCCATTCCAAAGTGCTTGTTGTTGTATCAGTCCCTGCCGTAAACATTTCCTATAAGAAAAAATCATGACAATAATTAAGTTTGTTAGCGATTTAATTTTGTATACTATCTCCTATTAATTGCTTTAGTATGGTTTGTAAAAAAATCCAGGACCTAAGATAAATATTATAAATAATTTTTGTTTTTGAACATTACTTAAAAAGCAAAGATATTATACCTTGTCTAAATTTTTTTGTAACTAATTTGATGAATTAACTCAGATCAATTAAAATAATATCATTTAAAAAAAAATCAAACCAAGTTATAATCAAAATAATTAATAGAGTTAAGTAGGTCAAACAAGATCAACTTGAACTATAAGCCAAGTCAATCGGGTTTTAAGTTGATTTATCGAGTCGAGTCAAGTGAGATTTGATAAATATGTTTAAAAACACTTTCAATTGTTGAGAGTCAGTCCAATCAACATCGTTCTATATTATTATTATTTTTAACTAAATATGTTTTTATATAAAAAAGAAATTCATCTTTTATGTTTGATTTGTTTTTAAAATAAATGATTAATGTAAAATACTTTCTAAGTAAAGAGAAGATAAGCTTAAAATATTAGAAAATTAACAACTCACGGTTTATAAGAGATAAAAAAAAACATTTTACGAGATTAGCTTCAGTATTAAATCACGATCTCTATTGATTTCTTTTCAATACATATTTTCCATACATATATACCAACAGGCAAACACTAAAAAAAAATCAATTGTTTTTTTGTTAACATAAGCAAACAATAAAAAATAGAGTATTGAAGGAGTATATGTTTACCAAGAAACTATCAAAGGAGTAGAGGGGATCCACCATCAATTTTTTTTTTTAATTCATAAATTATTTTAATTGTTATTAATTCATCAATTATTTAAATTGTTAAAAATTATCAGACTAGACAATATCTTGATATTCGATCTTTTCAGCATTAATTAACTCAGATATCGTCCTCTTCTTGTTTTTTATTGGCAAGCAATGATTTTTTTTATTATTTTATCTCTTATAAACCGTGAGTTGTTAATTAGTGGCATGTGTAAGAGATAGGACAGAAGAGATCAGAACCAAAGTAAAAGAGATGCTACTTACAAAGACAATCACATTGATCGTTGTTGAAGAAAATCTAGAGGGCTCCTCCACGCCATCACCACGAAACTCCAAAAGGACATCTAGGTAATCTTTCCTCTTGTCATCTCTACTGTTTTCCTTTTGCATGCTCTCTGTTCTTTCTTTGATGAACCCTCCTGCAATCTCAAAGGCTCTTGCAACATGGAACTGTGTCTTCCTCCTTATACCTTGTGGATCAAGCCATCTTAAAATTGGCAAAAAATCAGCCATGTTAGGCTTACCTGCCAGCTCCATGACCTTACCTGCATGCTGAAAAAACTTAGCTCCCTTCTCCGATTCTGGGTCCAATAAATCTTTCGAAAACATGAGGTTGCCGATAAGATTAAAAGCCATCAAGAAAATGTATTTCCCAAGGTCAATAGCGCTGGTGCCATTGGCACTATCATCTTCTATGTATTGCAGCATGCCATCGATGCACCTGGTTCGTGCACCCTGCATGGCATCAAGGCGGCTAGTCACAAAGAATTCGGTGGTGCATAAGCGCCTTAACATGCGCCAGTGCGGTCCATATTGGGCTGTGATTATAGACCCTTCATTGCCGAAATCACCTTTCATAGCCTCATATATTTTTCTCCCAGCCAACACCGCATCATGATTCTTGAACATCTCACGAGCCACTTCGCTCGAGGAAATGACCACGTTACACATGGACCCGAGCCAAATGGTCATGATTGGACCGTGAACACGAGCCAAACTAGTAAATGACTCGTGTGGTGCCCAACCCAACTGGAAGATGTTGCCAACCACTGGCAATGGTCTAGGCCCTGGTGGTAGCTGCCCTTGCTCCTCTGAACGACGGTAACGACGTTCAGTCACCACTGCCCATGCAACCCATAGCAAGAATGCTAGAACTAGACCTGCAATTTCAGAGTCCATATATTTCTTTGTGTGTATAACTAGTGCTGGTTTCTTGTACCCTAGGTAGACTCCATTTTATATAGAATTCCAAGCATGTCAGGTTAAATATTGTATATTGATCAGGTAAAATTTTTATTCGTCTTCTTTTGACAGGAATCTAAACCAATATATATGCGATGGTATACATTCCAAGAATGAATAGTGACAAATTCATTTCAATTTCTTCATAATGACATTTATTTCTTGTTTTTAGCTTAGCACATGTATTCCTTGCTGTGATAAAATATATATAAAAAAGAGGGGCACATCGCAGTAGACTTGAGAACACAGATTTAAAACCTGCCCGGCCCGGCGGGTCGACTAGGGACTCGGCCAATCCAGGGCTGAAATCAGGTCGGTTGAAAAAAAAATAGGAGAAGAAAAAACTGGTGTGACCCGACGGGTTGACCCGGAGACCCGGTTAACCCGACAAGACCCGATCAAAAACTCCGTTACATCCTTTTTTTTACTAAAATAATTGATTTTTTTTAAAAAAATAATTGATCCAAATGACCCGATGACTCAGTCAAAACCTGAAATCCGAGCCGGTCACCGGACCAGGTCTAAAAACTATGCTAGAGACTACAACAATAGCCTCCAATCACCCAAGAAAGAAGCTAATAATGCATAAATACAATTCTTTATGCATAATTCAGATCCATCGGCTTGGTCCCCCATATCCCTCCTGCGGTCCCAAACCCATCGACATATTTTCCCGTTATACGTGGATTGATTAACTTATATGCTGCATGAATTAATTGATTGACTTAATTAGCTAGTCCCACTAATTTGATTCCAAATACATCAATTTTCTTGATGAAATCTAAATACATCAATTTATTTTGATTAGTTTTTTTTATAGATTTCACCCCATAAATGCTAGCCCAATGCATAATTTGCAGGGAGCTAATTCGACTCCTTCGTCTAAATTCCGAACTTTAGAGGTATTCTTTGCACTTTCAAGTTAGAAACGATAAGCTTCGTCTCTTTTTTATTTTTCCCACACTTTAACTGACCAGAGATTAATCTCACTGAAACATGACCACGTACAAGGAAGAGAAGAAGGAGAGACAACAAGAGACTAGAGGTGGCAAAAAGAAGGAGCCTCCAATCAACACTCAAGAAAGCAACTAGTAATTAATGCGTAAATACAATCTCTCAAGTGAAGTTAAGAGCTTTGATGATGATTTTATATTATTTTTTAATGCAGTCTTTTATGCGAAATCTTTTAATTTAAAACAAGTATAATCATGCACATTCTTGTGTGCGAATTAAAGATAGCAAGCATGGGAAATCCATAGTGTGCTGTGAGGATCGGACTGGCCTAAATATATTTTTGAGATTTTTTTCAAAACTTTTATTGGTTTTGATTATAATAAGAAATCTCTCTTTGCTTGTGCATACAGGCACATTCGTACTATATAAAATCATTGTCTTGTGGGATTGTTTCTTTTCTATTTACTGTGATATTCTTTGTATATAATAACAATTATAGATGGTGATGCATGCATGGTGAATTGGTTAGATTTTAAAATATAATCTGATTTTGATTTTGTTGGATGAAATCTTCCAAAACCTCACTACCTCAGCTAATTCAGATCCGTCGGCGGTCCCCTATCCCTCTTGCGGTCCCAAAGCCATAAACATTATCTTATATGTTACGTGAATTGGTTAGCTTATGTTGCAAGAATTGATTAACTTATGTAGTCCCCTCCTGCGGTCCCAAAGCCATCAACATTATCTAAAATAATTCTCCTGATAAAGTTCAGGCTCCGCCCCTGTTTATTAGCCATGGCAGCTCTTATGAACCAGAGTGGTAAATAGAATTCCCCCATGACTAGCTAGCTAAGGTCACAGGGAAGAAATTCGATTTGTTTTTTCACATCTAATTCATGGATCATGCATTATGCTAGCTAGGCCAATTCATCCATGCGTAATTCTTCTCAAAATTCATTAATCACTCGCAGCCTTAAATTACATTCATCAAGGTGATTCGTACAAGGGTTAGGAGCTGGAACAGATCAAGAACATCCAACTGATGGGGAACTAAAACATTTATTCACAAAGACCTTGATTCAAGAGGACATGGTGTGGAGACTTTACTCTTCTTGGAGATTCAAATGATTACTCAGCTCATCTACGTACCAACACCAATCTGCAATGAAATTGTCACAAGAGAGAATATTGCAAACCAGGATGCATCCACCAAATCAAAGATTGGTGACCATTTACCATGAAAGTAAAAGCAAAAGCTTCAAATTGCAGAAAAATGATTATTGGCTTGCCATCGTTAAGGAGAGCGATTTTGAAGTTTGGCGACAACATTGCTTATTTTTCATAGATCATGTTTTTATTATATTTATTATTTATCAAGAAAAAAAATTAAAAATTAAAAATTTTGTTTATTATGTTTCGAGTATTTATTTTGATGTCCATTACCCAATTATTATTTACTATTTAATATAAAATAACAAAGTAATATATATATCTATACATATATGTGTTTATTATGTCAATATAAAGTACACAAACACTACTCGATTAAAAATATAATTATTCTCTCTCTCTCTCTCTCTCTCTCTCTCTCTCTCTCTCTCTCTCTCTCTATATATATATATATATATATATATATATATATGATTAACATGTTGGGGATATCTAGTGCTATTGGTGTCCTTTCTATTCGATCTTTTACGAGAATAAATGTTGAAGGCAAATAAATTTAGGGAAGAGTTTATTAGTTTAATAACAGGTGTATGTTTGGTGTTGCGCTTACTTTTGTTTTTTAAAATATTTTAAATTATTTTTTATTTAAAAAAATCATATTGATATTTTTAAATGTTTTTTTTTAATTTTAATGTGTTTATGTTATAAATAAATAAAATCTAAAAAAATATTATTTTAATATATTTATATTTCTTTAAAATATCATATATAATAATACCAAACACAAAATAATAAGTTGGTATTTTAGAGCTAGTATGTTTGTGAATTGTTGCATTAGTACTGATTTTATCTTGCTTTGATTCGATGGTATCTTTTCCTTTTAAACTAAATCAATTTACTTGACATTTCAAGGGAGGATTGTCATTTTTGGATTGCATGGAAAGGGTTTTTTTTTTTTTGCTTTTTTTTTGCCTCATAATCTTCCGAATTCAATTTAACCTAAACTTCAACACAAATAACTAGGTGCTGGTCATACAATTTTACCATATAAACTCAGTATCATCCACATGTTAATCATATTGATTGCACATCGTTAATTTGATAGGATATAGCTTTTAGTAACCAATGTTACCTCAATTGTCCCGAACCAATGAGTCAACTTGGTAAATTGTTAATTTGGAACTTGATTGAGATTGAGTTTAAAATTAAATTGGATATAAGTTAACTTAATTGATCTAGCAGCTACTCACGACTTGGTTAAAATTTAATTTGATTTTTTTTCAAAAAAAAATATTTTATTTTTTCTAAATATTAAAAAAATATTATTTTAAATTGACTTTAGTTAATCCACTCAACTTATGACCCGGATCTTAGACCGGGCTGATTTTAATAACTTTGTGCACAAGCTCAATAAGGGACCTAGCCTTGGTCAAGTTTCAAATTAAACCACATAAAAGTTAACTTGATTAAAATTTGATTGAACCAGTGAGCTCACTTGCTACTTTGTTAAAAATCAAGTAAATTTTTTTTCTTATTTTTAAAACAATATCATTTATTTTAAAAAAAATATTAAAATAATATCATATTAAATTAATCTGAATAAATCTACTAGACTTGTGATCCAAGCCTCGAGATAGTGTCAGGGTTAAAAACTTTGTGCATAATATTTAAATGAGGGACCATCTCTCAATAAAAAAAATTTGAGGCCCATTATTCTCAAATTTTTTGGTAACCAAATACAAATACCCATAAATTCAAGGGCCATTCCCACAACAAAAACTTTCAAATTGAATCTGCTATAATTATCCCTTCAAACCCAAACCAGTAACCACAAGATCATGCCATACAATACTCCACTCACCAACGTGTACGGTGATTAACAAAAACAAAACTGTGCTAAACAAGAAAAAAACAAAAAACAAATATACAGAAAAATATCTGATTGGCCAGCCGACCTTTATATTCAAGTTTCGCGGCAACCTCCCTCTTTCTCTCTCTAAAAGCGCTTCTCTTTTTCGTTACTCTGAAAACTCTCTTGTATTTCTCTCTGAAAAGCCCTTCTCTATAACACAGAAAGCTTGCATATTTCTCTCTTCACAGCCCTTTGCTTCACTGTGTGACTTATACCCAGATATCAATTACTCTGAATCTGTAAGTGTAAAGTATCGGATCTGTGAATTAGGGTTTTAGAGGAGTAATTTTGAGATTTTTGTTGGGGGTCTTACAAGGAAAATTTTATTTTTTTTTGGTTTCAAAATTTGATTTTTGTTATTTTTATTCGTATTCGTTTTTTTTCTGAGGGGATTTTGGAGATGGGTTTTGAATTGTAGCTTGAATTTTAGTCAAATTTGAAATTTTGGGTTTTGGTAATGTTCTGAATTTGATTTTTATTTTTTATTTTGGGGGGTTTATTTTTTAATTATTTTAGTTGTTTCTGAAAGTCATTTAAAAAAATCTGAAATTTTGAAATTTGGGGGGTCTTTTTTTGTTTTTTGATTGAAAACTGTGATATATGGTAATGGCACTGGGTGGTTTTTTCCTTTCGATTCTCTTTTGAAGTGTTTCTTTAATAGATTGCGTATTTTGTTGTGATTCCTCTGTTTCTATTTGCTAAATTTGAATATATTTTTTTCATATATGTATTTTGCTTCTTTTGATACTTTGATAAAATGATGTGATTTTGGTAATGTTGTAAAAGTTGAATACTTGTGATGGGTTTTAACTGAGGCTTTAAATATAATATGAGTGGGAAAATATTTTCCACAATTAGTGCAGATTAGTAAACTCTAACTCGAGTTTAAGAATCCGAAAAACCAAAAACAAAAAGGAAAAAAGTTTAATATTTGGATTGTGTATTATGTTTCAAATTCTGGGGTGGAAGATCGTCTTGCTTTGCCAAGAGTTTTATATTTTTATCATTAATGTAATGTATGCTGTGAATTTTGATGGTTATTGGTGTCCATGTTAAAGCTTTAAGCAAATTGGTGTTGCTAATTTGTTCATTGATTGTTTCAGATAGATAGGTCCTCCATGGCCCCAACAAGGAAAAAAAGTGTGAATAAGCGGTTTCTGAATGAGGCATCACCTGAAAAAGAAGTCAAGAGTTAAGGTCTGCTGCTCTTTTCTCATTGGTTCTGCCTAATCTTTGATTGCTGCCTACTGTTGCAACCATTTTCCTAGACCTTGCACCTCATGCATATTGAATGCCTTCTAGATTTGATCTGTTTTTTGTCACTGATTTTCGAAACGCATTTACAAGACTGTATTCCCTGTCTAAAGATGTTATTATCCGATTCACAGCCTCTATAAAAATATTACTATCCGATCAAATTAAGAACTGGACAGTAACATTTTTAAAGTCAAAAAATCTGCGCTGCCGATTTTCCCCGACGGGCCTCCAGGTGCACAAATCCGCGCTACCGATTTTTTTCACTGTTGGCATCGCTGCCACTGCCCCAGTGTGTGTCTAGGCCCCCAGTCGTTTTCGTCAAGCCTAGGACTATAAATCGTCCGGGCTCAACACTGGAGACCATAATATAATTTGATCGTCATCTCTGATTCACAGCCTCTAAGCTCGGTGGCCATAACCAGGATTTGAGTTTCTTGTTTCTTCTTGCTTCTTGATAGAACTCTACAATTTATATATATCCTTTGAACTTAAGATCATCAATGGTTCACAAATTTTCAATTCTCAAGTTCATCTTTAAGCAATCAATTCTACTGAATAACGAGTCTTAGTTAATTTCTCAAGAACTATAAATCAAAATCAATGCATATGTATTCACCCAAATCTTAACATCCTGTAATAAAGCTTCATAAAAACAAATCCACACAGATTAGTCGATAAAACTCAAACTTAATACTGAAAAATTATCACAAATACTAAAAATATTATTCGTACCATACTGTCTTTTCCTATCTCCATCTCTTTCTTGCCTTCTCTCTCGGTTACCTTTCTTTGTCTTCTCTGTCTCTGCGTCTCGCTCTCTCTGTTTTAGGGTAGTAAAGAAGAGGCGGCGGTGCACTACAAAAGGAGTTGTTTGCCGATAAAATTAAGGGCAGTAGAAGAAAGCACAAAGCTAACAGGGCAAATGAAATGATGGGCTAAAATCAACCATTAATTCTAAAGTACAGTATTTATTTTAAAAAAAATTGACTTAAAAATGAAATTTCCATAGACAAAGGGATCGACCTTAGAGCTACAAGACCAAAACGTGCAGCAAAAGTCTCTAAAGTAGAGCATGTTATCCCTATTTGACTTGCACTATAAAAAATTATGAATATTTTTATCTATATTAAATATATATATATATATATATATATATATATAAAATACACATGAATTAGAATAATCTTTTTAAAAATAAAATACATGTAAGGTAACTAAAAAATAATAGTCATTTGAATGATTTTATATATAAAAAATAAAAAAGAGAAGGGGTATTAATTTAAATATAAATAAAAAAATATTTTTGAAAAAATACATGTAAAAAAAAGCATCAATTAATAAATCAAATTTAGAGAGAGAAAGGTAAAGGCCAGGCATTGTTGGACGCAAGCCAAGTCAGCCTGCTTGGCCCATTTAGCAAGGACCTGCACGCTTGGGCTCTTGATTTTTTTTTTATTGCACATGGGGTGGACAACACCAGAATTTGTTTTCTGAAAAAAATTAAAGTCATTTGATCCAATGAATATGAACAACGAAACACCGTAAAGAACCTTAGATCTTTTAGATATATAAGTAATTCCATGTTATTATTGCTGGTGTTCAAATATTAAAAGAAACTGCAAGAACTTCACTTGTTGATCATACTTGATAACACATTTTTTTTCTCTGCTTCTTGTGCCAGGTGATTCTTAGCTACTCACTTGCTCACTCTCAGCAGTAAATCTACTGTTCCTCTCCAGTGCTACCATGACTGAGCCCCCACCATACCCGCAAATTGAACCAACTACCTTCGACCTGATTGCTGCAGGCACTGGTTTAGCAGAATGCATTGTTGCTGCTGCAGCTTCTGCTTCTGGAAAAACTGTCCTGCACCTTGACGCTAACCCATTCTATGGGTCCCATTACTCCTCTCTCTCGGTCCCGGAACTCACATCTTTCCTTATTTCCAATTCTACACCTTCCTCACCACCATCTTCCACCTCAACCACATCTGACATCGCTGATTACTCGATTGTAAATCTCATCACTCAGCCCGTATATTCAGATGTTGAGATTTCCTGTTTTTATCCTGAACTAATGGAAGAAAACTTACGGAAGTTCAATTTGGACTTATGTGGACCAAGGGTGTTATTTTGCGCCGACAAGTCAATTGATCTTATGTTAAAATCTGGAGCGAGTAATTATGTGGAGTTCAAGAGTATTGATGCCAGTTTTGTTGGTGATGGGAATGGAAAGTTATGGAATGTGCCAGATTCCAGAGCTGCCATATTTAAGGATAAGAGTTTGACTCTGATGGAAAAGAATCAGTTGATGAGGTTTTTCAAGCTGGTGCAAGGGCACTTGGCTGCCACAGTGGGGGCGGGTACTTCTGGTAATGATGGGAATGGGAATGGTAATGATGAAGAGGAAGGGAAGACGAAGATTTCAGATGAGGATTTGGAGAGGCCATTTGTTGAGTACCTGTCAAAAATGCGGTTGCCTCCAAAGATTAGATCGTACAGACTGCTGTTGCCTTTCTCTATCAGTTAGCAAGAGTTTATTTGTTATTTGTGCGTTTTGTTTCCCTGTTTGGTCTAAATTTTACTGGATTTTGGTTATCTCTGCTTGTCTGCAGGATTATTCTGTATGCTATTGCTATGGCAGATTATGATCAAGATGACATGGGGGTTTGCCAAAATTTGCTCAAGACTAAAGATGGAATAGATCGTTTGGCTCTATACCAGTCATCAGTTGGGAGGTTAATTCTTGTTTATTCTGTTTTATAGTTAAGCAGTTATTCTCTGGTTTAAAATTTAGGTGGGTGCTGTAGAGCTGCACTTGCGACTTGTATGATATCTTGATCATAAACACATATTGCGTTAACTACAAGATTATATTATTTTTCCTTCCATTATTGAACACCACAGAAAGTGTAGGGTTAGGAGCAGATAAAGAGGGAAAACATGGTTTGAGTTCTAGTTCTGTACTGGCAACTAAAAATCTAACCTTGATTTATAGCTTGGAATGTTTTATTAGTTAAGAAATTTACATCGATTTGCTTTAAGTTTGTTGTTTATAATTCTTACTCCTTTCAGGTTTACAAATGCTTCCGGGGCCCTAATCTATCCCATTTATGGTCAAGGGGAACTGCCCCAAGCCTTTAGCCGCCGCTCTGCTGTCAATGGTTGCATTTACGTAAGTTTACTGAAAGAAACTGTGGCTTCTTTCTCTTGGTGAAATATGAACTATCATTTTTGGTTAATAGTTAAATGTGATATATTTGCTTTTGTGCATGTTTGTGTAAATAACTTGTTCCTAAATGTGATTGACACTATTTGATCTGTTCTGCTGCTTTAGATACATGGATGTTATTTGATTTTCACAAGAATGGTCACAGATGTACTTTGCTGTTTTTTCCTTATATTTTGCGGGAACATAAAAATATTGCAAATGATGTTTACCTATCATACTATAGAACTTTGTTATAAAGGGGACTAAAACAGTTGTTGCTTTGTCAAGCTAACATGCTCACCTGCTTTCGAGACTTCTGTCATACAGGTTCTGCGAATGCCAGTGACTGCGTTACTTATGGAAAAGGTGCTAAAATATGCTTATAATTTGTTTAATACATGGACAGCATAAAATGATATGGTCACCTGTTAGGGCAAATGAATTATACTTTACTTTTTTTTCCAGGATAGTGGGAGTTACAAAGGTGTTCGATTGTCTTCTGGCCAGGACATATTTAGCCAGAAGCTGGTTCTGGATCCATCCTTTACACTTGCCTCACCATCAACCTCTCCATCAGATCTTCTGCATGAAGGTTTTAACTTTTTGAGCACCAGAGATGTTAAAGGGAAGGTGGCCAGAGGGATATGCATCACACGAAACTCCTTGAAGCCAGATACGTCAAATCTTCTGGTTGTATACCCCCCTCGATGTAAGATCAGCATATAGTTTCATTTCTGTTCCTTATTGAGTTTATAGGAATCATACGGCTCAAACTTTTGATCCCTTTTGTCTAGCCCTGTACCCTGAGCAGATCACATCAATTCGAGCTCTCCAAATAAGTGGCAACTTGGCTGTTTGTCCTTTGGGCATGTGAGTTACCTCCAGCCACTTTCTTTAATGTTTTTACTTTCCCTGACTTCTGATTCTACTGCTGACTACCTGTTAGGACTGCATTTGTAACATGAGTATTCATGCAAGATCAACATGAAAAATATTAGGGAGACCTTGTCCTTGCTCACCCCATTCCTGGATTTATGTGGACTCTTTTGGAGAGAGTTCCAAATAACTAGTACATTTAGAAATACATATATTAACCGTGACAAGTTGGAAAGGTAGCTAGTAGAAATTTAGAATCTCAATTTGTTGTCTTTGGAAACTTTTGTAGTGCTATTGCTATTTATCCGTTGAAGTCCTGCTTCAATCCAAAGATTTTTGAGGTCAATGGATTACATCTAGCCAATGTCTTGTAGATACTGCTTGGGATGAAAACCATTACAATGAGATAATAGACATCTATGTTTTTATGGTTTTGTTCTTCAAAATGTTTCCACACCCGTAGCATCATTAAGGTGATAATAATGGACGTCTTATTCATTCATTGAGAACTACTACTTCTCATAGCACAGTAACCCCCTGCCTCTCAAAAGAATATGGGATCCTTGAGTTAACAATTTCTCTGATTATTTGTTTCAGGTTTGTGCTCTATCTTTCAGCTTTGTGTGATGATGCCATTCAAGGGAAGAGGTTACTAAATGCGGCTATGAATGCCCTGCTGACTTTTCCTGATCCTGTAAATTCTGAAAGCAGTTCCACAGTTCAGAGTGAGACTAGTGAAGAGAAACCCACTGTCATTTGGAGCGGGTTGTATATGCAGGAGATGTCTACGGTGCTTCACGTCTTGAACTTTTGTCTCTTACTATTAGCATCTCATGTGTGTGCACATGTGCTCATGCACACAAGTGGGGGTTATAAGGCGGTTTAGTTTTATCTTATGTGTTGGTAGTTTCAAGTTCAGCTTACACTAAGCTCACATGTGGGGCTTAGTACATAGGGTGCCTCATCATAAAAGCTTAAGGTTACTTCTCTTCTGGCACGTGCCTGCCTATCTGGAGTTTTAGAACCTGATTGCTGCTGCCCTTGTGTTCCCTTCCTCCTCTCTTGAATCTCCCTCCCTCCAATTTATTCTCTTGATTTTATTGAATTTCTTCCTTGCATGTTCCAGCTGCCTCTATTTTCTTCTTCCTGCACTTGTTTTGGGCATTTGGAGTCCATCAAAGTTGTCTCAGCAGGTCACTGACGAGTCCCTTCAGTTCAACCATGAACTGTTGCTCAATGATCTCCTGCTTCATCTTTCTTTTTTCTGCCACTGTCATAAGTCAAATCAATCCTGAACTCACATTAGAGACCAGCCTCGATCCATTTTAACTGTCCTAAGTAGATCCTATGATCATTTTTAAGCTGAATGAATGGGTGTGCTTTAATGGTTTCAATAGGTTATGAACTCTTGCTTGCTTTAATTCCTGTAAATCTATGACATTGAGTTGGATTGACTTTCTTTTATTAAACGTTGCCTGAGTAAATATGTAATTTTTTGGAAAGTGATGGATATAGATGTGCATGCATTTAGGTTGATAATGGTATGCCATCTCTTTTGTTTCAGGGTCAATTTGATTCTATCAACTTTGCTCCCATGCCCGATGGAAATCTGAATTACAACGATATATTAGATGCAGCTTTGAAGGTATGTTATCCTCTATTTAACGTTTATGATGCTTCAGGTTCCATTATCCTAAATGTCTAATTTCTGTATATCATCACTTGAGTGTATTCCTGCTTTCTCTTTTATCTCCCATCCAACAAGTTGTTAAATAGGAAAATTAATGTCTGTGATTCAACAACCACAAGCCAATATGCATGCTTACTAGATCACATTGTATACTCACAGATGTCTCTCGTTGATTGTTTCATGATCTCTTTATTTTCCTCTTGCCTGTTATGTGATTAGACATCGTTCAGTGACACTTGAGAGTTTTTCATTTGTTTTGGCCGACTGAGAATTGAATACTAGTGCTTCTACTTGACAGCTCTTTCAGGAGATGTATCCAAATGAAGAAAATTTCCCGGAGACAACTCCACCTGAGAATTCCGAGGATGATATTGGACTCACTCTAGAGACCTAGATATAATGCTGGACTGGATCAGTTTGCTAATTATGCTGCTGTATTCAATCACTTCCCTATCTCTGCCAGCAATTATCCGGGCATTATGTACCTGGTGCGTTGTAGTTGTGGTGGCATCGAGTGGTTTATGAAGCTCTATGCATATTTGTTAAAGCAGTTGAGGGGAAAACAAATGTGATACTACTACACACGTTTCCTGTTTTGAGAACTTCAAAAATTCAGAGATGCTTGGCTTTTCAAGCAACTATTTGTTATAAAACATGATAAAACGCATCAGAGAGATCACTGTTACATGAAATCTTGATGATAGAGTTAAAATACTAATTTGTAAACATGACAAGTGAATCCGTAATCAGTGGAAATATGTTGATTTCAACAATTATTAGTTTGCTCGTTATCATTGTTCTTTGATCCATTGACGTCATATTATGCACAGCCTGCCAACATTCTAAACAGTATTAGGTTAAATGGGGGAGAAATGGTTCTTTTTAGCTCTTTGAATTTCCTATCCTAAAATAGAAATAGTGCGGGGGTCAGAATCATGGGTCCTTCCAACCTAGAGGGAGGTTGTTTTTGTGATTGTTTCTGTTTTTAAAGTAAATTACAAAAAAGTAAGAATCATCTGCCCTTCCAACTTAAGAGGGTGGTTGCTTCTGTAGTTGTTTCTGTTTTTGAAGCAAACCACAAAAAACAAGTGTTTGGTAACTGAAAAAATATGTTTTATTTCGTGAGGGACCCACCATGTTTCATGTTTTAAATACAGAGAGCAGTTTCACGCTGCTTTTCTCTGTCTCCATACAGTGGTTGTTCACAAAATAAACAGCAGAGAGTGAATTACAAATGTAAACAATGGAGAGTGAATATTCACTCTCCTTTGTGTGGAGAGTGGAGAACATCTCTACTATTCTGGCTGGACCAGATTCGGTATAAATTTTATTCTATACTCTTCCGGCTAGATTGGATTCGGTAAAAAAAAATTAATTTTTTACTTGAAAAACTGGTATTTAATATTATTCAATAACACTACATAAATTAAAAAGAGATTGTATGATGATGTAGCATTTACAGAATTTGATCGCAATCCCAATTTTGTTCCTAATGATATTTTAACTAATTTTCTTGCACGCTCAAAAAACCATGGAAACTGTAGTTCTTATCGGATGAATTTTGTACGTGATGGAATTGTAAATAGGTTAATGGAACAATAAAAAATATTTGATATAAAAGTGTTATTTATTTAATGATATAATAAGAGTAGTTAAATCTACAATATTTAAATTAAAAATCTTCAATATATATTAGTTATTTTATAACCTTAATTTGAAAAGTGTTTTTTACTAAACACATTAAACTACTGTTTGTTCAATCACAGTTTTAACCAAACATATATAATTTTATCCTTGTTAGTCCTCAAACCTTCAATTTGTGTTGTTTTGATCACATTCTCAAATCATGTTTTAATGTTTCTTCAATAAGATAAAAGTTTGTCTATCAACCTGTCGTTCTGAATAATTGTGCATGGCTGCTTAATCCAAATTATATTTTTATTATCATTTTTTTTAGAAACTTGAAATTGGATTATGACAGCTGGGCCAGAATGGGTCCAACCCAGCACAACTTAGTCACTGGCTCAGCCCAATGACTAAGTTGTGCTTACAAATGACAGAACATGAATTATAATTCACATTCTGCACATTTGCATGTAGAAAAAGAAGAAGAAGAAGAAAAACAAGAAAGGGAGGAGAAAAGGAGAAGGTTACGTGATATGGAGGAGGTGTTGCTTCCATTGTTAGGAGTTCTAGTATGGGGGTGTGGCTGTCGAAAAGGATGAGGTGGAGAAGTTAACGCTCCTGAGGTACAGGAAGATTGCGATGGAGAGAAAGAAGATGAAGAAGTTGGCGATGGTGGTGGTTGTTACTATTACTAGTGAGCAAATGGGTTGGTGGAGAAGGTTAGGCCACTCTTGGTCATGGTGGTACTAAGGTAGTGGTGGCTGAAAAAATGGAGGAGAGAGAGGTGGAAGAGGCTAATGAAGAAAAAACATTGATTTGTTTACCAACTTTGGCCTCGGATTTCTTGGTCTCAATGCATGGAATCCTCCTATATTTATTGGGGTTGAAGATGGACATTTTATGTTTACTATGTCAAATTTTGGCCCTTGATTCGACCTAGAAGGATCCTAAACGTTGACTCAAAGTGGCTATCAAGAATTGTCAATATAGTTTCTATAAGGTTAGTCGGGTTGGCCATTTTAAGATAGTATCGTAGCCGTTATTATGTCAATTAGCCAGAGAAAACCATATTTGGGTATGGTCGAATGTCAGACCACCATTTTCATATAAGTTTTGTCAAATTTGATAGAGAAACGAATCATTAAATACTCCTGAAAAGTAGCCTCCTTGACACTCATTTTGACCTAAAGAGCGAACAATAATTAGACAACACGTTGTATGATCCTTTTTTTTACTATTCAAAATGATGTCATTTTGGAATTTTTAGGGTTCTAATTTAGCGATTTAGCTTAAATTCATTTTGATCCTCCGACTTTTAATTTCTTTTAATTGGACCCCTAATTGACCATAAACTTCTAAATTTATACAATTTTTCCCTTTTCAAAATTCAATGTCAACCCCAAATTTCAACGCCTTTTTCTTTTTGGTTCTTAATCTTGAATTTATACAAATTGACCCTCAATTGACCATTAAACTTTTAATTTTCTTCAATTTCACCCATGATTTCAATCAATTGAGTCCATGTAGTTCGATGCCTTTTGCAAAATGGTCCTTGGCTATGAATTTATTCAATTTTGCCTTCAATTGACCCCAAACTTTTAATTTTCTCGCAATTTCACCCCTGATTTGAATCAATTGACTTGGTAAAAATTAAATTTGATTTTCTAAAATTCCAACCTTCTCAATTAAGCTAAAATTAGGCTCTCAAACTTAACATTTTTTCAATTAAGCCCTAACAAAATTAATTTGACCAATTTAAAGTATAATTAAGTCTTTGCACCTAATTAAATCCTTTAATTCGACCCAAATTAATTCTTAAACATAATTAAACTTTTAATTTGACCCATGATTAAATCAATTTAGCCTATTAAAAATCTAATTATGTCCTTCTACTTAATTTTTATGCATATTCATCCAATAATTATTTAATTTGACTTTGAATCTGCATTGTTTCTGTAGTTTGGGGTATAACAGGGTATGATCAGGCTTTCAACTTCGTCCAAAATTACAACTTGATATTATGCATATTTGAAATCCTTACTCATAAGCTTTTTCCTCATCGCCAGTCTCCTTGCTATTATTATTTATTTTTATTTTTATTTTGAAAGGAAAAAAAAAAAGGTAAATTTAAGGGAATAACCTAGAAATGGATAATGGCATTTTTAGTGTGTGTTTGTTAACGCAATGCAGAGTGTTTTTGGAAAGTGTTTTTTAATTAAAAATATATCAAAATGATATTTGTTTTTCAAATTTTATTTTATTTTTAACATCAATATATTAAAACCATCAAAAAGCACCTAAAAACATTGATTTAATATTCTTTTAAACGAAAATTAGTTTGAAAAATAGGTTAAATTGCAACACAAAAAACGCTAATTAATTAAAAAACTTATCCACAACTAGATTATATATAGATAGACATTGATATACATATACATACAAATTAAGAATCAAATATACGACTCCAACAGCTAAATTGAATACAATACTAATACAGCATTTTGTAACTTAGATATAAGTCCGAGCCTGAGTCAATAGGATACCAAGATTGATCTGTTATTGCCCATTTTATAACTACGTTTTGTTATACCAGTAGAAATTTTGGAATATCCCATATCTACTCAGAACCCATAATGATCCGATGACCTTTTGTAAGGTGTCGGTATGACCTTTAAGGGAACACTTTTTCTAAGTGTTATCCCTATTTTTTCAGTCATGTCAATGTCCTCTGGCTTGAGACCATCCGGCAAAATCCAATCAAATGAAAGCAAGAGCGATCCAAGAGCCAGGGGAAGGACACGAGAAGCGAGCGGCGTGGCAGGGCACATTCTACGGCCAGAACCAAATGGTATGAACTCAAAATGACGACCTTTGTAGTCCACCATGTTTGGTTCCAAGAACCTTTCTGGCTTGAAAACCAGAGGGTCATCCCAAGTCTTTGGATCCCTTCCAATGGCCCACACATTAACTAGAATTGTTGTCTCTTTAGGGATGTAATAGCCTAGCATCTTGCAAGGGTTCATGGCCATGTGCGGGACTAAGAAAGGGAGAGGAGGGTGAAGCCTCAGTGTTTCCCTGATGACTGCCTTTAGGTATGGGAGATTCTCAATGTCTTTATCTTCGAGCTTCTTGCTGGGGCCAATGGTGCTTCTCAACTCGGATTGGACTGTCTTCAGCAATTTAGGGTTACGTAGAAGCTCAGCCATGGCCCATTCCAAAGTGCTTGTTGTTGTATCACTCCCTGCCGTAAACATTTCCTATAAGAAAAAATCATCACAATAATTAAGTTTGTTAGCGATTTAATTTTGTATACTAAAAAAAAAACAACTCACGGTTTATAAGAGATAAAAAAAAACATTTTACGAGATTAGCTTCAGTATTAAATCACGATCTCTATTGATTTCTTTTCAATACATATATACCAACAGGCAAACACTAAAAAAAAATCAGTTGTTTCTTTGTTAACATAAGCAAACAATAAAAAATAGAGTATTGGAGGAGTATATGTTTACCAAGAAACTATCAAAGGAGTAGAGGGGATCCACCATCAATTATTTTAATTGTTATTAATTCATCAATTATTTAAATTATTAGAAACTATCAGGCTAGACAATATCTTGATATTCGATCTTTTCAGCATTAATTAACGCAGATATCCTACTCTTCTTGTTTTTTATTGGCAAGCAATGATGTGTAGCAAAAATATACGATTGCTCTCTCAACCCTTCCTTGATGGATAGATGTCTTGTTGTGCCAAAAATCTTTAATTATACTCCTTAGTTTTACATGGTTTAATTGCACTTTGCACTCTCAATAATCACTTAGTTTCTTATTTGCACTATGTATCTGGAACCATAGTTTCATGGCCAAGCCATAGTTATAATACGGACTTGAAGGCTCGGATCACGGGATAGACGAATTAATATAGATTTACCAATGAAGTTTCTTTTAAAGTTCAAATTTTTTTTTATTTTATCTCTTATAAACCGTGAGTTGTTAATTAGTGGCATGTGTAAGAGATAGGACAGAAGAGATCAGAACCGAAGGAAAGGAGATGCTACTTACTAAGACAATCGCATTGATCGTTGTTGAAGAAAATCTAGAGGGCTCCTCCACGCCATCACCACGAAACTCCAAAAGGACATCTAGGTAATCTTTCCTCTTGTCATCTCTACTGTTTTCCTTTTGCATGCTCTCTGTTCTTTCTTTGATGAACCCTCCTGCAATCTCAAAGGCTCTTGCAACATGGAACTGTGTCTTCCTCCTTATACCTTGTGGATCAAGCCATCTTAAAATTGGCAAAAAATCAGCCATGTTAGGCTTACCTGCCAGCTCCATGACCTTACCTGCATGCTGAAAAAACTTAGCTCCCTTCTCCGATTCTGGGTCCAATAAATCTTTCGAAAACATGAGGTTGCCGATAAGATTAAAAGCCATCAAGAAAATGTATTTCCCAAGGTCAATAGCGCTGGTGCCATTGGCACTATCATCTTCTATGTATTGCAGCATGCCATCGATGCACCTGGTTCGTGCACCCTGCATGGCATCAAGGCGGCTAGTCACAAAGAATTCGGTGGTGCATAAGCGCCTTAACATGCGCCAATGCGGTCCATATTGGGCTGTGATTATAGACCCTTCATTGCCAAGATCACCTCTCATAGCCTCGTAGATTTTTCTCCCAGCCAACACCGCATCATGATTCTTGAACATCTCACGAGCCACTTCGCTTGAGGAAATGACCACGTTACACATGGACCCGAGCCAAATGGTCATGATTGGACCATGAACACTAGCCAAATTAGCAAAAGACTCGTGTGGTGCCCCGCCCAACTGGAAGATGTTGCCAACCACTGGCAGTGGTCGAGGCCCTGGTGGTAGCTGCCCTTGCTCTTCTGAACGACGGTAACGACGTTGAGTCACCACTGCCCATGCAACCCATAGCAAGACTGCTAGAACCAGACCTGCAATTTCATAGTCCATATCTTTCTTTATGTGTATGACTAGTGATGGTTTCTTGTACCCTAGGTAGGCTTCATTTATATAGAATTCCTTGCATGTCAGGTTAAATTATATGATGATTATTAGATAATAATATAAATTATATTTTGAGATCTCATCTAACAGCTTAAGTTATTGGGTTAAGATGATTCTTTAACATGGTATCAAAGTCTTGATAATCAAGTGGTCACGAGTTTGAATCTCATCATTCCTGTTTATTTGATAAAAATCAAGCATAATGTAATGTGAGTTTATACAAGTTTCAAGCCTAAAAGATTTTCACTTGAAGAAGTGTGTTAGAGAATAATATAAATTATATCTTGGAATATCATCTAATAGCTTAAGCTATTAAGTTGAGATGATTCTTTAACATTGATGAAGTGAAATTTGTATTTGTCTTTTTTTGATAGGAATTAAACCAATATATATGTATTGAATAATTGCATGTAATCATTGCATTAAAATTCGATTACTATATCAAAATAAAAGAGAAAAAAAGGATATATTTTTTGTAATTTTTATTTTTAAAATATAAAAATTTACTACAAAATTAATTATCATAAAAACATATTTATTTTATATTTATATTTTTATCTATTTAATCAAACATATTTTTATTTCAATTATATAGATTTTTTTTACCTTGAAATAATAACAAAATAGTATGCAATTGGTTTTTTTTATATCTTGATCTTTCTTATATGGGTTTCACCTACCACTTTCCTCCCATCGTGGTGTCCGTAGAAATTATTCAATGATAATATTATACTAAGAAGTTATCTCAATTCTAGAATTAAATTGTGGGGCAAGAATCTAATAATATTTCTTATTTTATATTACGATGTAACAACCCAAATAGACTAATTAACAAGGTACAGACGTTCATAATTTGATAGGATGACAAAACTAATTAACAAGTTTGGAAATATTGAGGACGTGGTTGAGATTTAATTATCTATCCATCCACGTATATGTATCCTTGTACGTAATAGTTAGTTTTTTATGGATAATGGCGTAAATCATTTTTTTTATTAAGTTAAGATTTCGCATTAAATAATGAACACTTCATAAATTTAAGATTGTTTTTGTCTAGAAAAAAGAATTGTTATAGGTTTTAGTGTTATACTAATCATTTTCCCATTTAAGAGTGTGTTTGGTTTTTAGGTAGCTTTGATTCTTATGGTTTTTAAAAAAATAAGTTAAAAAAAAGTGTGGTTAGTTGGATTTAGACATGTTTGGTAAAAATTATAGTTGAAGTTTATGTGCAGCAAAAAACGTGTATAAAATATTTGGTAGTTATGTAGTTGCGGTTGCTTTCGAAGTGTTTTTTACTTAGAAATGCATTAAAATAATATATTTTTATTTTTTAAAAATTATTTTTGATATCAGTGCATCAAAATAATCTAAAAACACTAAAAAAATATTAATTTGAAACAAAATGAAGATTAAAAAATTATTAATTTTTTTCAAAACCGCTTTTAAAAAGTAAAAACAAACAGTATTTTATGAAACTCGGTTAAAAAGGCATGTAAAAATTGCTTCACAAAAACTGTATTTCAAACTCAATTTTTTTGTAGACCTCATAATATAAAACACAGTTTTTACAATTATCAAATACCTTGCTATGTTTTTTGTACCGCAAATGCAAAAGTAGTTGCAAAACAAACGCACCCTTCTTTCTTTATAAATATGCTTGTACTTAGACCTAATTTGTTTTTATTTAGAGATGATATTGCATGTTCTTGTGTGCTACAAAGATAACTAGCAATAAAATATTATATTATGGTAAGGATTGGGTTTGAGAATTTTTCAAAACTTGTACTAGTTTTGACTATAATAAAAAATATATATATCTTCGATACTTAACAATTACAAATTAGATGCATGGTGAATCTGGTTTTGATCGATTGATACTTTAATCTTACAAAATCTTATTGCATCAGTTTTGGTGTACAATAATTCAGATCTATTAATCCTGAGGGGTATAGTTCAATTGGTTAATTTATAGGTTTGCTTTATAGAGGTCAGCAATTCGAGTCCCACAAACCTCGGGACTACTAAAAACAAGGGCGGAGGCATGTTAAAGGCTTTGGTGGGCTATAGCCCGAGTCAAGATTTTATCAATATTTTTTTACTAGTTTTATGTAAAACAAATTATAATTCTCGATTGAGTTATTAAAAAATTCTGAAATTATGCGTGGAGGCTTCTAATATGATGTTTTAGCTAGGGTTAAAATTTTAGAATTTTTGGAGAAAATCAGAAATTTGATGAAAAATCATAATTTGACTAGTTTTGCGTTATTGGGCATAATTTTATATCCGACCATTGGATTGAGCTGAAATTTTATGAGAGATCTTAAATATATTGAATAAGATCTGGTTAAATTTTTAGAATGAACAGAGTTTGGTGATACTAAAAAAAACCATCAAATAAAAGCAAAATGACTCATTAAAGGTACTAAAATGGTTATTTGCCATTAAAAATAAAACAAATTATCTCTTCTTTCTTTTTATATGTTGCTGACTGGGCAGAAGCAGAATAGAAAAAAAAGAAAAGGTGAGAGAGAAAGTGAGAAAAGTAAGGGAAAAACATAAAAAAATTCAAAGAAAAAAAATAAAAAACAAAAAGTAAGAGAATAACCTTATAAACTTACAAAATCTTACTTATAAAACACTAATCTAAAGAAGAATCAAGTGAAGAAAAGAGGAATTGAGAGAGAAAAAAAATTAATTACTTTGTTTTCAAATAACATAAGATTGCTATTTTATTTCAGTTGAAGAGTTGTTACAATATCGATTCAAATTCAATTATAGATGAATTATATTCCACAAGACATCGAATGATATAACTTCAATGGTAGGTTTATTTTTACTTTTATTTTAATTTTATATACTTTTAAATTTATTTTTTAATATTTTAGGTAGTGTATTTAAATTAAAACTTTACAATTAACTTCAAAAATTCATGTACATGAGTTAATAATTAATCTTTAAAAAATTATATATTTATTTAATACCTCAGGGGAGGAAAAATTCATGGCTCCGGCCTTGAGTGGAGGCTTATATAATCGCTAACTTAAAGATATATAAGATTAGTCGAGGTGCACGTAACATAACCCGAACACTCACGTCAATCAAAAAATAATAATAAGATCAATCGGCTTCCCTGCCGGCCCATCCTGCTGTCCCAAAACAATCAGCATGACTTCTATATGTTACGTGAATGTATTAACTTATGTTGCACGAATTGATTGACTTAGTCCCCACTACTAATTTCATTCCACGTGCATCATTTTTTTTTTATGAGTTGGATTTGTTTTAATGGTTGAATCCAGCCCATAAATGCTCAACGCATAATTTGCAGGGCGCTAATTTGATTCCTTTGACTAAATTCCAAATTTTAGAGGTATTCTTTGCATTTTCAACTTAGAAACAATACGCTTCGTCTTTTTTTT
Source organism: Populus tomentosa (assembly GCA_018804465.1). Lineage (NCBI taxonomy): Eukaryota > Viridiplantae > Streptophyta > Magnoliopsida > Malpighiales > Salicaceae > Populus > Populus tomentosa. Next base: position 1,900,904 of record CM031977.1, on the reverse strand, counting down.
TATTTTTCCCACACTTTAACTGACTAGAGGTTAATCTCATTAATTATTAAAATTATAATATTGTGTTATATAGATGTTTTAATTTTAAATTTTTTGGATGAAAAAGCAATAATATTTCTTATTATATTGCGTGCCTTGTAATACATCCAAATCAAAATCAGACTAATTAAAAAGTTACATGTAAATATGTTCTTAAAGGATGACAAAAGTAATTAAGAAGTTAGTAAATCTTAAGGTGGTTAAAAGGGAACATATGTGTGTGTGTGTGTTTAAGGTGGTCGGGATTTAATTAGTTAAGTTATGTCTTCTTCTAATAATTAAATTTCTTAATTATGGATTTCTATTGAAATGTGTACGAGTTCAAATTTTTATTATATGAAGATGTCACACATTAAACAATGAAAACTTTATAAATTTATTATTGTTTTGTCTAGAAAAAAAAATATTTAATAAAACTAGTATTTTACTAATCCTCAAGCCATCAGAAGTAAAACATATTATCTGCAAATACGTCTTTAGGCCCAAGTTTTTTTATAAGCATAACCATGCACTTTCTTGTGCGCTGAAAAGATAGCAAGCATGAGAAATTCATAGTGTGCTGTGAGGATTGGATTGGCCTAAATATATTTTGAATTAGGGTTTGAGATTTTTTTTCAAAACTTTTATTGGTTTTGATTATACAGGCACAATATATTTAGTATATTGTGTGATTATAATTTAGATCCATCAGCTCAGGGGCAAAGCTAGGACTTTTTGTTAACAAGGGTCAAAATTAATATAACAAGATATAATATTTTTTTAATTTATTGTACATAAGTTATAAAAAAAATACAAACATATTATGATCTTTGCACAAGGTAAAAGGTTTTGAGCAATATCAAATTGAGTCAAAGCGATGAAATTAATTTCATCTTTATAATATATCTATCACTTTAATTTTGTTGGTCTTTATATCTATCAAATATAAATATACAAAGTATATAAGAAACATTAGATTAAGTGAAATATTATTTATTTTTTATAAACTTTGAAATAAAGTAAAAAATAATAAAGAATGATTCTTCCATATTTATTTTAATTGTACTCGTCATTCTTTCATGGAATAGAAATTATTGATTATCATATCAATTGTGAATCTTTCAGTAATTTCTTTTTCTATATAGACAATCAAATAATTTGCAAGAAAATCATCATCCATCAGATTGCGAAGTCTTGTTTTAATAATCTTCGTCACTGAAAAAGCTCATTCAATAGTCGTTGTCGAAACAGGAAGAGTCAAAATAAGCCGAATCAACATGTCAATGAGTAAATAAATTGTTGATTTTTCTGTTTCAACCAATCTTTAACATAAATCAGTAATCGATGACATATTCTTTAACTTTGGATGATTGGGTACATCAAGCTCATAATGCTACAAATGAAGTATCAAATGAATTTTTTCTTCGTCAGAAAAATCTTCAGGATAGAACTTGTCAATAAGTAAACATATATCTTTAATATTGAATAATTTATAGTTATTTATAGGATCTAAAGTTGTGCTCAACTTAGGAAACTCAATCGCCTACTCATTGAATCTATTATTTAACTCTTGCAATTGTTGATCAATGATAACTATAAATATATCAACCCGAAAATGATGGTTTACTTGGAAATAAATAGCTAGGAAAATAAAATGCAGTATTTTTCTCTAAATATTCAAGCCATAGATAACTTTTGAACCAACGAGATTGAAATCTGCGAGGATGTTTTTCACCATTCAATGGATATTTAGACATCAAAGGTTGATATAGCCCCAAAGTAATGTATGCCCTTCAAACTTTATCTTGTTGATTAACCGGGTATTTTTAAATTTAAGAACGATTGCTTAAATCTCTAATTAAATGAGTAATGTCAATTCTAGTAAGAGGCTGCTCACTAATCAATGTAGGTTCTTCATAAACTGAAGCACATTAAGGTTACTCAACCATAACTTCAACGTTACACATTGGAGTTGGTTCGCCAAGTTATGAGTTATTAATATTTGTTCTCTTTTTCTAAAAAAAAATCAATTCTTCTTGTTTTGTTCAGGTTCAACTTAAAATCAAAACATATATCATGAGAAAAATTGATAATTTTGATGGCTCTGCTAAAAGCAAAACATAAAAAAAAATCCAAGTATAATCAAGACAAATTAATAAAGTATATCTAATTAATTAGAAGAAAAAAAAACATCACTATAACAAGAATTCAAAAACAAATTTGGTAAAACTAGCAGATCTGAGCAAAAAAAATAAAAAGAAGTAAAAATAATAGAATTATGAAAAAACTTCAACAAATTCTTAACAAATATCCCAAAACAAAATAAAAATAAATTTTAAGTTTGGGATTAATGATGCTCAATTACATTGATTTGTTTTATAAAAGAAGAATTAATCGGTGGCGTTCTGCTTCAATCTTTCTGTTTGCAATTTATATTTTAATTTCTATATTTTACCTATTGTATTAGGGCTGCAGCTGATTGAATAAAATTTCAAATATAAACAACCCCTGGAAAGCCTTGACTTTCCCTTGTTTTGCCCTTCGAACTCGGAGATTGAAAGGTGATTGAATAGGAAGATAACTCTTTGCAGCAACAGAGGCGACGTTCCCTATATCAAGATTAGTGAGACTTCAACTAATATAGGTGGGGAAAAAGACAGTTTAATAAATTCTAATAGCTTTATGAACACGCTTAAGGGGTGTGTGTCGTTTGAGACCTAGTTTAAAACTATTTTTAGGTTATTTTAAAAAGTGTGTTTGGTAGGAAAATATATTAAACTGATGTTTTTTATGTTTTTTTTATATAGTTTTGATGTGGTGATGTTAATTAAAAATAAATAAATAAAATTTACATATTTTCAAGTAAATTTTTTAAAAAAAATACAATGCTCCACAATTTCAAATATAAATTAAGAGAAAATGCTATCATGATTCACTTTCATTATCATGAATTGATTAACTTAGTCTCCTCTAATTTGATTCTAAATACATCAATTAAGTATGATTAGTATGTTTATAGGTTGAGTTGCTTTCACCCCATGACTGTTTAATGCATAACTTGCGGGGAGCTAAATTGATTCCTTTGTCTAATTAAATCCCAGAAGTTAGGTAATTGAGGAAATAGAGATTTTTGTATTTCTTTTTTCTTTATATTGCTCCTTCCGTGTTAACTCTTATTTTCGGTTGTTTAGTCATTAATTAAATGGCTAATAACCACTTTTCAATAAATCAAACGATGATTATAAAATTAAAAAAAAATTCCCATTGTTTTGGGTATTCTTTGCATGATGAAATCTGAAATGATAAGCTTCGTCTCTTTTTTATTTCCCCCCTTGTAGTTGACAAGCAAGAAGTGAGTAAAAAGAGTTCAAGGTTTCAATATTTGACAAGTAATAAGTCATTTCTACAGATTCTTCCGTGGATTTTCACTTTCCTTCTACGAAACCACGACAAGGAACGCGCATTTTGGGTGATTCGCGATGACCTCCGAATCCCCTTGCACATGCATTGTTAAGACAGGCCCTCTAGTGGAAATAAAATAATCCAGTTGCTACCTATTACCTTACATTATTTAAGTTAGGTATGTAGTTGATATATAATTTTAAAAAAAATACATAATATAATATTATTTAACAATTAATAAGAGAGCTTTCATGTATGAGATGTTGCCTGCATAAGTCTTGACTTTTTAATTTTTAATAGTGATAGTGATAGAAGAGTTTACTTTGGAGTTGACCAAAGAAAAATGAAGAAAGTGATAATAATGATAGATAAGTGATGAGAAAAATTAGATTCAATCAACTTGTGTATAGGAAAAAAAGGGAAAAGGAACATAGGATAATAGCTTGGGTTGGGAAAGTTGTGTTTAACATGCATTATTAAGTCAAGCCCTATGTTGGAAATAAAATAATCCAAATGGAAGAGTAAGATTAAAAAAACAAACTTGTTTTTTTAATCTTACTCTTCCATTTGGGTTATTTCATGGTCAAGTTTTTTTAATCCTACTCTTCTACTTTGATTATTTCGAGTCTGTTTGGTATTGTGATTATTGTTATGTTTATGATTTTAAAAAAATAGTTTAATAAAAAAGTGTTTTTTGTGAGGTTTGTTTTTAAATTTGATGTGTTTGGTAAAAATTATGGTTGAAATTATGGTTGAAAAAAAGCAGTTTGTGGTGTTTGGTTAATATGTTTTTTGTATGAGGTTTGATTGTAAAATTACTGAAAATGACATTATAATCATATATATATATATATATATAGAGAGAGAGAGAGAGAGAGCTTTCGTATGTGAGATATTGCCGTGTTGGTTATAGTATAGGTCTTGACTTTTTAATTTTTAAGAATGATAGGAGAACTTACATTGGAGTTGATCAAAGAAAAATGAAGAAAATAATAATGATAATAGATAAGTGATGAGAAAAATTAGAATCAGTCATCTCGTGTATAGGGAACAAAGGGGAAAGGAACATAGGATAACAAAATAGGTTGGGAAAGTTGTGTTAATTAATTAATTAATTAATTAATTATATATATATATATATAATATAGGAGAGCTTTTGTATTTGAGATATTGTCGTGTTGGTTATAGCATAGGTCTTGACTTTTTAATTTTTAATAGTGATAGTGATAGTGATAGGAGAACTTATATTGGAGTTGATCAAAGAAGAATGAAGAAAGTAATAGTGATGATAGATTGAGTGATGAGAAAAATTAGAATTAGTCAACTCATGCATAGGAAAGGGAGGGGAAAGGAATGGAGGATAATAGATTGGGTTGGGAAAGTTGTGTTAATTAATTAGCAGTGTTGGTGAAAGAGAAGAAAACACGGATAGAAAAGCAATTGTAAACTGCTTTTCAAAAACTGAGATTGGACATCAGTTTATGAGTGGGACCCACGTGAAATAAAAATATGATTCAACTTAACCAGACACTTTAGTCCTGTGTTTATTTCTAGACGCAACTACAGTGCCAAACAGGCATTTCATCCTAAAGGTCACTTGTTCGAGTCTCGCAAACCTCAGGATCATTAAAGATTTACATGATCGTTAACTTCAGGGCCCTAGAGATTAGTCGATTACAATAATATAAATGTCTTTTAAGGATTGTACGTGGTTGTTCAATTTCCCGTAGCACAATTTACTATTCATTACAGTAATATAATTACTATGTTGTTCCTTAGTCATTTAATCTTTTGACTTGGCTTTGGGGTTAGGTTGGTCTTTTCACCATAATATAAATATCTTTTAAGGATTGTATGGGGTTGTGTTTTTTAATGCATAATAAAATTACTAATGGAACCCTTGAATAAAATAATTTAATACCTTCAGTTTTGTTAATATACGACGTCACGTGGCGGCTCCACTTTTTTTATTTAACAAAAAGATTAATAAGCAAAAATAAAAATTTAATTGGAGTCACCATCTAGTAATTTGAAGGAATTAAAAATCCCAAATTAGACATTGATCATAGAGATTTAGGTACTAGGTTAGTTATGACTAAAGAAAGGTAGACATTACCCTTAAAACATCATTTCAAGAGAAATGTTATCCTTACTTGTGTTTTTTTATTATTATTCAAATGCTATAATATTTTGAGCTTATTTGCAATTTGTTTTTAAAGATGGATAACATCGATCCCTAAAAATAAAAAACACGTCAAAAAATAATATTAGTCCCTAAAAATAGAAGACTTGTCTAAAATGTTGACATTTAACCTTAAAAAAAAGAGTTAAGCATGAGTTGCAAAAAAGAAACAATGGACATAACCCATATCTTGTTTTTAAACTTTTGACAACAATTTTTTTTTTTTGTAAAAAAGAGACATTTTGACAAACAATGCTCATTTCTAAAAAGAAAGATTATATTGGTTTCACTAAAAAATGAGCATAACCCATGCTTGAGAATTGGGCTTTGGACCTGCACACGATAATGAGATAAAATGGGTGTTAGACCCACGTCCTTATTCCTTTTATATTTATTTTGGGTATTTTACAAAATACAAAGGAAATTTTACAAATACTTGTATAAAAAATAAATAAAATACCATTAGGAACCCTATAAAAAATAAATAAAATACCACTAGGAACCCCTAAAATTACCTGAGTGTCACTATATAGAAAAAAAACTGAAATACCCTTGCACTTCTCAGAAAATTAAGAAAATACACCTGTGACATGTCTAGTTCATGCGTGGCTACCGTTGGAGATGTGAAATTCTTCGGCGAGATTCCGAGCCAAAAAAGGGTAGATTATGGTAGCTCTGGGGGGGAGGATTTTGATGAGGGAGGTTTCGATGGCCGTTGATGGCTGATGAGAGAGGATCAACAATTTGAAGCTTCGGGTGGCGGAAGATGTCGCGGCCTTTTCAAGAAAGATACGGCGTAGAAAGCGATGAAAAACACCTAGGGTTTTTTAGCGAGGAGGTGAGGAACCTTTCTGTGGTGGTCCAGACTCTTTAGGGGGCCGGAGTTGGGAGATCCGTGTAGAGAGAGGATCGCCGACGAGTGGAGGGAGAATCTCTAAGATCTGTTATGGTGCAAACGTTAGCATGGTAAGTTGGTGAATCGGATCTCATAGACCCTTAGATGAGTTATGAATTGATCCTACGGCTACGATTTGCTTGATCATAAACTAATAGACAGTCCCGATTGTCAGATCTTTGCATCAGTGTGATAGGATGCACCTAAGGCTTGGTACACCAGGTGACGCGGCAAGACAGGATCAAAGGACATACCATTTAAAAGGATGAGATGGATTTGGGCCAGTGTACTTTGCCTTATTTGATCAGATCTAATAAAGGATCCAGAACTAAATACTATTTGATCTAACGGTTAGTATTTTTTTGGTTTTTTTTAAATTGTTTTTTTTAAAATAAATATCTTACTTGCATGAAAAGAAAAACAAAAAATACATGAATAGTGTTCACTTTTTCCTTTTTGTCCTCTTTTTTTTTCTTCTTCCTTTCTTGTTCTCTTTTACTAGCTTTGTCCGAAGAAAAAATTTCACATGCCTCAACTGCACCAACTACTACAATAAATATTTATGCACAATAATTTTATTATGTACAATAATAAATATATATGTGGGCAAAAGTAAAACGCAAATCAGTACTAGAAAATGTTTGTTTTAACCACTAAAAATTAATTTTGATTACCAAAAACTTAATTTCAAACACTATAAAAATAAAATTTCGACCAGTATCAACTTGATAAACCGGGTTACGATTGAAAATAACAGTTTTGATCTAAAATAGCTTAAATCTCAATTTTTATCTCGGTTAACATGGTTTCACCCGTATAAATCTGGTGGACTCAGTTTTGACTGAAAACAACAGTTTTGACCCAAAAATGCTTGAAACTCAATTTTTATTCCGGTCGACATGGTTTGTCTCATATTGACCCCATGGACTCAGTTTTGACCCGAAACAACCTGAAACTCAATTTTCATCCCGATCCACATGGTTTGGCCCATATTGACCCAATGGACTTGGTTTTAACCACAAATGACAGGTTTGACCTGAAATGGCCTGAAACTTAATTTCTACCCTGGTTGACATAGTTTGACTCGTATTGATCCGATAGGCTTTTTTTTCATGGAAAATGGTGATTGACCCAAGAAAAATATATTTTTAAATTTTAAGCTTTTTTTCTTTTTTTTTTTGGATTTTTTATGAACAATAAAAAAAATTAAATAACATTTAAAGAAAATTTGGAGAATCCAAAATTTTGTTATTACAAGTATAAAGGCGTTTTTTGTATTTTTATATTTGATAGACCAGTAAAAGTATCGCATTATCCTTATAATTTTTTTACCATGACTCCAAGGGCTTGGTTGTAATTTCATTGTGGTTTTGTATATTATTACTATTTAGTCCCAAGGGTCTTTTTGATTTTATACAAACAAGGAAAAAAAAACAAAAAAAACTACATCTTCTTACAACATGTGCAACTCCCTCTAGTGGTTGTAATAGAAATTCCGTCATGTTATTTGATTTGTTTCAGCGTCCTTTTTCTTTTTAAGTGATCTTTGTATAGTGGTTTAGCAGTGTTTGGCATATTGTCTATACATTGCCTGCTTGTAGTCGATTTTGATTTTATTTTTAGTTTTATTTTTAGTTTTTTGTCTTTAAAGACTGCTTTTTAATTTCCTTTTTTTGATGGGGACATGATTTTTTCTTTAATTAAATCAATATACATAGATAATGCAATCTTGCTGTAAGCAATGATCTCATTTATTACTATATAAAATTGTGCTTATTCGAGGAAGAATCCCTTTTGACATAACTACAATCGTTTATTCTTTGATGATTGATCAAATGGTTTTAAAAGTTCTAGGCCTAGATGGATTTAATTACTGATAATTGGTTCGTGATTAGCAGGGAGTTCGGCAGATTTAAAAGTTCAAGAATAATGTGATTGTTCCTAAATATTATATTCATGATTCATGTGATTTTCTTTTCTTCCCTTTAGTTGACACCAGTCCATTGGCCCGGGTTCCACTACAAGTTGGACCGATTTTTTTAAAATATAAAAATATATTAAAAGTATGAAGGTTTTTTTTATAGTGTTATTAAACCTGATTAAATGAGTTAATTTTAAAACTTTTGTACTCAACTCTTTACATAACTTGACTTAAATCGATCAATTTCATGAATTCAAATGCAACATTGATAATCAGTAAAAACATTACTTGACTTTCAAAAAAGCTTCAAGATGATAATTTAAAAAAAAAAATGTTGAGACAATGACAAATTAAATCTACCTTGTTCTCCATGTGATCCTAGTCATGAACTTTATTGGGTTTAATAATTTTTTTATAAAGTATTTTTATTTAATTATATGATAAAAATAGATAAAATTAAACACTAACCTAAAAATAGATACTTATTTGAGATAATTATCCCTATAGAAAGCAAATAAAAATCAATCATGCAATCTATTTCTCAACCAACTCAATATTAAAGGATAAAATTAAAAAAAATAAAATTAAAAGACCAAAACAAAAAAAAAACATATTCTATTGTTGGGCAAACTCATCAAACATATGAATCGGTAAGCCGAGCTGACATGTCAAACCTGTAAACCGAGTTATGGATTTCATTGGAATTATAATTTGTTTTTTTTTTAATTATTTTTTTATTTAACTATATGATAATAAAAACAAACAATTATGAAATCAAATATCAACCTAGTACTGAGATGCTTTTTTAAGAATTAAAGGATGAAATGAGACCAATTATAAAATTAAATTTTCAATTAATCCAATATCTAAAGATTAAAAAAAATAGTTAGATTTTTCAAACCCACAAACCAAGTCAACTAGCCAAACCTGTGAATAGGTCCATTAATTTTATAAAGTTTAATAATATAATTTTTCTTAATAATTAACATAAAAGGACAAAATAATAATGTAGATCATGATATATTTGAGATTTGATATTCTTTACGTGAGTAAATATTGGAATGCTTGATATATCCTAGCTATGTAGTAAATTAGGTCAAAGAAACTTCTTTTGGGAATTGGGTACAAAGTGAAGTTTGATCTTATTGCTAGTCAATATTTCGTAAGTTAGGTTAACGCAAGAGTTCTTAAAAATTCTATAACTATAAAGAAGTGTATTAATTTGATTTTTAATTTACAAACATCAATTCGAGTGATAAAATGTGAATTGAAGTAAGATTATAAACATCAATATTATTATTATTATTATTATAAATTTTTATAAAAATAAAAAAATGAGCCCACCATATAACACAGGCATGGCATCTAATTATTACTGTATGATATTCTGGTTATACATAATTTATATTGATTTGAAATAATTGTTAATCCATAAATTTTAATTATTCTTACAACGTTGTAATGCAACTTATTGCTTATGAAAATAATTATGATTTGAAGTGAAAAATCAATTCTAAAATCATATTTAATTTGCATAATAACATTTTTAAAAATTCAAGAAGTATGGCTTGCATATAAAAATGCATGATACAGCAACTGAATTGAAAAGATTATTTAAAACTAAAGAAAATTCGGAGTCGTCTAAGCGTGATAAGTGTACCCATTCAGGTTGATCGTGGGCTCTTGATTTTTAAGGGCTTTGGATTATCGGAGCATATACTATTCCATTCCATGTGGGTACTATGACAGCTTTTGTCTTATTTTCTTTTTCTTTTTTCTTGAAATTTTTACAAGATAATAATGATAGGTATTTTTAAAAAATATAATAAAAAAAATCACCCATAAATTATAAATAATGATCAATCATTTTTTAACTCTTAAATTCATTAAACAATACAAGATTATCTTGAATTTTAGAATATCAGCTGATTTTAATATGTATTTTGCGGTGCATTATATTTTTTATACTTTTTTTCTTATATATTTTATTTTTATTGTTAGCACATAGAATATTAAATTTATATTTTTTTCTTAAATATTCAATTGATATTTTTAAAAAATAAAACAAATCTAAAAATAGAAGTTATTTCACTTATAAACACTCATAGAATTAGAAAATCTGAATTTTCATAGTCAGAAAATTGCATTTTCTATCCAGCGTAAAGCATATGCATTTTGTATCACTACATTTTCTAACTCATAGATTCATTAAATAATATAAAATTATCTCAAAGTTTAGGATATCAGCTAAAATTAGTATATATTTTATATTATGATATATAATTTTTTTTATAAATTTTTATTTTTAATATCAACATATCAAAATTACACACACACACACACACACATATATATATATATATATATATATATATATATAAAAAAAAAAAGAGATGCCAGACTTTACTCTTCTTGGAGATTATAGAAATAAAATGTTAAAAGAGGAGTTCGAATACTTGACAATAAATTTTTAGGTTACTATCTTGTAAGCTTCTTATATCTTTAGCCTCGCAAGTACTAAATCTTGAATCTTTAAATGACATGTCGGCTAAGTTGAAACCATTGATATGCCAAGAACATGGTTGTTAAACTTAGCGCGGCCTGCCGGGCCGATTCAAAATTTTAGGATCCAAAACCTAAACGGGGATGGGTTTTCAAATAAAAACAATTGACCTGCAAGTTAAAATGACAACTTAGCAATTTAAACTTTTTTTTTTTTGAACAAAAAATATTTTGTAAAGGTTGTGAAAAAATAAAAAATATTTTGTTGTTTGTTGAAATTTGATCCTTGATATTTTTATTACTATATATTTTTTTTGAATCATTTTTTTTAATATTATCCTTCAAAATTTGATTTAATTTGATTTTTATATTAATGTTGATTCTCATGCTTTTGATTTTTTTTTAATTTTTCATCAAACAAAATTTATCCTTATTATTCTTTTTATTATTATTTATTTTATTTTAAATAATTTATGACATTTATATATTTTTTAATTTTATCATTTTTTAATGCTTTTATCTTTCAGATTTGATCTCTATTATTTTTATTATTATTTTTTTATTTGAAATAGTTTATGAAATTGAATTTTTAAAATTTCATTATCCTTTAATTTTTTTTATTTTTCGGATTTGGTTCATATTCTTTTAATAAAATTAAATAAATTATTAATAAATTATTTTCCAGGTCATTTTTTATAACATAGTCAAGTACTAGAAAGTATTTCTAAACTCATTTTTCATTATATTATCAAATATATATATATATAAAAAAACTCACTTTTATGGAGTTCACTTTGTATAGAAATCACTTTCCAAAATAAAATTATTTTTCGATAGACAAACATGGTCTAAGTGTATATTTGGTAATGCGGTGCAAAGTATTTTTGAAAAGGTGTTTTTCAATAAAAAAATATTAAAAAAATATTGTTTTATTTTTTTACATAACAAATCCATCAAAAAAACACTTAAAAATCATTAGTTTGATGATTTTTAAGTGAAAAAACAAAACGGATTTAACTGCAAAACAAACAAACCTTAAATTTAACAATTATGATTAAAGGTTTTGGTGCTAGTAGTTTCATAATACAAACATACATGTCTTTTACAAACTCAATTGACAATGCCAAGCCATTAATTTTTATTAATCTTCAAAATTAATGTGGCATTTATACCTTCAAGCAATCCTCTTACAAATAAAAGCGGCAATAGAAAAAATAATCTAACTTCTAAAATCGTGAAGAAGAAAATAAAACAACTAAAATATCCAAGAAATCACGAGAAAAAAATAATAACAATGAAATTATATATTTATTATAACTCCCCCTTGATTGGATTATACACATACTTTCCTTAATAATGAGATTATATACCTAATTTAATATCATTGTAGATAACGTTAATTGCCTTGATAATTTTTTCTTGACCATTATCATCATTATCTTGAATACATAAAAAAAAAAAAAAAACATGAGAAAAATAGAAAATATATACTGTGGTGATTGTATTTTAATACCAATCGCAGGGTGATTATTTTGCCACGGCCTTAGTTTTATATATATATATATATATATCAATTTTGAATTGAGTTTTTATTAATATTTATGGAATTTGAGACAAGGTATCATCCCTCTTAATGTCATGATTGATGTGTCATGCCTTCTTCACGGTTCATATGTTAGTCATGCATTCTACTAGTATCCTAACACAAACACAACTCTTTTAACATTCAGCTACCTATATTTAGTTTCAAATCATCAAGGTGATTTTCAAGAGGGCAACATACAAAAAGAAAAAAACTAATTCAAGAACATGGCTACTCCTCAACCTAACCAGATTCAACACTATCCAATTGGTGGGGAACTAAAACATTTATTCACAAAAACCATGACTCAAGATGACATGCTAGGTTTAGTTCTTGTTGGAGATTCAAAAAACTTCTTAAAAACTCTACCAAAACCCATGCTTGATGAGATTGGGATCAAAGGACTAGAAATTGAGATCTACACACCGCCAAGGAACAAGATATGGGTGGCAATTTACTATGATAGGGCAATCAAGGATTTCAAATTGGAAAAGATTGCTTGGGCTGAAGTTCTTGTGAAAAGTGATCTCAAAGTTGGTGACAAAATTGCTTGTTGGTCACTTTACCATGCTGATCTTGGTCCAAATGGGATCTTGGCTTTACTGATTGACAAGGTAACAAATCAGTAATTTTTTTCAATTGATGAATTTAATAATTATCATCATTGTTATGGGAAAAAAAGAAAAATGAATTAGCTTATAATTATTATTTTTTTTTTCCTGAAAATAGGTTCCTATTGACATTGATAATGAGGGTGGTGTGTAACGAGGCAGAGCTGAAAATGCTGGGGATGGCAAGGAGCGAAGAGTTTGAGCTTGGTGCTATTGGTGTCCTTTCTTTTCTTTTACGAGAATAAATGTTGAAGGCAAATAAATTGCTGGAGGAGGTTATTAGTTCAATAATAAGTTTCTATTTGGCATTTTGTTTGTTTAAAATTGTTTTTTATCTTAAAAAAAAATATTAAATTGATATTTTTAAAAATATTTTTTAATAATTTTGATATATTAATGTCAAAAATATAATTTTTTAAAAAATATCATTTGAATATATTTTCAATTAAAAAATATATTTTAAAAATATTATACACCACATTACCAAATATATATTAATAAGTTGACATTCAATATTCTTGTATTGATTTTATTTTTGATATATATATATATTTTTCCCTCTTAATCTTTCCTATTCAATTTAACCTAAATTTCACAACAAATAACTAGTTGTTGGGCATACAATTTTACCAAATAAGCTCACTATCATCCACATACTAATCACATTGATTACATATTGTTAATTTGATAGTACACAACTATAAATTTGGCATTGAATAACCAATATTATTCAATCTGTTATAATTTATTTTTATATTTTTAAAACGTTTTAAAAAAATAATTTTTTTATTTAAAATTAATATATTTTTGATGTTTTTAGATTATTTTGATGTGCTAATATCAAAAGTAATTTTAAAAAATAAAAAATTATTATTTTGATATATTTTTAAGTGAAAAATACTTTAAAAAACAACTGCAACCACACCATCAAACAAACATAAGTCATCTTGATAAATTATTGATTAAAGACCCAATTGAGAAGGAGTTTAAAATTAATATAAAAGTTAAATCGATTAAAACTTAATTGATCTGGTTGGGTTTATCTATGACTTGATTAAAAAATAAAAATTCAAAAAAAAACTCAATGATTTGATTTTATCTAGTTAACCTGTGAGCCAAACTTTAGATAAATCTAATTTTAATAAGTTTATGCGTAAGCTTAATAAATTTCTTGGTTTTGGTTGAGTTTTACATTAAACCATACAAAAATTAACTTAATTAAAACTTGATTGATTTAGTAAGCCCATTTATAATCTTGTCAAAACTCAATCTGATTTTATTTTTTTAAAATAATAAATTTTTATTTTTATTTTTCAAAATATTAAAATAACACTATTTTAAATTCACGTATATAAAACTATCTGGCTGTATCATGGATTGTTCCGGTTTAAAAACTTTGTGCAGAATATTCAAATGAGGGACCATCTCTCAATAGAAAACTTCGAGGCCCATTTTTCTAAAACTTTATGGTAACCAAATACAAATACCCATAAATTCAAGGGCCATTCCCACAGCAAACAACAAAAAATTTCAAATTGAATCTGCTATTATTATCCCTTCAAACCCCAACCAATAACCACAAGATCATACCATACAATACTCCACGCACCAACGTGTGCGGTGATTAACAACAACAAAACACTGTATAAAACAAGAAAAACAAAACAAAACAAAGATATATATACAGAAAAAAATCTGATTGGCCAGCCCACCTTTATATTCAAGTTTCGCGGCAACATCTCTCTTTCTCTCTCTGAAAGAGCCTCTCTTTTCCGTAACTTTGAAAACTCTCTTTTATTTCTCTCTCTAAAAAACCCTTCTCTATAACACATAAACTTAAAGCTTGCATTTTTCTCTCTTCACGGCCCTTTGTTTCACTGTATGATTTATACCCAGATATCAATTACTCTGAATCTGTAAGTGTGTGGTCTCGGATCTGTGAATTAGGGTTTTTAGAGGAGTAATTTTGAGATTTTTGTTGGGGCTTTACTAAGAAAATGTTATATATTTTTTTGTTTCAAAATATGATTTCTGTTTTTTTATTCGTTTTCGTTGTTTTTTGAGGGGATTTTGGAGATGGGTTTTGAATTGTAGCTTGAATTTTAGTCAAATTTGAAATTTTGGGTTTTGGTGATGTTTTGAATTTGAATTTGAACTTGAACTTGAACTTCTTTTTTCAAATTTTGGGGGGTTTATTTTTGAATTATTTTAGTTGTTTCTGAAAGTCATTTAAAAAAAAATTCTGAAAATTTGAAATTTGAGGGGTCTATCTTTTGTTTTTTGATTGAAAACTGTGATATATGGTAATGGCACTGGGTGGTTTTTTCCTTTCGATTCTCTTTTGAAGTGTTTCCTTAATAACCTTGCGTATTTTGTTGTGATTCCTCTGTTTCTATTTGCTAAAATTGATTTTTTTTTTCATATATGTATTTTGCTTGTTTTGATACTTTGATAAAATGATGTGATTTTGGTAATGTTATAAAAGTTGAATTCTTGTGGTGCGTTTTGACTGAGGTTTTAAATATAATCCGAGTGGGAAAATATTCTCCACAATTAGTGCAGCTTAGTAAACTCTAACTCGAGTCTAAGTATCCGAAAAACCAGAAAAAAAAAAAAAAAGAGAAGGAAAAAAGTTTAATATTTGGACTGTGTATTATATTTCAAATTCTGGGGTGGAAGATCGTCTTGCTTTGCCAAGAGTTTTATATTTTTATTATTAATGTAATGTATTTTGTGAATTTTGATGGTTATTGATGTCCATGTTAAAGCTTTAAGCAAATTGGTGTTGCTAATTTGTTCATTGATTGTTTCAGATAGATAGGTCCTCCATGGCCCCAGCAAGGAAAAAAAGTGTGAATAAGCGGTTTCTGAATGAGGTATCACCTGAAAAAGAAGTCAAGAGTTCAGGAAAAAGTAAACAGCAGGCGAATGGGGTGAGAATTGGCTTTGTATGTGTTTGTGTACTTACACCAGTTTTTTAATGGTTTGATTCATTCTTTATGATCCAGCTGTTGGCTGAGTTAAATTGCTCGTGGAATTATGTTAAGACTTGATTTATTTTTATTCATAACCTTGTGGTTCATTGATCTTGATATAGATATGATAGCAAAATTGAGACTTAGTATATTTCTCTTAAACAAATGGCAAAGAGTTTCCAAAGAACTTTCTTTGTTCAAAAAATTTGTAATGTATAATGATATTTTAATGCATTGATATTTTGCTTTCTCCCAGAAGAAGAAATTGTCTGATAAGTTGGGACCTCAATGGAAGAAGGCAGAACTTGAACGATTTTACAAAGCATATCGGGACAATGGAAAGAACTGGAAGAAAGTATACCTTATGTGTTATCGAGACTCCTTTTCATCATTATACTTTAATTGGTTCTATTCAGCATGATAATTTTCCATGAACTTTAATTTGTGCAAATTAAGCTCATCATACACTTTAAGTATCATCTTAATTTTTTATTGTTGTTGATGATCAGGTAGCTGCTGAAGTGCGCAACAGATCTGTGGAAATGGTGGAGGCCCTTTACAATATGAATCGGGTACCTTGTGTTCAGCTAGTTTAATCAGTCACTAGTCTCACTGCTTACACGTCCTTCTTGTTGTTTCTGTCTTTACAGTTTTGTCATACTCTGAGAATTTTTTATGTGGTTTTGTTATTGGAATCGGGATCTTCTTAACCTTTGGTGTCAAGTGTCCTTAATTGAACACAATTCATATCTAATTTGTTTATGCTATCGAACATTTTTACTGGAAGAATTACAATTGGGTGGGCCTCCTTAGAATATGGTTAAGGACCTTAGCTCTTGGAATTTTGATGTGTCCAAAGTAGGACATAAAGTCTGCTGTTTCTATAATTTTGGATTTGTAGTCTAAAGCTTTTGAATAGTTTGTGAAATTTTGAATGTTATATAAGTTGCTTCTTATTCGCATGTCATTCAACGAGGTAATGAAACCCAAAATTTCAAGACAAAAGGTGGATGTCATTGTAAAATTTTGGGCATTGCCTTAGCAGTGCAAGAAGAGTGATTTCAGACAACTTGATACCACTTTTTGGCCCCTGGTTGGGCCTATGTTATGGGATTGCAGAGGTAATATAAAAGCTTAAAAAAAATGATGGTATATTTGTTTTAAAGTTTCTTCAACTTGCAAAAGGAAAATATCATCAGAATAAGTAATAAGTATCCTGTGTTAAATCTTGGTTGTTATATGGTAGATGAAGCCTTAGTTAGTCTTGGGGTCCTTGGTTAACATTGTTGCTCTTCCATGTTCTATATTTTTTCAGGCATACTTGTCTCTTCCAGAGGGAACAGCTTCTGTAGTTGGGCTTATAGCTATGATGATCGATCACTATAGTGTTCTGGTATGATTTCATTTGACGTCTGGAAGTTCAACTTAATTTCTGATTGTCTTCATTGTTCTTATTTTTTGTTCTTGTTTCTTTCTCTTTTTTTCCCTCTGGGAAGGGGAGTTCAGGGAAGTGCAAATTGAAAATTTAATTATTCAGATCATTTTAGATTTATGGTAGCCATGACATTTTGGAGAATACTTTACAGCAATTGACTGAAAATGAGACAGATAATTTGATGCATTATGGGTGTTCACAGTAAGAAGGGACCATAAATTTTGTTTTTTATCATTATTAAGTTGCATAATCTGATAATTAGATGGCTACAGAAAAAACATTTTATAAGATGCATTTTGATTTACCTAGTAGAATTGCTGTAAATCCTGATTTTTTCTTGTTGTCTGCTGACAAATCAAAAGCTGATTGCTTGTATCCGGATTTTGAACTTGCAGGAAGCAAGTGATAGTGAACGAGAAAGCAATGAGATGCCTGGAGTACTCAGGAAGCTTCAGAAACACAAGCGGCCAAAAGTGCTGCTTAGTGCATCAAAAGAAGATCCCCAACATTCTCGCATGGTTGGATCAACTGATGGATGCTTATCATTATTAAAAAGAGGATGTGGTAATATACTTTGCTTATGGAAAACACAACTCTGGTATTGTTTCCAGTTTTTCCTTTCTCCACTCTGTTATGATTTGAGGAGTACTCGTACTTGTTTTCCTTAATTAGGTCTCCAACTTACATGCATTAGATGGCTCGTGCATTCCAGCTGTCGCTGTCAGTGTCTATATTTTTGTTGTCCAAACATTCCTTGTCCTTCACTATTTTCTTTTCTAAAAACTTTCAATGAATTTAATCTAATCACTCTTTTACCCGTATTCTTTTATACTTTTTACTGCATAAACTGTAACCTTTTATGGGGTTATGCTAATGACATCTAAGTGGTTTAGTAAGATACTAAGGTGGAGAGGCAATTTCCACCTCCTGTCTTTGTTTATTAATGTAATTGGATAGAAAGCCACCATTGTGAAATATCAGTATGGTCCAAACTTTGTAGCAATACAAACGGGATGGTTCTTTCCCTTGTGTTTTGATTTTTTAGCAGCAGAATGAAATATCAAATATTGGAGACAATGTTATCTAAGACAGGATAAAAACGAAGCACACAGAAGGAGTCATGCTTTGATCCAATTGAGTCAAATGAGATGAAAGTGAAATCTATTTCCTCAGTTGGAATAGGGCTGAACAGAAAACTGTATGAATCAGATGCTGTTACAGGTATAGAATTCCCCCCAGCGGTCATCTACATGGAGTGATATCGATACCCTGCTATTGAAAATGATGCAAATCCAATGGTTTTGATGTCCAAATACAATTGTATAGGGATTGGATAGAATAGGCAACTAATCTGATACTTATAATTTTCTGTGAACTGGAATTACAACAACAAAAAATTTAATTTGTCTGACATGGAAGTTCTTTTCCTGAGATTTTTCCATCAAGGTTTAGTATTGAATTTGATTTGATAGTGTGATTATGCAACTCAATTTTGTTTTATTTTTATTTTCTTGCATTGTTCCTTTCCTTTATACTTTTAATTTTCTCATAAATATTTGAACTCAAACAGAGTAGTTAATGCGTGATATAAATGTTTCTAACAACAGCAATGACCTTTTGAAGTGTTGTTTCTGATGAATTCAAATTCATATTTAGGCCGTCCACTTCATGCAGTTGGGAAAAGGACACCTCGCTTCCCTGTTTCATATCTGCGTAAAAAAAATGATGGAGAAAATTATGTTTCACCAAAGAAGAAGCGCAGAAAGTCAGAGATCAATGCCGATGATAATGACGATGAGCATGCTGCTGTACTGGCATTAACCGAGGCATTGCAGAGAGTGGACTCTCCTCAAATGTCTCAAACACCCTGTAGAAGAACAGAAAATATGAAATCATCACCTGTTCAAAGCTGGGATAGGATGGTATTTTACTGTAGGCCATTTTTCCATGGCTATTGTTACTTTGGTTATGCAATATCATAACTTTCTGTCTTCTTAATTGAATTCTGCAGTCTGAATCATCTCCAGCAAATCTTTGTGATGCTTCCATAAATGAAAATTGGTCTGAAAGTGGCTTAGGACATGGAGGGCCTGATCTTGCTTGTGTGAGGGATGCAAGCTCCTTGGCGGAAATGGAAGGTATAGGTACTGTAGAAGTTCATCGAAAAGGCAAGAAGTTCTATGGAAATAAAATAAGAGTTGAGAAGATTGGGAACAGTCAGCCTGATGATGGTGGAGAAGCATGTAGTGGCACTGAAAAAGAGCAAAAGGCCAGCACTTTGAAGGGAAAAGTTGAAATTGAGATGTCAAAAGCAAAAATTGATGAGACCTTTCACCGGAGCCAAAGGAAGAGAAGCAAGAAACTTTTTTCAGATGGTAATTCTTTTCTTTCACACTTGATCTTGAGTGTTATGAATTGGCAAATCATCTTTCCTTTTCATGGGCAATAGTTATATAGTCACTTCATTGCATGTTTCATCTGAGATCATCATTCGTTAAATCAGAAGACTTTTTAGGATTGCAGTTTCATTTTCTTCTGAAGTTGTGTATTATGAAGTCTTTTGCCCTTGCATTGGAGTGAAATTTGTGCTACATCTCCTAAGAATTGTAAATCTTGTTATGGCCCCTGTATTTTTTTCTCTGTTGACATTTGTATATTTGAAGTTATCTGGTTAGGTGCTTTGTTAGGGATTTAGGATTCAATACAGCAAGTCTGCCCAAGATAATGGGAAGATATGGCTCTTGAATTCAATTCTCAGATTACAAACTAATACACAACGAGGATGATGCTTATAGTGGAGACTATGGAGTTTCTGTCTTAAAAATAAATTTGTGGGAAACTCAGGAAAGTTGGTTCCTTTAATACGGCTCTATTTATAGTTAATGCGTAGACCATGTCCTGATTATTTGGAGTCTATTGGAGGATTTATCATACAGGAGGATTATTTGGAGAACTGTAATGAGTGTGGGCTTGTTTTTATAACTTCATATGCTTTGGATTTTGTCTTTGAAGAAGCAACTTTTTGAAAGGTGAGATCAGACCTGATTATCAACTCTTTTATATCATTGATAGCCTGGATAACCTTTTTTATTGTCAACCCGGCGCACCCAAGGTATTGGAGAGGGTTCCTGGTTAAGTGAACTTATCTCCTATCACTAGATTGGTGTGATATAAACTGTTGTTTTATGATGCAATATTTTCCCTCCCCTCCTCATCACATCCCGGCATTTGGTTTGGTTGAATGATCAAGCCATTCAAGAAAATTCTACCAATTAGCATGGCTGGTAAATCTCCCAGAAGAGTTACCAGAGACCTAGAACTGACTTCAACTTTCACCAATGCATGGGGTGGTGAAGGAGTGATAATCATTGCATAACCTGTTGTTGGGACAAAACTAGAGGGAAGTACACGTGACAGTTTTTAACTTGTGAATTGATTTGCTTCTCCTAGCTGTACTCCTTTTAAGTTTGTAGAATGTTCATGATGTGTCAATGCTAACCAACTTATCCAACCATTTGTACTCCCACTGCTGATGTATTACATTTTCCTTATTTATTTGCAGATGAACCTGCTGACTTGATTGGTCTTCAAACATTGGCTCTTGTTTCTGCAATGGAATTTGGTAAATGTTAAATGCATCTCTGGTTCTATACATACTTGTGTGAAATGACAAAATATATTGAAGTACAATGAGTAATTAATTTAGTAACATTGCATCACTTGTCAAACATCCCACTTGCATGCTGAATTTTTGTACAATATTGCTTTGTTAGAGATGATAATTTCAAGAAAACTTTACTGCTGAAATCATTCCTAGAAATATTTATACTGAAATCCTAATTTAGAATATTAATCAATTTTGTATTCTTCAATTTCAGATGAAACAATCAATTTTACATTCTTCAATTTCAGCTGAAACAACAGATCTCTACTTTTTTCTTATTTCACTTCCTATTTCCCTTGTTTCTTTTATCTTTGGAACACACACACACACAAAAGGGACAAGGAGGATGTGTAAGGGAAGATAAAAAACAGATTATGTTATCAAGTGGACTGTGATGTCTACTTCATGCATTTGGTATTTTGACGTTGCATATTAGGTAAATATTAAATGTTCTCCTGCATTTTCTTATGGTTCCATCTTGCATTTTGTTTCTGCATTGATTTTTTCTATGAAGTTTTTGCTTCTCTAAATGATTGTAATCAGATATTGGCAAACTGATTATTTTCTTTTATTAATATAAAAGGATTACAATCTATTTTGACATACTTTATGCTTTGGTCTACTCTGCATATAGGTCTTAGTTTGTTGTAGCTGAGGTGCTATTCCTTTTCATATGTGCTTAAAATATAAATCCTTCTTTTTTCTCTTTTAATGTTTGTTTTAGAATCATCTTCCCTGTTGGATGATGAAAGAACCACCGAAACTGGGGACGACAAGAGTAGCATACCTGAATCTGCATCTACTAGTCATCATAGAGATAAAACTAAATTCTCAAGGCAGAAAGAAAAGGCAACAAGTGAAGTTGAGGGTACAACCTCAAGAAAATCTAAGCTTGGAAGATATCCACAAAGTTCTGCTAAATCAGTCTCTGAAGCAAATAAACGGCCTCAGTCCATCAGCAATGATATGCTGAAAAGAAAACGCGAGGCTGTAGTAGCAACGGTATACCCATTTGTTCATTTAACTCTTTCATTCATTCATTAATACCTGTTAGCATGCTTTGATTTATCGGTTGAATTTCCCTTGCAATTTTGATACACAACTGTTATTGATTGCTTCAGTTTAGGTGTATTCATCAGGTCCCAGCAAATGAAAGTTTAGTTTTTCCCTCTACATAAATGGACATGTGAATGCTTGAAGGCATAAACATGTTTGGAATTTGTTAGATACTAGTGTCGCTGGTTATTCCTTGCTCTTTCCTTTTCTCTTGGTCATAATTGGTGTTTGACTCCCTTCCATATGAACCCTGGCACAGGTTCTGGATGAAGAGGAGAATACATCTGTGGTTAAAGGAAAACGCAGTGCTCAAATTTCTTCTTCTTCAAAACAATTGAAATCATTAAAATTGCCATATGGTTCTTTCAGTGGTGATCAGAAAACTATAGCAAATGATCTAGCAACGTCAACTGAACAAGTTCCTGTTGCAAGCCAAGTTATCTTACCAACGAGAAAAACAAGTAGACGCAAGATGGATCTAAAGAGAGCAATGATTCCAAAGGTGAACGTTCTGAAGAATCAAATTAGTAAATACTCCATCTCCCTACAAGATGGAGCAACCCATCTACAGGTGAAGTCCTCCATGTGTAATTCTATTTATCATAGTTTACCAATTGTTAGAGTCTCATTTACAGATGTTCTTATTGGTTTCTGGAATTACAGGACAAGCTTTCTTGTATATTATCATCTCCTATGGTTCGCAGATGGTGCACATATGAATGGTTTTACAGTGCAGTTGACTACCCTTGGTTTTCTAGAATGGAGTTTGTTGAATATTTGAATCATGTTGGACTTGGGCACATTCCAAGGCTGACTCGAGTAGAATGGGGTGTCATAAGAAGGTATGTTTTGTTTTTCAATCTCTGTCAAGCATATTATAGCTACATTCATGGAGCGTAAACTAATGTAACTTTCTTCTTTATGCAGTTCTCTTGGCAAACCTCGGAGGTTTTCTGAGCGTTTTTTACACGAAGAAAGAGAGAAACTCCAGCAATATAGAGAATCTGTGAGAAAACATTATATGGAGCTTCGAACTGGTTTAAGGGAAGGACTTCCAACAGATTTAGTAAGACCTTTATCAGTTGGACAGCGAGTAATTGCTATTCACCCCAAAACAAGAGAACTTCATGATGGAAGTGTGCTCACCGTGGATCATGACCGGTGCAGGGTTCAGTTTGACCGTGCTGAGTTAGGAGTTGAATTTGTCAAGGTAATTGCATTCTTGAATTTATGTGTGTTATATTTCTTACTTTCATGTGTTGTTTACAGTTATTCAGATTTTGTTATTTGTGTTTTGTTTTTTTCAGTGGCATAAATAGTTTGCATTTGAAAAGATCTTTTGGAAGTTGGAACAATGTGAAAGACTTGAATATTCTATTAAGTTTTGTTAGAATTTACTTATGCTGTGCTGATTCAGAAATTGGCTTCAAATGTTATGCTCATGGTTCATTGGTTTGTAAAATAACGAGCAGCAATCAATTTGGTTGCCCTTTATGAATGGTGCCCCAAACACCTTACGACATCCTAGTTTATCAAGCAAAAAATGATCAATTTCATAGTAGTTTGCTGTAATGCCAAGAGTCTTGTTGACTACAAAGATGAGTGGTTGTAGCCTGTAACATGGGTCATACTGGGTCTGCTGCAAGTCATTGGTTACACAATTTCTGGTTAGTACTTATGACTCATCAGCTGGGATTATAAAGCTTTCATGGTCTTTAATCCTCCCGATGTATGAGCTTTTGTGCTTCTATAAGCTATTTGTAATTGTTAGGCAGTTAAGAGCTATTAAATTACTTATATTTTTTTGGGAAGTGTAATTTAGCAAATTTCTTGTCCTAATTTTTAATGAATTGTCTCCAAACAGTCTTGTTTAGTAAAGTAAAATTTCTTCTTAAGAATTTATCTGAATTTTGCTATTGGTTTGTTTCCAACTTGTACCTTTCTTCTGCTATTCCTCTCATGATTCAGTCTCTAATGATTCATCCATTTTGTTCCCAAGTCACGTTGAGAAGGAAATATATTTTCTGCAGAATTTATTCTAGGAATAGACATCTCCTCTTATTTTTTTTCCTTTAAAAACTAGCACAGTCGTCTCTCCTACTTCAGAACAATGACAATAAATATTTTACTGTAGGATATAGATTGCATGCCTTCAAATCCGCTGGATAACATGCCAGAAGCTCTTAGGAGACAGAAAACCTCTGTTCTGCCCAAGGAACTGCTAGTGAATGGGAAATCAAACATTGGAGAGTTCACTGCAATTGAAAAACTAAGGAATGCACAGAGTCCCATGAATGCTTTGATGAAGCAGGCACAAGTAAGAATAGCTATCCATTAAACTTAGAATAACGGTATTACAAAATTTGTTAATTTCAAGCACTATGATTACTTTTTATTCAGGTTGAGGCAAACCATGCCAACCTGCTTGCCAAGGCAACATCCACTGACATTGTCATTGCACAAGGAGCCTGTGGTCAACCTTCTAGGGTATCACAGATCCAACTGAAGGAATATGATATTCGAGCTCTGTCTGAGCTGAGTTGTGTTCTTGATAAAAAGGTACAAGATGCAGTTATATGCAACCTGTTACATTCAGTTGAACAACCTGCAATACTTGTGATGCTCAGTTATGGCACAGATGTTTGTCACTGCCTGCCATTTTACAGGGAGGATTTGCTTTTCTTTGGTCTATGATTTAATTCTGCAACACTTCCGGTTCTGGCTCAGTGTTCCTTCCATTTTCAGACTGTCCTCATTATTGTCTTTTGGGATTTGGATTTTAAATTACATGCCACCGATTATGCTGGCTAGGCATTTCCTTTGGAAGAGCACAGCATAAAATCATAATGTGCACTCACCATTTTGGTCTCCTGGCTTATGCAGTGCTAGCATTTTTATCCTTAATACTTGATTCAACACTGTACTTCTTCATGATCTTGTATACAAATGGAGTTGCCTTGGATTTGCATCAAGTTTGTGACCATATTTTTCCCTGTTTTATAATTATAGGAATTGTGGTTGATGGTGCTTAAAAACACAAATAATGATGTAATGGAAAACCCAAAAAATGGAGATAACTCTTTAAAAGATTCTGAACCTTTCAAGAAGCACTTGCCACAGTACTTGTACAGCTTAAGGAAGCCAGTGGCCAGTCATGTGCCTTGCTTATATTTGCACTCACACCGTATATGATTGCATGTTCACTTTCAGAATTGTGTGCCGCAATCTTGATTCAAACTCTAATCACTTTGTATATCTGACAGGCCTCTTCTGTTTTACTCAATTTGAGGCAGCTTAATACTTATATCGGAAACAATGTGCCTGCTTGGCTGAAACCTCCAGCCAATTCCTGTTTCTCTGGTATGCTAAGACCGCATGATAATTCTTGTGTTTCTCAAGATTCAGGATCTGCTGTTCTCGAGATTGTTAGAGGTTTGAGATTAAAGGCACATACTATGGTAGATGCTGCTGTCCAGGTATTCACATTCAGTCTTCTTGCTCTCCTCACTCTTCCATGCCTGCACACCGATCTGAAATGTGTTTGCAGAAATTCTGAATGTAATCATTTTTTAACTCTGCTATTACTTATGAAAGTGGTTCTATGATCCCTTAATCATGACCATCCATTTAATCTTGAAAAAAAGTTCTGTGGTTCTCATACATTATATCAATATAAGATTGATGGTTCTTCTATTTCTCTAGCAACACATTATCTACTCATTGGTGATTGGTGCTGCAGACTGAGCCTTTTATGCAACCATTAGATGGAACTCAGCAATTCCTAAGTTGGGCCTGTTGG
Source organism: Populus tomentosa (assembly GCA_018804465.1). Taxonomy (NCBI): domain Eukaryota; kingdom Viridiplantae; phylum Streptophyta; class Magnoliopsida; order Malpighiales; family Salicaceae; genus Populus; species Populus tomentosa. The sequence continues at coordinate 1,874,862 of CM031977.1, read as the reverse complement.
GAACCTTTTTTTAAAAAATATATTATATTTTGAGCGAACTCATGTTCAAGTCCTCTTAGATACTTTATCCGGAGGTTCATTGTCTTATATCTGCTGGTTGCTAGTAATATATCTAGCTTGATGTTCTCTTCATTATAGAATTAACCAGAGGCATGTATCCATTATCTAGTTATCACTTAGTGATGCAATACCTACTGCAGGCAATTTCATCCATGAAAGAAGGGGAAGATGCCTTTGCGAGAATTGGAGAGGCATTAGATTCTATGGATAGAAGTCATTTGGGATCAGAATCTAGGGCACAAATGATCAGGTCCCAGGAGGAGGCCAATACCGGTTTATGCCTTCAAAATCAGTTGATTCCCAGCACACCAGAGTCTCAGGTTAACTGCAATGTATCTGGTCCTCAATCAAATGATTCTGAAAAGATTGAGACAGCAATTCCTTCAGAGCTCATATCATCATGTGTCGCTGCTTTGCTCATGATACAGGTAACCTGGACATTTTTAACCACCGTGCTCTCTTGGACAGAAAATGTCCACTCCCGTTGATTTCCTATAATATCATGCTCATCGTGTTTTAATAATACGCAGACATGCACTGAACGACAGTATCCCCCATCTGATGTGGCCCGGATAATTGATTCTGCTGTTACTAGCTTGCATCCATGCTGTCCACAGAATCTGCCAATATATAGAGAGATACAAATGTGCATGGGAAGAATAAAGACGCAAATACTGGCTCTAATACCAACATGAAACTGCTGCGCTCTACTGTACCCTACCATCAACCCCTTGTCTATATGCTGTTGGAATCTTGGTTTCAGCTTCATTTCCCAGGATCCACTAACCCCTATTCAGCATTAATTTTTTTTTAGGTTACTGCTAATAGTGATCATTAATCATGAGTTAATAATATTTCTACAAGCTAGTGTAGTTCTTCCCCACCTTTATTTATCTATCAAATTATTCCCCCGCTTAACTAGAATGATGTCATCTTCAATGAGGAAATTTTGTTTTTGGTTTTTTATCCATTTTGTTTCATTCGATCAAAGAGAATAGAAATTGTTTCTAGAATTGCTGTTTAATGCAGAGTATTTTCTTGAGAATTTGTTCTCCGTTTCATGATCCACTGGTAGAACACATCCTGCATGGTGGTTTGTGCATGGACTGCCTGCCTCGTAATGAACTGCACCGTCTCATAAGTGTACGGAGATCAAGTAATTTGAATGATAAGGCTTGCAACAGCGCAGTTTTCTTGCAAAGCCGGCCTTGTAATTACGGCCAACAGTACTGTTTTTCATCATACGTCAGGTCAGCTTTATAATGATGTTTTGGAAAAAAAAAATTAAAAATTCTTGAAATTGGGTTATCCGGTTTGGTCTGTCAGTTTGTGTTTAAAAAGGTTAACTTTCAAACAGGTTTAAAATAAAATCTAGGGCTAGGCTTTGATTCAATCTGCAAGGCCGGTCGAGCTAAACAAGGTTCAAAATAATTAGTCTTCTGTTAAGAGATCTGCATACCGTGATGATGAATCCTAGATTCTTCCATTGATAAATTTCCCATCCGATCAACTGTTTCCCTCGTACCTTGTCTTTGTTAGTTAGGGTCCAAGGAATGTTTTCTCAGCAGCTGTGGTAAGATGTAGATGAAGCTCTTCATTTTCATTTTTCTTTCACCATAATCGGCCAAGTCAATCCCTCGTCTCAGGCTAGAGACCCCTCAATCCATGTTACTTTCCTCGCTAATATGTGATCACTTTCAAGCTGAATTCATCAATCAAACTCTATTAAAAAATAATAATTATGTTAATGAGATTTATTAATATCGACAATTAATTTTTAAAAAATATAATAAAAATTATTAATTAATTATTCTATAAGAATGAGATATTTTAATGATATCAAAAAAAAAAATATCTTGATATCAAATAAAAATTCATCAATAAAAAAATATCATTCAAAATCATTTTAGTTAGTGTTGTGATTTCCAAGATGAAAAATGCATATTGTAAAGAAGTCTATATCTAAATTTTATGTGTTAAAAAAAAGTATCATGAAAATTATTATCTATCGTTGTTATTATCGTTGTTATTATTTTTTATATTTACATGTACATTTTATTTGTTATTTTTAGGTTTATCGAGTCACGTCAAGAGTGGTTTTAATTTAAATATCTTTTGTTGTGTAATTATGATGTCATTCAAGACATTTATCTCCTAAACTTAAAATGTAGTATTAACATGTAAATTCATATGTATGAGTTTAATTTAATGATATAATTTTAAGTACCTACTTTAACCATACATGTTTTATAGTTGAAATTTGATTTTTCACTTGAATTTCATTATATGATATTATTACACATGATATAGTTTATGTAATGATAATATATAGTAATTGAGTTATATATTGTTTTTTTTTTTGTGAACTTGAATTTTGTAATATTATTGAATAAGATGTGTTATGTTAATGATGATGAGTTTGGTTGAGATCCAAGATGATTGAATCGTGTTGTGAAATGATATAAAAAATGTAAATCTGATATTATCGATAACTTGAGACCTCTTAATATGAAAGAGACTCTGCTGAAATTTCAATGGATTTTTTTTATAAAAAAATTCATAAAATTTTCAGTTGTATTTTGCTATTTTTTTTTTATTATTATTTCCTACCCTTTTTTATTATTAATTTTTTTAAAAAAGAAAAGATTGAACATAATACTAAGCTCAGACCATGTTAGTTCATGCTTTAAGGGATAACGTGGTTAATAACGATGTTTTGAAAATATAAAATTAACTTGAAAAAACAGTTAATTTATTATTAAATTTATTTTAAAATTAAAAATATCATGTTATCCTATATTAATTCCTAAAAACTAGAAAATATATTGAACTAATTGTTAAAATCCGAGCGGAATGAAAAAAAAAATTGATGCTAACTTCACCAAAAACGTGTTATTTTTTAATTCTTTTATAAAAACAAATATTTATAAACACGTTTATACGTAAAAAATATTTATAAGCATATGAATATGAACACTGAAGCACCGTAAAAATACCTCAGATCTTTTGGAACAAAAACCCTAGATCTTGTAGATGTATAAGTAATTCCACGTCATTTTTGCTGGTGTGCAAATATTAAAAGAAAGTGCAAAAACTTCACTTGTTGATTATATTTGATAATATGGTTGTTATGTAAAATAAACTCGCGAGTTAATTTGTAAAATTATATAAATTTATAAATTAATACAGATATATTATGTAAAATCGAGTAAAAAAATCAAAAATTAATAAACTCGATGAAAATTGATGAAGTCTGTAAACTCGGTCGAGTTTACCGAGTTTGACAAAATTAACAAAACCCAGTAACCCATTGACCGACTCTTCTCAGTCCTCTCCTCTTCATCCCGTTTTAAAAAAATTCCCCTTTCCCCAAATCTCACATTCTCTGATTCTCAAATCTCGACTCAACCATAACAGAAGCAGGCTAACACCAGCAACGCCTCCACTCTCTTTCTTTCTCTCAAAAAATCATCCCCTTAGCAATAGTTATTTACAGCAAGAGCATGACCCAGCATCTTGCCCTTCTCTCTACCATCTTAGCTCATAGGAATCCCAGTACAGAAATCTGTGCTCGGCTACTGAAAAGAGTAAGTGCTGTTTTAATTTGTGATTTTTTGTTGTTGTTGCTGTCCTTGATATTCTGGTTCGATTTCAATTCTCTTTGGTTCGGCTTAATTTGGCTGCAGGTGAAAGAAAGAAAGGGTTTTTGGGTTTGCAAATTAAATCATGCCAGATCTGCTACTCTCTTCCTCCAGTAAACCTCATGATCATGGTCCACAGTCCACACACTGCATTTGGTTTGATTTTCAGTCCAAAGTATGTTTTTTTCTTCAATTTTGGTTTTCAATCCCGCTTTATTTTTGTTGTTAGATCATGTCTCCTATTCTTCACATGTTCTGTGCATCTGAATCAATCCAAACCACAACTGAAGAAATGCTGAGTTCGTTCAATCAATCATAGATAATTACTTATAATTACTCGAGTTTGATCCTTTGTTGATTAGAATATTGCTGTCGATTCTTGAATTAGGAATGATGAACAGGGGTTCGTATTTCGCAAATCAAAGGAAAAATTTCCACAAATTAGATAATTACTTTTAATTGCTTGAGTTTGATCCTTTGTTGAGAATGATTGGTGAATTTTGTATTGATTTTTTTTCTTTTTCTGATTTAGAATAGCTTAAATGCGTTTTTAACAAGTCAAGTTGACAACACATATTTTTCTCTCTCTTGCTTCTTGTGCCAGGTGATTTTTAGCTGCTCACTTGCTCACTCTCAGCCGTAAATCTACTGTTCCTCTCCAGTGCGACCATGAGTGAGCCCCCACCATACCCGCAAATTGAACCAACTACCTTCGACCTAATTGCTGTGGGCACTGGTTTAGCAGAATGCATTGTTGCTGCTGCAGCTTCTGCTTCTGGAAAAACTGTCCTTCACCTTGACGCTAACCCATTCTATGGGTCCCATTACTCCTCTCTCTCGGTCCCGGAACTCACATCTTTCCTTATTTCCAATTCTACACCTTCCTCACCACCATCTTCCACCTCAACCACATCTGACATCGCTGATTACTCGATTGTAAATCTCATCACTCAGCCCGTATATTCAGATGTTGAGATTTCCTGTTTTTATCCTGAACTAATGGAAGAAAACTTACGGAAGTTCAATTTGGACTTATGTGGACCAAGGGTGTTATTTTGCGCAGACAAGTCAATTGATCTTATGTTAAAATCTGGAGCAAGTAATTATGTGGAGTTCAAGAGTATTGATGCCAGTTTTATTGGTGATGGGAATGGAAAGTTATGGAATGTGCCAGATTCCAGAGCTGCCATATTTAAGGATAAGAGTTTGACTCTGATGGAAAAGAATCAGTTGATGAGGTTTTTCAAGCTGGTGCATGGGCACTTGGTTGCCACAGTGGCGGCGGGTTCTTCTGGTAATGATGGGAATGGGAATCATGAAGAGGAAGGTAAGACGAAGATTTCAGATGAGGATTTGGAGAGGCCATTTGTTGAGTACTTGTCAAAAATGCGGTTGCCTCCAAAGATTAGATCGTACAGACTGCCGTTGCCTTTCTCTATCAGTTAGCGAGAGTTTATTTGTTTTTTGTGCGTTTTGTTTCCCTGTTTGGTCTAAAGTTTACTGGATTTTGGTTATCTCTGCTTGTCTGCAGGATTATTCTGTATGCTATAGCTATGGCAGATTATGATCAAGATGACATGGGGGTTTGCCAAAATTTGCTCAAGACTAAAGATGGAATAGATCGTTTGGCTCTATACCAGTCATCAGTTGGGAGGTTAATTCTTGTTTATTCTGTTTTATAGTTAAGCAGTTATTCTCTGGTTTAAAATTTAGGTGGGTGCTATAGAGCTGCACTTGCGACTTGTATGATATCTTGATCATAAACACATATTGCGTTAACTACAAGATTATATTATTTTTCCTTCCAGTATTGAACACCACAGAAAGTGTGGGGTAGGAGCAGATAAAGAGGGAAAAAATGTTTTGAGTTCTAGTTCTGTACTGGCAACTAAAAATCTAACCTTGATTTATGGCTTGGAATGTTGTATTAGTTAAGCAATTTACATCGATTTGCTTTAAGTTTGTTGTTTATAATTCTTATTCCTTTCAGGTTTACAAATGCTTCCGGGGCCCTAATCTATCCCATTTATGGTCAAGGGGAACTGCCACAAGCCTTTAGCCGCCGCTCTGCTGTCAAAGGTTGCATTTACGTAAGTTCACTGAAAGAAACTGTGGCTTCTTTCTCTTGGTGAAATATGAACTATCATTTTTGGTTAATAGTTAAATCTGATATATTCTGTTTTGTCCATGTGCTGTGTAAGTAACTTGTTCCTAAATGTGATTGACACTGTTTGATCTGTTCTGCTGCTTTAGATACTTGGGTGTTATTTGATTTTCACAAGAATGGTCACAGGCGTACTTGTGCTGTTTTTTCCTTAAATTTTGCGGGAACATAAAAAAATTGCAAATAATGTTTACCTATTATACTATAGAACTTTGTTATAAAGTGGACAAAAAGAGTTGTTGCTTTGTCAAGCTAACATGCTCACCTGCTTTCGAGACTTCTGTCATACAGGTTCTGCGAATGCCAGTGACTGCGTTGCTTATGGAAAAGGTGCTAAAATATGCTTATAATGTTTAATACATGGATGACATAAAATGATACAGTCACCTGTTAGGGCAAATGAATTATCCTTAACTTTTTTTTCCAGGATAGTGGGAGTTACAAAGGTGTTCGATTGGCTTCTGGCCAGGACATATTTAGCCAGAAGCTGGTTCTGGATCCATCCTTTACACTTGCCTCACCATCAACCTCTCCATCAGATCTTCTGCATGAAAGTTTTAACTTTTTGAGCACCAGAGATGTTAAAGGGAAGGTGGCCAGAGGGATATGCATCACACGAAATTCCTTGAAGCCAGATACGTCAAATCTTCTGGTTGTTTACCCCCCTCGATGTAAGATCAGCATATAGTTTCATTTCTGTTCCTTATTGAGTTTATAGGAATCATATGGCTCAAACTTTTGATCCCTTTTGTCTAGCCCTGTACCCTGAGCAGATTACATCAATTCGAGCTCTCCAAATAAGTGGCAACTTGGCTGTTTGTCCTTTGGGCATGTGAGTTACCACCAGCCACCTTCTTTTATGTTTTTACTTTCCTTGACTTCTGATTCTACTGCTGACTACCTGTTAGGACTGCATTTGTAACATGTGTAATCATGCAAGATGAACATGAAAAATATTAGGGAGACCTTGTCCTTGCTCACCCCATTCCTGGATTTATGTGGACTCTTTTGGAGAGGGTTCAAAATAACTAGTACATTAGAAATACATATATTAACCGTGACAAGTTGGAAAGGTAGCTAGTAGAAATTTCGAATCTCATTTTGTTGTCTTTTGAAACTTTTGTAGTGCTATTTCTATTTATCCTTTGAAATCCTGCTTCAATCAAAAGATTTTTGAGGTCTAGGATTATATCTAGCGAATGTCTTGTAGATCCTGCTTGGGATGAAAACCTTTACAAGGAGATAATAGACATCTAATTATATTTTTCAAATTTTTTCCACAGTCGTAGCATCATTAAGGTGATAATAATGGACGTCTTATTCATTCATTTAGAACTACTACTTCTCATAGTACAATAACCCCCTGCCTCTCAAAAGAATATGAGATCCTTGAGTTAACAATTTCTCTGATTATTTGTTTCAGGTTTGTGCTCTATCTTTCAGCTTTGTGTGATGATGCCATTCAAGGGAAGAGGTTACTAAATGCGGCTATGAATGCCCTCCTGACTTTTCCTGGTCCTGTAAATTCTGAAAGCAGTTCCACAGTTCAGAGTGAGACTAGTGAAGAGAAACCCACTGTCATTTGGAGCGGGTTGTATATGCAGGAGATGTCTACGGTGCTTCACTTCTTTAACTTCTGTCTCTTACTATTAGCATCTCATGCGTGCACACGCGCGCACATATGTGCTCTTGCTCACAAGTGTGGGGTTATTAGATTTCGTGTTAAGAACTTGCGGTTTAGTTTTATCTTATGTCTTGGTAGTCTCAAGTTAAGCTTACACTAAGATCACTTGTGGGGCTTAATACATAGGGTGCCTCATCATAAACGCTTAAGGTTACTTCTCTTCTGTCATGTGCCTGCCTATCTGGAGTTTTAGAACCTGATGGCTGCTGCCCTGGTGTTCCCCTCTTCTTCCTCTCTTGAATCTCCCTCCCTCCCTTCAATTTATTCTCTAGATTTTATTGAATTTCTTCCTTGCATGTTCCAGCTGCCTCTATTTTCTTCTTCCTGTACTTGTTTTGGGTAGTTGGAGTCCATCAAAGTTGTCTCAGTACGTCAGTTAAGAGTCCCTTTAGTTCAACTATGAGCTGTTGCTCAATGATCTCCTGCTTCATCTTTCTTTTTTCTGCTAGTGTCATCAGTCAAATCAATCCCCAACTCACATTAGAGACCAGCCTCGATGCATTTTAACTTTCCTAACTAGATCCTATGATCATTTTTAAGCTGAATGAATGGGTGTGCTTTAATGGTTTCAATAGGTTATCAACTCTTGCTTGCTTCAATTCCTGTAAATCTATGACCTTGAGTTGGATTGACTTTCTTTTATTAAACGTTGCTTGAGTAAATATGTAATTTTTTGGAAAGTGATGGATATAGATGTGCATGCATTTAGGTTGATAATGGTATGCCATCTCTTTTGTTTCAGGGTCAATTTGATTCTATAAACTTTGCTCCCATGCCCGATGGAAATCTGAATTACAACGATATATTAGATGCAGCTTTGAAGGTATGTTATCCTCTATTTAACGTTTATGATGCTTCAGGTTCCATTATCCTAAATGCCTAATTTCTGTATATCATCACTTGAGTGTATTCCTGTTTTCTCTTTTATGTCCCATCCAACAAGTTGTTAAATAGGAAAATGAATGTCAGTGATTCAACAACCACAAGCCAATATGCATGCTTCCTAGATCACATTGTATACTCACAGATGTCGCTTGTTGGTTGTTTCATGATCTCTTTATTTTCCTCTTGCCCGTTATGTGATTAGACATCGTTCAGTGACACTTGAGAGTTTTTCATTTGTTTTGGCCGACTGAGAATTGAATACTAGTGCTTCTACTTGACAGCTCTTTCAGGTGATGTATCCAAATGAAGAAAATTTCCCAGAGACAACTCCACCTGAGAATTCCGAGGATGATATTGGACTCACTCTAGAGACCTAGATATAATGCTGAACTGGATCAGTTTGCTAATTATGCTGCTGTATTCAATCACTTCCCTATCTCTGCCAGCAATTATCCGGGCATTATGCACCTGGTGCGTGGTAGTTGTGTAGGCATCGAGTGGTTTATGAAGCTCCATCCATATTTGTTAAAGCAGTTGAGGGGAAAACAAATGTGATGCTACTACACACGTTTCCTGTGTTGAGAACTTCAAAAATTCAGAGATGCTTGGATTTTCAAGCAACTATTTGTATTAAAACATGAAAAAACGCATCAGAGAGAGATCACTTGTACATGAAAACTTGATGATAGAGTTAAAATACTTCTTTGTAAGCATGACAAGTGAATCCGTATCAGTGGAAATATGTTGATTTCAACAATTATTAGCTTGCTCGTTATCTTTGTTCTTTGATCCATTGACATCATATCATGCACAGCCCGCCCTGAGATTTAAGTTGTGGTGACCAATGCACAGCCCTTTAACACAGCACTTTGACTACAGGAAAGCGAAAATCTGGCCAACAGGTGCTAAGCCGAGTACAGGTATTTTTCATTATCGTGATCTCATATTCATTCTAAAGACCTTCAAATTTGAAAATTTTCTTGTTAGGATTTTATCAGTGGATAAGCCAAGCACCTAACAGAAAAGAAGGGCAGGAGACAAAGCACAAAATAACATGAAAATATGTATACACATAAAAAAAAAGAAAAAAAGAAAAAAAAAAAAGACAATTTACATATTTTGCTATTTGTGTATGATTGTTCAACTTTTGTCGTCTGAAAAGCCAAGCCAACTAGTAAAAAGAGAATCATGCAAAGATAATACAAACAATTTTTGTTCTGCTGCTTCATTCAATTCACTCTATCTGCCCAAGTGGGAACTAGGCTGGTGATAGATAAGGAAGGATATTTGGGAAACTGTAATTGGCCAAAGATGTCATACCACCGAAATGACATTGTTTTGTGAATCCAAGGTGTGCAGCATTCCATGAACTTGAAATCCATTCAATCTTGCTTTGTGTATATGTGTTTGTTTTTATTTCAATCTTGACAAAAGAGAGGACATTGTAGTCTTTCAGGTTCTAGAGCTTTTTAATTACTCCCATTCTGTTCATTGGTCAGGATTTTTTTTTTATAGCTTCAGACTACTTGAAGATGCAGTGATGATACTTAAGTGGGTGCTTTCGTGTAGGAAATTGGGTGTCTAGTTATGATTTGAGAGATTTGTGTGGTTTGCTTTTGACAAGTTCTTGCTCATCCTTTGTTTGGAATTGGTTTGAATTTCAATTTATTTGTTCATAAAAGTAAAGAGTGTGATCCAATGAACCAATTTTGAGTGATTCTATAGAATTCTTGTGTTTTAAGCTGAGATTATACAATTGATTTTTTTAACTTCGAACTTTTCCAAACAAGAAAAATGGCTAGATAGAGTTTCACTTGCAACAATTTTTATGTTCAGACAAGCTGAAAAAGAAATGTGGAAAAACTCCATTGTTGATGGTACTTGATGAGACTGATTTTTCTTGTTTCCATGTGATTTGGAGCTACTCCATTGCTTATTTGCGGCAGCTAATCTACTGTCCCTCTCTTGTGCTTCCATGGGTGAGTTGGCCACCCTACCCACGAATTGAAGCAACCAACTTTGACCTGATTGCCATGGGCACTGCTTTACCACAATGCACTATCGCTGCTACAGCTTCTGCTCGTGGAAAAACTGTCCTACTTGACCCTAGCCCCTCCTTTGGGTCCCATTACACATCTCTCTCCATCCCCAAACTAGAATTGTTCCTTAATTCCAATTTAAAACAGCCATATTTGTGCCATTGTGGTTAAAGGTCATGATTACTAAGATCATAAATCTCATCACTCGGCCCATTTATTCAGATGTTGAGATTTCATGTTTTTTTCTCCTGAATAATTGGAGAGCTAGCGAAAGTTTTATTGCGGGTTATGTGTAGAAGACTAGTCTCTTGACCTAATGTCACGATTTCAAGTACACAAGTATGATGAGTTTGAGAGCGTTGATGCAAGTTTTGTTGGTGATGAGAATGGCTAGTTATGCAATGTGCCAGATTCGAGAGCTACTAGGGTGACAGATAAGAGATTGAATTCAATGGAGAAGAATCAATTAGTGGGTTATTTATTTATTTATTTGGAGCCATTTTATGCCATATTTTGGAAGCAAAATAACTTGAAAGACAGGCAAGCATGTGAGCAAAACTACGCTAGAATCAATAAGCTGGGATCAGAAACTGAAATTGAATCAATCACCAACATTCTACCAACAGCATGGGTTGCTATAGGCAGTTCAATGCACTTTGAACCTCATTTTCTGTTGGCAATAATAAACATGGTGTTTTGTCCATCGGCATGATTCGACTTTATAACAATTTAGGTTAAATGGGGGAGAAATGGAAGACTCACAATTTACAAATTCTTTTTTGCTCTTTGAATTTCCTATCCTAAAAAAGAAAAAGTGTGGGGGTCAGAATCATGGGGCCCTTCCAACCTAAGAGAACAATGAGTAAAGACTGTGGTCCTCTCCAATGTCATCACAGCATGCAAATTGCTTAACATCTAAGCTATATCCCCAGCAGGAACCTGAAGACATCACTCAGTGAGATAACCCCTTCTACACGCTTGCTGCCAGCTTCCACAATCAAAAGCCTCCTAACCCCTGAAAAGACCACGCAACAAAGCAATTAGAAAACGTGTTACTAATCCAGACCACGAAGTCAGAACTACTTAAGGTCAAAAGTTGATGTAGAAAAAAAAATCATATTGCTGTAAGAGTACCGGGATTTGCCAAACGCTCCATCACTTTGTGTAGAGAATCAGTCCGCAAACACATCTGACATCTCTGTCCATTGTAGAATGCATTTGAAGAATTTGCATTCTGACCCAATTGCAGAGCCTAAAAGGGTATGCAAGAGAAGATCAATACAGTAAGTTCATGCCATGCATGTTTTATTCAAAAATGCAGTTTACTTTATCACTTCCAGTCATTTATCTTCTCCTGATTTAGTTGAATGTATTTATTGTTTCACAAGTGGATATTCATGTACAGAGCTGCGGATTGGTTCAGACCATTGCAAGAATGTGCATACAACTGCATATAAATAGAGCTCAAAGTAATCAAAACTAATTACCTGATGAATACTTATTTCATCGAGATGAATTTGTGCATAGGCTTTATCTTTTGCCAAAGCAGTGATATCACTGTCAAGGAAACAACAAACTTAAGTCACAGTTGGCTTAACCTGCAATTCAACAATAACAAAGATCCAAAACATGCAAGCACATGCACTCACAGATGCACAAGTTACCTTCGAGAATATACATCCAGCAGTGAATCGTTATCATTTACAATTGGTATTGAACTGACATTGGCTGTATCAGGAAGGTATTATAGCACAAGGTTAGGAGAGGTTAAAGAAGATCAATCAGCAATATGCACACTCAGAAACAGATAGAAGAGGGCAGTTGTAGCTTGTGGTAATCTTTTGAAACAGATAGAAGAGGGCGGTTGTAGCTTGTGGTAATCTTTTGACATGTGAATTACCTTGAGCCAACAAAGACAGAGCAGCACCGAGAGAAGCATTTGGTCTCAACATTGCAAGTGGCCGTCTGTTTGGTTCCCCAATTTTTGGAACCCATGTACCCAAAGGAATTGAACAAATTGGCTGTTGAAGAACGGGTAAGGAGCCAGCAGAATGTCTGAAATACCTGCATATACCTGACAATTAGGTCCATGTGTTAGCAACAAGTTATACATCCTCAAGCATCAAACCAAGAAAGCTTACATTTTAGTATTCCAGACAGGGAAGCAAGATGAAGTAGCTGTGGAAATGAGCCATCCTGAGAAGCAGAATGAATAATGGGAACTGTTGATACGCTGTTTTGCAAAATTTTCAAAGAAACATCTTTCATCGAATCATATGGCCCTGCCTGCATATTAAACAAGTGGAGGCTAATAATTACTGGCATAGCAGATTGCAACACCAGAATAAGAAATCAATAAAACTACAGAAATGGTTCTACATCTGAAGCAGCTCATTTGCACCATCTGATTCACAAAATTCAATACAGGTGACTTAAAGCAGCATTGCCCTAATCTAAAAGGAGCATTTCAACCCATTTGCTGTTGCAGATCATATGGAACCAAGTAAGGTGCTAAAAGAATTCAACATTAAAAACAAATTTTCAAAAATTATTTTCCAAGCAATCATTTCCCCAAGTGTATTTGTCATTCTACGTGCCCATAAGAGCAAGATATACAATCATACATGAAAAGCCCAACATGTAAATACTCAAATAAATGACAAATAATGGCTGGGAGATTATTTTGGATTCTAAAGAATCTTAGCAATGCATCAGAAGAAACACTAACATGGATCAGATGTTTAGAGTATGCTCTCCCACTACCATCAATCTGTCTGTTGAGATGCATTTTTCCTTCCTTCCAAGCAGATATAGTATGTGTCTCTAATTCTTCCTCCGTCAGATTAGATCCATGAGTTCCAAGCTGAAATTGCGAGGTTCATAAATGTTAAACAACTGAGAGACACAAATGCCAAACATGTACAATAGCAAAACAGTTAAATATACTCTAGGAACTTAACTAGTCCTTCATTTCTTACATAGACAAATGTAAAAGAATAAGCACATTAACAATACATCCAAAGACAACGTCTTTAATTTACAATGCCTGCATGTGCTTGTGTACATCCACATGAATGCACATGTTTTGTGATACCTTTGAAAACATGCAATTGAAGACATGTAGACAAGTACATACACTCTAGGAACTTAACTAGTCCTTCGTTTCTTACAAGACAAAGGTAAAAACACAAGTAGATTAACAACAATTACAAAGACAGATCCTTAATTTAAAATGAATGCACATATTTTGCGATACCTTTGAAAACATGCAATTGAAAACACAAGACAAGACTTTAGTGATCATGCACGAAATGAAGACATAAGAAAACTAATAAGCATGTAAATGTAACCATTTTTCTTTAAAGCCTATGTTATGATTGCTTAGTAGTATGGGATTGTGATGCAAATGACTTGATTTCTAGGAGAGTTTTCGCAGGCAGCCAAGTCAAAATTCAATTTCTTCAGTTATTTCTCTTAGCAAAACAAGAATAGGTTTCTTGTAATTGATAAGAGAATGTACAGCAATTCATTTGCCAAAACTCATGATGAATCTAATCAGCACTAAAACAGACAATGCAGCTAAAGAAGAAAATAGCACTAGCAGTTACTGTTTTTCCTGTGAATTGTATCTTCCAATCCTAAGTGTTTATTTTGGGTATTTATATAACAACCATAACTCCTAGAGGGAACGCAGACTTAATTAAGTTATCAGTCTAGTCCTTTATCTACATACAGCATTTTTTCTCTTCAGTATATTGCAATTTCACTTAAAAGCATCATGGATCATATTAGCATTGGAAAAGAAGTGCCAAAATACACACCTCCCTCAGAATCAAGATGAAGTCCAACGCAGTAAGCACTCCAACAAACTGGCCCTTGCAAAAGTCCCAGAGAGGAGCCATAGGGATGCCCTAAAATTGGCTCAAGTCAGCAAGAGAAATCTGAGCTAATATCAACTACTATAAATGTAGCAGTAGCATATTGAATCGACAGAAAAGCCCATAGGGCCAATAGTTCCAGAAATCATTATAAAATAGAAAAATAAGTTATACAATATGCCTCGGTAGAAAGGATTAGTTTCACATTCGTTAGCAAGAACATTAACTTGCTGCATGTTTTCAGCTTATGTCTGTCTGTGTTTGCATGCATAGTGGAGATTCACCTGTTCATAGAGAATATGAAAGGCTTGCTTCACAGGTAGAGTAACATCCAAGGCAATAACCTGAAAAGTAAGACATAACAAGGAACAGATGACCCTCCCGGTTGTGGTTGAAAACATAGAGAATGAGAGTACAATTAGTTCCTGAAGAAGGTAAAGCATTCAAACCTTGCCTGACTCTGGAAGCAACTCGTATGCAGTATGTGTGGACAAGAAAGCAGAAATACGATGACGAGAGACCTCCAACTCAGTTGCTGATATCCCTTGGATTACTTCCTGAAAAGTACGAACTAACAGAGTGACCAACTCTGCCCTGAAGGAATACACAGGAAGCATCTAGCATAAAATAATTAATAATCTCAACAAGATTCGTCGCCTTTTCTGTATCATGATTTCAAGAGATGAACAAACTTAAGCAGCTCAATGTCCTACTCATTCCCAAATTTGCCATTTTGTCCTTTCCCCCAGGTTAAAATATTCTCATTTCACAAATTTGCTATTCTGCTTCATTTCCAGCTCCAACCTATTTCTCTCTTGTAATAACCCCGGAAAGGAAATTTAAATAAGTCTTTTCAGGTAAAAAAAACAAAGAGGGCTGAAAAAAGAAACAAGGGGGCTAACAGTTGCTGTTTCTTTATTTAAGATGATTCATCTGCCTCATTTTATCTACTTTGGGCCTCCCTACTGATATGTTTACATTCCCCTGAGGCAATACAAAAATAATCCATACATGCAATTCTGAATTGAATCTTGTCTATGAAGAACAAACAAGAGATGCAACAGCACAGATGAAACACAACGTGGATGCACATAAACGGAGGTCTAAGATTGAGAAGGTGCAATTGCTGCTAAAATTCAAAGAAAAAATGGCTACTCCAAAGCATTGCCATGAGGATGGTGCTTAGAAAATAAGAACACACACTATGAGATACAACAGCCAAATATCTGGGCTTAAAAACTGGTCTGAAAGCGACTGTTAATATCAAAGCTGAAATGTATCTTACCGGGCAAACAGAAACATCATCCAGCTCCATGTTGGATCTCCCAGGTGTCTCAGAATTAAGAATTTGTGGAGGATCCCTAGTTAAGACAACAGTATTTACCACCCCATAAGGCCCATCAACAAAGGATAGCTGGTCATCAACCCGCCATTGTCCATCTACACGGAACTTGAACTGTGTGCAAAAATGACAACGATTTTGAAAGTAGCAGAGATGTCAGAAATTCACATTCCTTAATTGTTGATGAGAACATTAGTTAGGAAAAATAGCACACATAGATGCACCAAACAGAGAGCACTTTAACATTCTATCTCATTCCTACAAACATTAACATATTAAAAAGGAGAATGAAGACCCTGCAATGGTTACAGAAAGCCAGTAGTTTGTATGGTTCCTTTTTAGCTTAGCCTAAAGCAGATTCAATCTCTTAAAAGACTAAAAAAATAACATTACTAACTTAACTGACTTCTAAAATTGAGAGCAATTTGAATATGAGATGTCAATCGAATCACATTAATCGTCTAAAAATATTCTGAGAAGGCAACAGATAGAGCCAGTCAAAAACCACATGCTAATGCAAAATGCATATGTTAGTGGCCGTAAAAACTTGAACAAGCTCAGTTTTCTATTATGACAATAATCTTGATGTCAATGTAAAAACCAATGGATTATGTCCCAAAAGCTTAACCTTGTGAAGGGAAACGTTGAGAAAACTCCATAGTCATAAATCATTTACGTTCCATTGGGATGATTCTCTTTAAAGATGGCTCCTTTCTGAGTGATAGCCTAAGGCCACCTCCACTATAGCTTTCATTGTCATGTTCCATTGTTACATTTTAAAAATAATTTATTGCCAACATTTCTATCACTCAATTTTGATGGCTTACAAGATCAAAAGGCTCATAAATTATTATAGATAACTAACAAAGTTATGAAATATCTTTGTACAGCATAAGCACATTGATTAGTTATTAACATAAATTCAAGTTACTTTCCTTTCAACCCTAAAAACTTACATAATTATATAATGAAACAAAAGATTCCCACAAATGCCAACTACAAAGTCATCATCACAGGCATAACTGTTAAACATGCTTTACGAGCTGAGTTGGTTTAACGCACCTGATGCAATCCAGGCACTAAGCTAACAACAATTTGAAATACATTAGGGCTCCCCTCCACCAAGGACATGGGTAAAAGATCAATCCACCTGCCCAAATTACAACTCAATTAGACACCCACGTCACACCAAAACACAAACCAAAAATCCCTTAAAAGTTATGAAAATAGAACACATTATCAATAACAGAACTAAAAGCCATTTGTAAATTCGCTACCACAAAAAGAATAATATTCTTGGTGATCATCACAAAAATCTGGTCAATTTAGAAACTTACCTGGTAAAGGTACCAAAGATAGACACTTCTCCCCCTCCATAAGGCCAAACGAAGCGCACCGGAATTACTCCACTATTATCATGGCCAGTACTGGAACCAGAACCAAACATTTTCCGTCCAGAAAATAATTTATATAAATACACTCAATACTTGACACACCACCAATCAACACAATCCCAATTCTAGCAAAATCACTCCAAGAGAAACCACAATTCAAATAACTATACTTTTCATTTCCCCAGTTCCCAACAAAAACTATAAATCTAACCAACACCAGCGTGGGATCCTCTACAATTTAGCAGAGGACCCCTTATTGCTTATACATCCAAAATTCAACAAATAGAAGAAATTTAAAACAACACTATAAATTATCAAACCCCAAAAACCCTTAATGTTAATCAACAAAAATGATTAAACTTTAGTACCAAAACTCCACAATTTTCAACATGCAAGCATGAAACACTAACCAAATCAAAATCCCACCACTCTTATCTTCTTTACATCAAAGATTCAAACTCAAAAAGTCAACAAATCAAACGGCCACAAAACCCCCCACCAAAAACCAACAAAATCATTCACACAGCATCAACCTCTGATCTGTGTAAGGATTGAAACTTTTTAGCTAAATCGGATTCAGGAGACTAAATTAAGAATACCCGGATGGAGAATTGAACGATAAAGTAAGGTTTTTGTGGCTAATTTAGAGATTGAATTGAAGGGTTGGAGGGGGGGGGAGGAAAAATCCCTAATTTTGATAAAGAAAAATTGGCATTGTTGGATCTCAAAAAATAAAAGATGGGTTTTTTCATTCATCCATTTTCATTTATATTTTTTGTGGTGAAATTTTGGAGTGGAGAGAATCTATCTGGTGATTGAAGAACAGAAGCAGAACACAAGCTCTCTCGCACACAAAAACAAAATAAGCAGAAAGAAAGCGCTGAGTTGCAATAATAGTAATATTTAATGATTGCGGTAAAATCTACAGAGAATTAATGGTTAAAAAATAATTTAAGATGTGTGGGTATTTGTCATTTTGTGATTGTGTCTTTTCTTATTCTCCTAGTTGTTAAACAAGACGGGGCCTGCCGGGTAGGCCTACATATACATAAAAAATAGAGAAAGAATTTATTCAATGTAACCTAACTAAAAACTTTGATTCACACGATACTTCTAGATAAATCAAATCAATTTTTTTAATGTATTTTTAAAAAATAATTTTATTTCAATTTTTTTAAAAAAATTAAATTAACTTGAATTAATTGTTAAGATGGATCTACGAGCTGAATTTAATAATTATTTTTATTATACTTATTTTATATCAATTAAAACATTATTTATATTTAAAAATTATTATTACACGTAACTTGTCTTGAAAAAACCTAAAACTTAATCAATATTATCACCGAACTCCAGCTGGGAATCAAAAAAAATTTAGTAGGAGTTGAAATGTTTTTACTTTTTTTACAAAAAAATAAAACCAATATTATTTTATTTTAAAATAATAAAGTGAAATAAAGTTGTTTTAGTTCATTCAAGTTAATGCAGATTAATATACTAAATTCATAATCTGAATTATAAATTGAATAACTTTGATTTAAGGTTTTAAATACTTTTTATATAAGTTTTCTTGTATTAAAACTAAACATTTTCTTGATTTGGTATTAGATTGGTTATCCATATTTGGGTTTTACATGTTGATTACGATTTCTTCCCTTACAACATCTAATTGAATATGAATAACATTAAAAATATATAAAAAGCATATTAATGGGGGATATAAGTTTACTGATTACTTATTTAATGATAAATCAGT
Source organism: Populus tomentosa (assembly GCA_018804465.1). Lineage (NCBI taxonomy): Eukaryota > Viridiplantae > Streptophyta > Magnoliopsida > Malpighiales > Salicaceae > Populus > Populus tomentosa. The sequence continues at coordinate 1,856,019 of CM031977.1, read as the reverse complement.
AATTAATATCAGATTGTGCACTACATCATCAATAATGGATTTTCAAATAATTAAATACAAGCATTTATCAAAAAATAATGATTTCTTCTTAAAAGAAAGGTTATATCCATATCACTAACATGTTCAATGTTATTGCACAATCTCTCATAATGCTTTTTCTTTTAATATTATCTCAAGTTTAAATTTTAAAAATTATCATCTAAAAATAAATAGCATGTCTATAAATTCATTGGAGAAAAAAGATTGATCTAAATACATAAAATCTACCTAACCACTCAAAGAAGAAAAACAAAACGAAAAGAAAGCAAATATATCAATCTATGATCATTACTGGTCACACCAGTCTAACTTAGTAAGTCAATTTAAAACCTAATTCCAATCAAGTTTTATTTCAAATGACTTTAAATACAGATTTACTCTCAAACATATCTAAGATTAATAGAATTAATTTTAAGGATTTTTTTAACCAAATTTTTTTTGTTCAAAACAATGCTATTTAAAAGATATTACATGGATGGATGCAGTGACTCCCTTTTAATTAAGTAATCTAAGCTTTAAATGAACTGAGCATGGCATAAATATGTTTTTAACGTTCATTACGGCTATGCATGTGGTATGTATAATTACATATGCTACCATCGCCAATCTATCAAAGCACCTAATAAATTTCTTTCCATTACAGCTTCAGTATATGCTATGCATTTGAGCCGCTTCAAAGTGCAAGAAATTTATGATATCATAACTCTGAGGGATGTAGCTTAACTAATCAAACTCTAGGTTTGTTTTCTAAAGATCATCAATTTGAGTCTCATAAATCTTAAGGCTACTATAAGCTTACATGGTTGTTAACTTTATGGCCCATGAGATTAGTCCAGGTGCGCGCAAACCGATCTAGACATTAATTTTAATTAAAAAATAAAAAAGAAATTTATGATATTGTTAAGGAAAGAGAGTTCTTGAAGTTCTTGAAACCCATTGAATTTGTTTAAATGCTTGTAATTAAAAAAAAGGGAAAGGGATTGACTCCCATGCTTAAGACTTGAAATACCACTTCAAGGTCTAATATTCAAATTATGAAAAAAGATTGCATTGGATTTAGTGCCTGTTTGACACTACGGCAGCAGGTGAGTTTGATTATGTACCATAGATATTGATGTTTGGTTAGGTTTAAAAATGGAGTCTTCCTTGGGTGGAGCCCACCATACTTGCGGCTGTGCCTTAAGTTTAACAAAAGCAAAAATTCACCGATTTTGCCCATGTTTAGTTTTGCAGAGTGAATTATTCTCTCTACAGAACTGTGCAAAGTGAGATTTTAATTCACTTTATAATGTTCACTCAAAGTGAACAGTGCAAAGTAAATTAAAAACTCATTTTGCACAATTTGTTTTATAAATTGATAATAGTCGGACCAATCCAGTTTGAACTAAAATATTTTGAATCGGGTCTGATCCAATAATTTTTTTTAATTTTTAATTATGTTTGATTTGAAAACTAGTATTTAACATTATTCAATAACACTGCATTAATTAGAAAGAGATCGCATGATTGTTTAACATTTACAGAATTTAATCATAATCCCAATTTTATTCATGATGATATTTTACTAGATTTTGTTGCACGCTCAAAAAACCATGGAAATTATAATTCTTGTCAGATGAATTTATATAAAGGATTATTTATTTCATGATGTAATAACAATAGTTAAATCTACAATATTTAAATTAAAAACCAACAATATTAATATATATTTTTTAATTATTTTATAACCTCAATTTGAAAAGTATTTTTTTAATCAAATACATTAAACTGCTTTTTGCTCAACCTCAATATCAACCACAGTTTTAACCAAACATATATTTTTTCAAATCAACCTCAACTAAAAGTACTTTTTATAAAATAATTTTTTTAAAAAACCACAACCATAACAGCTACCACAATACCAAACACACTTAGGAATGAGGGAGGTTACTTTCATTGTGTGCGCGCGCGCGCAAACATGTAGTTCAAAAGATTTACTGAACTTTTTGTATATGTTTTTTCTCCATCTTTTTTTCTATAGAAGTTCTATTCGAGTCTTGTATCGCTTGCTTAGCATTATGATGGATTCCGTTTTTCATTTTAAAAAAATATTAAATTGATTTTTTTAGTCTTTTTAAGTCTTTTTCATGGTTTTAATGTACTAATTTTAAAAATAAAAAAAATATTTTAATATATTTTTAAATTAAAAATATCCCTATTCCATACACACGCACAAGTTCATGATGTAACTATGAATAAATTCTGACGGGCCCTTGGCTAAAAAATAATGAAAAATAGTTTACAAAAGTTTATTCATTAACGAGAGACGTGATAAAACATGGAAGTTGATTCTCTTGAACCGAAGGGTGATTAAGTGATGTGTTAGTGGGCTCATGGGATGAATGCGCAATGATTGGTGGATAACCACTACATGATTAAAGAGATCACAAAGGTTTTTCATTTTTTTTACAAAAAAATTATGATTAAAAAAAAAAAACAGAGTGAAGCTATTGTTTTCTTTGATTCATTTTATCCCATTCGCTCGGATGCAAATAAATCATCTTTAAGAAGAACATCCTAGTTATCTTCCTTTTTTGTTAATTAAATATAGTTATTGATCTCAATTAGAGAATTAATTAAATATAAAACCATCGGATGGAGTTTGATAAAATGAAAGACTGCAGTGTCCACCTCCTGTCTTAAAGGAGTTCTTATTAAGCAATTAGGTCTGGTGGTTGGAAGACAAGAGGAGACCCTGACGAGGCCCCTCATGAAGTACGAGATTCCAATTTAATCATTGGACTGAGAGACTTTTTGGCAAGCAATGTCCCTCTTGCAATCATTACACTGAACCTTCATCAATGGTGAACTTAGTTTCTGTGTAAAAGAAGCATGCATGTAGTAGTAACCATGGATCCACTTTGCTGACTTTCATTTCTTCCTCGGTCCTCATTTGAGATTACAGGCCAATCAATTGACTGTTAAAATTTATTTTTTTATTGTTTAAAATTATTTTTTAAATATTTTTTTTATTGTTATTAATGTTAAAAATAAAAAAAAAATATTATTTTTAATCATTTCTAAATAAAAAATATTTTAAAAACAACAATTATCATATTTTTAAGCACTTATAAAACCACAATTATTAAGCCAGACTCGTAAGTCACGAGGTAAATTTAATTAGCTCAATAAATTAACATGTAATTCTACAAACAAAAAGTAAAAAATTAAAAAAAAAAATGGTGTTATTTTAAATAATAAATCTAAATTAATCCTAATAATCTAGGGATTGACTTCAGATCAAATCTAAAAACTATCGATAAAACACCCCGATAACACTAAACTTTGCGGTTAGGCGATGCTGCTACAGTAACATTACACATTGTAAGTTTGGCTCAAGAACATTGTTCATACATGCATGCATCCCATTCAAGCCAGAAGAAATGATTCGAGGGGTACCATCATATCACCTGGTTGATATTCAAGAAGTTAAAGAAACTAAAAAGATTAATTGTCTTGCTAATTACATGCCAGTTCAACCATATCTGTAGAGATGCACGCTCACAAGGGTTTTTGTCAAAACTAGGAGAAAAAAAGGTAAGAGGTTTGTGGACAAGGGTTGGTAGCTTCGCCCAAGGTCTTAGAAAGGTTTGAAATTGTAGCTGATGAATTATGATATTCTTCAGTATATTACAAATCAAAGTTCAAATGTTAATGAAATTATAGCATCAAAGAAAAATGTGATTGTCAGCAAGCTCCTAATTTCTCCCGTACAGGTTATCTACTACTCTTTGACTTGCTACCTCTGAGCTTAGCTGTGAAGACAACTGCTTACAAATAGCAATAACACTGTGTATGCAACAACCTAAACATCCAAATAATAATACCATAACAAAGAAAAACACAAGGGAAGAGAAGAGTGGCGGTGGTGATGATGCATACCATGCCTCTTGCACTCAAAACTGTCATCTTTGAATGCGTTCCTAATTGCTATCTATAATTTTTGAAAACCTATTTATCTTCATGAACAGCTTGGAGTATCAAAACTGGTGTTCAACTGCATCCCACAAGTAAACAAAAATTTCCAGAAAAGCCTAGATGTTTGGCATTAAGTTTCAACATGTTTTTCATTAAAATTTGAATTTGTTTTCTTTAAATTAATTTTTTTAGTATTTTTGAATTGTTTTGATGTCCTAATATAAAAAAAATAAAAAATAAAAAAATAAAATTTTTGATGCATTTCCAAGTAAAAAACACTTTAAAAAATAACTACCATCACACTTCCAAACTCCTCCTTGGCCCTCGGCAGCCTTGCTCAAGCACTAGCCAAGAGCATGAACATGGAAACTGTGCATCTCCTTGTGAATATATGAAGTGGAGAAGCAGAATATTTTCCTGGCATTAAGATGCTCCACAGGGCATCAAGGAGTTTTGTGAAGGCTCTCTGTTGCAAGGCGTATCAGCCGCAATAGCCCCTCTACATCATGGAAGCCTATATCAAGAACTTTCTTAATGGAAGAAATACCCTCATTATTGCCTGTCTCTGCAAGAATTATTTCAGCAGCTGCAAAGGCAGCCTGGGATTTCCTTGAGGCTTCCATTGCAAGGTTCACATCTTCTGCCTGCAACCAGTTGCATATAATATATAAGCATCGTGCCTAAATTATGGTACTGCGCAAGATGCAGTATAACAGGAATGCTAGACCGCATCACGAGTAAAGGAAAAAATATGCAACAATGAGAAATGAAAGAAAGTGAAATGCCCTATCTACACTGGAGCATCAGGGAATAATGACTCCCAATGATCATTCCTCCTGGCTATTTTTGAAAGTTGGATCAGCTGTTGCAAAAAATACCAATCGTCTGGATTAAAAGAACAAAAACCAAGATAATTTTTGTTGTCACTATTCCAATTTTCTCTACGGACAGAGATGATGTAGAAACTAACATACAAGAAAACCTAGACACGTTTCATATGGCTCCATGAAAGAATTCACGAAAATTTGGTGTGGCTCATACCATCTAATTGCATGGTCTTATTAACACCCATATAATAATTTTTCTGTTGTCTATATGGTAAGAAAAAAAAGAGTTTACAATGAATGATAAAAATCGAAATGAGAAAACTTCATAATTTTTTTTTTGTTTTTATATGGATTCTGTGGGAGTTTCAGGATTTTTCCATCAAATGTTGATATCCCATTAAATTAAAATGATTCATGCGCTGCTTTTTGCTTCTGAACAGATGCTCCCATTTTGTTCAAATACTTTTTCATGACTGCAGCTAGTTTACAAATCGATATGATACATACAATCACTAAGAAGAAACCGTATGCAAACAAAAAGGAAATAGTATACTACAAAAGGTATACTTACAAAATTAAGCAACCGAACAAAGCTGGGCTGGTTTCTAGCAGCAATGATACAAGCTGTAGCTGCTGGAGAACAACCAACATCCCTAGTTATATTTCTATTCTCCACTTTTACTTCACTGTTTAGGTTCTCAACATAAGAGTCAGAAGAAGATGGGGACTCAACTGAGTAACAGAAGAGAAAATGTCAAGCAAAAATTCTGCTCTCTTTGAATTCTAATGTTGTAAAGATATGACATTGGTATGACGTGTTTTCAAGGATTATATTCATTCAAATATTTTTAGTTTGTTTCGAAACCATGCCTGTTTTTTATTATTTATTATTTACCTGGAGAAACCCCTTTTAATGCTGTTCGCAGTTCATTCAGATCCCTGCTTGCAGTGAGGTCATTGGAATGGACTACCCGCATATATGCCACTTCAATGCATTTGTATGCCAAAAAAGCATATGCCAAGGCATTGAATCTCTCAAATTCAGAAGCACAATATCTGTAGAAGCAGGAACGATGACATAAACAACATTTTCAAAATTATTCCCTCGACAAAGTATAGGCTTAATCGTAGATGGGAATATGTTTTAGAAAAATGCAAAAACTTTCTGACTAGCAATATATCAAAATGTTTATTCCAGAATATGTCCTTTCCAGCTATAAACAGGGAACTTAAAGCCTGATGGCATCCAGTTGCAGTTATACAGATAATATTTTAAAAGGACACACACATCATCAAACTTTTAAACAGTTATGACTTGGTAGTCCGTTAGTGCAATAACACAATGATTATTGCTGGCACTTGCACACTTTCAAAAGCAATTACATGGAAGCTCTATATAAAGTCCTTGCAACATTAAATTAACTTAAAACTATATGTTGCTCTAAACTTTATGTGAAAACTCAATTTTTTAGCTTATATTCAGGACTTACTTTCTGTGATGATTTTCTTAGTGGTGATGCCTATCGCCTCATGATTGTATCCTGCCTTGTCTACACACTTCGAGTATCAGAGTAACAATCTCATACTAAATATACTACAAGAACAAGTTAATTGAAGGCTTGTGTGGGATTTAAATTATGTGCTTGGTCTAACCATAAAAACAATTTAATTAGATAATGTAACCAGTCCTCTAGGTGAAAGTACAGAGTGGGACCATCAATTCTGAGTCACTGTGAGTCTACTGCCAGTTTTGAATTTTTTATCACAAAATCCATTATAATCTCCTCTGTTCTGATTGAAAATTTCCTTTTCCTTCTCTTTTCTTTCTGTAAACCTCTGAAAGACAAAACAGAGTCTTACAGTAGTTGGCAATCTATACTTACTCGCACAGTTTTGCAGCACGAACATACATTTCAGCTGATGTCATCTCCCCACTGTTGGTGCTATTGTTGTTATGAGGATTAAAAAGGGACGCCCCATGAAGAAATTTCAAAGCTGCCTGAAAGAATAACTCAGTACTTTGAAGGCCTGATTCAGAAACCTTCAAAGTATGAAGAAAACATATGAATTGTCAGACTTTCTTTATGGTAAATATATAACCAAATAAGGCACTCTCCAGAAGAACGGTAAACCAAAGTGAAATTCTCTAGAGCTAAAGAATCAAGACAGCAACAGAAGGAAAAACCTTAAGAGAATCTGTTGAATGCTTAAGATCCTTGGCTCCTTCCAAAGCATCATTTGCTACCTGACTACAGAAATAATTTCTGATATGATTTGATGCAATAGTGTTGCTGGCATCAGGCAAAGGAAACCTTCGTGTAACATCTTGAAACCCATTCCGACCATCATCCTTTCCAAGTTGTCTTGGAGCCCTTGCCAAGTCTTCAAAACTAGAACCATCAACTTCTGACGCATCGTTTTCACTATTTTTCCAAGACTGATTTTCCATTTTATCACCACAAAATAAGAAATCCAATGATTTCCATTTCCCTGCAGCCTTTTCCACTTGATTAATTTTGTCAAGCATGTCCAAAGATCTGCTGCTGCTGCAGTTCTGCAGAACATTATGATGTGAAGCTGAATTGCAATCCTTTTGAAAAACAGCATCCATTTTCTCAAGTGAGGCCTCATATCCCTCACATCTAAATTGGTTATCCTCTCTATTACTATTATTTAGAATTTTGATGGAAGAAACCTTCTGACCAGCATAATGTTTCTCAACTTCATCATCATTATGTCTACAGATTTCCCTTGATTTTTCATTGATAGGTGCAGAAACAGGAGCATTTTCCTTCCTTGAGGTCTCAGACCAGTTACTTAAACCAACACATTCACCTTCTAAGGATTTTGTTTGGCCACTGAAATGATAAAAACCAATGTCTGTGTTACCGTGATCACCTGAAGAGGTCCTTCTAGGGATGCCTCGGTTAGAAATCCTCGAAGGTGAAGAACAGACTGACTCCACAGGTGAGCCCTTAACATCTTGGAAGTCTCTCAAATCCCTTCTTTCTGAATTCTTACCATCAACAGTTGATTGGGATAAATAATTCATCTTATCTTTTTCAAACAGTTTGCAAACACCCTTGCTTGCACTAGAGACCTTTTCTTCAAATTTACATTTTCTTGGCTTCTTTTCTTTTCTGCATTCGCTCCAACTTGTCTCCTCCATGGAAATACAGCTATTTAGCCTATTACCAGAATGGTTACCTTGATAGATCTGACTGTTCATCCTGTCTTTAGACTTTCTCTTCTTCCTCTCAATACCCATTGTATCTTGATCCTCTGTAACCAGTGTCTTCTGAAACTGGTTATGTTTTTCAACATAAAGATTTGTGGAATTCTTTGTGAGACACCTCATTTCTCTGGAAGATGAATTCTTTTTATCATTACTTCCCATTTCTTTCTTTGAGAATCCACCAGTATTATGATCTTCCTCCGCAAAGTGCATACTGTCTGTCCTTGCTTTTTTGGAAAGCTTGCAACTTTCTTGATCAGCTTCTCTCTTGGTCTTTGATTTCTGTGGCTGCACATCACCTGCAAAGAAGAACATTTTATGTATCCACACAAGGAATTTGATAGCTGAAGAAAGGTCACCAGAGAGCACATCTAAATCTGGTCATCTATTAACGGAAACATACCCTAGATGTAATAATGCCTTGGAGTATCAACTAAGAGAACCTACATCTGCCAGTGTCTACTAGCAAAACTTATATCAAACAAGAAACAGCATCTAGCTCATGTATTTATTTCCACGAACACCATCACATCAAGTATCAAGCTTTAATGAGTTTCAACAGATTCCATGAAAGGGGAAAAGGAAAATCAGAAAGGAAAACTTCCAATAGCTGTCAAAGTACATTTTTCAACCTTTATATTGAGGCGATTACTCTAATCCGCCTCACCCATCACATATTTATTCCAATTTTTCTGGTCTAAATCTAAGAGATTTCTTTTATCATAAAGAACTTGGTCTCAAATGATTGGTTCCGTTTCCACCTTTTCATGAGCAGGTGATTCTCTTCTTTCTCATTTTTCTTGGTCTGATGGGTTATCCCAATTCTCTTTTAGAACTGGAAATGACAATGTGCTCTAACCTCAACAGTTATTTTCTCAAGCAATATAGAACAACAAAGAGGTTTGCAAGGTACAAACAAAGGTCGGGTTTAGACTACAAGGAAAATTCGAGTTTTTTTCATTGAATGAACTTTACAGAAATTACAAACACCATGTATTTTGGCCCAAAAGCTGAGAACTGCCAACATGAATGTGAGTTGATGCTAGCATGCCTAGCAATCAAGAAATAAACAAATCTTTCATTATAGCCTTTGCCAAGACAAGTAAATTTAGTTTGAATGAGGAATACCCAATCTTTTCTCCAACTTTTTCTCCCAAGAAGGCAAGCTCCTGTTTTGTAACCTTCTTTCAATAGAGACATGTTCATTCTTCCTTGTTGAGATCAGCAACTTCTTAGAAAGACTATACTGAGCTGGATTAGACACTTCTTTAATTTCATGTTTCTTCTTTCCACCACTAAAACTAAGATCTTGTGGATTTTGATCAAGATCATGCCAGGTATTAACGAAGGTAATTGAAGATTCAGTGCTGACAGAATGGCTTAGCTGGCCATCATGGTTCCCTGCAACAGAGAGTCGACACTGTGCACGCTGAGTATCCGTTGTCTCCTCCTCACTAACAGTACAACAGTTCATTCCAGGCCTGAAAAAAGTTTCCATCAGAGTTAAAATTAGAGAGGAGAGAGAGAGAGAGCGCACTAGAAAAAACATGCATTCACCCTGAAGGGTAGTTTATCATGTAGCTTGGAGAATTATAATCATGCGGAGGTTAATAGTGAGCATCTGAACTCCAAAGTATCCTTCACATTAATCAGTTATTTTATTGAAAACACCTTGTCATTGAAAAAAATAAAAAATACTTGCATGACCTAATGACCTACTCTTCCTAAATTTTCAAAAGACAGCAAGGTACATCATGATGTATTCTTGCTAGCTAGACACAAATCACCAAGTATCAAGGTCCACATTAACATGATTTTATTATTTGTTCAAATTTGAAGATAATCAGTAAGAATCAACTAAATTCATGCCAATTAATCTCTAACCATTACCGACACAACCATAAAAGTTCATATATCCAGCAAAAGCCCTTACAGCCAGTCAAGCATGGTGCACAGCCATTTCTGCGGGAGCTGGTCAGGATTTGTACCATATGGTAGAAGCCGCCACTTGTGACACTTGTCACAACACACCCAATTTTCCTCTATAAGATATGGTGCAACCTCCATAGGAAGTGGTCCAGCTGATGGCGCACCACCATTGATGTCTCCTCTTAAATTTGCTTTAGAAGTTGAAACCAAACTGTTTTTTTTATCAACTGAACCCACCTTTGATTTGTTTCTGAAAGCAAGGGTTTTTTTCTCATGTACCTCACGCTTACAGTCCCTTGTCTCATCTCCAACAGAAGTTCCTAGCAGATGGTTTCTAGATTCACTTCTCCCTGCTTTTCTGTCACCAATCGATACAGGATGTTTAACTTTGACCTTTCTAAAGTTTTCGTGCAATGCATTATCCCCTTTACTTCTACATGGAAGGCTGCTTTTTTGAAAGATCTTTTCTTTTGGCTCTGCAGACAAATTGATCCTCATGCTATTATTTGACTTGTCAGTAGAGATACGATCATATTTGCTTCCCATAGGTTTCTTTTTGCCAGCAGATAGCTGTTTTTCCCTGTGAGATACCTTCATATCATCATGCAAGTGGGATGTTTTCTTCTTTTCAAACTTCTGTTTTGTAAGATCCAAGGTTCCCTCTCTACATTTTCTCATTCCCTCAGGCATGCTGTAATCTTCTTTAGACAAATCAAGACTTTTATCACCTATGCTCCCATTGTCTCTTGGATCACAGCCTAATTTTTTATCTTTCAGAACTTTTCTGGTCAAAGTAGCCTTTGCACTTACTTCATGCATCTTGCAATCTTTTTGGCTAAATGTTTCCTCTTTTGCCCCACTCACATTGGTTCTGAATTTTGTACCTGTTCCAGCAGCTACTCCACCCATTTTAGCAGTTTTGGATCCAGGTGGGTGATTTCTTGCATCAGATAACATATGGTTTCCATTCAAGGTCTCCATGCTTGATTCATTCTTCAAAAAGGCACTAAAACAATTGGGTGGATCATAAAAGTGTTCATTCTTCAGCTCCACCAACCTCACACTTCTATCACTTGGCTTCTTTTGCTTCTTGACAGGCACTTTCTCGTCAGCCCACAGGACAGAGAACTCTTGCACAGGTACTGTTCTTTCATGGTCCAAAGAATCTTTCTGTTCTGATAAATTAAGCAAACAATCATGAAGAGGTGACAACATTGCACCACTTGGTATAGGAGAAGAGGTCATAATCTGTTCATCCCATCACAATTAAAATGAAAAACAAAAACAGCTAAATGAGAAACAACCCGTAAAGAATAATGCTTGTAATATTAGATCAGTGGAAGACACCTCACCCTGACAATGCAAGTTGGAGAATCCATTTGTTCCTCTAGAGAATCTGGAAAATCCCTCTCCCATTCAGAGGGGCTGTCAGTGTCCTCAGATGATAATGATGGAGACATGTCCAGGCCAAGATTACTGTAGATTGCTGAAATTTTCTGCTCCGGCAAACAATTATCTGACCCCACTTTGATTCGTAGCTTCAGCATTTTCTGGTCCGACTGGTTAACTGGACGTTGAAGTGGTTCATAACCAGAAACATATTCTCTCGAACTTTGAATTTTAACTAACCTATCCTCAGGCAAAGGCCTTGCTAAAGGCAGTGGAGAGGAAATTCTCAAAGCAGCTGCAGGTCTTGCAGAAGCGGTCTCATGTAATGAGCTTGTGGAGTTCTGAGAGGCACCCTGTGTAATGAAATAAACCATAGCATTCAGATACCAATGACATAGAAGAAACTAGCTATTGTTTCTGAACCCTAAAATTAGAACCTACCTCTGTCAGCTGATCATCATGAGAAGGTGGTAGCATGCCATGGCTTTGTACTTTCCGCTGGGTTACTGGATTTGACCATATAGAAGGAGAACGCTGGTAAGTAGGTAAAAACGAACCATAACCACCAAATCTTGCACCTGTCAAAATTAGTTAGTCCCAATCCATGGCTTAAAGAATTCCAACATAGAACCAAAGAACTTCCCACAATTTTCTAGCAATTCTCTAATGCATCACTTACCCAAAGTCTCTGCAGAAACTCCACCTTCAAAATCTTTTTGGTACTGCCCCAAGATGTCCTGAATCCTATCATCCTATAAAAACACCAACTGCTTAATGTAACTCAAAATATAAGGCAATGACAAAAAGAAATTAAAACCACCAGCAATCGCAAGAACAAAAGGAAAAAAAAGTTTAAAACAGCAGAAAGGTTATTACAAAACATTACACGGATAAATTGGCATAATGCTAGTCACAAAAGTTCCAAAATGTTAACGATTCATATAAAATAGAGAATTCCTTCCCAATCCCATTGTCAGTAGAGAAAATTTTCCAATGCACAGTTCTACTTATGTTCTTTTAAACACAATATATGTTAATGCATATCAAATAGTCATGTTCTAAATAAACATCCATTCTATACAAATGGTTTATTAAATTCAACAAAGGTTTATTAGTTTCATCAAGTTAACTTAAGAGTTAAGACACTAACCAGCTCTTCAGCAGGAACAGGAACGAGACAGTAGAATTTTACAGTAGTAAACAGCACAATCCAGGTCCAGCAAAATCAGTTCAGCAACTAACACATTGATTACCAAGCTACGCAATTTCATAGCACTTGACAGAGAAGTAAAAGCTAAATCACAGAGCTACTTATTGTTCATCTCTTTCACACTTCTTACAAGGGTTCCATGAATTTCCAGACAAATTGCATGAGATGAACAAGAAAACACGAAATACCAACGTTCATTCTCTGACCGAAGACAACAAAATTATAAGTCCAAGATTTTTTATTTCTTTTCTCCTGAATATTCTCAGGAACTACACTGACCAAAAAACTATTAACAAATTGTTAAGAGCTCCAAAGCCAAGTAGACAACCATTCATACAGCACCAACTGCCCATTTAGTTTAAAATTACAGGACCCATTATATATGTAGTTTCAAAACGGCAATTACAATTTTAGCAAAATCAATCGTATTACAAAACCCCAAAAGAAAAAAATCAAAACTTTTTATCAAAATATTACTGAAACCCTTACAAGGTAAGAGAGAGCCTCATCAATGTCAATGTTCTGATCACCATTGTCCATGTAATCACATGCCTCTCCCTCTTCAATCCCAGTCTCTCCCATAAGTCCACAACACCACAAGCTCAAAAACCAAACCACAATCCTAACACGCTAACCTTAACTTTTCTCAGTCATCACAATCCCCAAAACTCAAGCAAAAACACAAAAGAGCAAAAAACTTTTCAAAATTTCTCTAAAAAAGGCCACCCTTTTGAACTTAAATTAAAACCCCACTTCTAAAATCTAAAACCCAGAAAAACCATGAAGGAAATCCCCAGAATTACCATTATCACAATCACAAACTAATAAATGCTCTCCATAAACACCCACATAAAAGTATTGCTCTTTGTTAATGTTCAATGCGCCTCTCTCACACACGCTCAAGGGTAGGGAGAATATTATGGCAAGATATTAGCAGCAAATCTATGTGAAATATGGCCTGTTCGATCAAAAAGTAACTAGCTTTGCGTTGTTTTCTCAAACTTTCCTCTCGAGGAACAAAGAAAGCGTTTTGTATTTGCTTTTGTTGGTGTAGACTTCCAGTTTCTGTTATGCCTGCTTTTCACACGTAAGGGAAACACAAAAACCCCTAACTAGCCCTTGTATTTGTATTTGTATGAGCTTTCTTCAAATGTACCTTATACTCATCAAATTCCGTCAATTACAATCCAAATATTAAAACTGGTTTAATTCATGAACCGGTTCAAGGTTTAGGTTAATAATTAAACAAATTGATTCAAGTTAATTAAAATAATATTATTTTAATTAAAAAATAAAATAATATCTTTTAATTTTTATAAAAAAATTAAAATTGGATTAATTAAGTTTTATTATCCTTTAAGTTAATAGAGTTACATAAATAAATTTTTATTTATTTTTTTAAAACCCTATTCAAGTTGAGTTTTAAATTACCTATGAAGTAGGTTGGATATTTTTTTTATTAAACCTAATTCAAGTAGGCTAGATTTAATAACACTTCTATTTAGACTAATTTTTTTAGTCTTTTAATATAGAATAAATGAGTCTTATTTTGATTGGAAGTTGAGCTAAATCAGGTTTAATTGACTAATATAGGGTAGATTTAACCAAATTTGTTATACAGGAACTTCTTTGCTCATGAATTGACACAACCACAAAGACTAAATCGAGGTGGTATTCCAAAATCTGGTTTTATATATATATATATATATATATATATATATTGAATTGAATAATGAATTTTTATATACTCGAAATTGATTGATAAGGTATAAATATAAAAAAAATTATTCATTAAATAATAAATAAGATATAAATAGAGTAGAAATTCAATTCGTGGTAGAAATCCATTGTAATTTGTGTTAATAGCACAAGGACTTGTTTGAGATTTTCCCTTGATATTGATAGCAGTCAATTGACTGAGGAGAATTGATTTACGGAGGACATTTCATCTCAAACATCAAGAAATTCACTACCAATTTTCAGTCAACACTTCTTTTTGGTCATTACTTTTGGAAGTCCAGCATCAGATATTAAATGAATAAAGCATATTAAAGATATATAGTGCAAATAAAAAACTGGTATGATGGACTTCAAGACTCAAGCTGCTTCTTTTGCAACGCAAAATCTCTGCCTGCTCCCTTCATTCTGTATGTAATTTATAGAGCAGTTATCTAGGGTATAAGAGAACAGCCACAGATTGATATGGTGCCTAACCATCAGAGATATAGGATCAGAGTTGCATCATTATGCAACAGTGGTTTCTCTGGGGCAATGCAGATAAGAAAATTTGCATCGCCACCTGCATGGTGGATGAAAAGAGCAGGAGAGCTTATTTGACAGTGTAGTTGTGGTTGTTTTTTAAATAATTTTTTGTGTTAAAATACATGTCAATGATATTTTTTGATTTTTTAAAAATTATTTTTGACATCAGTACATCAAAATAATTTAAAAACACTAAAAACATATTAATTTGAAGTTAATAAAAAAATAAAAAATATTTAATTTTTTTAAAAAATATTTTTAAAACACAAAAATAAATAGACAGGCACCTTCAAGCAGCGGTTTGTGTTCTTCAGATAAGAATGTTTGGGCCCTTTTGGGTTTGCCTTTAACAATATATTTCCTACAACCAGCGAAAGCCAAATGAAAACGATTAGATCATTGTACATGCAATTTTTAGCTCTATAAATGCCACTTGAATTTGTATGGTGATTATCAGATGCAGAATTTGGGTACAGTGAACTTCAGGTATAGTATGTATATTCCTGGTTCGAATCCTACCACTTGTATCTTTCAACTCACGTATAAATATGTGATCGAATAAGGATCTCGAGCTAACGGGCTCTTCCGCATGGTTTGATTCTTGGGAGTAGCCATTCACCCATCTATCGTTTTTAACATGTCCAAGATTAAAAAAGAAAAAAAAAAAGTATACAATGTACAATGCATATTTTTCTTAGTTCTGAAATGAATGTTGTAGTTGCTTCACTACTTTAGACTATAGTCATAAGACCTGGCGAGGGGTCTAACTCAATTCAAGATTCAAATCATGGGTTAAACGAGTCAACTCATGGTAAACTTATAGGTTGATAAGTCAAATTTTATTTTATTTTTTTAGCTAGAATGATATCGTTTAAAGTAATACCTCGCTCATGCAACTAAGAGCAAGTTTTGCAATAGCTTGCAGTTGTTGCTCCTCGAAATTGCAGGATCATAGACACGATCTCGTAAGAAATGAAACACATCACCAGCTTCACAATAAAACCATTTTCGCGCGCCTTGTCAAAACTTGGAGTAGAAACATACCAAAACTGAAAGCATCAAACTTCTCAGTTATGCCACCTGTAGCAAAACATTCAGGTGCCAAAGAACTCATCTTCCCATGAAGGATGTTGGAGTGAAAATCCTCGAGGGACGTAGCATGGTGGTAAAGAATTTAAGATTTGCACAGCAGATCTTGAGTTCGAGTCAGGGCGTGTACCTTTTATAAGAGCCTGAGATAGCCGGAATTTTACTCACTTATCTAGGCCCACAAAGTGCGTTTTCCAGAGGGTAAGATTTTCTCGAATCCAAAAAAAAAAGATGTTGGAGTGAAAATTAATGTGGTAAGAGTTTATAAAAAACAAAATTAAAGAACAAAAATAATGTTTGGGAGGAAGAAATGTTTCATTAAGTGTTTTCTTGTTAATATATCTTTTTTTTCTGCTATACTTTTGATTACAAGTTTATTTATAGATTTAAAATTTTAGACAATCAAAAATTAAATTAATCAAAGAAAAATCTATTTTGAGCCGGAAAAATAATTTTTCCGACTTAATTATTCGATAATTTATAAAATGGTTGACCGGTTTATTTAATTTAATTGGGAAATCGGTATATTTATTTTTTTTATTAAAAAAAAACTAGAAATCTAGTATATTTTCAACAGAAGACATCTTCTACGTGGGATTGACTATCAGCAAATACGTATAGCAAGTGAAAAATCTGTCAGTTTGGCAACTCGATTATGATCCGCTACAATGTTTGCAGGTCTGATATATCTCGGTGTTTAACGGGCCTGGAAAGTGCAGTATGAAGATAAGCAAGTGCACTAGCAATATCTGCTTGTGATTTTTATCCTACTTTTCCATGATAATGGCCGAGGCTGTATCTCATTGGTAGAAGAGATATAGTAGGGGAGCGTCTCACTGCCTACGAATTCATACACCAAAATGGGATGCTCAGTCGCAAGGCAGCGTCCTATGAGCTTGAGGACATTGCTGTGCGTGCTCATTTGTGTCCCAGTGACAATGTCAAGGAAAGCTCCTCCAACAAGATTCCCCCATTGTTCATGAAGTGTGTCTCCTCTTTGGCAATTCTTTTCATCATTTTTAAACATGAAGCCATCTTACCTGCCTAGCAAACCACAAACATATCACCTAGCTAGATACACATGGATGGTTGGTGCTTCCTATATATCCACTTTTGAACATTAACATGCGTATAGTTTGGTTAGTGTCTCATGAGAGAAAATACGTAATATATATATAACAAAAACAAAAACATAAGAGATGGAAATAGATAAAAAAAAATAATTAAACCAGAACCGAATGCTTGCCCCTACCGGTAATAGCCATTTCCTTACCGTACAGCACAACTTATTACAAGGCTCAATATTGGTACACATCCTAAGAAATCAGAGAGGGAAAGGAGGACAGCCATCTACACAGTGCAGAAAACTTCCATAAAACCAACTAATTTAAGGACATTAACACTCCATAACAACAAAAACCAAAGAAAAAAGATAGGCAATTCAACAATACAAACTTAAATTGATTACATTATGTTATTGTGACAATTGGCCCTTACGGGAGGATCATGTTCTTGTTGATCGATCCCAAGCCACTGATATTACTAGCTAAGAAGTGAAGGCCATGATATCTGGATCTTGTTGGAGCTGAATCATGTCCTTTTCATCTAAGTTCAACCAAGCTTCAATTCCATCACCAGATTTAGTATCATTCAGAATAGTTAATTCTATATTTGGAGGCACAAGACTCACCCATGCAGGCTTTCCCCAGCCAAAGTTAACTTCATACAAGCCCATCCTACACCAGCTTGTGAACCTGAATATATCTACCTCGCTTTTGTTCAATTCTTCAAACATCTCTGCAAAAGAATTAGTCACCATTGAAAACATTTCAGGAATGTTTATGGCCTTTACGCATTCCGAACTGGCTCTTCTCTTAGCATCTCCTATCAAACTCACAAGCTCACTCAACACGAGTTTGCTCTGATTTTTAGCATCGAACCGAGCAATGATAGGCCTGCAAAGGTTTCCACATTGATTATCTAGCGGGACACCAACTTTTCCTCTCAAATTGAAAGGCAGACTTATTGAGGAAGACCTGAGGTATCCATGCTTCTCTTTTGCCACACTAATGAGAGCTTTCCATATAAGTGCTGAGACCACCTCCACACGCGAAGGGAGATGCTTGACTCCAGAATCAGCACCGCTAATTACTTCAGATTTCAGTTTCTCTATTGCTTCCCTGTCAAACCGAAATATTTTCGTGACAATTTTCTTACTAGCCATGCGAGGTGGAGGTACTGGAAACCTGAGCCTGCTGGAATCGGGGAAGTTAAATGGTGAAACGAAGATTGGAGGAGTAACTTTACTAATCCCTTGATCATGAAAATGAGTTGTAGCCCATGCATTGATAAATCTTGACATGGTCCATCTACCAGCTATCCTGTGCGAATTGAGCACACCGATTGCTAGCCCTCCACACTTGAAAATGTTAACTTGAATAGCTAATAAAGGACTAGTGGCAGATTCTGCTAAAGAAGGAACCAAACGACAAAGCAGCTCATATGGTTTGGGTTCTTGCTGGAGAATTTGAGTGAGGTCTCCATCAGCTTTCGCTTCCAAGAATTCTACCCCATCATCATTACAATCAACTATGAGTTTGTCTTTGATGAATCTTCCTGCTAGAGGGTAAAAGAGCGTTAAGACTTCTAACAATGATTTCTCTAGCTGCTCAACTAGCTTCTGTGTGTTGATTCTCTCTATTTCATGGTTGGCATTGGTGTAGTAGAAAATATTGGGTACATAATATGGATACTGATCAAGAATCGAAAGTTTCAGAATTTGAAGGTGAGGAGGCGTATGAACTGATGGTTTGATGAGCTTTCTTGATGTGATTTGAACCTCCATTATTAACTTTCTGTAGCAATATATAGAGGAACAATGTAATGGGTTGGTGTTTGGACTCTGGGAAAAGGGAAGTTTTAGTTCGAAATTGAAGTCACGAAATCATCCTTTGGAGTATTGCAAAACTGGTGGATATACAGATATTTATAGCAGGGTCAGCATGCAGGTGTAGAAACGACTTGTAAGGTTTTACTTCCTGTAAATAAATAAGAGGTAAAAAGAAAGTGTTCGGCTTTGATGATTAAACAGTACTAGAATATTGTCCCATGTTCTTTAAAGGTCAATAATAAATTTTTTGTCATATTTTAAAAATATAAAATATTTATAAAGTATGTTGGGTCCAACAATCAAGTCAGACCCAAAATAATATTGGATGAGGCTGCGAAAACGGACCCAAAATAGCATTAGGCTCTACTGCCAGCAGGACTCAAAGTTGTTAAGTATTACTGTCAGAAGGACCCAACGTTGCTAGGTTGTGCTGGGATTTGGGTCCTGCTAGGATTAGGTTCGGGTGGTAGCAAGACCTAAACCCAACGCTATTGGGTTTTGCTGCCTCCATGATCCAATAGCGTTGGTCTTGTTGTCTTTCTTTTCTCTTATTTATTTTTTAATACAGTAAAGATAAAATAAATTGATGAGACTTTTTTTATATTGTACAAAAGTTAGGTGATGATAATTTTTTTTCATTTATGGTTGGGTTGAATTTTCTTATTAAAGCATATTTGTTTTTGCGTTTCAAAAATACTTTTCAAAAAATCTAATTTTTTTTTTAATTTTTCATAACTTCAAATTAATATTTTTTTAATGTTTTTGTATTATTTTGATGTGATTGAAAATGGCATAGGTCCCCAAAACTTTGCTGATCGATCGACCCAATAGTGTTGGGTCTGGTTGCCCAGTAGGACCGAATAGCGTTGGGTTCAGATTGGAAATATCTTAAAAAGACAAAAAAAAAATCAACAAAAAGAAATTAGTTGCTGGTGTATTGGATGATGTTATACCATGTGTTATTCATGGTACTATTGAAGAAAATACTTTATTTGAAGATGGTGATGGTGTAAATACATTATATGCTTTTAATCCAACTCAAGCATTTTTACATTTGAAAAAAAAAAATTATTATTGACTTGTTGCGGAGCGCAGGCCAATATGCTAGTTATCATATTATTATGTAATGGTTATTTTTTAAAATATTATTTTTTAAAAATATATTAAGATAATATTTGTTTGATTTGTTAAAACTAAATTAAAGAAAAGAAACCTTGCAGCCAGACCCAACAACCCAACGTTGTTTGGTCTGGCTGCGGAGCCAGACCCAACAGGCTCCGTAGAAAGATTCACTATGATTTGGTCTGGCTCCTCAACCAGACTTAATTATATGGGGTCTGGCTGAGGGTTGTGGTCTGGCCGATGTTATTAAGTCTAGTTGCTGAGTCAAGCCCAACTGGCTCTTTAATAAGAGTCAGACTCAATCGCATTGGCTCTTTTTACTAAGCTAGTTGGGTGTGGCTCCACAGCTAGACCCAATAATGTTTTTCCTACACATTGTTTTTCTTTGGGTATGGTCGCAGTGATAGACAATAACTAAATCCAGTAATATTTTTTGATTAAAAATAGCAAAGACAAAACCTTCTATGTGTTACAGTGTCATCCACAATGCAAACACTTTATATCTATAGTATGATCCATAATGTAATAAGTATATGCCTACCGTAAATATACAGTGTTTTTCCCACGTCTTCTAAAATGTAGAATAAAGTATAATATTATTGATGTTAATATATATACTGTAACCACTGATAGTCAGATTCTCTAGGAGTAAAACATTCATAAGTAGAGAAGGAGCAGGGGAGAATACAACAAAAAAGTAACTTGAACATGTTGTGTTTGTGCTATACAAAATCATAACAACCTGCTGCAAACCACCAAGAATAAATGGATTCAACTCAGGTCGCAAACCACCAAGAATAAGTCATCTACAAGTTTACCTACTGCAGCTAGTTGACAGCAAGAGCCTTTACAATTTGAAGATAATCAGTATTGGTATGATTACTTTTGTGAAAGTGTCTGCAGCTGACGCTTGATATATATGTGCAATCCATAATCTTTGTGGCACTAGTAATATTAATAAAAACTTCTCGTCTACATAAAAAGGAAAAGAAAAGAGAGGCAGGAGTCAGGAAAAGTGATGAAGGCAGCCTTGAAGCTTCAAATTGAAAACAAAGGTTGCGTCCACTGTTGTGGACATGGTTGAGTACTAGCTAAATAGTAAGAATATTACCTTCAAATTATTGAATCTCTCAAGTATTGACCGACATTCTTAATTTTAATTTTACAAAACTTTTATCACCGTTTGTCATCAAATATGTATCACAGTTTTGATCATCAAAATCTTGAGTTTTAATTTTTCAGTATGAAATTTTTAACCTTTTATATAAATACTAAAATCTAGTGAATCATGGGTTTAAGAATAGGAGGCTATAAATCTTTCATATCAAAGTGTATCCTTTTCTCTACCTATGATTTTTAAAAAAACAAAAACAAAAACAGAGAGAGGGATATTTCTTATTAATAAAAGGAAGTTAGCCACTTAGATTAATGTGGCTAGCCAAGATAAGGCACAACTCATGAAACATAAGAGAATTGCATTTGTAGAGGCTAAAAACCAGTTAATAGTAACCTATGTTTCTTAGATTTTTTTTTAATAATAATCAAAGTTTCACTAATTGCTCAGGAGACCATTAAGTCAATGGAATTCTAAAATAGAATACAATGATAAAAACCATCAAGCAATACATAAAAAGTAAGAATATCTGTCACTAACAAATTAAACTTTAGGTGTTAATAAAGTTGAATAGAAAATCGTGCTTGTTAATATAAGGCTATGCATTACGAGAAAGTCTCATGCATCACACCACCTTTGGTGAATCCTGCAACAATCCAAGAGAATGGTCTCCCACATTGCTAGCTATGCTCAAGTGTTCATATATAGCAGAAACCACTGATCATGATTTCTTCTGGTTCTTTCTTTTTCCTGTACGTCTCTGGATACAAGGCGACTACAGCACCACGTAATGTGATATTCCTTAAGCATGACATGGAAATCAAATTGAGATCAAGTTGTTTCCTCTAGATGGGACATGCATATATGCTGAAAGCCTTTGAATCTTGATTCCGTACGAAAGTTGTTTCATCGATTGCTTTGGATCATAAATTAGCAAATGTCCACCACTGCAGAATGGGGGCCGAGTGATCGGAGGTGGAAAATTAAACACCTCTCATGCAATTCCAGTCATTTCATGAATAAAGTTTTTCTTTAAGAGGATCCCTATCATCTCCTCGGTAATCGATTTTATCATTATGATTGTCCAGCTACTTTATGACAACGTTTACATTGAGCAAGGTGTCCAAATAATTCTTCATCGATCAATACGTTTGATGCAGGGCATCGTTGGAATTGACCTACCGCCATTAAATTGTTTGATGGAACCTGGCTGGACTGTCAGGAAGCCAGTGGTGAAGATGGATAGGTAAGATGTATGGCTAGGCATTTGATTGATTATTTTGAACTTGATTATTTTGCCGACCCCTAGGCATTTTATAATTTCCACGCACAGCCATGGCTGCTGTATTTGATGGCACAGTGACAGCAGCCCCTAACTCTCGTTGTTTTTCTTCGCATAAGCTTGATGAACGGATGGTAAAGGGTTCCTTAGTAAAATCTAACCTCTTGTAGATGAATATAACTAGTTGAGACTCATGAGAAATTGTATAAGCTTGGTTCGATTATTCTGCGCACAACAGGCACATGTTTCTAAATTAAATGATACAAGCTTATTCCATAAACCTTTTAATTTTATGTAACATGCTGCAATTGATATCTAACCTTGTTAAATTCTATAAAAGTCTTGTTGAACCTGAAAAATATAATGAGCGTTTCCTAAAAAAAAAATTTTACAAAAATCTTTCCAGATAATACGAGGAAAGGTGCAAGAAAGGACAGAATTGGTTAGTTCTAGCTTAAAAAAATTTAGGATCCAAGAAAATACCATGTCATTGTAATAAATAGATGCATTGAAAAAAAAAATAGAGTTAGGCCATAACTTGCTCTGATATCATATAAAAAAAAATTATTCAAGCAGAATATATAATTGTATTGATTATGTTCAATATATATATATATATATATATATATATATATATATATATATATATATATATATAGAGGATGTATTAGGATTTTCTTATAAATCAGAGACTAATTAGAAATGACACATAATTGAATGCAGATAAATATAAAATATTATAACGCATCTTTTCTAATTATCTCAAGATATAGTTTTTTTATTTATATCAAAACACTGTCCATATAATTTCCAACAGTGGAAAATTAAACATCTCTCATGCAATTCCAATCATTTCATGAAATCATCTCCACAGCAGTCGATTGTGTCATTATGATTGTCAACTACTTTATGAACAAAGTTTACATTGAGCAAGGTGTCCAATTAATTCTTCATCAATACGTTTGATGCAGGGCATCGTTGGCATTGACCTCCCGCTTTTAAATTGTTTGATGGAACCTGGCTAGACTGTCAGAAAGCCGTTGGTGAAGATGTGTAGGTAAGATATATGGCTATGATCTCTTAAATGATTTAAAATATGTTAATATTAAAATTTTATTGGTTAATTTTAAAAAAATTATTTAATAACCGTATATTTGATGAATGTGTGATATATAAAGAGTTTATTTAGGAAATTAATATTATCTTTGTCCCATAACTATTTGATTTATTCCTCCAGAAATATATATGAAAATAATTCATGAGGGTTAGAAAAGAAACACGGTTTTCTTCATCAATTTACATTCATAACTTATTCTCTCAAAGTGTTTGCTACGAATCCAAGTACACAGTACTCTTTGATAATTTGAATGTGAAAACCATAAAGTTTTAAAATTAAGGGCATTATAATTTATATATTTTTTATTGTGTTTTTGTTTACAATCTAAAGAAATTAATTGCTTATATGTAGTATAGAGTACTTTTAAGTTCCGAAATTCATATTTTCTACTTAATGATTATTATTTCTTCTAATTTCTTATGAACCCTAGATTTTAAATGAGAAATTTTATTTTATTCTTCCAATTTCTATTATTAAAATTTATAATATATGAATGTTTTCTGGAGAATATCATCATTTATATTTCCATAACTGATGATGAATTAAGTTTGAGTATTGTTTTGTGTAAGTGCTTGAATCAAGAATTTAATTTTTCTGAAGCAGTTTGCTACATTCATATCTCATGCAAAAATTGGATCAAGAATTTATATTGCTAAAATCAAGAGTTGTCTCTTTGAAGAGATTTAAAATATTGTTGGACTCAGTATTACAGGATGAGTTGGCATATGTTCTCACGAAAGCTACTTTGAGAAAGGTATATATAAGAACTCAATTAACGAGCTGGACTAGTCGATATATACGCACCAATTTAAAGGGTACTGGCATTAATTGTATTGCTATTAATGCAAGATTTATATGATTTATTTATTAGTAAATATATCATAACAAAGTTGTTATAATTATGAGATTATTATTGCATCAAAATATTATTTTTAAATATTCCTAATCAATGTTCTATTAAGATTGGACATTAATTAAAGTTGTTGAGACTAATGTATATTATGTTTATTTATTTATGAAAGAAAGCATGTGCTCTCATAAACTAAGATATGATAGATACCTGAAACTAATATGGAGGTGCTTGTCAGATGCCATGTATACTAAACTGACTCGTAAGAGAATTTATATGAAGAGATCACTTATATATATGGAAAGACTCTTGTGATAGTTATGTAAATTATCCTTAAACTTGAGAGCACTAAATTATCTTATATAGAAAGTGTTATGCTTTGATTCTGACCAACCACGTGTTGTCCTAATTGTCACAACTCGATTTTTGAATTCATGACCGACACATAGGCAAGGTTTCCTTTTAGGTTCTATATCTATGCAAACCTAAACTTACATACAAAATTTTTCACCTATATAAACAAAATAGAGATCTACCGCAACATGATAATATAACTAATTCCTTAATATAAATTGATTATCATACTACAAGACTTAATATAAATATCGTAGTTGCAGAACACTAACTAGATATAAAGAAAAAAGTATTAATTACAACAAAAAAAAACAGGTTTTGAAGGTCCAACAAAAGTGGTATGCTAACAATCTATAAGCTTGAAAAAAAAAAAACGAGAGGGTGAGTTTAATTACTCAGTAAGTAAATAACATTTAATATACGTACACAAAGTAATACAAAAATGAGGAATATGTATGTCATAACCTAATTTTTGATTTTTGGGTTAAGACAACACAAAATGAAAGTTTAAGGACTAATAAGGATGAAATTATAAAAAAATAATACGTTTGAAGATTTAATTAAACTTTGATTTAATTAATGCAATCAAGGGCTTAATAGAAGAAATACCAAAATTTAGGGTTGATTTAGATCAAAATTATAAGAAATAAAGTTCAAGGACCAAAGTGAATAGACGGTGGCACTATAAGGAGTGAAGTTTAATTGATTTTTCTAAGAGTAATTCTGAAAGAATTAAAAGTTGAAGAGTCAATTAAAGACTGGATTGATTACATTGAACACCAATGACTGCTTTGTAAATAGCACTGAAATCCAGGGGTTCAATCGCAACTGATCCAAGGGAAAAATTAGAAAAAAAAAAGATTTTTTATGAATAGAGACCCAATTGTTAAATGTTGGAACCTCAGTGGCCAAATTAAAAATAGCTATTTTAGTTGAAAACGGTGCCGTTTCGTTCATCGCCTTCATCCCACTAATATAGCGAAAAACGCAGCAGATCGTGGTAACGACTCTCCCCCCACGATGCATGTCACTACCAAAGCATGAGAACGGACAGGAGAACGAACAAAAAACCAAGGAAAAACAGAGACAACAGGGGTGACAAAACTAAAGACACAGACAAAACGAAAAGAGAACAGCACATGAGGAACAACACAGGGAACGCAAACAGATCAGGACACGGGAAAAAAAAAAAAGGCAAACAGGGAGAAAACCAAAAGAAAAGGAAGAACCACAGAGAGAACAACAAACATAGAGAAAACCAGAAGAAAAGGATGAACCACATAAAGAACAAAACACATACAGACAGAGACTAGCCAGCACGACTTCTCCATCGTCTTCGTCCTTTCATTTCCGTCTCCAAGTAAGTTCTTCTCGTTTATGTGCATGCAAAATTTAATTGACATCTTACTGTTCATGTGAATTTTACTTCAATGGTAATTATACAAGCACGCATGAAGTAGTTCACGCGTGTCTCCTGTTTGCAGCTAGCCGGGTCAAACCCAGCAAAATGAGAAAAAGCTGAGGCCGGGCTGGGCCGGACTTCAAGCTCATCTGGCCCAATCTGTTTTGGGCCAAGGTTGTTTCTGACTAAACACTTTATCTCTTTTATTCCATCCCTTTTTACTTTGATATCTAGACAAACAAGCCTTTCCATATATCAGGAATTCCAAGAAAAATTAAAACCTTTTTGAATTTATTTGTAGGTTCCTTGTATTTTGTTTTAGTTATTTTACTGTATAATTGATCTGTGGATTTTTACTGTGAAATACAAATCCAGTATACGATATATTTTTTTCTTTTAAAAAAATAGGTATGCATTGATTTAAATTCATTTTACTAGTTTATTCACTGACGCCAGAATCAAAAATACTATACATTTTTTTTTTGCTATGTAATATATACCAACGTTAGAGTTGAAAGTATCTGTAGTCAAATGTTCACTGAAGCTAGAGTCAAGAATATTATAATCAGATCATCGGTAGCATAATACAACAAACCCTTAGCAATTTAAGACAAAATCAATAATGCAGTCTACCTCAGGTAGGACGCTTAAGGAGTGATAATATCTTTTTTTTTTTTGTAACTAGTCACGTATCATAGAATCTCTGTTAACTAGTTAAGGTTCCTAGTGACCATAATACTAGGTGGCGACTCTTTAAACAAAACCTTTCTCATCTAAGAACAAAATGCCAGAAATCTGTTTTTTTTTTTTTAAAAAAATTCAATTTTTAAAGGTTGCTATGATGTCGGATGCGACAGAATGACGACTCCACTAGGAATTTTTAGGACTAAGCTTCACTTTTTGTTTTATTATTGCTATCTTGTTTGCTATCCATGTTTACTGCTTTTAAAAATAAAATATAAAAATACATGGAGTGTTTTTTTATTTTTATACAAAATTAAAAAAAAATTGCAAACATTTTAGATTTAATAACTAGTTTACTGAATTCATAAGAACTTGACAAGTATTTTAATAACCCCTAAAAATTTAAATTCATGTGAGTTAATGGTCAGTATTTTAGTATAAATATTGGACCTACAAATAGGTTAGTATTTAAATATCAGGAATTGACTAGAAAATTCTCAAAATTATTTTGAATATTCACCAATTTTAATTCAAGATATTTTTTACCATAATAAACGAGTTGTGGAAAACCCTTTTCACTTTTCAGGATATGTGAACCCTGCTAGGGCATCTATATGGATCTTTTCACAAGAATTCATTTGGGTACATAAGCCTATAATAAATTCAAAAGGCTAGAGTTATTCATATGAGTGAATCTTTATCTTAAGTCATGGACAAACTACCGGTTAGAAACCCATCAAAATTTTCAAACCACATTTAAATCACACAATGCAACCTATTTAAATAGAATGTCTTAAGGGTGTTAATACCTTCCTTAGCTACAACTAGTCCTTTACCCTTAAATTTTTCTATTAAAAGCCATTACACCAGGATTTCCTAATGATCCTGAATCAAATAATTAATTAGGTGATGACTTCCTGACCCCGACACCTCACACTGACGTGCAACAATATAAACATTTATATTTTATGTAAAAATAAGTGAATTACTCTTGAATTGAAGTCATTGTAGCAATCACCCTCTATTACTATTTCACTTATCTTTCTCTTCTTAAAATTTATGCATTAGCATTATTAGGTTCAGGCTGGTTAATTGTTCGTGATTTTTGCACCCATCTCCCTGATGCGTTCATCTATACCTCACTCATGAGAGACTTCTTGCCTTCTTCTTATTATTGGTTCATCGGTAAAAGTTACTATAAATTCCTTAATAGTATATTTAAAATCATCTAAATTTAATTCAATTAAGATGTTTTAATAAAATCTCATATTTAAAATTATTTTAAGTATCAAGAATTGAGCTTTAAATGAAATCCAATCTCTAAAAATAAAAATAATATAAAAATAAATTAGGTATAACTCCTCTATTTATTATACTAAAATAAAAGTTAATGTTAAAACTAATTTTCGTAAAATATTCACCTGCCATCTTTTTTTTATCACTATTCTCCCTTTTGTCAAGAGTGAATATGCATCATTATTAAAACCTCAACTACAGAGTCACCAAAACACTCTTCTCTTCCCATCCCATCGTATATTATTTGTACTTAATTTTATGGCTTGCGTTAGGGGTGAGCATTTCCGGTTCAGTTCGGTTTTGGGCCAAAATAATTAACCAAACCGAAATTTTTTTTCTTCAAGTTTTTGAACCGAACCGAACCGAAAACCGGTTCGAACCGACCATATTCGGTTCGGTTCGGTTTTTTTCCCTTCCAAACCGATTTAAACCGAAATTATTTCAAATGAGTTTTTATTCTGAGTTTTTTCACTGACCATATTTTTTCAGGAATTCTATCTTCGTCTTGTTCTTAATTTTACAGATCTGTGCTTATTTTCTGAGAAATCTTGGCTTTCTCAACATGGTTTTTTCTTGGCATGTATGACAAACAAAAGGAAAGAACATAAGTCATTTGACTAGAAAAAAAACACAAAGGGAAGATCAAAAGATAGTTTACATAAATCCTGATCTGCTCATCATCCATCGAGTGCCAAACTTGATTTTGAATTTTTATTCTCACAATACCAACATCAAGGAGAGCACATCGTTTTACTGGTTGAACATGATAATTTTCTTTGGTTACATGTGCATGAAAAATTATACAATAATTACAGGATTATGTGAAAAATAGAAAAAAAAAATTAAAAAATTAAAAGCAAAAATAAAGAGGGATATGTCTCCTATAGAATGAATAAAATAATTAAAAGTAAAATTACAAAACTGAAGATGGTGGCGTGCCTTTCAAATAGGAGGAGCATGGAGCAGAGCATAACAAATAAAGGAGAATGGAGCAGAGCTTAAAATAAAAGAGAATGGAGCAGAATCAAAAAGTAAAGATGCAGGGAGCAAATAGAAAGGAGAGATAGAGAGATGGAGAGATGGAGAGAGCAAGGGAGGGGACGACTGGTTTTGTTTTTAGAGGAAAGCTAATTTAAGTTTAGGGTTATGAAAACATGCTATTTATACCTGTTTCTTTTTTGAAGTGGTGGCTTGGTTGAACCGGTTCGGTTCTGTTCGGTTTAATCGGTTTTAGACTTTACAAACCGAAACCGAACCGAACCGGAATTTTTTTGTAAATTTTTAATCGGTTAATTTGGTTTTTTTTTCGTTCGGTTTTTTTGGTTATTTTTTTTTTGGTTTTCTCGGTTGTTCGGTTTTTTTGCTCACCCCTAGCTTGCGTGGTCTTGAAAAAAAATACTTGAATTTGATTTTTTAGGTTTTTTGTGGTGATATTAGTGAAGGAAAATTGAAATAAGATAAAGGTGAGAAGGGTAATAAAAAAACAAAATAAATTAAATTTAGTATTTTCAACATATAAATTCAATTTATTTGTCAATTATAATAGAATTAATTCCAAATAACCTAGGAATAAAACCATTACATAAATTCTATAAAAAAAATAATTTTATTTATTTATTAAGGTTGACTCAGATTAATCCATTCAACTTAAAATTTAACTTTTTAATTGAATTAACCTCTGAATTAAATCTAATAATATAGGCTTAACATGTAATATTATTAAAACCTCAACTGCACAATCACCAAAACACTCTTCTTTTTCTCTTCCCGTCGTATTGTTTGTCCTCGATTTTATGGCTTGTGTAGTCTTGAAAAAATAAGGCATTGGACAAAAAAATATATTTGAATATGATATTTTGAGTTGTTTGTGGTGTTAGCAGTGAAGGTGATAAGAATAATATATATAAAAAATTAAATTGAGTGTTTCAAATATATAATTAATTTCAATTTATTTATTAATTAAATTTAAATTTATTACTATAATTAAATTCAATTACAATAAAATTAGTTTCAAACAACCTGTAAATAAAACCATTAAGTGTTATGTTTTTCTTATAACACACATAATGCAATTCTAATCCCACCATGAATAATGTTTTTCTTTTCTTGATCCCAGACATCTCCTCGATGATTGATTGTATCATCATTACCGTCCTTACTATTTAATTACCGACGACATTTACATCGAAAAAGGTGTGAAAATAATTCATCAATAATACGTTTGATGTAGGGCATGGTTCGCCGTGGACCTACCCGCTTTAATAAGTTTGATGGACTCGGATAAATTGTCAGAAAGCCATAGATAATTATGGATCCTGCAAAATGTCATGTCCTTGCCTTTGTCTAGATTTCAAAACATGGCATGGAACTGGATATCAATTAAAAACTCAAAAAATGAAAGGGAAATGAGGAAAAATATAGATGTATAAAGAAACTAAAAATCACAAAATATATACTATGTCAAAGGTTTAAATAGAAGATTGATTATATCTAAGAAAAAAGAGAAACATCATATCTTAGCTATGTATTTTTAAAAAATTTATTTTATACATAACATTAACTATTTTAATTATATTTGAGCTTATTTCCAGGTGATTTATTACTAATGAATGTTTGTCAAGTTAGCTTTAGACCATAAATTAAGAGTCTTATAATTTAATGATTTTTTTAATTATTTTTAATTTTTAGTAAAAATTCATCACGGGCTCACATCTATCCTTAAAACTAAAAGAATCAACAACCTAGCTATCAAAATCAAGTTTAATTAACGTACAAGAACATCATCGACTTGATAAGAACTTGTTAAATTTTAAACTCATTTAAAGGTAAAAAACAAGGTGTTATGTCTACGCTACGTCTATTCCTAAAATTAAAAAACTTTTTAATCTAATTGTTTAATCAAAATATCATCAACTTGAAGAAAGTTTATCTATTTATTAGCTTGCTTTAAAATTATAATAATAATAATAATAAAAAACATCTTAGGTTTATGTCATTCCATAAAGAAGATTTTTTTTCTTGTTTTAAAAATATTTATATCGTCCTTTTTTGCGATGAAAAGAGGCCGTGATGCGCGCAAAGCACCATCTAATAATAAGCCTTGAAGTACATAGAATATTCTATCCTTCAACACTTCATCTTGTCCCCTTACTATTTTCCACAAAAATCTTGTACGGAAAACATGGATGTCCTTTTATGGATGTTTTGTAGCATAAATGCGCAGCTAGCCTAGGGTGTCTTCTGGCTATATTAACTAATTCACAGCAATAAAAAGATAAAAGTGACGAGGATTATATGAAAAGAAAGAAAGAAGAATTCCAGTCAATCTCAGATAACTTGTAAATAAAATCATTAAATTCTGCATAAAATACTCATTAAGGGTGAGGACAACAACTTAGGTTATAGTACCATACAGATGAACTTTCGAATTAAAAATCGTAAAGGAACTTCTTGAAGAGTTCCATGTGACTGCTTTCTAAGCAAATAAATATCATGAAGCTCCCACCATTACTTGGGCTTCGAGTTATGTATGCCATGCCTTCGAAGAGAACGACTGCGGGCCCCATAAAAGAGGGTCGACCCCAACCAAATTCACTACTAATTTTCACTCAACACTTCTTTTTGGTCATTACTTTTGGAAGTCCGTCATCAGATATTAAATGAATAAAGCATATTAAAGATATATAGTGCAAATAAAAAACTGGTATGATGGACTTCAAGATTCAAGCTGCTTCTTTTGCATCGCAAAATCTCTGCCTGCTCCCTTCAGCCTGTATGTAATATAGAGCAGTTATGTAGGGTATAAGAGAACAGCCACAGCTTGATATGGTGCCTAACCATCAGAGATATAGGATCAGAGTTGCATCATTATGCAACAGTGGTTTCTCCGGGGCAATGGCGCAGATAAGAAAATTTGCATCGCCACCTGCAGGGTGGATGAAAAGAGCAGGTTCAGTGTTCAAGCAGCGGTTTGTGTTCTTCAGATAAGAATGTTTGGACTCTTTTGGGTTTGCCTTTAACAATATATTGCCTACAACCAGCGAAAGCCAAATGAAAACGATTAGATCATTGTACATTCAATTTTTAGCTCTAAAAATGCCACTTGAATTTGGGTATAGTGAACTTCAGGTATAGTATTTATATTTCTGGTTTGTATTTTACCACTTGTATCTCCCAACTCACGATATAAATGTGTGATCGAAGGAGAACCTCGAGCTGACGGACTCTTCCACATGGTTTGATTCTTGGGAGTAGCCGTCCACCCATGTATCATGTCCAGAAACATGTCCAAGATATATATATATATATATATATATATATATAATGTACAATGCATATTTTTCTTAGTTCTGAAATGAATGTTGTAGTTGCTTCACTACTTTAGACTATAGTCATAAGACCTGGCGAGGGGTCTAACTCAATTCAAGATCCAAATCACGGGTTAAACGAGTCAACTTGTGGTAAACCTATAGGTTGATAAGTCAAATCATTTTTGTTTACTACAATGATATCGTTTCAAGTAATACCTCGCTCATGCAACTAAGAGCAAGTTTTGCAATAGCTTGCAGTTGTTGCTCCTCGATATCTCTTCTCTCGAAATTGCAGGATCATAGACACGATCTCGTAAGAAATGAAGCACATCACCCCAGCTTCACAATAAAACCATTTTCGCGAGCCTTGTCAAAACCTGGAGTAGAAACATACCAATACTGAAAGCATCAAACTTCTCAGTTATACCACCTGTAGCAAAACATTCAGTTGCCAAGCAACTCATCTTCCCATGAAGGATGTTGGAGTGAAAATTAGTGTGGTAAAAGTTTATGAAAAACAAAATTAAAGAAGAAGAATAATGTTTGAGAGGAAGGAATGTTTCTTATCAAGTGTTTTCTCATTAATACATCTTTTTTTCCTGCTATACTTTTGATTACAAGTTTATTTATAGATTTAAAATTTTAGACAATCAAAAATTAAATTAATCAAAAGAAAATCTATTTTGAGCAGGAAAAGTAATTTTGCCAACTTAATTATTTTACGGTTTATAAAATAGTTGACTGGTTCATTTAATTTAACCGGTAGACTGATTTCTGTATTTTTTTAAAAACCTAGAAATGTAGTTTATTTTCGACAAAAGACATCTTCTACGTGGGATTGACTATCAGCTAATACGTATAGCAAGTGAAAAATCTGTCAGTTTGGCAACTCGATTATGATCCGCTACAATGTTTGCAGGTCTGATATATCTCGGTGTTTAACAGGCCTGGAAAGTGCAGTATGGAGATAAGCAAGTGCACTAGCAATATCTGCTTGTGATTTTTATCCTACATTAATTTCCATGATAATGGCCGAGGCTGTTTCTCATTGGTAGAAGAGATATAGTAGGGGAGCGTCTCACTACCTACAAATTCATACACCAAAATGGGATGCTCAGTCGCAAGGCAGCATCCTATGATCTTTAGGACATTGCTGTGCGTGCTCAATGTTTGTGTCCCAGTGACAATGTCAAGGAAAGGTGATCCCTCAAATTCCTGCGATCGTAGCAGGACATTATATTTTTTTAAAAGAAACTGGATGGTTGGTGCTTCCTATATATCCACTTCTGAACATTAAGATGCGTATAGTTTGGTTAGTGTCTCATGAGAGAAAATACATGATATATATATATATATATATATATATATATATATATATATATATATATATAAAACAAAAACATAAGAGATGGAAATAGAAAAAAATAATAATAATTAAACCAGAACCGAATGCTTGCCCCTACCGGTAATAGCCATTTCCTTACCGTACAGCACAACTTATTGCAAGGCTCAATATTGATACACATCCTAAGAAGTCAGAGAGGGAAAGGAGGACAGCCATCAACACAGTGCAGAAAACTTCCATAAAACCAACTAATTTAAGGACATAATACTCCATAACAACAAAAACCAAAGAAAAAAGATAGGCAATTCAACTATACAAACTTAAATTTAATTACATTATGTTATTGTGACAATTGGCCCTTTCGGGAGGATCATGTTCTTGTTGATCCCAAGCCACTGATATTACTAGCTAAATAGTAGAGAAGGAGCAGGGGAGATTACAACAAAAAAGTAACTTGAACATGTTGTGTTTGTGCTATACAAAATCATAACAACCTGCTGCAAACCACCAAGAATAAATGGATTCAACTCAGGTCGCAAACCACCAAGAATAAGTCATCTACAAGTTTACCTACTGCAGCTAGTTGACAGCAGGAGCCTTTACAATTTGAAGATAATCAGTAATGGTATGATTACTTTGTGAAAGTGTCTGCAACTGACGCTTGATATGTGCAATCCATAATCTTTGTGGCACTAGTAATATTAATAAAATCTTCTCGTCTATATAAAAAGGAAAAGAAAAGAGAGGAAGGAGTCAGGACAAGTGATGAAGGCAGCCTTGAAGCTTCAAATTGAAAACAAAGGCTGTGTCCACTGTTGTGGACATGGTTGAGTACTAGCTAAATAGTAAGAATATTACCTTCAAATTATATTGAATCTTCTCAAGTATTGACCGACATTCTTAATTTTAATTTTACAAAACTTTTATACCGTTTGTCATCAAATATGTATCACAGTTTTGATCATCAAAATCTTGAGTTTTAATTTTTCAGTATGAAATTTTTAACCTTTTATATAAATACTAAAATCTAGTGAATCATGGGTTTAAGAATAGGAGGCTATAAATCTTTCATATCAAAGTGTATCCTTTTCTCTACCTATGATTTAAAAAAAAAAAAAAACAGAGAGAGGGATATTTCTTATTAATAAAAGGAAGTTAGCCACTTAGATTGCGGCTAGCCAAGATAAGGCACAACTCATGAAGCATAAGAGAATTGCATTTGTAGAGGCTAAAAACCAGTTAATAGTAACCTATATTTCTTAGATTTTTTTTTTAATAATAATCAAAGTTTTACTAATTGCTCAGGAGACCATTAAGTCAATGGAATTCTAAAATAGAATACAATGATAAAAACCATCAAGCAATACATAACAAGTAAGAATATCTCTCACTAACAAATTAAACTTTAGGTGTTAATAAAGTTGAATAGAAAATCGTGCTTGTTAATATAAGGCCATGCATTACGAGAAAGTCTCATGCATCACCACCTTTGGTGAATCCTGCAACAATCCAAGAGAATGGTCTCCCACATTGCTAGGCTAGGCTCAAGTGTTCATATATAGCAGAAACCACTGATCATGATTTCTTCTGGTTCTTTCCTTTTTCCTGTACGTCTCTGGATATAAGGCGACTACAGCACCACGTAATGTGAGACATGGAAATCAAATTGAGATCAAGTTGTTTCCTCTAGATGGAACATGCATATATGCTGAAAGCCTTTGAATCTTGATTCCGTAGGAAAGTTGTTTCATCGATTGCTTTGGATCATAAATTAGCAAATGTCCGCCACTGCAGAATGGGGGCCGAGTGATCGGAGGTGGAAAATTAAACATCTCTCATGCAATTCCAGTCATTTCATGAATAAAGTTTTTCTTTAAGAGGATCCCAATCATCTCCTCGGTAATCGATTGTATCATTATGATTGTCCACCTACTTTATGACAACGTTTACATTGAGCAAGGTGTCCAATTAATTCTTCATCGATCAATATCGATTTTTTTTCTTGTTTTAAAAATATTTATATCGTCCTTTTTTTGCGATGAAAGAGGCCGTGATGCGGGCAAAGCACCATCTAATAATAAGCCTTGAAGTACATAGAATATTCTATCCTTCAACACTTCATCTTGTCCCCTTACTATTTTCCACAAAAATCTTGTAGGGAAAACATGAATGTCCTTTTATGGTTGTTTTGTAGCATAAATGCGCAGCTAGCCTAGGGAGTCTTCTGGCTGTATTAATTAATTCACAGCAATAAAAAGATAAAAGTGATGAGGATTATATGAAAAAAAAAGAAAAAAAAAAAGAATTCATCCATTTACTCTCTACCAACCAGGATTCTTCATTCTCTACTTCATCATGTTGGGATTAGGACACGTCCATGAAACATCTGAAAAGCACACCGCCTATCCAAATAGAGCTGATTCATGGATTACATCGTGATCTAATTGAGGCCCACCACCTTCGTTTGGCATTCCGAGGATTCATCCACCATGACTAACTCTGGGGCATGGCTCTGATACCACTTGTAAGGACTATAGACACCACGTATCTTCATATTGGTATGATATTATCCACTTTGGAATTAAGTCCTCATAGATTTGCTCTTGGATTATACCTAAAAGGCTTCATTCCAATATAAATTTTTGTCTATTTTTATATACTCATAATCCTCCCTATTTCTAGCCAATATACGACTTTGATCATATACCCAACAATAACATGTAAATAAAAGCATTAAATTCTGCATAAAACATTCATTAAGGATGAAGACAACAACTTAGGTTATAGTACCATGCATACAGATGAACTTGCGAATTAAAAATCGTAAAGGAACTTCTTGAAGAGTTCCATGTGACTGCTTTCTAAGCAAATAAATATCATGAAGCTCCCATCATTACTTGGGCTTCGAGTTATGTATGCCATGCCTTCGAAGAGAACGACTGCGGGCCCCATAAAAGAGGGTCGACCCCAACCAAAGTCAGCATCATATATCGGCATTGTCATCCAACTCACAATATTGATGTTTGGATTATTAAATGTGTGTGGCCCTCGCTTCAAAGCTTCTAAATCAGTCTGGACCTGCAAATAATCAATGGCTGATCTCAAATATTCATTGTCCATTCTTTTCAATGCTCCACGGATTTTTGCTATGGTATCCACCAATGGCTTTGATTGGATTTCGCCTGATAAACCTAAAATTGCTGTTGTGAAAAGAGCATTGCCACAGTATCCGGCTGGCAATGGTGGGTTCAATCTAGATCGCCCATCTGTTGGAATGTGTAGTTTTGTTGCTTGGTCGTTGGAGATTCCACGTGCCTTGCAGGTGCATTGCCAAATATGTGCTGCTAGGGTTTCAAAGGTGCTGTAGTTGATAGTGCCATCAACAACGTCTTTTCTAG
Organism: Populus tomentosa; assembly: GCA_018804465.1. Taxonomy (NCBI): domain Eukaryota; kingdom Viridiplantae; phylum Streptophyta; class Magnoliopsida; order Malpighiales; family Salicaceae; genus Populus; species Populus tomentosa. The sequence continues at coordinate 1,818,918 of CM031977.1, read as the reverse complement.
ACTTGTTTTTTAGTGTTCGGAGTTGATCAAATGTGATGGTTAGGATTTTTGCACAAGTGGTTTTCGGATTTGATTGGATTTCTAGGGTTTGGTCACCGGAGTTATGGGTGTTCAAGGTAGGAGGGGGGTCGTATTCTACGTGGTGCATAGCGGGGATAGGCGGAGCTCGAGCGTCAAGCAAGGTACGGTCAATGAACGGCGGGGTGGTAAGAGATAGTCCTCTCGCTATTTCAGACCACGAGTTGATAAAATGGATTGCAGAAGTTCCATCTCCCAAGATATGGTGTAAGCCAACTCCAAGACATACTCCTCCACATTTGAAGAAGGTTGCCTGTTAGCAACATACACAGCACGTCAATCATAAACAAAAAACACATTTTTCAAACTCAATATAAATAAATAAAAAAACTAGTTTTTTTCATTTTCAATATAGAAAAAATTCTCTCCTCCGAGTAGCCCATAAAACTACTGTCTAAATACAACAAAAAATGCTAATAAATAAAATTCTAAATAAATTGAAAGTCATGGTCTAAATAAAATGGAATAAAAAAAACAAGATAAATAAAGAAAATCTTGAGTATAACTTCTTAGCTGAATTTAGATATGCGTGCTGACTCAAGTGAATAATTAATTTGTCTTCGAATACTTAAAGCTGGTAACAAGTTCTTTGCATCTCACGTGATATATTCTATAATTAATCCTTACACATCCTTCCCATGCTATGAGTACTTTGCCTTGGATTGGTTAAAAACCCTGTAGAACACAAATAGTTTCAATACTTTTGAACAAAATCCAAAGAAATCATAAAACTCACCTGTGCGAGTAGTAGAGGATAGGAAAATATGCTCGAACGATCGACTTCTGGAATGAACTGCAGCATCTCAGAGTCGGGAGTAAAATCCCCCAGTTCATCAATGGTAGAGCTTGTTTCAGCCTCGACAAATAGAACCCCTCCGGCGTTACACAATATGGACATCCTACCATTTTCATCCTTCTCTAACCTCCCTGCCATATGGTGGAATGGCACAAGAGCCTTGCTCAGAGCCTCCTTGAGCACTTGAGGGTCAAAAAAAGTGGAAGAACCATTGACCGGCTTGTAGTAGTATACTGTTGGGATGTGTACCATTGGCACCAAGAGGTCCAGATTTGAGCTCCATAGGCTTTTTTCCGGCGTGTCTTCGGCAGGTCGCACGACAGTTGACTCTTTTATTCGAATTTCAACTCTTACCATCTGCATATTTGCAACAAAATCATGTTAAAGTCCTGTCTGTTGATATATGCTGTTTAAATTGTTGAAAATCAACTCCATGTTTGCTTAGCTTAGTAAATTGCAGTATATGTTAAACATTAATGAAGCAGAATGAAATATTAAACTCATACTTCATTCGCCTAGCTAGAATTTTCTTCTTAGAAGAAAAAAACAAAATAGAGAGGGGGGGGGGGTGTTGTTGTACGCAGATGGGGACGACCACTCGTATTTATAGAAAAAAAAAAAAGAAAGGAAGGAAGAAACGAGGGAGTGAAGGCAGCCTTGAAGCTTCAAATTGAAAACAATTTGGGTGCGTTTTGCTCGCGGCAGTCCAACCGTGTTTTTCTAATTTATTTTTTTATATTTTAAAAATATTTTGATATAATAATATAAAAAATTATTATTTTATAATTAATATTGATGTCTTAAGAATAGTGTTATTTTTTAATATATATTATCTCGTTGATTCAGAATATCCACAAAAATACGATTACTTAGGTCCATATAGAGAGAAGAGACAACCACAAAGTTGAAAGGAAATATTCAACCATGTCCATTTATCATTACAATGAGTAATAGAACGTGTATTTAGAGTTTGGAAGAAAAGATAGAGAATCTTGCAAAATATGCTTGAGTTTCCTTACAAAACACAAGTTAAAATTGTTGTTACATCAATAGCACTGCATAACTATATTCGAAGGAAGTCGAGCCAAGATATTGCATTTAACGAGTTTGATATCCATCCTGATTTTGTTCCTCCTGATACTTTAATCGATGTGGTTCCACAATCACAACCACGTGGGCACCAGAAAGCTTTGTGTATGGATTATGTTTGTGATGGCATTGCAAATAATTTGATGGGGCAATAATATTTATTTTTTAATATAAAAAAATAATTTTATTTTTCTGCTAGTTTTTGTTTGGATTAAATGTTTTGTTTCCTCTTAAAACAAAGAATAAATTCATTTTTTTAGTCATTTTATATATAAAATAAAGTCAAACCATAATTTTAACCAAATACATATTATGTACGCACCAACCACACAAAAAAAATGATTTTTTCAAAATAATTTTTTGTAAATCATAACTATAACAATTACCACAAAAACAAAAATATATATCCATTGAGATGTTATACTGTATACGATAAAAGTATAATTTGTGGTCGCTATTTTTTTTATCTTTTGGTTCTTAGATTTATAAATTACATTGACGATCAATATTTATATTGATAAAATAAAAAAATCAAATTAGTAATTAACAATAACCATAACAATTATTTGTCAAATAGTTGCAATAATAAATAGACAATTACTTAAAGTGCCACTAAATAGGATATTCAGGCCTTAAAAATATAGTTATTTTTTAAAAGTGTATTTTTTAATATTTAAATAATATTTTTTTATTTTTAATATAAACATATTAAAATAATCTTTAAAACATAAGGCAGATTCCTTGTCAGAAAGAAATTAATGTGGGGGGATTATTGTGGGACCTCAGCACGAGATTTCGAGTCTTACGTGTCTATCATTTAACCACTAAGGCAGATTCCTTGTCAAAAAGGACAGATGCAACTGTGCTAGACTGCTAGCATCTACGGCATTCAATGCGCTGCCTGCCACCTGTCTCTGGGAGTTCTGTCTTTTTCTTTCTCTGTACTGCCAACGCTAATTATTGGACATTTTTACTGCCTTTGATTGTCCTCCTTCTCCCTTGATGCCCCCCCCCGGTCCCACCTGCTATTTCCGTTTTTCGCAATTATAATGGTATTTTTTTATTTCGGGATATTCGGTAATATTAATAATTCAAAATATTAGTTTAAAAAATATAATATTAATTCAAACACAAATATAAACAAACTTAAAATTATACAATTCAAATTTTAAATACAAAAAAAAAATATAAGTTAAATCAATATATTTTTTAAATCTTAAATACAAACTTGAAAAATATAATTGAACGGAATAAAATTACGATTTGAAAAAGTATATGGCTACATGTTAACAAAAGGATATCTAAAAAAAAAAAAAAAAAAAAAAAAGGATATCTTGTTTTACCAGTGAAGTGGATTGCGCAAGTGGACTGCTGGAATATATATATATATATATAGTATGTTCTTGAGAACATATATGTAATTTTTATTAAAAATTATTTTAAAATATTTTTTATTTTAATATATTAGATTTTAAAATAATAATAAATTTTTTTTTATTGAATTAAGATATTTGAAAGAATAATAATAGTTGTTTTTTAATATATTAAATTGGGATATACCGATTCTATCCGAGATCTCTTTTCCTACTGAAAAAACACTTCCCAAGAGGAAGCTTGTGAAATTGGTCTCCAGATGCATGCCTGCTACATTACGGCAGCCTTGTGAACTCCACGGATGAGGTTGAATGTTCGTGGGCCCCTCCCTTACGACGGCCCGGGCTAGCTGTGTGTAATTAATGTTTATTGTTTTATATATTATATCGATATCAATAATAAATTTTAAAAAGCATTTTAATATATTTCTATATAAAAAAAAATCACCCTTTTAAATACTTCATTAAAATAATTTAATATATATTTATTAAACAACGGATTTACCGCCCGAGTCAAAATGATGATTTAATTCGACCGGCACCCTCATTCCCCACCCCTAGCGAGCTTGCTTAGCCTAACCGGAGGCCGACTGCCAGAGTCCTTCCTTCCAGATAATGTAGCAGGAATCATAAAACATTCAACAGAAGATTTTGTGCTTGGAAAAACTCCCAGAAAGTAAGCTAGGGACTTCTCTTAATGATATGCTATCAGTGAAATTTTGGGATCTCGGATCCGCATTAACTCAGTAGAAAGCAGCTCATGAAGTATTGCTTCAAATATTATACATAGGTAAGTTAACTTCACTGTCAAACTCAGGAGAGTTGGATTGCAGATCATACGCAATTCGCTGAATATTATAATAAAACGATACTATACTAGTTTAAAGGATTTCATATTCGTGTATACACCCTGAAATGCCACTAGCTGTGGATTTCGGATTCCTTTGTAAAGCTCCAAGGCGCAGGCATCACTCATGCGAAGCTGGCAACAATGGCAGCAGAGCTATCCTACTGTTCAAGCTTCAAGGTAGCATATTTGGATAACAGCTCCTGCATGAAATTGGTTAACTGATGTTTAGAGATAATTTCAATTATCTTAGTTATCATGAACTTAGCATGCAAATTGAAGAGTACCTGATCTTCAGCTTCCATCCCCTCGGCGTTTTGCTTCTGAGCCCACTTTGCATTTCTTTCCAGCAAAACATATTTCATCACCTGCAACAAAAACCAAATCAGTGTAGGATCAAATCAGTTTACCGAACTGCTGAGAAGCGTTTTCCTTTTGTCATCCTATGTGCAATTCATGATGTTACGAGACTGAGACTGTACATCCAGTAATTTTGTTTTGGTGGTCGGGGATAGGTAGAACTCTGCTCTGGCTTCCTCCTGGTTCAAGCACCGATCAACCTGAAAAAAATAGAAAGAGAACGAATTATAGGTTGTTACATAAACATAGAATTGACTTCTTTGGGATGCCAAAGTTTCAAGCATTACTGACCTTCCGCAGGTAATTGGAGAAGGAATCACCCCAAAACCACCACTCCAAAGATAGCTGAGAGTAGTAAGCAGCGGCTTCTGCTAGCATTATCTGCTCCAGTTTTTCATAATAGTTGGTGGTTCCATTCCCTCCAACCTCTAAAAAGAAATCAAGTACCCTCTTTAGTAGGTTCCGATCAATCTGCCCCCCTTCACGCTCTTGAATGATCTGCCCGTAAAGTCATATGCAGGGTTAAACCAACCTCAGAAAGAAGACAACCCATTATGAAACAACCAGTGAATGCTAACTGACCAGCCTCATCATTGCTTCCTGCAATTTACTGAATAGCTCATCACAGACCTGAAAATAAGATTGGATATGATGCTCAGCCAAATAGTGTAAGAGAACAGAAGCAAGAATAAGAACTAAACTACTTCATGTAGTTACTTACCAAATTGCAGAAGTAATATCTCATGGAGTCAGCAGGTGATGGATGTCTTTTCCTACGGATGTAGAAATTATCCAGGTCTGCAAAGCTTTTTGACAATTCCTTATACTCCAGCCATAATCGCGTGATTTCTGTTAAAAGTTCTATACCATGTTTGCCCACTAACACTGGAAGTACCTAAAAGAGCATGCAAGGATGGAAAACAACGGGATGTGTTCATTATTATATTCATTGCACTTTGACAAAGATGAATGCAAAAGAAATTGAAACCCTTCTCAACTGCCACGTCTCATTTCTCCACTTTTGTAAATTACAAAGACCACCAATCTAGACTAAGCTAGATAGCTAGAGAAAACAAAATTGGGTATGCATAATCATGAGTAAAGCATCTTGCAAAATTATCCTATGCAATAAGTTATAAACAAGAGAGCATGTCCTAGTGAGAGTTTCTCATACTTTGACATTCTTAGCCAACACATTTAAGATACATGAGAGCCAATTCTACCAGAGAAATTATGCAGAAGCGAAGAAACTGACAGAATTATTGATTATATATGGTAGAAATCTCACCCTTTCTTGAATTATCTCACTTAAACAGTTCGTATACTCCTCATAAACCAGGCTGCAAGAGTCCCCACGCTTCCTTGTGCACAAATTGCATACACACCTATCACAAGTGTTAAGGATATGCCCATTCTCGGCAACTAAAATCACATTCAGGAATATTGATTTATCTCGTCAAATAGAAAAAAAAAATCAAGATATCAAACTTCGACATGTAAGTAAACCATATTGCAGGATACTCATAAGCAATCATTTTTTCCGCAGGTGTAAATGGAATCACAGGGTGTCCGTCCATAATCATGTTCTTCTTCGTAATTACATCATCTATCTTCTTTAGCTTTTCATTCAACATCGTGTCAGCATCCATCTTCATTTAGCTGCAGTCGAAAACATTTAAAATTGTAATGATCGCAGTTCAAAATCAAAGAAAGAGATAGCATGCATATCTGTATTGCACACTCATCCGACTATTTCTCATTATCCTTTTAAAAATAGAATTTCTAAAGTCTACAATAGCATCCAAAACCCTTTGAACAGACTAGAAAGTTTCTGGCGTTGACAATTAAACTTTATACCAAACAAACTACATCCAAGGTCCTGTTCTAATTAAGACCTGAAAAGGGAGTACACTTGTAGCGAAAAATATCAAGAGACTACTGCCATAGGAGACAGTATACAAGCACACATTCCAGAACTAATTCAAGATTCAATCAATATCCATAAAGCATGAAACTTTAGGTGACCCCATATACCAAAAAACATACAACCAGCAGTATCAAGCATGTTTGGAGAGATTAATAATTGGACATTCGCAGCCAGACAGAAAAATCGCAAAAAAATACTCAAAGCATGGAAATTTACATCACCCCACGTGCCCCAACACAGAAAGAAACACTATCAAGCAGGTTGGAAATCTTAAGAGATTACAAATTAGAAACTAATTTCTTTTCCTACGTTGCACGCAAAACCCCATCACAAATTTTGCACCTTTTGACCATCAAAATTACAAATTGTAATTGTAATAATATTCACCAAAACCCACGTGATCAATGGCCAAAAACAATTAAAATACGTTCAAGAACTACCTGGTTAAGCAAAAGAGTGAAACAAGAATCAAATGCAGCAGAGAGAGAGGAAGTGAAGAAAAAAGTGGGGTTTGCATTATACTTATAGGGAAAGCAGCTTGCAGGGGAAGTTGAAGGGAAAGGTGGGGCTTGCATATACTTGTAAGGAGAAGTCACCTTGCAGTGAAAGTTGATAGGACATAGGTCCATAGACCATAGGCTGTTGTTTCTTATGTAATAATTGTTATCCTTTTTAAAAATATTTTTATTTTAAAATATATTAAAATAATATTTTTTTTAATTTTTAATATTATTATATTAAAATTATATTAAAAAAATGTTAATTTGATATTTTTTCATATACAAAATAATTAAAAAAATAATTTAAATTAATTTAAATAAAATTCAATAAAGCATAAATAATGATAACTATAATTATAAAAAACTACTTAAATTCATTTGATTCAAGATTCAGATTGAGAATTAAGTGGTTTAATATGCAAATTAATTTATAAATTATGATTTAAAAAATAAAAATATAAAATGATGTTATTTTAAATATTTTTCTAAACAATTTTATTTTAATTATATATATATATATAAAACAATTCAATTAAAAATTAAAAATTGATGGGTCAATGAATTACTAGATTGGCAAGTCAGACAAAGTAAATTTTTATAACTATGATAGTAAAGGCTAAGTTGCTTAGTGAAAAATGGTACTAAAATATAATATGTGTTTAGGAATGTGGTAATTTTTATTTTTGTGTGTGTTTTAAAAGTGCATTTCATTTGAAAAGAAAAACAAATAGCAAATTGATATTTTTTAGTGTTTTTTTATAATTTTAATGTATTGATGTCAAAAATAAATAAATAAATCTGAAATTTTTTTTTATGTATTTTCAAGCAAAAACTATTTTAAAAAAAATATTTTACATCACAATACCAAACATACATGATTCAAATTGAGGACTAAGTGGTTTCAACCATAGATTAATTTATAAATTATGATTTAAAAAATAAAAATATGAAATGATGCTGTTTTAAATATTTTTCAAAACAATGTTATTTTAATTATATATATATATATATATATATATATATATATATATATATAAACAATTCTAGTTAAACTTGATGTAAACCATATATTGGGTTAATAAATTACTAGATTAACAAATCAAGCAAAATCAAGTTTTATAACTATGGTTGTAAATGCCAAGTTGTTTGGTGAAAAGTGGCACTAAAATATTATGAGTATTTGAAAGTATTTTATCTTTTATTTTTATATGTGTTTTAAAAGTGCATCTCATTAGAAAAAAATATTAAATTAATGTGCTTTTTGTTTTTTTTATAATTTTAATGTCTTGATGTCAGAAATAAATAAAAAATCTTAAAAAATTATTTAATATATTTTAAAATAAAAATTATTTTTTAAAAATATTTTAAGTACCATACACATTTATAATGAATACTACAAACAACTTCCTCTTTGTGCCTTTGACTTGAGGTTGAAATATTTAAAAGACATATTATACTGTAATTTAAAATGCGTGAATTTTTTTTACTATAGAGGCAATTATTGTTTATGCACACATAAATCACTATGGATAGCATTGTTCTGACTATGCATTTATTAAAATATTATTTTGGTTCTTAAAGTTTTTTCTCCATGATTTAGTTTTAATTAAAGGCCAATAGATTGTAATTTTTTATTAAAAGGTGGGGTTGAAAGAAGAGGGACTAGAATGAAAAAGGTGTTAAACACGGATAGTATGCCATAAGTTTCAATAACAAATACACTTTGATCCTCAAACTTTAAAAATAATATAAATTATACAATTTTAGTACCTCAATATTTTTCAAGTTTAATTTTTATACAAAAATTTTATTATTTTTTTGTCCCTTACTAGACAGACAAGAGAAAAAGGTCGCTGGATTATAGAAGTAGTGAGAGAAAAATATTGTTGATGCCGATTTAGATCATCAAAACAGTCAATATTTATATCAAATGGTTCCAATTGATGAAGAGAATTTATATTAAGTATTTTTTTGCCCTAAAAGTCCTTGAAAAGACATATACGAGCTCAATTTGAATTTTGGTTTCTAGTTTATTTTAGTTTTTGGGGTGGTTTTTTTTTCCCAAACCATGGATAAGTTTATCACAATTTTAATGTTTTCTAGGTTTTTTTTCAAGCCACCTGCCCTAAATGAAGCAAAAAAATAAAAATAAAGACCCAATCAAATAAAAATAAAGACCCAATCGATCCATCCTTCCAGGGCAAGTCCAGGCACGAGCCTTGAAGAAATGGGCTAGTTAGGCCCAACAATACCTGGTTTTTTTTATTTTTTAATTAATGATTTTTACTTTATTTGTATTTATATTAATCTTCTTTATTTTATTTTATTTAAAAAATCTCTTTTAAATTAGTTAAAAAACAAGTGTTTTGAAAGAAAAAAAAAGTTGAAGCCAAATTTTCCAATCATTAGAATATTTTTTTTCAAGTTACCCTACCCCAAATGCAGCAAAAACATTAAGGCCCAGTCGCCCCATTTTTCAACACACGTCCAGGCACGAGCCTTTAAAAAATAAGCCAGACAAGCTAGCTTGATACAAAAACGCCTGGTCTTTTCTGTTTTTTTAATTAATATTTTTTTTATTTCAATATTTTTTATTTTATTTGTATTTAGATTAGTAATTTTTTTTTTTTTTTTTTGTTTTGAAAGCTTCTTTTAAATAACAATTATTTTTTAGTTATATATATAATTATTGAAAAAAAATTCTTATTCATCTAAAATTTTTTATAATTTTTTTTAATATTTTGTATATATGAACTTTGTGTTGAAGAAGGGAAAAAATTTATTTGCAGATAATATATTGCATAATATTTTTTTATTTAAATAATTAATATGTATTTATTTATATTATCATTTAATTAAATAAAAAATCATTTAACTAAATTTTTTTTTATATAAACAAGTTAAACCATTTTTATATAACATTCTACAGGAATTTTTGTGCTGGAAAACCTCCCAGCATGTAATCTAGGGAGATTTGTCTTAACCATATCCTATCAGTAAAGTTTTGGGATCTAGGATCCCTGCCACATTAACATCAGAGTGTTTAGAATTGTTGTTTAGCGTATTTTTTAAAGTAATCTTATTTTAAAATATATTAAAATAATATTTCTTAAAATGTTTAGCAAACATATAAAAAAAACTAAAAAGTATTATTTTAGAAAATAAATTTTTTTAAAAAATACGGTTCAACTTTATCTCAGCGGCACACCACAATACAAACACACATTACTCGGTAGAATGCAACTACAAAAGTTATATAGACAAGTTAATCCATTTAACTGACTTCATTGTCACACTCAGGAGAGTTGGATTGCAGATCATACGCAATTCATGCTGCTGAATATTATAACAGAACGATAGTATACTAGTTTAAAGGATTTCATATTCGTATATACACCCTGAAATGCCACCAGCTGTGGATTTCGGATTCCTTTGTAAAGCTCCAAGGCGCAGGCATCACTCATGCGAAGCTGGCAACAATGGCAGCAGAGCTGTCCTACTATTCAAGCTTCAAGCTAGCATATTTGGATAACAGCTCCTGCAAGAAATTGGTTAACTGATGTTTAGAGACAATTTCAATTATCTTAATCATCATGAACTTGATGTGGAAATTGAAGAATACCTGATCTTCAGCTGCTATCCCCTCGGCGATACGCTTCTGAGCCCACTTCTCTGCATTTCTTTCCAGCATAACATATTTCATCACCTGCAACGAAGAACAAATCAGTGCAGGATCATATCAGGATGCCAAACATGTAATAAAACAGCATCCATGGTGTTATAAACTGAGATACAGAACACTTTACATCCAGTATTTTTGTTTTGGTGGTCGGGGATGGGTAGAGCTCTGCTCTGGCTTCCTCCTGGTTCAAGCACCAATCAACCTGAAACAACAGAAGGAGAATGATTTATAGATAACAGGTTGTCACATAAACAAAGAACTGGCTTCTTTGGGATGCCAAAGTCTCAAGCATCACTGACCTTCCGCAGGTAGTTGGAAAAGGAATCGCCCCAGAACCAGCGCTCCAGAGATAGCTGAGAGTAGTAGGCAGCAACTTCTGCTAGCATTATCTGCTCGAGTTTTTCATAACAGTTGACGGTTCCTTTTTCCCCCACCTCAAAAAGCAAACAAGATACAGTCTTTAGGAGGTTCCGATCAATCTGCCCCCCGTCACGCTCTTGAATGATCTGCCCAGAACGTCATATACAGAGTTAAACCCACCTCAGAAAGAAGACAAACCATTACGAAACAACCAGTCAATGCTAACTGACCAGCCTCATCATTGCTTCCTGCAATTTACTGAATAGCCTATCACAGACCTGAAAATATGATTGGATGTGATGTTCAGTAAAATAGCGTAAGAGCACGTAAGCAGGAATAAGAACTAAACTGCTTCATAAAAGTAGTGGAAAATGATTTTCATAGAAAATAGATTTATGAAAGGGAAATTACTTTGTAATATTTGGTAATATTATAAAATATAAATTGAAAAATATTTTTAAAAGTTTGATAATATTATGAAAAATAAACTAAAAAATAAATTCAATTTTATAAATTATTTTAAATTATATAAATAACAATTAAAAAATGAGAATTAAATCTTATCTATAAAAAAGTTAAAAATAGTGAAATTAAAAAACATCTAATTTTATAAATTATTTTAAACAAAATAAATAGAAACAGATAAAATCTAATAAATAAAAAAATTCTAATTAAAAAAAATAACAATAAAAAACATGAAAATGAAAACTAAGTATAAAATTCAAATTAATAAAATAATTTTTTTTATATATCTATAAAAAAATTTAATGATAAAATTTGATACAATAAAAAAAAATATAAAATGATATTTTTAAATTTTTAATAATTTTTGAAAAATATATTCCATCAAAGATAAAAATAAAACATTTTATAAAAATAAAGTATAGTTCAGGGGCTAGTTACTTACCAGAGTGCAGAAGTGATATCTCATGGAGTCAGCAAGTGATAGGAGTCCTCTCCTAGGGATGTAGTACCTATCCAGGTATGCAAAGATTTTTGACAAAAAGCTTGCAAATTCCTCATACTCCGACCATAATCGCATGACTTCTGTTAAAAGCTCTGTGCCATGTTTGTCCATTAACACTGGAAGTGCCTGAAAGAGCATTCAAGGATGAAAAACAAAGGGATGTCTTAATTATTATGTTCATTGCACTTTGACAGAGGTGAAAAGGAACAGATATTGAGACCCTTCTCAACTGCCACGTCTCATCTCTCCAGTTATGTGAAAACAAAATTGGGAATGCATAATCATGAACAAAGCGAGAGTTTCTCATGCTTCGATATTCTTAGCCAACACGTTTTGGATTCATGAGAGCCAATTCTACCAGAGAAATTTTGCAGAAGAGAAGCGAACTGACAGTTAATTGATTATACCGAGGAAATCTCACCCTTTCTTGAATTCTCTCGGTTAAACAGTTCGTGTACTTCTCATAAACCAGGATGCTGTAGTCTCGCCGCGGCCGATTGCACAAAGTGAATACAGAGCTACCACAAGCATTAAGGATATGCGAATTCTCAACAACTCAAATCACGTTCAGGAATATTGATTTATCTCGTCAAGTAGTAAAAGAAAAACAAGAAATCAAACTTTGACATGCAAGTAAAAACCATGTTGCAGGATACTCGTAAGCGTTCATTTTTTCCGCAGGTGTTATTGGAACCTCAGGGTGACAATCCATTTTCGTCTTCTTCTTCGTAATTGCATCATCTATCATCTTTAGCTTCTCATTCAACATCATGTCAACATCCATCTTGGCTTAGCTGCAGTCCAAAATATCCAACAGTGTAACGATTGCAGTTCAAAATCAAAGAAAGAGAAAACATGCATCTGTATTGCACACCCATCAGACTATATATTTCTCGTTTTCCTTTCAAAAACAGAATTTCTAAAGTCTACAGTAGCATCCAAAACCCTTTGAGCACACTAGAAAGTTCGTGGTGTTGGCAATTAAAACATCCAAGGAAATGTTCTAATTAAGACCTGAAAAGGGAGTCCACTTGTGAAGAGACTACAGCCATAGGAGACAGTATACAAGCAAACATCCCAGAAGGTCTAATTCAAGAATCAATATCCATAAAGCAAGAAACTTTAGTTGATCCCATGTGCCAAAAACACACAACCAGCAGTGTCGAGCTTGTTTGGAGAGATTAATGATTGGACATTCACAGCCAGACAGAAAAATCACAAAAAATACTCATAAAACATGGAAATTTACATCACCTCACGTGCCCCTACACAGAAAGAAACACTATCAAGCTGGTTGGAAATCTTGAGGGTTTATAAATTAGAAACCAATTTTTTCCCCTACATTGCATGCAAAACCCCAACACAAATTCTGCACCTTATCACCATCAAAACTACAAATTGTAACATTCACTAAAACCCATGTGATCAATGGCCAAAAACAATTAAAATACGGTCAAGAGCTACCTGGTTAAGCAAAGGAGTGAAACGAGAATCGGATACAGCGGAGAGGAGAGGTGAAGGGAAAGGTGAGGCTTGCATATACTTATAGGCGAAGGCAGCTTGCAGGGGAAGCTGAAGGGAAAGGTGGGGCTTGCATTTACTTGTAGGTGAAGGCAGCTTGCAGGGGAAGTTGAAGGGAAAGATGGAGAAGTCAGCTTGCAGAGTAAGTTGATGGGACATAGGTCATAGACAATTGACTTCAGTCTTTGATCGGTGATAGGTGCACATGTTTTTTTTTTTAAAAAAAATACATTAAAAAACATGTGCACTTATCACGAACTAACACTAATGTCAATATAGCCTATTAAAATTATGAAAAATCTAAAAACAACATCAACAATTTTTTTCAAATAAAAAATAATTTTAAATACATTTTAAAAAATAATGTGAACCGATTCGAGTAAGCCTCAACAAAGCATATATGATAACCATGGTTGTAAGATGCAACCTGTCGATCAAGATTCAAATTAAGAATTTGTAAGCTAATTTATACATTATTATTTTAAAAAATAAAAACATTAAATGACATTGTTTTAAATATTTTTAAATGATGTTATTTTAATTAAAAAAACTAATTCAAGTAAAATTTGACATAAACAATACTTTGAGTCAGTGAATCAATGATAAATAATAAGTTGTTTGGTGAAAAGTACTAATAAAATGCAATGAATATTGCAAATGACTTTCCCTTTTGGTTCTTGTTTTGGGGAATTTGATAGCTTAAAATTACTTTTCGAAAATACATCTGGTATAAAAAAATATTATATTAATATTTTTTAATGTTTTAATATACTTGTTTGATTTTAAAAAAATATATAAAATATTATTTTGATATATTTTCAGTGAAAAAAACATTTATATTATTGTATCAAAATATATATATATATATATATATATATATATATATATAGTATTTTGAGTTCATAATAATAATTATTTTTTAGTATAAAATATATTTCTTTGATTTTTTTTAGGTTAAAAAACTGATCCGACTTTCATGACAATAAAAGCTAATGAAATGGTATAAACTACAAGTATGTGGATTAGTTTGTTAGTGTTGATAATGATTTTAGTTCATGTTCTCATTGTTTTAGCACCCTTTTTAGAATATTTCGATATAAGAAATTTTAAGGAGTTTGTCTAATAATTAAGAAGGTATATTTTTTTCCCTGACTTATTAGATTTAAAATTTAGGGTTAATAAATAAAAAAAATATTAAATTCATCTGAGTTTATCGAGACAACACAAGAAATGTATCTTCTTTTTATTATTAAAATGAATGTACATATTAGTTTGTGCACATTTTGATTAATCCCACAAGCTTTAAAATTAACAAGCATATAAATTTCTAGTGATTTTAAAATTTTAGAACACAAACTAATAATTTTTAAAAAATAAATAATAATTAAATTAATTAAATTACATCTCAAAAAATCATTCAAAAAAGCTCATTTAGTTAACTTAATTTTTTACCGATATATATATATATATAGTCAAGAGTTAAGGGTAAAATCGAAACACTGAAGAATCTATAAGGACTAAAATAAGCTTACAAAGTTAACATTAGTAGTTTACCCTTGTGTTTGTTACAATTCTTATTAAATCACATAGCAGAAATCAAAATCAAGAGGACAACGAAAACATCAAATAATTCGAATATAAATTCTCACTGATCAAAGAACAAGTAACACGACACGCTGATCACTAAGACAGGGTTACCGAGTCACCCATGGCCGATTTCCAATCCTCAAGTCACAAAGCCAAGTGGATCTTCACCCCTCAACAGTTGGTAACTTAACGCCTATCGCTTCCGCTACCAATTTTACAACACCACTCAATTCCATTTTCTGTTTGGTTTCCGAGAAAACGAAAGAGATTTTTTAAAATTTTCGATTTCTTTGTCTGTTAACTCTGTTTTCAGTTCCGTTTCTGCTAGTAATTGAATTCGAATTGAGAAAAATCAGTTCAGAGCGAGAGTTGTAGTTTAAGTTTGATTTTGAAATAGTTAAATAGGTTAGTTTAGGGATTTTTTTTTGTTCTAATTAGGATTTTGAGCTCTTTTTAGCACACATGAGAACCTTTGTTTTTAGTAGCTATACATGTTGGTGTTTGAAAGACTCAAAACTTTGTGCAGAAACAGGTAATGTGATGTTAATTGGTGTTAAATTAATTGCATTGTGTTTTCAATTCAGGCCGAGAAGTATAAAGCTACTAATAATAGAGCGAAACAAATGTTAGAGAAGGTATGATGCATTTTGCTCTGTTGCTTCATTGTTTTTTTTGCTACTGTTTGAATGGTCTTCCTTTTGATGGTTAATTGTGCCTTTTGTGTTGCTTAGTATGGAACGACAAGAATGAGAGTAGATGTTGATGGGTCATTGTCATATCCAGAACCTCAAGTTAACATGACAGAGAATGGTAATTTGTTTTGCTAATATGTTATTAATGTTGTGGCTTTAATCTTTTGTTTCAAATGCTGATGATGGTTTTTCCTTAACTTGTGTGGTTTTTTTTTTTTTTTTTAATGTTAGCTGATAAGCATTCTCGTTCAAAACCAATAAGTGTTGAGGAAGAACAATTTATGCGAGTATACTATGAGTATAAACTTCGAGAAGTGTGTAGTGCATTCTATTTTCCTCATAAAATTCAGGTGCTTTATTCTGTATCTAAGTTGTAAGGAAGATGTTTATTGCATTATTGCAATAATTGGGATTAGTGGCGCCTAATTGGGATTGGTTTATGTTTTGCAGGCAACTGCACTCCTATACTTTAAAAGGTTTTATCTTCAATGGTCAGTCATGGAGCATGATCCAAAACATGTAATGTGCGTTTTCTTTTTTCAAATCCCTTGTATCTAATCCAAATTGGGCCAATTCCCATGATTATTGGTTTATGCAATTCATTCAAGTTGGTAGAAATGCTTCAGGTTATCATCTGAAAACATGCCTAGACATGGATTAGAGTTCTATGGTGTACTAGATGTATTGTATACCACCCTTGTTTGATACTCGTTACTTGTTTCATGATACTATATTAAATGAGAAATGACTTCTTTGTGTGCACAGGTTAACCTGCATCTATGCAGCATGCAAGATAGAAGAAAATCATGTGTCTGCGGAGGAGCTTGGTAAGGGGATTTCACAGGATCATCAAATGATTCTCAATTACGAGATGATAGTTTATCAGGCATGGGTGTGGCTTATGTAATTTTGCTGTCCTAGCTATCTTTTACTTGTGTTTGTATTAATATGAACTTTATAGCGCAGAGTTTGGAATTTGATCTTATTGTCTATGCACCATATCGATCTGTTGAAGGTTTTGTTGCTGATATAGAGGCAAGTTTGACTAATCCTTCTGTTTTTGTGATTCCTCCAATTATCCAAAATGAATTTGCACCTTTTCATACCCCTTTATATCTATTTTTTGGAGAGCTACTGATTTTTAGTTTTGATCGAACAGGAATTCTGCCATCCAACAGATGAAAATATTGAAAAGCTGAAGGTAATTGCTGGTATTTGTTCATGTATGACTTGACAACATGTTTGAGTGCTGTCCTGTGTAATCATTGTAGATCTAGAAGAGAATTCTAGCAATTATTACCTTCAAATTGACAATTTGGAATAGCTGTGCATAATGCTTCCCTGATGCAGTGGATATGCAGGATCTTATTTGACATGGCTCTACAAAATTTCTTTTCTACCGTAGATTTACAAATAGGTAATCTGATAGACCAATATCTTGTAGGAAATTGCAGTGACAGAGGTTGACAAAATCATGCTCACTGACGCACCCGTTCTGTTCCCTCCTGGGCAGGTATCCTTCACTGTTGTATGGGTGTTTTTCCTGATTGACTTTGAAGATGGAATCTTTCTTTTAACATAATTATATTGAAAGAAAAGAACATGAAACTCACAGATAGGCAATGACCGATGATAAAGTAACCATCTTAAAGGCAGGGACAACATCCAACTGGAACTGAAAAACTTATGGAGATCAAAACAATTAACCCATATAAATATTCAGGAAAAAAACAAATTTCATCATATGATTTGACATAATAAATAGTTAGTGTTAACCAAAGATCTTTTGAAGATAGTAAATTCTTTATTGCATTATGATATCTTTAATGTATGGAAGCATGTCCTTTTAGAAATCTATTGTTTCAATGTGTCTTATAAGTTGAATGCTCAATTTATTGCCATGTTGTTGTTGCATGAATGCTAGAATGCTTTCTCTTATTAGTGTGAGTTGAAGTTATTTTGCTGTTGATATGTCTTTTAGTGATCCATGTATAATATGATCTCATTATCTCAATCATAAATTTGGCACAGTTGGCATTGGCTGCTCTGCAGAGTGCAAATGAGGTGCATAGAGTTCTTGATTTTGAGAGGTTTGAATTGTGATAACCACTCTCTCTCTCTTGATGACCAGTATCAAGCTCAACTCTTGCTCTTGGCCAAAGTATAGTTGCTGAAGTAATGATTTTTATGGCATCCTACTTTGCAGATATCTCGAGAGTGTCCTCTCTCGTCAGAATTCTGCACACATGATTTCAGAGATCAGTGAATCTCTACATGCTGTCGAGAAATGGGTATGAATCTTTGAAATTGCAGCTTGAATTTGTTGGAAACTTCTTTTGCATCACCCTGTTGGTGATACACAGATTGGGAGAATCAATGAAATGATAATTCCGTGTTTGGTGGATGCAATTCAACTCTAGAGAATGAAGTCCCTTTGCATCTAATTGTTATTATTATTTTTTTACATGCAGGTGAGGAAATACAGTTTCCCTACGGATAAGGATATGAAGCACATAAATCGGAAGCTGAAATCATGCTGGGGTCATAACTCACACGATGAGTATGTCTTTCACACTCACAAATACTCACAACTATTGGTAGTTAAATATCTTACAGATTCTTTCTATTTTCATTTTTCCACTGATGTTTGACTGTTTGGCAGCAATAAGAAAAGGGAGAAGAAATCAAAGCACAAGTCCCATAAGAGTTCGAATGAAATGCAAAATGGCCCAGGACTGACTTAATTGTATGTTGCTCCTTGTTCACAAGTGTTTCCTACCTTATTTAAGCGATTTACTAACTTGGTTTTTGCTTCCCAGATTTTTGTTGGAGATTATATTTATGTACCTATTTGGATGACATCAGTCGATTAATATCTTATGGAATTACAGAAGGTCCTTGTACTTTAATTTGTCATATCTTGATTTGTGCCTGGAAAGTTGAAAATCGCAATAGGGGCTGAATTTTCTAATTTGCCATTGTACCGATTTTATGAATGGACCCCAAAATTTCTTTTTTTCACTATGAAAATTTCTTTTTTTCACTGTTAAAATTTCTCTCCTAATCCAGAACTCAATCTGACAGCAAACGATTGAAAGGTTTTTTGGAGGGGAGATACTCATGCCAGTATAAGATACATGTTAATATTTTCATTTATTATTATTGGTTATGAGTATGTTTTATATATAATGATTAGTTGCATGCCCAAAACGTATCTCATATATATATATATATATATATATATATATATATTTCTGTGAAATATTTCTCAAGACTGAAATTTATTTCAGGATCCCAGGGTAATCAATTTTGCAGAGCCATCAACTTTGAAACGAATTTAATGGATTAGGTACAATAATCCTTGAGGTATCATCATTGCTGTATCGAAAATGTTCTAATTGTCAAAAGGGAAATTCCTGAACTGAGTGTGATAGCATGAACAAAATGATCGTTGTGGTTTATGGTAAATCCTGATGAGTGTGATAGCAATCCATCAACCATGGAAAGCAGAACGTTTGCAACCGGAGTGTAGGGGGCCTGGATCATGGTTATATAACTGGATTTTTGGCATAAGGCTCGGATGGGTAGCTCGAACCAATTCAAAATTGTATCAAGATGTTGATTGGGTCGATCAGATTTATTTCGGTTCTGTACGAAACTTATCCCTTGATATCGGCAACCTGGACCAATTTTCAACCCCGGCGAAGTTTAATAACACATCGGAGCCTTGCTTTCAGGTGTCTTGTCTAGATTTGGGCTTTCACAACTGCTCTATTACACTGCCCTCAGGGTGTTCTTGCAAGGCAAAAAGATGACACTTGCCCTTCAAAACACTTGGTAAACAAGTCAGTATTTACACAAACTGCACCTTTTTCCTTCAACAACGCTCACAAAATAGGATTACAGAGTATCATAAGATTTTCACTCCCCTCAAATCTTCTTTTTATCCACCCAGTATATCACCTCAGGTGAGTCAAATTCAACAGTCATTTGCCATTCATTCGAGCCTTTTCAAGAAACAAATAAATCCACAGCCTTCTCATGTCCGGAGAGGAATCCAGCTGAGTTGTTCATCATCGTGGATACCATAGATGGGTTCGATCCAAGCACAATTTTGGAACTCTCTTGTACCCTAGCAAGTTTCCTATGCAGTCATTCCAGAAGGTCTGAAACTTGCTTGTAAGAAGATTATGGTGCCATCCTTTGTTTTGACTCTTGGAAAATATGAAATATGTTTCCAATCCTGGAACTTGTGACCTTTTTTTTGTAGATGTGGATAGTGATGTAGCTCGACTCGGAAAGAGCATGCCAAGTCTTCAGTTTTCTTCCAAGCCATGTTTTAAGATAGTTACTTTTATATTTATGTTCCTGATTAATGAAAAATTAATCAAGGAGGATGATGCATCTGTTCAACAACTAAGATGTTTAGAGGTTTGTCGTCCAAATTACAAGGGCTGGTATGGATGTTTTGGCATTTGTAAACCTGAACCAAATGATGCCCGTAATTTGTTAATACATAAGATCATTGAAAGCTTAGGTATTCATAAAGAGATGCTTTAATCCACCAACATAAACTGCTTAACATTTGGGTAAACTTACAGCTGACTTCTAATCAAACACTCCAAATATAGAATATAGAACCATTAAAGTTTAGGGTATCCACTAAACTACGAAGTTATTAAATTTGGCTAGCTAATGATCGAATTCATGGGTTGAGAGAGTCATCTAGATTGATCTTATGATATCGTTTCAAGATTATTATTTTTTAAAGTCAAACTAGATTTTGATCCGGTTAACTAGGTTATGAGTTGATCTGTCAGGTTTGACTAGATCAATTTCTATCTAGTTTAATTTAAAATAGAAGTTAGTTCTCATGTTGGTAAGTTACAAGATTAACTTGTTAGAAAATAATATAAATTATAATTTGAAATCTCACCTAATAGTTTAAATTTTTAAGCTGAGATGATTTTTTAATATGATATCAGAACCTTATTAATCAAACTAAATTTTATTGTTCTCGTCTAAATTATATCGAAATCAATAACTTAACTTCTAATTTAAAATGATTATTTGACATGATTTACTTAAATTTTTAATTTAAAATAATTATTTGACAGGACTTGAGCCATTAAGTTTAATAGAAGTGCTAAATTAAGGTTTGAGGCCATGAGAAAGATTTGGGCTGCAATGAATATGATACTTGAAATGCTGTAACGTAGATTTTTGAAACAATTGGGTAAACAATAAGCTCCATCATATCATATGAACACTATACTTTTCCACTGTCATTTTACAACATCTGAAGCAGGACAAATCCCACTTTCTGCTATTATTACGAATGAAATGAGAGACTCATGAGAATGATAATACACAGTATACAGCTGTTCTTCTCCCTACTTCATCTTCCCTGTATATACAAGTTGAACCAAAAAAAAAAAAAAGAATCAAGGAGTGTTTTTGTAGTTTCTGCACTATAATTGCATGCCACCAAATGTAAGGCTTAGGCACTGGGGCACAGCAGCCAGCTCAATCTTCTTGACCCCTTTGGAATTCATGGCCAAAGACGAGGGGCGAGAAGTTCAAAAGAAAGATCCACACGAAAACACACATTCAATCTACAGCCTGCAAGCTTCACCCCACCACATGTTCTGATTGAAGATTGTCGATTCAGACATTCGTTTCAACATTAGTAGCCAAACTTCCTGACGAGCGAGTCCTGATGAATGCTGGTTTAATTACAGTCCAATCCACATTCCTCCAGAAGTGGACCATTGGACTTGGCCAAGAATGGATCGATCCGAACCCACAAAAGGGAGAAGATTGAAGCAAGCAAAATTGACCAGACAATAATGATTGTGGGAGTTCTGTTCTGTCGGCCGAGTAAACCTTTAAGGAAAGGGTACAGGTGAACTATCACCCAGAATGCAAAGAAAAGCTTACCAAACAAAGGCCCCCATGACTCATAGCCATTGTTTATAGCATTTGAGACACCAGCCACGACTCCAACCAGGTTTATTATCAGCAATGTTGTAGGTGGGATGAGCAACGTGGTCCACTTAAATGCGTACAGCTCTGAGAACTCGTCGTCATCTCCTCCTTTAGACGTCACGGTGAAGTTCGTATCAACACCAGCTAGAACCTTTAAAAGCCCCTGGAATACTGCAAATAGATGCGCTGATACCCCTCCAATCACCCAAAATTGCTCGTTTCTCCACCATTCTTCGATACCAACTCCACTCCATCTCATTTCCAGAATACTTGTTGCGAAAATACAAATGAAAAGAGACAGAAACCACAAGCTGGCAGCATTGCTGAGCTGCAAGTTGAACAAAAGATTAGATTAATATATAAATCTAACACACAAACTTAACAGTTTATGCTCGTACTGTACGTGTTTCACATAGTTTCCTGTGGCTATAAATGGCATACCTCTGGAGTGATAAATTTCCCGGTAAGCAAGCACACTGCAGGAAGAGTACAATATGCCAGTAGAGGAATAGATGTCAAAGGATAAACGGTAGCGTTTATGTAAGACAGACGCTCCAACCACTTCAACCCCCCTCCATATCCATACCAAAGAGGACAGTGCCTGCTCAAAAATATCTCAACAGATCCAAGAGCCCATCGAAGGACCTGGTGTAGACGATCAGAAAGATTAATGGGCGCCGAACCTTTAAATGCTGGCCTAGCAGGAATGCAATATATTGATCTCCATCCATGACAATGCATTTTAAAGCCTGTCAATATATCCTCCGTAACTGAACCATAAATCCACCCTACCTGGGGAACAGAAGCAAATTTATGATTAGCGAAAGGTCCGAACCCCACAAAAAAAATCTAAACATTCCTTTTACCTCTTTGCCCCATTCTGTTTTATCTTCGTAGCCACAGCTAATGACATGGATGGCTTCTTTGAGCAGGGATGCAGGGCTGGCACTTTTCAGTGTGCCGCCATCCTCTAGTAGGGTAGATGCTACGAACACCGAAGATTGTCCAAACTTATTTTCCAATTTCTTCTCAGATGTTACAGCCACGTTTTCGGTTTCAATTCCTGAATTCAAGCTTTTCCAGTTTAGAAGACAAAATTATCGATCCAACAGGATAATCATTCAGGGCCTCGAGCAGAGAAAAGAAACAAAATGAATCCAACAACAAAAATTAAGTGCTACGAAAAGCTTGTTTGTAAAGGATATTCTTTCTTTTCCATCACTTTGACATGTAGAAAAAAATATTGGCAATCTTAAGGAAATTGATCAGCATATAAAATACCAAAGTGGGAAATCATAGCCAAGTTCAGTAACATAAGATACGCAGCCCAAGTGGTTTTTTTAGCTCAATTTAAACCTCAATGGTGAAGGAAACTAGAACTATAATTAAAACAGGATTTGAGGAGTAAATAGTTATAAATGTTACCTTCAATGCCCTCTTCAATACCCTCCAAAGTACCCACAGGTGCAAATGTTCTAGAGTTCCTCTTCCTTAACTCGGACTTAGGTTTGTTTGTCTTCTTCTTTTTCCTTCCTGAACAAAAGCATCCACAGCACCACATAGGCAAGCAGTTGCATGTCCTCGTTGGTGGTTTCTTTGTTTTTGGAGCATCATAACCATAAAGCGCGTGCCTTCTGAAAACACATCCAGTCCCTACATATATAGGTCCTTGAATGCCATCCAAACCTTTCATATTGATCTGCAGTGATGGAGGAATTCTCCATTAGACAGACAAATTTCAGAAGCAATGAACAATCCAGAAGTTCTGATAAATGAATGCTTACATCAAAGAATACAGTGTTCCGGTTTGCATATCGATCATTCCTGTCAATGCCATCAAACCTCTGTGGGAACTGGACATAGCACACTCTCTTTCCAAGCAATGGATCCATCAAGAAACACATTGATTCTCTAAGAGCCTTACTGTTATTGATGTAGTGATCACAATCCAAATTCAAAAGATAACGTGCATTTGATAGCACGGCAGAGACCCTGACCTGTTCGACAGATGAGCACATGAATTCAAATAAAAGTTACATCCTGATTAACTTTCATATGAACATGTGAGAAATCCTAAATCCATTTTGAGTTACTCACCAAAGCATTCATGGCCCCAGCCTTTTTGTGGTGATTAAATCCAGGTCTCTTTTCTCTGGAAACATATACCAGACGTGGTAATTCATTTCCATCTGTGTCATGCCCTCCACTTTGGCCTAGGAAAACCTATGAAGCATTGAGAAAATTTGTTTATTCAAGAATTGAATCAATATCATAAGAGCATTAAACGAGGATCAATATTCACATACCTGAATCATTCCAGGGTGATCACGAACATTATTCCCAGGCCATGGAGTACCATCCTGCATCGTCCATCCATCTTCCGGGACCTTATGTGCCTTGGCAACCAAAGCGTTGATCCTAACCTTAAACTCTTCATACTCTCTCTGCAGTTGGAATAAGTAAAAGGGTCACTTTACAAACTGGAAAACAAAGATGAAAGGGGGGAGAGTGAGAAAGAGGCACAAGAAAATAAAATCTTTGATTGAAGCCTAATCACCTTCATTGCTCTTCTTTCCTTAACAAATGAAGCATCAACCTTATCTTTGAGATAATCTATCTTTTGAGCAAAATAGAACTCGGGTGCCCGAGGTTCAATGCTAAATTTCTTACAGAAGGGGACCCATTTCTTTGCAAATTCAGATGTTTCTGACAATGCCTCAAATGTCAGCATAGCAGCACCATCATCAGAAACATAACATGAAATCTTGTCAACAGGGTAATCCACTGCAAGAATGGACAGAACTGTGTTTGCAGTCACCAGAGGGGGCTCTTTTAATGGATCAACTGTACTTACGTATATGTCAACTGGAGAAAGCTGAGAAGGCTGGCCTTCCTTCTCATACCTGACAAACAAGTTAGGACCATGAGTTCATCTAATGTCTCGCCAATAGTTTAGTTGTAGGAACCAAAGCACAGGGCAGATTTCTTACCTCAGAGATAATCTATCCAGATAAGTTTCCCTGTCAATAGGTAGCCACTTTGGGAATTGATCAAGTATCCATGAAACAGCAAACCAAATCTCACAGATCACAGATATGAGCCACAACGCAAACGCATCATTCACAGGGTGTGTGACTCGATAATGGAAGAAGAACCCAAGAACTACGAGTCGAATAATGATGATCATTCGGTAAGGATTGATTTGACTGGACGGAATAGGCATCTTTCGCGATAGTGGTTGCCTTGCCTCATCCATTCTGATCCACAAGGAATAAATTTTATCTCCATAATCAGTAATGTTTAGGATATCTGAAACTTAATAATAAGCTAGGAGCAGGAATTCAAGCGGGAGAAGAGAAAGAAGAAACTAAGAGAAATTGCTACAGTCTATTACGGGTGTTTGACAGTGTGTTAGCAATTGCTTTTTAAATAGCTTTTCATGTCGAAATACATGCTAATAATATTTTTTTTTATTTTTTAAAAATTATTTTTGACATCAGTACATCAAAACGATCTAAAAAATACAAACCACACTCAATTTTAACAAAAAAAAAATTCAAATTTGTTGGAAACGCGGTTTGCACCGCGTTCTCAAACAGGCACTCGTGTTTAAAACTTATATACTTACAGTGAAAAATGCACTATTGTTTTCCATACAATTAAATTTCTTAAAAACTAGATTAAAGCTCTTAGGCATAAGGAGAGACACAGAAAAACAGAATTCGTGATTGCGCAATCGAATCATTTAGCAAAAAGAGAAACTAATGGTAAGTATAATAATCAGTAAATCATGCCAAGTAATCTGGAAATAAGAAGAATAAAAAAGCTTAAAGACAATTAATTATGCAAGGAATTATAAAGAAAGGTCGGTACTGAGGCGTACAATGGGAGATCGGGGTCATCATCATCATAGTCTCCATTTTCACGCTTCATTATCTGCAGTTTGTCCTGTTTTTGCTTCCAGCTCTCCATCCTTTCCTTCCAAGCAATACTTCCATAACCATAAGCAGCCAAGTCCTTGGAAGGATCCAACGATCGTGGTTGTGCTGCAGCAGCCAATCGCCCTTTTATTTACAAGAGAGAAAAGAAAGAAAGAAAGAAAGAAAAGCCAAGATCCCCCAATTTGCCTAAACAATTGGCTGAATAGGAATAATTACCAGGAAGAGAAGAATCTGAAAAGGGGAGGGGGTGAATCCTTTTCCCGTCACCACCGACCGGAGCCATGTATGAAGGGACCAAAGCATGTTGTTCAGGAGGAATGTCATCAACCTGCAAGTCATGAAGGGTTATTATTTCAGTACAAAGTTTGGAAAACCTTAAGACAGAACAGGAAGCAGAGCTAAGTACCATTTGACCATTAGTAAGGAGAGGGAATTGGGGCAAGGGATGATGAAGGTCGTGAGGCAAATCGGGATCATAGTGAAGCATAGATTCAGGTCCACCATGGTGCTGCATATCATGTCTGTTGCTATTCCTTCCATCGAAATTGAACTCATTTTCTAAATCATCAGTACCATCTTCTTCTTCATCCCCATGTACTCTTGCACATCCTTTGAGACGCTTGAATCTGGTCTTGCATTGAGGGCAGACTTGATTTCCTTCTTTACGCTCATACTCATAGCAAGTTCTACAGATGGGGAAGGCACACTCATTGCAGGCCACGAATAGCTCTCCATCCACTGTTAGCCCTACATCATCTCCACATATGTGGCATATCTGCCTACTCACTCTCTCTAACGATCTCGGCTGCAAACAAATAAACAAGAAAAATGTGGAATTAAGACAAGATAAGTTGACATAAGAAGAAGAAGAGTATTTTCAGAAAACTAGCTGCTTACAGCGAATTCTCCATCGCGACGGATAACAACAAGTTCATTCCTGTTGTGAGAGCCGGCCACCAAGCCTGCACTCACTTCCATTGCAGAATATGCCGGTCTCAGAGCAGTCGACAGCAATGTAACTTTTCCTTTTTTGTTCTTCTTTATTTATGATGCTAAAAGAGAGACAATCAAACTGCCACTCATCTTTCTTCCTTTCCCTTCTGTTTCAACAATCAACAATCAAGCAATTAATTCAAAACTCCCCCCTCGATCAAATCACAAACAAGTCTCCAAATTACTTCTCTTAATTTTATTCTATAAATAAATATCCTCAGGCACTTCAATTGATTGATTTACTAGTCCTAATACATGCCAAAGTTAAAGCAAAAAAGGTAAACTTCTCTACCACACAAAGGATCAACAATATCTTAGCTTGAGCTAAATCAAGAACACAAGTGGGAAAACCATGACTCTGCTCAAAATTAAAAACCCACATCAAGAAAACGAGTAACTTCCAAGAAAATGTTGAGACTTGTCAAGATTTTGATTCCTTGTCAAGACATGGTTTCAAGAAGTAGAAGTTCGGAAATTCTGTTCTGCTAAAACAAGAAACTTGGTGGGAAATGGAGGCCAGTTAGTTACCTTTTTCTTTTACTTAAAACAGTATAATTCCCATTTTCTTGCTGTCTTTGGAGATTTAAATTGAAAACCAAAAAGACAACAAGGACAAGACAAGGCAAAGGCTAGCCTTTATGGCCCTCTCAACTCCTCTATATCCTGTGGAAATGAGAGATATTTTTAAGCACACAGACAGCAACCTAGTGTGGGAGCCAGGGAGCTTTCCGAAGTAGTGTCGGTAAGGAGACGTGGATAATTTTTTTGGCGTAGAAAAGAGTAGTAATCAACGGTAACAACTAGATGGAGGAGTAGACAGTGATGCATTACCATGCAATGATACAGACATGCACCGACAGTCCTCTAAAGTGTCGAGTAAATTTAGAACATGGCTGGCTTGGTCTGGATCTACCTAAAGCTAAACAATCTTCTTCGTAGAATAAATAGTTCCATGAAGACTTTTTCTTGATTGGTCCTGCAATAAACAAGTCCTGCAACAACATTGATCAATCATTGGATTAGTTACAAATCAGTCCCCAATTTATATATATTCATTGACATATCGGTGTTTTTACCTTTAAGTCTTATCAATTTAGGAAAAACTTGATATACAAACAAATTCATGCATACTTCATCGCTTTTGACGTTATGTTGTGTTCAGTGATAGAGCGCTAAGGTAGTGTTTGTGCGTTTTAACTTGCATTTTGTCAAATTTTAAATTTTTTTTTTTTTACTAAAATTAAACGCGATTTTTACTTTTTGGATCGTTTTGATGTGCTGATGTTAAAAATAATTTTTAAAAAATAAAAAAAAATCATTGGCATATATTTCGGCACGAAAAGCTATTTGAAAAGCAACTGCTACCACACTACCAAACAAGCTCTTAAAGAAGAAAGTGTAAATATAACATTTAGCATTTCTTAAACATGTTATTATTAATATCATGATTTACGAAACTATATCTATGAGTGGTAAATAGGAAGAGTTATATAAAAAATAATTTTAATTAAAACTTTTATTTTATTTTTTCATGTCAATCATTGTATCATCATGTATTATTAATCAATCAATGTATTTCATTATACAAAAATAAAATAAAAAACATCAAATAAACATAATTTATTTTGTCAATGAATAAGAAAATTCAATTTAAGCATTTTTTTCATTGCCATAACAAAAAGTAGATCCTAGATGTCGTTTTGTTTTATTAGGTATACTCTACTCTGTTATGAAATCTGCAAATAAACTATAAACTACAACATATAAACTAACATCTGGACGAATACATTAATTAAGCAAAAAGACATCAAAGAGAAAGTAGCACAAATGCAATTTTTTTCATAGCCGTATACTTGTAATACAACACTATAATTAATATTATTACACAAGTAAAACAGTGACCAACCATGCCAAGGCTAGATGGATTAGAACCCTATATTCGCTCTATTTACCGAAAACAACTGATCTTCAACATCCTCTCCCTCTTCTTATTCATGCTACTGGTAAAAGAGATAGTCCGACGATATACATACATACATACATACATACATATATATTCCCTTAATCATTTGATCTCTCCTCCAGCTAACACCTTGGGCCCTCACTTCTCTCCATAATATCGTCGGACTTGGCACAGCAAAAGAAAAAATAAAATTCAACTACGGTTCATCTGAGGTGGCTTGATGCACTCAGCCCGACAGAAGGCTGTAGGTATCTTTAGCCGACCCCATTTTTAGTTAGAGAAAAATGATAATAAAGGGGTGGGAAAATATACAAGAGAGAGACATCCGGGATCTGTCCTGTGCATGCACTCACTGGAGGCCAGTGAGTCAACTTGATGACTCGAAGATGACAGTGCCTTACTTGTCATCAAGGGTAAAAGATTTTGTAAGTTTTCACTTGCGTTTGGTAGAAGTTTTAGAAAAATACTAATTGTTAATACCTAACTCCAAAAGGTGAGCTGGAGGCTTATTTTGCAGTCTTGTATATTGTTGTTAAATTATATATATATATAATTGCAGGGGTGATTCATGCAAATGACTTCATTGTCTCTTGTAATTGTTGGCTATATTCTATTTTGTTTTCAGAGCCTTTGGACATGTTTCGGGTTTGTCACCATGCTTAGTTAAACCTGAATTTTTAATGATTTGATTGATTTGGTCAAATTTAATACTAAATTAATACTTATATATTATTTTAAAAAATAAAATAATGTGATATCATTTTAATGAAATAAACAGCTAAGAAGACTAACATGATAACCTACAAGCTGATCCAATAATTCAAATATTTTTCAGACTAATCCCTAGACCTAATAATTAACTTGTTGATGAGTCGGAGTTTAATTTTTTTAAAGCACAATTTGAGGTTTATTGATCGCTCAAACAACCAGCACAGTCACCCATTCAGGCAACCATTGAGGTTGCCCGTTTAGGCAACCCGGCCTTGTGGGGCCCCTCGATTAACAATCAATCCACTTTTCTCTTTTTCTTATTTTTTTTCTTTAGCTAAGTGACTAACACCTTTATGTTTAATTCTATAAATCATCATATAATAATTTAACATGTAGCACACATTCTTGTGTGAAAGACATGTACTATATTTTGTCACTAATAATAATTTTTTTGCTACGCCTATTACTACCTTACATGAAGGCTAAATATTTTCTGTCATATTGACATGCTAACTTCTTCTTCAATCATGTACCAAGCACAAAACTCAAGTTAGCACTAACCAATGGGCCATTTTGATTGACTAGTGATATAACTTCCTCCTTCGTGAAGAAATTCTAAACTAAATGTACAAGTACACTTCGATTTCACCAAACAAATATCAACTTTAGACAAAGTTAGACATAGACTAAATCTAAAATCACTTACATCATACATTTATTTTTTTTCTATTCATTTTTTTTTCTCTTTTACAAATACTAACTTAAATATCGGAGAGTTCCATAAATTTTTCCAAGAACTCCTAGTTCACGGTTCAATTTCATAGCATACCATAAAAAGCATAAGAAGTTTTGTATAAATTTTTTTCATGATTTTATTAATGACATCATCTATAAAAATCGAATAAAAATCTAGTTTATTTTCTTTCACCTTTCCCCAAGAACTTTTTTCATAGCAAAACTCTAGTATAAAATTAAGATTTCAAGTTAGTAAATCAGGAATTAACTCGTTAAACCAAGCTAAATTTAATAACATTAAGTTTTATAAGTTTTATAGTGATTGCGCTGGCAGGCATTCCAAATCTTCTAATAAAAAAAAAAAATTACAATGATAACATTGACAATTATATTTCTTGACTTTGTTATTCAAAACGTGAGCTAGTTACCTTCTTTGCTAGTCGTACCACCATGAAAACATCGACAAGTCTACCATGTTGTGTCACCTCGAAGGTTACGAGTATATGTCCTTGAAGGGAAAGGATGCCCATAGCATCGTAATTATGGGTCAATAAAGGTTCAAACAAGCCTAAATCTAAGAACATGAACATGGATAGATAAATAGATAGATAGATAGCTATATATGTCGTGAGTTGTGATGGTTAATTATGGCAAAAACAAGGCTCATATATTGTTGGTTCTCGATTTTCATAAAACCTTCACGTATTTTTAGTTTTTAAAGTAAGATCTTATACTTGAAAAATCACAAGATTTTCATAAATAAATATTTTTATTTCCGGATTACAGGCACAAAAGAGAGGAGGGGAAGAATTCTGGCAATATATTTTTTTTATTCGGAAACTTGGGGGCCCAATAACATTCTTAAGAAACTCAATGGGCTAGAGGAAACAAAATAGATTTTACCGGTTGCATTTAAAAAAATATATAATTAATTTTTTCTTTCAAAAATATTAAGTTCAACTACAAAAAAAAGAAAAAAAAGAACATGGTTTCACCTACAAGTTAATCTGAAAAACCTATTATCTATAACTTAATTTAAACTAAGTTTAAAATTCAATTAAAAAAAATTAAAAGCTATTTATTATGGTTCTATAACTTAATTTAAACTAAGTTTAAAATTCAATTAAAAAAATATTAAAAGCTATTTATTATGTTGGGGGGGGGGGGGGAGCCTTCATTGCCCAGAGGCTTGGACCCACGAAACCCGCGGAAAGTTATGGCTAAATTGAATCATATTAAATAGTTATAAGGCTTTTGTGGCCTAATATTCGGGACTAGATATTCATTAATCTGAAAAAAGGCCTGCTTTGAGCCCAAATAAGTCCAGGCCCACGAATATCTCTCGTCCTCTGGATCCAGCCATTCAGCCCATATTGCCTTATGATTTTTATTTTTTATTATCATTTCTTAACTTTTCCCTTAGCAGCAAACGAGGGCAGGAAAAAAAAAAAGCAAGTTAAATTATTCATTTATTATTTTTAATCACAAGCAAAGCCATGCAATTCGGCCCGCTTTTGGGGTGTTTAGATAAAATTTTATTTTTTTAATTTATTTTTTATATTAATATACCAAAATAATTTGAAAATATAAAAAAAATCTAATTTTTTTTTATTTCAATTAACCTTTATTTGAATTGTATTAGGAGCTAAATTGATATTAATTAAATTATTAAATTTAATTTTTATAATTTTTTTAAATATAATATTTAAATTTAATGATTTGATTAATATTACCTATCTCAGTATTAAAAAAACCCTCAACACGAGTTAAGCTATTTATTTAATTATTTTTTTTAAATTGAATTAAATAAATATTTAATATTGTAGTAGTTTTATGGTTATAATTTAAAAAAAAATTATATTTATATTTTTTAAAAATTCAAGGTTTTACTATAACTCTAAAATTAAACAGTTTTTAAAGTTCTGATGAAAGTAAAAACGTTTTTAATTGTGGAGATAAATAAAATTTAAGTTTAATTAAGTATGAACAAATATTTATTAAAAAAACAAAATAAAAATTTAATTTTTTTATTGTAATTCTAATATTTCGTGTTAATATTTAATAAGTGGAAATCCCTTTTTTTAACTAACAAATACTTTTTTTTCTTTCTTTCAAAATGGCAATGCGCAAAAACCCAATAATCATGGAATTTAACTGAATCAATAAAACGATGTCGTTGCTACTTTCTCCTCGGAAATAACACTTCCCTTAACCCCTACAAGAACTGCTAAACCACAGAAGCTCACAAAAAATCACAGGAACTTCCACTGCAAAAGAAGCTTCAATGGCATCCTTGTTAGTCTCCATCAGTTTCCCTATGCCTCTCTTCGCCCCTAAATTCTCATTCAAGGTAAAAAAATCATTCATACCCATCTTCTTGTAAGCGACAATTGTTATATTTAACTTATCCTTCTTGAATTTCTGTCATTTTATTTCATTGAGTGATCCAATCATTGAACTTTCTTAATTGAAAGGCTCTTTATTTGAGCACTGTGAATTCTTGTTGCTATTCTTATGAAGCTGAGTAAATAATTTGGCGGGTTTTGTTTTTTTAAAGAGTGGTTTTTTTCATAAAGGAATGAACTTTATGGAGTAAAGTAGTGCTAGAGATGGTATTGTGAGGTTGGGATGTTTATAAATTTGTGGGGTAAGAGTTGTTTTATAGTTTGATTCAGTTGGTGTTTTGGATGTGATTTAGGAAAATTATGGGTTGTCATCTTGTAGGATTAGGAGTTTGGTCGTCCGTTTGTTTCCTTTAAAGGGTTCTGTGTATGATATGGATATGTTGTCTGAAAGTTTAGAGAGACTCTTTTTTTCGGCAAAAAAATTGATGGCTCTTTTGAAGGATACTATGAATGCGTATTGTGTGACAAGAGATGAGTTATTGTAGATTAATATTCCCATCAAATTCTTGGAATATAATGTTGCTAACCATTGGATACAAGTATTAGTTAGTTGTTAAATGAGAAAACAGCATTGAAAGTGAACAATGTGATCATATTTCCTTTGAGCTATATTATGATAGGGAGAGATATCTTGTAGAATAGTCCATATACAGACAAGTACTTGATGGTTCATTGCTGCACGAAAGTTTAGAGGAGATAAATGTTTTCACTTTAGAATTCAATTAAAAGATTTGAGATTGAACAACTTTTGGCATAGAATTGTGTAAAATTGTAGTTTTGTTATAGAAGCTGACTGGTGGATTAATCACACAGTCTGTGTTTTTAAATTGTTGCCACCTATTGGCCAGCATGAAAATACATTTTCAATTCTCTTGTTGAAAACTAATAATGAGTTCCTTTAACAGTTCTGGGGTAAATGACTATTTTACTTCTCTTCTTTAATTATGATAAGATCATATCGAACGTAAGAAACTAGACATGAAATTTGAAGTTCGTGTTTGTCTTAAAGTTTGGTTTGAACCAATAGTCAACATCATAGGTTAATTCATAGAAATGGTGACTTTTTGTATATATCTGGTTGCATGTTCAAGACTGTAACTGCTTGCAAAAAATGAGCCTATGTCAATGTAGAGTTGCTGTTCCATGGTGATGTAGATTCTTCCTGCCAACCACTAGTAATGGTTTATGCATAAAATCCATCACTTACCACATCATGAGTTGGTAACCTGTCCCCAACTATTATTATTTTGTATTATCACGTTGTGCTTCCCAAGTTCTTGACTTGAGTTAATAAGTTTTTGTTTTGATTTGGGACTGTTTTGTGACTGGTTTCTCAGGAATTACAACTAAGGAAATCAGCTGTTACTAGACTTTCAGGCCAAGCAACATCTGGGACAGGTATCTTAATTTCACGCCACCCACCAAAAAAGAGTTGAAGCAAGATGATTTATCATATTCAGTTGATAATTTTTACCATTTTTGCCTGTGATGGGAACATAAGCTTGTGAAAATAAGTAACTGTTATAGCATAACATGTTGAGTTGAATTAGAAGTGCACCATGGATTGTGGGTTTGTAAGAGTTAAATTATGTAATGAAAACTTCTATTTAAAGTCAAAAAAGAAGAGGAAAGGAAAAGGGAGAAGTTAACTGGTAATGCTAACAGATAATGCATAAGAAACGTGAAGACCTGCCTTCTACTTGCTCTCTTACATGACTTCAAAATTTGTTTACAGCAACGAACCTTTTGGTCCCCTGCAACGCAACTGGAGAGATACTTTCTGTGAATCAGAGCTGCGGTGGATGTCTAGCAACTCCCACCAACCATTTTTACCGACTTGTTTCTAGTTGTATGCATTTAAGCTCTTGTACTCACAAAATAATAACTGGTTATTGGGTGGGGCCAGATATAGATGATGGCTGGGGATTTGTAGAAGGTTTCGTTAATCAAATTACTTGATTTTATTTTATCATGAATGATCTGACTGGCTCATTTCATTTTTCCTGTACTGTAGACTTTGATGTTGAAGTGAATATCAGAAATATCAGAGAATGATGAATTTCTTTTTATAATTGGACCAAAGTAAAATAATAATGAAATCTTTAGTTTTCCTTGATAAACATTATTTATCATATATATGAGCTCCTCTGAAATGTTAGGATGATTTCTTGGAAGGAGCCATGGACTTCTAGAGAAAGAACAAAGCTTGCTTACACACCTACCATGATATTATGTTTTATGCTCTTGGTAGAGTCGATGGTGGAGGGTTTTAACGAAATTCATTTTGAAGTGATTATAGCTATTTGTTTCAGTCAGAGCTACATTGTAACAGCATCATTTTCTTGGCACTTATATTGCAGAAGTGTTGGCATGCATGTCATGCTGTGCATGGAATAATTTATGTTTATGCATACCCATTGTCATTGCTGAATGGCATTGGTGCATTTTGGCTTGCATCAAATTAGTTCCTGGTACCGTTGAGGATTAAGGTGAGGACTTTTTTTCAAACTTGAAAGACCAATGCAGCTCTTGAATTTTTGTGTCTTAGGGCTGGTAACAATTGGCTGCGCTTGCTTATGGCAAGCTGCTGCGTTGCAAATGGACAACCCAGGATTCTATTACCATCTATCCTGTAAAATTGGTGCACAAAACGTGGTCCAATGCTTGTTCTGTTTAGTCTAATTCGGATCTTATGTTGTCGAGTGCTTTCTAGCGAGTAATGCAAGCAACCAGATTATGAAACCCAATGCCGAGACTCGTGGGCAAAGCCCGTGGAAGCAGCTTTAGTTGAAATCATTCTTTCAAGAATGCCGTAATTAGTTGCCTAATATTGCATTGACATAGTTGGTCCTGGAGTCTCGAGGTTATCAGATAATTCATTCTATCAAGAAAACCCTTAATGGTGTTATTTGCATCGGTATAGTTGGTACTTAGAACGTTTTCAATTAGTTTCAGCTTTTGTCTCTCACTTTGTCTCATATCATGTATGATTTCTCTCATTTTGTTGGGAAACAATTTTAAGTGGGTCTTTGCATTCCTCTCCCCCTTTTCTATCAAGCACAACTAAGATTCCATCTTTTGTCAAAACAGATGATAGTTGAGAAGTGGTCCCAAAGAGCACAGTGAAGCTCTTGGTGGTATGTTGAAGCTTGAAACCTAACTCAATTTCAATTCTAACATTAATTTATCAGGGTTCTATCATCATCTTTTTACGGGGAGATTACCAATCCATTTGCTGATATAGTTAAAAATAAGCATGCGTCAGATTTTGATTGGATTTTCTCGACAAAACATGCTATGTAAAGCCGCAATAGTAGTGGTCCCGATTCTAGGGTTATGCAAACTCTGAATCTAGTACTCAAGTAATCTTTTT
Organism: Populus tomentosa; assembly: GCA_018804465.1. NCBI lineage: Eukaryota > Viridiplantae > Streptophyta > Magnoliopsida > Malpighiales > Salicaceae > Populus > Populus tomentosa. The sequence continues at coordinate 1,783,030 of CM031977.1, read as the reverse complement.
TAGCCCTAATTAGTTGACTAATTAATTATGCATCTGGTAACTTCACTTGCTTTCGAGAGGGAAGAATCAGAACAACGAAGGTTCAGCTACATCCAGGTGGCCATTTAGATATGTTGTGTAGCTCTAGCATTTTCAGGTATGTATTTGCTGGTTGGACTTGCTTAAATGGTCACGGAGAGCCCCGGGGGGCATGCAAGAGTGCTCCAAGAACCATGTGGTGTACGTTTGACGCCTATTGCTGGGGAACCCTTGAAATGCACGTAGTCTCCACGTAACCAATTACTGATGAATGAATTTGCCTCATAGGTTGGCATGCTTCATTAGCATGATTTAACATCAGGGTTTACATAAATATGTGAACAAATAATGAACATTACTGGTTTTAGCAAGCTGCTGTTGCTGTCTTTTGGTCTGGTTCAGAGACCGTTATTGAGTTTTTGGATGGCTTCGTCAATTATCAAGTCTTTCCTCTCTAAGAACCTTCAGTTCCTTTGTTCAATTCAATTTGAGTTTATCAAAATAACAAAGTTATTGTCAATGTGTTGTAGTGATTGATCAGAAAATTCACAAGTTCTGAGCAGGAGCAGTACTGTTCGTCATCCCTATAAGAGCGTGAGCATGCGTGTGCGAGAGAGAGAGATAAGAGAAACGTCTGAACTGTAAAGACGAAAAGAAGAAACAAAATCATTTTGATTAATGGTAAAGGGTTGAGAAGAAAATTTAGATTCCAATATATTCACACTGAAACTAAAGATTTTCCAGCAATCTGATGCACCCAACTTCCTTTCTGAAATCTATGAACAGGAAGCTAGAGGGTTCTTACTCAAAAGCAACAACAAAAAGGTTCTATTATAGCTTGAGCATTGCTTACAGTACAAATTTCAAAGATCTTTCTTGCGAAGCTCGTATTTCTCAAAGTTATGAACAAGAAGCTAACTTGTCATATGTGTACGCTAATCACAGGCCTCAAGCTAGAAATTATGAGAAAATGTCAGACATAAAAAACTTTGCTACTTAAGTGAAGTATGCGATTCGTAGCATAGCTAAAGAAGTTAAGAGATAAGACGAGAAGAAACCCTAAGCTCAGGAGAAATATATATCAAATATTACCTCAGATTATACAGATTTGTCAAAGCTTTTTAAGTCAAATTAAAACTTCAAATATCAAACCTTGTCAAGAGATCTAAATCTTTATCAAGCAGGTAAATCTCCAAAATTTGTCTTTTTTGTACATCACGGTCTTCATGTTCTTCTTCTTCTCGATCTTCTTCTTCATTACTTCATCATCAAGAGCGGACATTATTTCTCAGGAAGGATTTGTGAAAGAGCTGCTGTTGCCCTTATCAAGAACCCTAAATCCTACTCCGTTATTAGGAGCTTCAATTGGCTGCTTACTTTCATGGTTGGATTCTTCACCTTGGTCAGTGCCAGAAGCTATATGTTGGTTAGTGGATCTCTCTCTTTCAGCCTCTCTATATTTATGCAAGTACCTTACCATAGCCTCTGCATGGTCGTCAAACCCTAGAGAAATGAGAGCCCAACAGATGTCATCTCCGTTCACTGTCTTGCGGTTCTCTTTCTGACACTTATCAGATGCCTCGCCAGTTACAAAACTTATAAATTCTGTCGCACATTCTTGCATGGTTTGTTTTGCTTCTTTGGAAATCTTGGCAGTTGGTGGCAGGATTTTCTTCATCATCCGACCCACATTGGCAACAGGCAACAATCTATCTTGCTCATCATCCATTTCTTCTTAATAAGAAATTGCTCTTTGCTTTGCAAACTCTCTTGTTAATAGTTGCATAAATATATGTGTGTGTATGGATGTGTATGTGTCTCCACACACGATGCACATGGATGCATATCGATACATATAACAAGTTGTTGAATTATACAGAAAAGAATCATGTTGCAGATGATTTGACAAAAAAAGTTTTTAAAAAGTTGATTTAGTTGTCTGGTAACGCTATAGTTACTTTAATTTATTCAGGATTTTTTATACTTGATTTTGATTGTGTGTTTAGTTTTGTCAGTAAGTTTTTTTATATTCTACTAATTGTTAGTTAAGTCATCAATTGATTAATATATCTCTTGTTATTAATAAATAAAAAAATTGAATTAATGATTGTCACTAATACAAAAGACAAGATTAAATAAAAAAGATTCTTAGAGTAACTAATACCAAAGACTATGATTTCTTAAATTTATTTTAAAATTAAATGACGACTCACGATTATCGATATTATATATATAAATATTCAGTGTCACATAATATACTGAGATATAATATTAATGTTATATTTGATACGGTTAAAATAACCATTCATAATTATTGAGATTTTATATTGAAATTCGAAATTCATGCTTTGTTATTATAAAATTATAAAAATCAAAACAGGTTGCTTCACCAATGGAATTCCAAGAAAATGTAATGATGTGTTATTAATTCAAATTGCAGAACCTAATTCTAATTTGATTGAAAAGGAAGAAAAGAAATTAGAACACAATAACAAGAAACAAAAAAACAAAGTTGAGCTCTTCATGAGTTTGATATTGTGATAGATTTTATAATTATTATTTGAAAAATTATTTTTTAAAAAAATATAAATTGTATCTTTTTCGTAATCAAAATTTCAAGAAAGAATTTTTAATAAAGCTTATGTAAAACTATAATGCATATTAATTAGGTAAACACCTTCGTAAGTTTGATATTGTTATAGATTTTATGATTATTGTTTGAAAAATTATAGTTTAAAAAATATAAATTATATCTTTTTTGCAATCAAGATTTCAAAGGAAAGTTTTTAATAGAGCTCATGTAAAACTATAATATATAAAATTTTAATAGAGCTCATGTAAAACTATAATGTATATTGATTAGGTAAACACCTTCAAAATTATAATTAAAACAAAATACAATTTTAATCGCATCTCTTTACACTACAAGAAAAAAGATGAGGATTAGTTTGGTCAACCTAAATATTAATAATCCTAGTAACTTAGCTAGTTCCCCAGCTGCAAAGCTGATTAGGTACTGGTCTCCCTTCCAGCACCAGCTTTTTTTTTAAATATTCAGATAATCTGCAGCCCTTTCTGCTTGCAGTGTATTAGGACTGTTCATATAATACTATTTTCTACAAATTCAAATGAGTGGACACCGTTTGTGCACGTTTGCATGTTTTGGGATTAACCTAAGTAATACCTAAAAAGAACTGATTTTAAGCACTAGCTTGCAAGTGCTAGCCTCTGATTTACCTCAAGCTTAGGCTACATTTTAGGTTTCTCTTTATACGGCATCAGAGCATTTGCATCATGAGTATAATGAAACAGTTTGGTTGGTTATACTGCTAGTGGGAACTCAAAAGCTTTAGCTATTGATTATAGCAAGAGGCAAGATCAGTTAATTTAATTACTTGTAGTGAACTGAAATTAGGTTTTCAAAGGGATTGTTTAGTGATCAAAACTGTTTCTTTTTTTAAAAAAAAAAATTAACAATCATGATTAGTGCGGAATCTTGAAATGAACCTTTTTTTTTTTTTCATAATGAATCTATGTTTTAGAGAATAATATAAATTATATTCTGAGACCTCACCTAACAGTTTATATTTTTTGGTTGAATTATTTCTTTGATATAGTATTAGAGCTTTAATAATAAAGCAATCACAAATTCGAATCTCATCATCTCTATTTATTTGATAAAAAATTAAGCACAAGGTAATGTGAGTCTATGCAAATTTCAAGGCCAAAAGACTTTTATTTGAGAAGATGTTTTAGAGAATAATATAAATCATATCCTAGAATTTTACTGGATAGTTTAAATTTTTAGATTGGGATGATTATTTGATAGTATACCTTTAAATAGTTCAATGATGCACATTCTCTTTTCTTAGTGGCTATTTTGTGCAATGCTTGGTTGAATTTTGTTAGTAAATAATTTTTTAGGCATAATATTCTATGAATCGAATCAAGCTCATTTCTTTTTAGGCATATCCTCGTTTCTTATATTAGGTATAATCGTACGATAAATGATAAAATATTCAACAGAGGTTGCACTTAATATTATTAACTTTGAACGTGCTGGTCTAATCTATAATTAGGAGCAATATTGGTGGGGCCAGCAATCTAGATTCTTGGTATGGTATATCTTTGAATAAAACCTAGTACGTGGTTATTTACAATTTAAACAAATTAATATGCAAGTAGTTCGTGGTTATTATCTCGATAATAAAAAGAAATTTATTTAAAATTATTTTAAAAATAGATTTATCCTATGCATTTATCTTTTTTTTTAATCAAACATGTTTTCATCTCTTCTCTATCCGTCCCTCCAGTATTGAGACGCTAACCAAAATTTTAAAACTTAGTTTCTTTCACATTCTTGTAATCTGATTTGATTATCATCATCCATTAGCACTAATTAATGCCTTATATATAGCAAAGTATTAACATTGGGGTCAGCCATGGATATATAGTCTGAATTCAACTAACTCATGATTGTTAAAATATGTTAGCTTTACACTTTAATCATTATTTTCTGCGAACTTTAAACAATCTTCATGTATAGAGCTTCGAAATACCTCTTGTTGTGTAGAAAACATCTCATTTGTACTCTCTATAAGTATATAAGCTTAAAATGTCTTCCATATTCTATCTACTTACATTGCTGAGATTTGCTTTATGGATCATTATTTCAGGTTTTAATCAAAAGGGTTGGCTGAAAAAAAGAAAATTTTTCATGAATATAATGGATGACTAATAGCTTCAAAACGGACAAAATGAGATCAACTTAATTTATGTGTGAAAAGATAACATGGGAATAAATGCCTTAATTGTTAAAGAAAAAAGAATATATATATATATATATATATATATATATATATATATATATATATATATATATATATAGCCTGCAGGACCACACACAATCCCTATGACTTTTGTATATTATGTTCAACCTATCGCCAAATGACTATTTGTATCACTTACGAAGTTCATAAATTGAAAACTTGCTGAATAATCAACCTACATACTACCGGAGAATTGGGAAAAAATAACAGAATAGAACGAGTAAGTTTTTGACAATAGTATTTATCGCTATGTAAATTACCGATGAAAACTTTTTTATATGTTGATAGAATATTTTATTAGTATATATTTTATAATTTTCTACATTGAGATAGCTAGGAACCTCTTGATACTCACTATTTGAGGTTTTGTTTACTGAATATTAGCTTGGCTCAAGTTTATGACTTGGAAGAACACTATTGATAGGGTTTGGAGATGCTTCTTCGAAAACCCATTTAGGGTTTATAACTTATTTAGGGTTTCTAGCAAGGGACCGAAGAAATAGATAAACAAGTGGCTATATACACGCACTAAATCCATACAATGAAGTAAGGATCCGTAAACCCTAGCAAGATATTTGGAAGTCATTTCTTTATACAAGGAGTTGGAATACTTCTTGTGTTGGCCATAAACTTTGTTGATATTCCATTCCTTTTGGGACCTTAATTACTCAAAGAGGCATCTCATGCTTCTCGTTCCTTTTCTTTTCTTTTGGGTCTAAGCCATAGTACCAACTTGAAATATCTTTTTTTATAGTTTAAAGAATGACTTCTGTGTATTGAATAAAAAAATCACTGCCTTCTTGGGGAATCAGGATCCTTCCACCCTCTCCTTTCAAAAGAAAAAAACAATCCTTTCAAGTTTCAACCCTAATTAATCTCTTGTAAAAGTTTGGGAAATTAATTAAATGCATAGTGGATAGGAATAAACCCTTTTTTTATTTGTTAAAGTGTTTCCTATCATAAGTGCATGCAGGAGGGCAGTAAGTTGTTGAAGACAGCATTATTCTTTTTGCCCAACTAGGCCTTTCTTTTGTCAATTAAAGGTGGTACTCTTGAGTTAACTAGTTTCTATATCATGATTATATCCATTTCTCTCGCTACTTCGATCAAAAACAATGTACCCACCTCAAATTTAAAGTTTCTAAGATTGAAATTCGTGCTCGGCTAGCTAGGTAACCTGTTCATGTTCTATTCAACGTGCCAGCACATAAGAACTTCCCCATGCATCTTAATTTGCGAGGAATTGAAAAGACATAAATTAATTATCTAAATGACCAAAGAATAACTTGAGTAACGCATGATTACCGTCTCATAATAGAAGAGAATGAGATAGAAAAAACATGTTTTAATTTCATGTAATTATATATATATATATATAATCTTTTTTATATCTATTTCGTAGATACTAACCAAACACAACTTATAGCTTTATCATCGCTTGCTTCTTGCCTTTCCATGGGTGCCATTCATGCCTTCATTTAAAAAATTATGGCACCTTGGCCGCGGCGGGGAGGAACGAATTTCAGCATGCCGAAAGCATCACTCTTTGCCAAATTATCCTTTATCGAAGCCATGTTGGGTTTGGGATGATATTTTATGCAGTCAAATCCAAGCAACACCATATAGATTTGTGATTAGAGGGGGAAGTTTAGCTTTGTTTTTGTCTAGTTGAGGTGAATTAATATTAAGCTTAACCTTGCTAAGATAAGTTGGTGTTTGATTTGTATTACATGATATTTTTTAAAATATTTTGATATGAAAATATATTTAAATAATATATTTTTTATTTTTTTATTTTTAATATTAGTATATCAAAATGATAAAAAATATTAAAAAAATTATTAATTTAATTTTTTTTAAAATAAATTCAAAAATTTAGCAAAATACGGTGTATCACACTCCTAAACAAACAATGATTATCACAATCATCCTCTCCAAGATAATGATTACACAAATTATATTTCTCAAATTCAAGCCGTGGCCACAGAAGCATAGTTACTAGTTAGGGTGACTCATACACGAAAAATAAATAAATTCAAGCGGGCATAGCCTAAAAAAAAAGGAGGAAAAGAGAGCAATGTTTGGACCTCAGCTTATTTCAAATTGTTGAAGGGCTCCAATATTAAAGCTAGTTTTTGGACTCAAGACGAGCCATTGTAGAATTGTTAGTGTTCAAGAAAGAGCATCTGAGCCTAAAGTTTGTAAAGAATACATAAGCCCATTATGGTTAAATACTGGGCAAGCTTCTGTATTGTTAATTAATTGAATAGGGCTAATTATATTGTTTTTGTATTATGATCCCATAAGGAGAGACTATATGTTTATTTTTAAATTGTTTGGGGACTAACTTACAATTGACTGGAGATATGCAAGTAGAAACCTAATTGCATTAAGATTGTGTCCAATCACCTGTGTCCACATCTGCAATTGACGTCATAGTTACTAGACGTGATTCAAAGATTAATTCAAAAAAATATAGTTTATTAAGTTATTAAATCAACTCATGAGTTACAGGATTAATTTAAATTAAGTATTTTTTTTAAATAATATTTTTTTTATTTTTTTAAAATAAATTTTGAAATTGATAATCATATCTGAATCAAATTTAATTAGATCAATCAAATTATTAAAAATTTAATTAACTCAATCAAATTTTTTAAAATAAATATTTTTTTTTAGTTTAAGTTGAAGCTCAGCTTGACTTGCAGGCTCCATGTTAACCTATGGAGCTGATTTTAACTATTATTTTATGTAGTTACAATTCCTTTATTTTTTTTTTCAATTCATATTTGGATTATAATTATTTTTGCTGTTGTTCTCATTGTTTTGTTCTTTAATTACCAAAACTTAAGCTATGGTGTATATTACTATTTAAGTAATTAAATTATATTTCAAATTATTATATGTATTCCTATTTAAGAAGTATCTAATAAACTAGAATCAAGAGCAAAATAATCCAATTCAGCACTTGTGAAGAAATTTCATCAAGTTCACTTTATATTCTTCACATTTCATCGATTTTTGTCTGAAAGTATGGTTATAGTTGTTTTTTAAAATATTTTTTATTTGAAAATGCATCAAAATAATATTTTTTTTATTTTTTAAAAATTATTTTTGATATCAGCACATCAAAACGATTTAAAAGTATCAAAAAAATATTAATTTAAATTAAAATAAAAAAAAAATTAAATTTTTTTAAAAATACACAAACTAAAACCAGCTTGTGATGAATTTATCCTATAAAACACCAACGACTATTATCTTATAAAAAACTAATTCTCAATTGAACAATCGTTTTTATGCATTAAATTACTTTACCTTATAGTCTCACTCGTTTTTTTTTTCTTTCTTTCTTTTCTTAACATAGTTATTATTTATTAGATTGCTTGTTTGGTTTGAGCAATTCTATAGTTTTTATGATGCAATCGAGGCGACTGTTAATAAGATTTTGTTACAAATTTGTGTAAATAAAAGGTGCTGAACACTAAAATGTTTAAGAAATCCCAAAAAAATCAAAGTAAATAAGAACAAAACATACCCCAGATAAGAATTTGCAAAGACAAGATTGAACACAGAGCGGAACCTCTCCTCCTTCCGCAACTTTCCTAAAATCCACAGATATTCAAGCTCTCTTCCCTCACTAGAGACACCTTTTCTCTCCCTAGAAGTCGATGAGCATCTCCGAGCTGTGCTTGAAGTGCTGTAACTAAAGGAGCTTTAGAGCTGGAAAATCATAAACCTTAAGCATACACACACACACACACACACAACACTTCACAGCCACAATTGCGAGTTAATCACTAGGGGCTGCTATAGAAATGCAGGAATCTCGTTAGGAGCATGAAAATCCAGGGAAGATCAAAGATCAATGGAAATATATGTATGATTTTATTTGTTCCAGTTGAACATAATTTATGGTCTTATAGATTAATTAATATGCATTTATATTTATTTATAGACGGTCCAAAAACGACTAGTATTGAAGCGTTGACTATGATATTTTAATTTTCAATGAACATTGTCAGCTCCCATTGCGGCAACTTGATGGCCGTTAATATTGTTTTTTTTTTTTTTTTTGGGCCTTTGCCACCGAAAAGTAAATGTGGGGATATGGCAATTTGGCCCCACTTTGAGAATATCCACCACGTTTATCCAATAATACACACACACACACACACACACACACACACACACCCCATGATAAACTTTAATCATCGTACAACTACTATAGCCAGTTAATTTAATGATAAATTTTCTACTTGGATAATTTATAGTCTTAAGAACATGTAATCATATTAACATAATATATTAAGAAAAATTCGATAAATTATATTGGACAACGAATTCAGGATTTGAATATAAAAGATTTAAGAAGAAAAACATATCTTATTCGCTATAAAACTATTTATTTTTTTATAATTATAATTTGATTAGCATTACGATTAAATAATATCTAATTAACCCGGCACAAGGTTTTGCAGCCAACAGAATCATAGCATGTCCTGCAGTGAATGGCTGCCGAAGAAACTTGTTCGAGTAGTACTCTTTATTAGTAGCTTTTTAATTAATTAATTAATTAAAGTGCTATCTATAGATTAAGTGCATAATGAGGCAAATCTTATATTCTTTTGAAAGGAAATAATTTTTTTTAATATTTTATACGTTAATCAAAACTAATTATTTTTAAAATAATTCTAACATATATATATATATATATTAAGAAAATAAATTCTTTTAAATATGTTCAAATTTAAAAACATGAAAAATAAATGTTATCCTTGGCCCCATTTAGCTCTTGAATTAATTAATAAAGCTTGATGAAAGGAATTATCTAAAGACTATTATTTAATATTCTCCTAAGAAATTTTTGTTTTAGACCTCTTAAAACATATATATATATATATATATATATATATATATATATATATATATAGATCTTGCTTTGCTCTCTCCCCTTCAAAATACTTTTTAATGTCTCATAAAAAATAAAACAAAACAAAATAAAGTAGTAAAATGGAGAACTAGGTTTTCAATATGAACCTTGCTTCTTTCTTCTTCTTTTTTTTTTTTCTAAGAAAATGATGATATGAGTTATCTTTTAATGGTTTATGTGATCAGTATTATTATATATAATATATTTTTTAAATAAATTAAAAAAATATTTTTAATATTATCATATCAAAATTATTTAAAAATACTAAAAAAATATTAATTTAATATTTTTAATTGAAAAAATAATTTGAAAAACAGATTATAAAGCATAAACAAAACCTCTTTTTTTTCAAGACACCATCCATATAATTCATCATGCATTACTTTATAATTACCTTATTAGCATTTATAATACCTAATTTAATCCTAATTTCCCACTATAAAATTCAACTATTAACTTAATCAAGAACTAATTTCTCAAAAAAGAAAATCGATAGCAGGACAAGTACTCGTCTTCCCAGTCTAACCTATAAATTTATTGAGTCAATTCACGTGCGTGTGGTCTCCACTTTGTATATATATTTCCTTTTCCTTTTTCCGAACCACGTTGGCTAGGTATAGTCATCAAAAACTGCATCAAAATTCTTCTCCGTCTTCTTCTTAAAATTTACACTTGCATTTGGATGAAAGTTTCAAAATCAAACAGCTTAGCAGCCAGCAACATGTGCATTAATCAAATTAGTAATGGATATTAGGTGAAGCTCGTATAAACCCCATGGATCTATCTTAATATGGGGTGGATGCCAAACTTTTCTTCTTCTTGATTTTTTTTTTTATGGAGTAGAGGTTCGAATTCGTGAATTTTTAAAAGGAGGAGAAATTTCTGTAGTTCAACTAAAATAATATATCAACTAGCTTTTTTGCTAAGAAAAAACTCGAATAATGAATGTTTTTTTTTCAAACATTAATAACGTTTTTTTTGTTTTTTTCAAATGTTTTCTCTGAATAAATCAAGCCAACATAAGGAATGCGTCATTAAAATAGTATAAAAGGTGAATTTAATCTTAATCAACGTACAAACCGATATGAAATTATGTATATAGAAAAATAAAAAAATAATTTTTTTTTTCAAAATATCAGTGAAGTTCAACTTAAAAATACTTAAAAGCCCATGGAAGAAGTAATTATCTTAATATCCATAGCCCATATCACTTTGAAAAAATATGCATAGTATATCTTTGATAAATTAATACTCAATGAATTAATAAAATTAATTAAATAATATTTTTGTTCGATCCTAATTTAAATTTAAAATTTAAATCATATCTGAATTAAATAATAATGCTTCATGTTTTTAGGGTATTAATTAATTTATAAGGATTTAATTGAAATTGGTTCACAAATAATGACAGATTATGCGCATTTAAAATGTCAAACCTGAAGAGAACAAATTTCTCATATCAAATATAATCTTAGAAAATTTAACTCATCTAATATACTAACTTCATTAAAATTAGCTAAACCTTGTAATTCAAATATATGTGTTATATATATGAATAGAAGCATGACACAAGCTCATATTTTATCGTGTCTTTAAATTGCTAAAGGGTTAATTTCTCTTTAATTAATTAGTTATGACATAAATAATCTGTTTTTTTTTTAACTAAATTTAAAGTTAACTAGAATTAAAAGTTATATTTATAAGACCATACACGATGAATTTGGCTTGGCGAGTTAACTTATTGATACATTGATTCAAAGCTTGAACCACATTGAATTATATTTAAATATTTTTTTAAAAAAAAACTTATCTTTTCAAAGTTTTTTTAAAAAGTTAGGGTTGATTTGGATTAATTTATTCAGCTTGTAAACCAAGTTGATACTCATATTAAATTTAATAATTATATTATATTAAATTTTATTTTATAAAAAAAAATTATTTGAAAATTAATAAGGTAGTTTGCTGTCTATGTGTTTCAATTTGAATTTATATCCAAAGAAAATAAATTAATTTTTTTTCATAAATCAGCCAACTTAAATTCCATTTGGAAGTGATTCATCACTCTTAATAATCGTAAAATGATCATAAAATATTATCCTAGATTTTGTTTTGAATAGTTAAAACTCAATAGATCTATTTAAAAAAAATTTGTTATTTTTGAATTTAATTGATTGAAAAAATTTTCATGGGCTTTTAAAAGTCCTTCTATATAATCACCTTTTCTTTTATTTAATGCATCTAAAGTGATTAAAAAGAAGAAGCAGCAGCAGCTTGTTGGAGAGCACAAGACACTATTTTCTCTCCTCCCTCTCGACGACTCCTCTTTTCCCATACCATGACAAACTATTTGCTTCTCCTCTCTTGATTTTCCCCTGGAAGACAACAACCCTTTAAAGCAAAAACCTTCTTCATCAACAAGGTGAGGTGCCCTCTCTCTTGTCTTGTCTTCTTTTCCTCTTCTTTTCATGGTACTTTTGTTTTGTTTTGTGTTGATGTTATAAGTTAATTATATAGTGGTTAACGTGATGACCCTTTTGTCCAGGTTGTGCATTTCACGTTGGGATTTGACATTCCAGGCAGTTCCATGGAGGTTAGTTGACACTGTCCATTTAAAAACTTTGTTATTTACTTTGTTTCTTTCTTGCATAGATATATGTTTCTATGTAATGTTAATGTTATGATATCTTTGTGTGATATTGGTGGTTTGCTTTGTGTTAATTGTTGTGGGTAGAGTTTGAAGTTGTTGATGTTTGGTTTTACTGTTATCAGTTTATTTGATTGTTTGGAGTCTTTGAGATGAGAAGCTGGTTTGATTTCTTCGGGTTGTTTGTTACCCTTTTTTGTTGAATTATCTTCTGTTGTGGACATGTCTAATAGTTCTTCATGTTGTCGAAAACATTATTTATCCGAAAAGATTTGCTGAATGTTTATGAAGAGGGATCTGTGGTTGTTCAATTTCATTTGGGTTGTTGACATTGAAGTTATCTTTCTTTGTCTACGTTTGGTACATTTGGTATGTGGGTTTTGCTTGCGATCAGATGAATAAATGCTTGTTTTGGATAACGATGTTAATAGATTGCGGCATTGAACATGTTGGGTGGACGAGAAGAAAGGTTTTGATTTTTTGTGCGAGAAAGATGAGCATTTTCCATCTGTTAACAATCTGGTTTGTGGGTTTTATTGAAAGATGAATATGCTGTTATTTTGTTATAATATTGGTGGTTATAGATTGAGTACTTCCTTTAATGAACTTCTGGTTGATTAGAAACCCTTAGTTTTCCTAAGTGTGATTTTTTTTATTTTTCTTGAATACTTAATGAACTCCTTTTGCTTGTTAACATTCTGCTGGTTTAGATGTAAAACCTGGGACTTAACTTTCTGTCGTCCTGCTGGGTTGTTCTACAATAAATTTGTAGCCAATGTTGGCATTGTTATCTAAATTAGCCTGCACATGCATGGAGACCAATCTTTTAAATAGTGTATGGGTTCACATTGTTAGATATCTATCTATAATGCTTTCACAACCCTGGTTGCATACTTATAGATGAAGGTGCTGGTGAAAGCCGTCAAGAAAAATGCTGATGACAACCATTTTCTATACATGTCAGCTTCTATCAAATGCATTCGTACAGTCTCTGCATATAAAATGAATAGAAGTCCCACTTATATGTTCTTTTCTTTATTCAATTTTGAATATCGGAGACTTGCGTGGTCTTAGTCATAAAACTTCTTCTGAATGTGTGCTTGGCTCTGTGGTTTGTGCTGTTTTTTCCATTTTTTCTCTTTGAGTTTATGGCTCTTTAGTTTCTTAGTCTCTACCATTTTTGCAGGAGGAATCAATTCAGCTAGATCATGATTGCAATTCCACTGAAGAATCATCTACTATGCAGTTAGTTCCTCCAACATCTCCTGAGATAAGTGGTGTGTGTGGGCATCGAATAGAGAACCCTCGAGTTGGTGATGAGTATCAAGCAGAAATTCCATCCATGATATCACAAGCAGAGCATCTACAACTTGTAACAATCCCTTTTGATTCAGATGGAATATCCAGAGCTTCCCATTCCTTTCTAATAGGTTTACCAGTCCCAATCATGTGGCTGGATGATCATATGGTTACTAGTGGAGAGGATGAAGGGTGTAGATCTCTGAGCCACCCCGGAGATGCAGTTCTTAAAAACGAGTCCAGCAAATCCAAAAAATGCAAAAAGCTTTGTACTGTGACGAAGGAAGGTTCAGAACTCAATGCTGAATTATTGGATGATGTTAAGGAATTGAAACCAGCGACCTTTCAATCCAAGGTGGCAGGCAAAGAAAACTTAGATCAGCTGTGTAAAAGCAAAAACTATTATCCTCTTCCTGGTTTACTGCATAACCCTTGGAGAAATGCAGATGTAGATGGTTTTATTCTTGGTTTATATATATTTGGAAAAAATTTTGTTCAGATACAGAGATTCATAGACAAGGAGGTGGGGGAAATACTGTCATTTTATTATGGGAAATTTTATATGTCTGATGCGTATCGTCGATGGTCAGATACTCGGAAGACAAAAAAGAAGAAATGTGTATATGGACATAGAATTTTCACAGGGTGGAGGCAACAGGAACTGTTCTCTCGTCTGGATCCTCATGTCCCAGTGCATTTTGGAAATACTTTCCAAGAGGTACTTCACAGGTCACTGCTATAAATGGTTATGATTTGTTTCCAGTATTAAAATTCTCTTATCTGTAACCACATATGTACATCTGCTTAGATATCTATAAATGAATAGCAGGAACAAAGAGTTGGAGCTACAGACCTAGATTGACCAGAAATTTAGTTTTCTTCCTGCTAAATAGCGTAGGGGTTCAAAATAGTTTCTTTAATTGTTTCCTGTCATACTGCAAACCTCATTGAAGTTTATAAATTATTTAAGGATAGCAGTAACTCAATTTTTGACTTACTAGAAATGGTTTTAAAAAATCCATACTGTGAGGCCTCGTATTTGGAGTACAACTCCTGTAAGGTTCACTCCTGATGTTTTTGGGAACACAAGGGACATTATCTTCTGTAACGGGCATATACTTGTTAGGAAAGGATTCCATGAGAGGATAAGCAAACACATTGAGTTGATATGTCATTACAGCTATGAAACATTACTTCTTCTTTTAATAACTTGTGGCATAGTGCTAGAATTTCAAATTCTCTTTTTCTTAGGTTGGAAATTATTAAACCTTGCACTGCGAAAAATTCATGCTCAATCACCTTCTTGCATAACTCATAGCATTCTTGTATCTACATTCCTTGGTCTCTATTTTTTATTGCTTTGTAAGAAAATATTAGAATCTTTGTGGTGGATGGAGTGTTTTCTGGCTGCTATTTTCCAACCTATGTGGGCATTCATCTAGATTTACTTTCTAGTTTTTGACAGGAAAATGTTGTCATTGCTTGTTTGCTTTGTTATCAGGTCTCTATGGAATTTACCAAGGGTAAAATCTCACTAGAAGATTATGTATTCAAATTAAAGGCCACTGTTGGCATTCAAGTTCTTGTAGAAGCTGTTGGTATCAGTAAGGGGAAAGATGATCTCACTGGTCTTGCCATGGAACCTGTAAAAAGCAATCCTTTGTTTCCTGATTGTCCAGCTGGTAAAGATTACTCCTCTCTTACAGCCAGTGAGATAATCAAGCTTTTGACTGGGGGCTTCCGTTTGAGCAAAGCTCGCTCTAATGACATTTTTTGGGAAGCTGTTTGGCCCCGTTTGCTGGCAAGAGGGTGGCACTCTGAGCAATCACAGAATCAGGGTTATGTTGATACCAATCACTGTCTTGTTTTTCTCATTCCTGGCATTAAGAAATTTTCAAGAAGAAAACTTGTGAAAGGTAATCACTACTTTGACTCTGTCAGTGATGTTTTGAGCAAAGTTGCATCAGAACCAAAGCTTATTGAGCTTGAAGCTGAAGAAACTAGAGGCAGCATCTGCAATGAAGAGGATGGCTGGGATCCAGGAGTACCATCAAACCTGGATGATCAATCCATTTGTCAACCCCGCCAATTTCTTAAACCTCAGGTTTCTAAACGCAATCTGAACCATGTGAAGTTCACTGTTGTGGATTCAAGTTTGGACGGAGGGAAAAAGTCCAAGGTGAAAGAAATGAGATACTCTCCAGATGATTTGAAAGTTATGCCCTTGTTCACCACTCTTTCTGGTAGAACTCCAAGGATTTTTTTGGAGAGCACACTGGATAAAAATGATCTAGATGCTCTTGGTATGCCATTGGATGGTGAAGAGAAAATGAGTGATGTTGACTGCAATGAGGGTGGTACATTTCATGCATGCAGCTCGAACTCTACGAAGTTCACCATTGTAGACACCAGTTTGTTACTTGGAGGAATATTAGTAAGGCCCAGAGAACTAAGATGTTTACCAGTTGAGTATGACTGTGCTTCTGAAATGACCAATGCAACTGAGAATGAAACCGATTCCTCTGACAATTCACTGGTTCAGCATGCACCAGATGCAGCTAATAGACCCGACTATAGAAGGGGTATATTTGACAAGAGCTACCAGGACGAAAGCTCCGAATTGAAAGAACACCAGTCAACGAGAACTTTAAAGCACCAATCAAGTCGAAGGGCAAAATCCAGCCAGTCAAATTACTTAGTCCCTCCAGTGAAACGACAGAGACTAACTGTTTGTTCTGATACAGAGATGAGCGATGTCATTGAGAATTTCTCTGGAGGCATGCGGTCAAAACAAGGGAGGGTTTGTTTAGCTTTGAAAGCACCAAGTGCTGGCAGCAAAGCCTTTAAAGTCGGTGGTTATCGAAAGAAATCATCATCAACTAAACCCTCAGCTAAATGTAATCCAGAAGAGGAGAATGGCGAGGGAATGTTGAGTGCAAATTCTTTTGGTTTAGGAAATTCTCAGAGAGAAAATGTGGAACATCAATCCCGGCTTTTGATTGATCTGAATCTACCTCGAGTTGCATTGGACTCTAATAATGGAGAAGTGGTGCCCATGGAAGTGGAAAACATCCAAAGAATAAATGCCAATAATAAATGTTATCCATCTCAGTCAGATAATACCAATGCCGACATGTTGAGTACCTCTGTTGATGTTACTCCTGCAGCAGAGGAACCTGATATGAACCCCAGAAGGCAAAGCACAAGAAACAGGCCAATGACCATTAAAGCATTGGCAGCTCTTGAATATGGATTCTCGGAAGTGAAGAAGAGGCCAAAGAGCGTTGGAGTTCGTACAGACAAGAAATCCTGTTTTAGAGTCCTTCCTCGGGTCCAACAACATAGTAGAAGTAACATAAAGACATGCAGTGTCGGTGCTGGTATTGTGGATTTGAAGGAAGAAAGGGATGCTAGTGGAGCCTTCATTGTTGAATGAAAGCTCCTGAAAGAATTCAAGTTACATTCTCCCACATATATTAACCAACAGGCCAAATGTCTTGCAGCGCTATCTCATTAAAGATCATTCTGCACCGCCACTCATTCCAGCACTCAATTTTACCAAGAATAGGATTGTAGTATAATTAATCAATATCTTTTGTGATTCTACTAGCATTTCTTGGGGTTTAAAGAGGGTTTTATCCCGCACTTCGACATGGCTATGCTATACTTCTGATCTGTTTCACAATAGGGAATTACTGAGAGAGCAAGTGAGCTACAAAGCACGTATTTTAGATTCTTGCAATCACTGATTTCATCGCTACACAAGGTCTAGGGACAACCATGTTGTTAACCTGATGACCCTCGAGCTATCGAAGTCACATTTCTTGTGACAATCTGAAAGAAGGCTGCAGGGCTGCAGCTGAAGATTGTTTTTTTGAAAAACAGGAGCATATGCGGACAAATATGGCTCGTGTCACTTAAGACTGACTTCTAAGCATTGAGAGGTTGATCTCATCATCTGCTGCAGGAAAACAAAGTTACTGTTTCAAGAAGGAAGCATACTGTTCATGTCTGGTCACCTTTTGTCAGTGTAAAGTAGCTTGCACAGATCAACTCTTCATCACTTGTGGACAAATATTGCCCGAGGACGTAGATGGTCCTTCTTTTGTATTTTTTAAATGTCATAAGAGAGCCTCCAACTCTAGAGCACTAGCGCGTGCTAGGATTGCTTTTGTGTTTGAAGTTTGAAATTGATATTTGAAAAAATAGATTTTTTTAAAAAAAATTATGATTTGTAAAGGTTTTAAAAGAAAGTTTTTTGGAGGTGTTTTTGAATTATTTTAATGGGTTGTTATAAAAAATAAATTTCAAAAAATATTATTTTTATATATTTTTAAATGAAATGTAATTTTTATTATTGCTCTAAATACCCTTTTAGTAGAATTCATATAAAATTATGGTATTTATTGACTAATAAAATAATTTTAAAATTATAATCGAAACAAAATATAATTTTAAATGCAAATCAGCACACTACCAAACCTATCAAGGGTCAAATGAGTTGCTTTTTAGTTTTTTCTTTGTTTACTGTACAATATCTAGTTTCTTGATTAAATTAAGCTAATTAAGAAAATCGTTTTTTTTATAGAAAGAATTGGAAATGTTTGTCATGGCACTTATGATTCATTTCCTAAATTGTTCTTTTATTTATATGTGTTTGATAATACGGATGAAATTAGTTGTTTTTTTTTTAATCATCAATTTTTTTTTCTATAAATAATTACTGAAAAACATCAAATAGTTATTATTTTAGGTGATTATTTTTATGATTTCACATACTCGTATAATTAAGAATCATTTAAAACTATCTAAACAAACACCAATTTGATGATTTTTTATATAAAAAATATCAATCAAATCTTGGTAGGACATAAAATCAAGAAAAAAATTCTCTAGGTTTCTTGTAAAATGTGTATATCTTGAAGCAAAAATGAGAATGAAAGGAGCTGTTTTTATCTTGACTTTGAGTGCGCTCCAATGGGGGCACGAACATGCCTTCTTTAATTTGAACCGAAAGGCATTATTTTGGCCCCCACACAGTCTTGGATAATTAGCAAAAACAATTTTTTCTTGTTAGGAAAATTATTATAACACCTATCTCATGGCTTTGAATTTTTATTGATATTTGAAGTTTCCTTTGTCATTGTCAATTCATATCAAAATCTAGAGCACATCTAGCTAGCTTTTCCCATGGTGTCAAGATTTCAACATTTCGACGAAATTTCAGTGAGTTATAAAGGACTGAAAAGGTCTTCAACTTTCTCTTTTTCTCCAACTAGTGCCTGCTAGATCACTTGCTTTCATGGCCTCCACGAAGCAACTTCCATCAAGGGTAATTCTTGCGAGTAACAAGGTAGATTTATTGCCTAGCTGAGTGAGCAATGTGACAAATATATAGTTCTTTATATGCTTGCTTCACGCACGCTCCATTCCATTTCTTAATTAATCCTCTTTTTTAAGGGATTTTCATGTGAACATAGAGAAGGTAATCAACAAGACAGAAAGTGTAGTTAGATGTATTTAAATAATTAAGATCAAATATTAAAAAAAAGGTTAGAATTCTCCATAATCTATCTATTTATTATAAGTATTTATTATTAATTTAAATATAAAAAAAACATATATAGATTAAACTGAAAATACTATTTCATCCTTAATAAATAAGTATATATATATATATATATTATTTAATAGGATGGACCTGCTTGCATATATATTTTTAAGTGTTTATTTGATATTATGGTAGTTTTTATGGTTATAGTTCGAAGAAAAAATAATTTATTTTTTAAAAAAAAAAACACCAAGATTCCAATGAAGTTTTTAGTGAGATTTGTACAAAATTATAATATATTTATTAGCTAAAAAAAATTAAAATTATATTTAAGACAAAAGATGTAGAATTTCATGAATCACACTGTATCATGTTTTTTTAAATAGACCCAAACTTGTGGGAGTTGATTATTGTTATGATGGATTCTTTAAAAGCATATTAGCTTTTGCTAGCATTATTTTTTGAAAACATTTGTATTTTTGAAAGTGGTGCCCATCTCTAGACGATAGAATCTAGGGTTTTGCTTAAAAGTAGCTTTTTCACTATCAACTTGAAAACAATAGTCTAACCCAAAAGCTCAAGGTAAAGTGAAAGTTCACTAAACTTCTTAGGAAGTTGATAGTTAATCCTTTTTATTACCAAGTCCATTTTGGTTTTGAGTAGTCATAACCATAGGTTAAAATATAATAAGGGAAAATATGTAATTTATGTCAAGCTACGTACGTGCCTACGTGGATAATTTAATGAAATTTGAGTAGTCACTTCAATCATTCATGTTTCTACAATCATGAAGGGCCGGTGGCTTTCCTTCTAGTGATATTGAAAAAAAAACAGAGAGAGAGAAATTGCTAATTAATATGAAAGATGAACCGTTTTCACTAGCTCATTCTCGTGTGTGTATATAATAAACAAAAGATTTATTATATATCTATGTTATTTTCATCTCAAAAAATGTGCCTTCACATGTTTTTTCAATCTTGTAACATCAACCGAGCGGGAGATTCCCCTGATGAAAAAAGTAAACGTTCAACTTGGTTATGATTATAGGAGAAAAAATTGTACTTTCTTGTTGAAATAGGTGTCGCCATTTCTGTTTCATGTTCATCAGTCCATGTGCCCTGATACATTGCATGCTTCAATGATTTCATGAAAGATCATTAATCAAGATTAGTGTTCCACATTTTTGTGTGTGTTCATGCTCAAATTGAAGAAGAAAAAGGATATATATCTATATAATTTAGCGTGTGTGGTTTTTTACAGGTTTAATAAATGATCCCACTAACAGTCATGATTAATCCATTACGCAAAGCTTCTTTATGTCTAATGATGGATGCATCTTTTTCTTTTAGGGGTTAAAAATGATGGAACTTTTTCTCAAGTAATCAAGGTTGATCTTCTTTGTCATGTCCTTGGATATTATGCAAATTAACTCGTGACTAAAGTGTGTGTTTTGTGTTGCTATAGTTTTTAAGATGTAGATTTTTTTATATATAAAAAAAACCAGTAAATTATAGCTTTTTTTATTAGTATTTTAAAAGAAATTTTACAGTAAAATTCACATAAAATTATATATAATACCTATCAAGAAATCATCTCGACTCAATAGTTTAAACTGTTAGGTGAGGTTCTAAGATATAATTTATATTATTATCTAAAACACATCCTCAAGTGAAAGCTTTTGGGACTTGAAACTTGAACAAGCTTCCATTACCTTGTACTTAATTTTTTATTAAATAAATAAAAATAATAAGATTTAAATTCATGACCACTTGATCATTAAGACTCTGATACCATATTAAATAAATCATCTTAATCTAATAACTTAAACTATTAGGTAAAGTTCTAAAATATAATTTATATTATTTTTTAATAATACCGTGTATTAATTAATAAAATACTTTTAAAATTATGATTACAACATAAGAAAATTAAATGCAATTACGAAATCAATGTTATCCTCAGTTTTACTGCATGGTTAATTCTGGAAAAGGACAATATTAATGTTAAGACAACCATTTTGTTCTTGTAAGAAAGCAATTGGCCGGCCTCAATTGAATATTATTTATAACATCAACGGAGAAAAACGAAGACTTGTAGCTTCCTCTATTTTACATAAGAATTTGATCAATTCATACACATCGTTATCAATCATCGATGTTATCCATGCAATTCTTTGTCATGCATGATTCAAACACATTATATAGTAAAATAAACATTAAATTAAGAAATTATCAAATAATTAAGGCCATTGGTCACTGTAGAAGTACTGTATATAATTGTGACCATATTAATTCTTAGATTTTAGCCCCCTGTTTGAATATATATTCCAAGTTCTGTCTCCTTGTTGTTTCCCGCTTGATTCTCTTCTTTAACCTATAGTTTGAAACATATATATGTGTGTGTGTGTGTGAATCAATGCAAGTGGAAGGTAGCTTTCATGTTTAGTTAGTGGGTGCCATGCAACTAATATTTGAAGAAAATATAATTGAACTGAATTTTTATTGTTACCAAAGTAATAAATTTTTACTTAAAAATATATTAAAATACAAATATATATATATATATATATTACATCATTACATCAAAATAATTAAAAAAAAACATCAATTTAATGTTTTTTAAAATGAAAAGCACTTTTAAAACACATTTAAAAACAAAAACTATTATAATCTCAAACTAACACCCACTACTCTTCTTCTAATCAAAATGGTTTAATTTCATCCTTTGTTTTTTGCTTAATTCTAAACTACTTAAGAATCAAGCTTTTGATTCAATATCTTGACCAGCAAAATAAAGAAAAAGTGGGTGTATATTGGATGCAAGAAAAATATTAAATTAATTAATGGTGAGATATATATATATATATATACACACACACACACACACACACACACTAATTAAGTAATGAAAATTAATAAATTTGTCAACTAATGATCTAGACTAGGTAGACATAGCACATTATAATAACAATCATGAATAAAGATATAGTATAATTGATGCATGACAACTATAAATTAACATAAGATCATTTACAGATATTTTTTTGTTTTGATTTGATCTTTTGATGTATCACAAGATATAATGGCAACTAATTAACTCCAAAATCCACCTAATGGAGTTTAAGATCTTTCAATTTTAGTTTAACTTTTTGGCAACAAATCATGATCCTAGTTTTTTTTTAAAAAATAGATTTATTTTTAAATGTGGAAGGTAAATGCTTTTCAGCAAGTGGTTGTTGAAATTGTGTTTTGAAGTTACGAAACCTCTTCTTAATTATATTGGCAAATAAAAGATTTACATCAAGAGATTTCTTAGTGCCCTGTATTGCATAGTAGAAATCAACCATGGAAAAAACCGACAACAAATATAATGAATTTTCTACTACAGATTTATAACCAAACTCAAACTAAGAAAAATATTTCTTTTTATTCGATTTCGGTAATAAAAAAATATCATTACATTACCATAATTTTTAGATTTACCGACAGAATTTTTCGTCGATAGTTGCACTATCATTCCATTAGTAAAAAAATTACCAACAAAAAGTCTCTGTTGGTAAATCTTTCATCGGTAATTTTTTATTTGTTGGTAATAAAAACATATTATTACCGATGAATTTAGTGACAGACAAAGTAAGCAAAAAAAATTTCATTCCATCGGTAATTCTCTCGGAAACAAACAATATGTAATTCCATCGGTAATTATTTAAAAATATTTTTAAAAAATATATTTTGCAAAACTATAAAATAATTAAATTAATATTAATCAACACTCTATAATACTTAAAATGCTTGGAAAAAAGAAGAATAAAATCAACTCAAAAAAATTTGCAACAAATAAATAACATGAAAAAATAAATTCAACTAAAAAAATTCATATGAAAAAAAATTAAAAATCCTATAAATAAATCAACTAAAAATTGATCTCATGTGAAAAAAAAAAAAACAAATTCTACAACAACATTCATACACTTATTAAGAACAAAAATAATTTAAAATAAGAAAAAATAATGAAAAAAAATAAAAAAATAAGAATTTTTTTTTTACTTTAATGTAGTTGCAAGTGAAGTTACGAAGAAATTTTTTTATATAAATTTTACTAATTAAAAAAACACTAAGAAGAAAAAAATAAGAAAGGAGAAGAAGACATACCTGAGTATGAAGGAGAAGAGAAGGAGTTGAGGAGAGAAGGAGTTGAGGAGAGAAGAAGAAAGGAGACGGGTTTGTTGTGAAATTAGAGATTCTAGGTTTTTTATTAGGGTGTTTTACCGATAATTTTACTGATAGATAATTAAATATTAATTTTTCTAATCATTCTGTTGGTGATTTCGTTTGTAATATTTAATTTAAATTTTAAATTTAATCAAAAAAATTTAGAAACCGTCAAATATCACCGATGACGATTCAATCCGTCAGTGATTCCGTTTGTAATATTTAATTTAAATATTTAATTTATTTTAATTTTTCAAAAAACCACTAAATAACACCGACGGATTTTCAATCCATCGGTGATTTTGTTTATGAAAAACAGTAATTAACAGTGCAATTGAAAAGTAAATAACTTTAAAGCTTTCTATAAAATACCGACGGAATGTTCTGTCTGTGATTCTTTTTTTAATTAACATGATTAATAGTGTTGACAGTTTACCAATGATTTTATTGACGAAATTACCGATATAATTTATTCCATTGGTAATTTCATTGGTAAATTCTATCGGTAATTCCATCGGTAAAAATGACACGTTATTATTTTTTTTGCTTTGTTTTAATTATTATTTTTTTCACTGTAATTCTCTCGGTAAATACC
Organism: Populus tomentosa; assembly: GCA_018804465.1. Classification (NCBI taxonomy): domain Eukaryota; kingdom Viridiplantae; phylum Streptophyta; class Magnoliopsida; order Malpighiales; family Salicaceae; genus Populus; species Populus tomentosa. Next base: position 1,758,950 of record CM031977.1, on the reverse strand, counting down.
AAGGGAATATTTCCGTCGGTAAAATCTGTCGGCAAGTTACAAACAAAAATATTTTCTTGGTATTTTCATTTGTATTTATCAATTTTTTTTATAGTGTTAGATCAATTCTATTTTAAAATATATATGTTTTTTTAAAAAAAAATCTGCACAATTTTAAAAATGCATATTTTATAGTGTACTATTCAAGAAATTTATTTTTAAAAATAAAAATCTCTTTGACAATTAAAACAATATTTTAAGTAGCATTTAGTTAATGCATTAGAGGGGGAAAAAAGGAGACAATGAAGACAATATATAGAGACACCAAAAACAGGTCTATTTCCTTCATGTTGTATAAGAATATAAATTCTTTTTAAAATTATACAAAATTACTTTTATGTTTCTTCTCCGTATCTTAAACTATGTATGTTTTTATTTTTTATGTATTCTTATTTTCTATTCTGAAATACTAACCACCAAAACACGACTTTGAAGTTGAGAAAAATGTTGAATATTAATGATGTTAGGAAGCTTAAATCACACCCAGCAATAAATTTATATGCTGGTAAAAACCAATGGAACCATGCTGGTTATGATTTCTGAATGATGAATTCAAATATATTGATAATAATAATAAAAAAAAAAAAACAAATGAGTATTACCTACAAGAACAAAAAGGACAGCTACATCCAAAAGCTGAAAACATATGTTTTTTTTGTCCAAAATGAGATTGAGGAAACTAGCTAGCTGCTTGTGTAAGACTGATCCTACCATATATTTTAAAAATGGTTAATTATAGTAATCCTAATTGAATAAAGAAATATTAAATTGAAATCAAACACACTAATTATATCATTTTGGCCTTGGATCTTTCAGCTTAATTCCTGATGTTGCACGTTCATGCATGTAATGTTACTTTGTTGTTATCAAAATATGCCTTCAAAACTCACCTACTCGATTAATTAAATGAAGCTCTGATCTAGGCTTCATTAATATTTATTATCTCCTTCTCAATTGCCCAGTACATTTCAATAATCCGTAATACATCCTCTTTTTGGAGTTCTTTTTACCCTTTTCTTAACTGCCTATAACAAAACTCTTCTCTTTATGGCTAGAGTGCTGGTTGCTCGTAAAGATCATAGTCATCAAATCTGATTTTGGATAAGCTTAAAAAAATCAACTTGAAATTAATTTGATAGGACATAGTTAATCTGACATATTCATTTATAAAATTTAAAATAATATCATTTTAATTAACATGAATTATCATAATAAATTATCAATTTGAGACTCCAAACCTAACTAGCTTGGTTTTAATAATTTTTAGTTAAAATTTATTACCATATAAATATTTTTGTATTGCGACACAAATCGCTTTGTCCCTTTTAAAATGAAGATTTTATGTTGTTTTAATTGGTGTGAATTAACCTGATATATTAATTTATAAAATTTAAAATAATATTATTTTAATAGGTTTGAATTAACATGATGAATGCTTAACTTAAGACTGAAAATCTAATCGGGTTAGTTTTAATAACTTTTCATTAAAATGTATTACCATATGAATATTTTCGTATTGCGACACAAATCTTTTTTTTTACCCCACATTGATGGTAATTAGAAAAAGGCAGATGCCAACAAATTATACCCAACAAGACTTCACATGCTTACACTACCAAATAGTCAGCCATGCAAAAATCCCATCACCATGCACATTGCTTTGGCTACGTACAATACTCCACAAAAGTAAAAACACAGAGATAAAGAGGGTTAAAAATAGTTACTTCCTTCTGCCAAAAGGTGTACAAAAAGGGAGCCATTGAAGAGTCCAGCGGGCAAGGCAGCTGTGATTGACTAGCAAGTTTCAGTTCTGCTTATATGCATCGCTGCCAGCAAGGTTCAACCCAACGATCGATGGTGACTAAACGAAGGTTGAATACTGAAAGGATGGGTAATCTCCATGGAAAATCATCTTCATTATATATTCCTTCCATGTGAGGCTTCCTTTTCGTATAAATTAAAGCTCAAGACTCACGGGGTATTAGTTATAATTTTTGGAGACATCCGACATCAATTTCATTCTTCTTTTATATTAATATGTTTGTATAATTTAAATTATATTTTAGACCTTATATAATAGCTTAAATTTATAGGTAAGAAGATTTTTTGACATGATATCAGAGTTTTATTAACCAAACAGTCACGAGTTTGAAATTTCTCATCATCTCATTTTATTTGATAAAAAATAAATATAAAATAGTGTGAACATATTTAAGTCTCAAGTTTAAGGGGTTTTTACTTGAGAAATTGTGCTAGAAAATAATATAAATAATATTTTGAGACCTTAAATTTTTTAGGTGAGATAGTTCTTTGAAAGTGTGAATATGAATGTAATTTATTTTTAAGTTTTTTTTAAAACTATTATCAAAGTGAGATTCTTATTTTTATCTCTGGAAATATTATCAAAGTAACATCTATTACTTTCTCAAAACAAAAGAGATGAAGACATTGTTAATTAGAACAATGACGCTCCTTCTTTGTAAGAAAATCTCGTCCTATTTTTTTTAATTTTATTTTTGTTTAATTTCATTATTAGATTTATTTTTAACAAACATTCAGGTTATTTTTTAATCAATCAAGTTAACTAGATCACGTTGAATCAACTTTACACAATTTAATTTTAAACCTGGGTTAGATAAGGAATTAGATTGAGAGGTTTTTTATGTTAATTTAATTTTTTTTTACTTATCAGTCAGGTTGCTTTAAACTAACTAAGTTAACTAAGCTATATCAAGATAACTCTCATATTAATTAATTTTAAATTTAAACTAAGTAAAGATTTAAATCTAGAGAGGTTTTAAGATTAATTTACTCAGTTAAATTTAATATAAATATTATGTTCAATTTTTTTTAATCCGCATCTCAATGTAGCGTGGGGACCAATAAACAAGCATTACATACATAAACAAATGAGATATGTTTACACGATTTCATCTGAAGATCAAACTCAAGGTTAATATCTACAAATTAAGAAATCTAGATGGCTTAACATCTCAGGTGATTTTAAAAGTGTTTTCTGAGTGGGTTTCATGTAAAAAAAATAGAACCTCTTGGAGTGAGTTTTAAGCTAATCATTTAATTTCAAACAACATATTTATGGAAATTTCTTTCATCACATCACATTGAAAGCAAACTCGCTTGTCTCTCACAAATCAACATCACGGAGCTGGCTGGTTTCTAATTCAAAATATTATCACTAAACGCGTTATTAATTGTAGCAAAATCCATTTACTTTTTTAATAAACTCTCTCTCTCTCTCTCTCGTGCAGGCCGAATTTGTTAATGAAATGAAAAACTCTCTTTAATTAATCAAATTTCTTAGCCACAGAGGCACATCTCACCGTCCCATCATGCTTTGAGAAACACTTTTTATTGGACCAATCTACCCCTTGCCTTTGCATGAAATATCGTTCAGGTACAGCCATGCACGTGAATGGGGAGAATTTTTTTTGAATCATTGTTGGGTCCTTTTCGAGAAGGATTTGATCAGTGCCAATTGGCCACCCGTGACGGATGAGGCTATTTTGGTGATTTCACTGCTCTTGCCTGCTGTTTCTGTAGTGGCAATTATGTGGTTTTGGATGCATGAGAGGGCAGTCTTGGGATAAAATTACTTTTGTAGAAATATCAGCACAAGGAGACAAGATTTCAATCGGAGGCCGTCACGATGTCCAAAAATAAATTCGTTAGCGGGGCACACACATGTTAAATACCAAAACTACCCCGGAATTTGATGAGAATTACTACATCTACACTAACGATGATTCATATTCAAATTACTAATATATTAATATACCTTTCATTAAATTTATTTAAATTCAAAATAATACTGTGGAATATACATATATTAAGCATCCGAGAAATATCTTAATGTTATTTAAATAATTTATGTATCATAAAATCTTACGAATACTAAACTTTTATATGAATATTTTACTCACAGTAAAAAAATAATTTAAAATTAATTTTTATATATTAAAATTACATTTTTTTGTATCCAAATCACTGCGTTTAAAAAATATATATTTTATTATAATTATTTTTAGAATTCAGATCCAGGATGATAATATGAAAAGTATGTTCGCTTACCAACCAAATTTAAAATACTTTATACTATATTAAACATTATGTTAATTATTTGATTAAATAGCTTAAAGTCTTCAACTTCTAAATAAGTAAGTAAATTAATTTACAACTATTAAATTAAATCTATTTGGGTATCAATTCCTTTCATTCACCACTATATAAGAACTTAATTATTTATAAGATGATCTCAAAAAATTAAAAACAAGTTTCACTCACATATTTAAGGAGGAAAATTAAGAATTCAAAGGATAAGAAAGAAAGAAATATCAATTAAAAAAAAAGAAAAAAAAATTGTGTGGATGTGTTTGACCGTAATATATATATATATATATATATATATATATATATATATATATAAAATGAATCTTTCAAGATTTAAATATTGAGAAAGGGCAATAACCTTAATATTCAAAAAAGCTGGGGGCAAGAAAAAGAAGAAAATTAATATATATTTATAAGATGCCTCCAAAGAAGATCTGCTTCTTCTTCTTCTTCTGTTCTCTCCTTGTAACAAAACCTGTTCACCATCTCTTCTTTTTTACCAGGAATGAAGGAGAGTGTCCTGGTTTTTGTCTTCCTCTAAGTTACAAACAAATCTCCAACTTCCATGCTTTTGTTTTTGTTTATTTTTAAGCACTAAACAACACATCTTCTACCAAAAACAAGCAACTTACAATAGAGAAAGAAAACAAGGAAGTTTGGTGAGTAGAAGAGAAAGAAAGAAAGACAAAATTAAGGTTTAAATCTTCAAAAAAAAAATTTAATTCCCTTTCTTTTTATCATATTTCTTTTCCCTTCCTTCAATGTCAAACACCACAGGTGATGGCACTGGCAGCTTCTCTTCTGGAGGTGGTGGGGATGAAGTTCACTTAAAATCCTTAGCTTCAAGCACTGTTACTGCTACTAACAGCAATGGCTCCACTATTACTCAACAGCTGCAGCAACCTCCACTCAAGAAGAAAAGAAATATGCCTGGAAATCCTGGTATGTAGACATACACTTCAGCTATCAATTGATTTCTTAAAAGAAAATATTTATAATGTTCTGTTTCGTGATTTGCTTTTAACCCTTTTTTAGTTTAGTAATATGGTCTTTAATTTACTATATATAGCAGCAGCCTTGAAGATCTGATGAGCTCTAAATTGTTGTTGGTTTTTTGTATGCTTATGGACCATGAGCTTCTTTTTGATAGTTCATGGTTTTTTTCTTTTTTTCTTTTTCTATGGCTACTTGGGTTTCAAAAAAATTAGAATTATTGGTCTGTAAGTGGTTGAATTACTGGCCAGGATCTCAATCATTGCATTGGACTGTTGCTTTGCCTTGCTAGCTCCTTTTTAATTCTGCCTTGTTTTTTTAACTGTTTCGGGCAAAAGGAAAACATATATTCCTTCATGGAATATATATATATATATATATATATATATATATATATATATATATATATATCTTTAGTCTCCTCCCTCTTTCTCTCCCCATCTCTCTCTTGGTTCTGCTGCACTGATGATTCTTTAGTTTCCATGGATCAACAATCTAACCAAAAAACATACAGGCTCGCCATCATATAGATATGAGTGTGTATGCCAAGAACAAGCAAGCTACAAGTTTTGTGCCTACTAGTATGATTATTATTGCTATCACAAGCTAATTAAAAACATGACACAGCAGTAATTGTGCTTAACATATAGCTAGTTTGTTGAAATTATCATTACCCTTTTATATAATTATGAAATTTGACAAATATATATATATATATATATATATATATATATATATATATATTCTGATCAGAGTTTTTTATACATGAAATATGTGGCAGACCCTAGTGCTGATGTTATTGCTCTATCACCAAAAACTCTTATGGCTACAAATCGATTTGTATGTGAGATTTGCAACAAGGGGTTCCAAAGGGACCAGAATCTTCAATTGCATCGGCGGGGCCATAATCTACCATGGAAGCTAAAGCAAAGAGCAAGTGGTGAAATTCGAAAAAGGGTTTATATTTGTCCAGAACCTTCATGTGTTCATCACAACCCGGCTCGAGCATTAGGTGATCTTACAGGAATTAAGAAGCATTTTTATCGAAAACATGGCGAAAAGAAATGGAAATGTGACAAATGCTCAAAGAAATATGCTGTCCAGTCGGATTGGAAAGCTCATGTCAAGACCTGTGGGACTAAGGAATACAAATGTGATTGTGGAACCATCTTCTCCAGGTTTGTACTTTGCATTGATCACTAAGATAGCGATTATTTATCATTTCAAGATTAAAAAAAAAAATGAAAACAGAAACAGAAATTAAGAACAGTTCTGAAATTCATTTTAAAACTGTTTTAAAAATATTTATTTTATATTCATATCTTTATCTCTCGAAATTTCAAGACACCAGCTTAATACAACCTGATATATTACTTGATTAATAATTAATTTCTCAAAAAAAAAAAATGAATGGGTTAGAGACGATTCTTGTACAGGACTTGTCTATGCATGCAAGATGATAATGGTTAATGGTAGGTTAGGCATATTGATTGGTCATGATGTGGGACCACTTTGTTTTATATATAAATATATATAGTGGCTTGTTGATTAATAGGAGATCTGTGCCTCGACAGCACTCCTAGCTTTGCTTCAAGTCTTTGTTTGACTATATGCAATTATGAAATCATTATTTTATCCAAAAGTCTTAATCATGCTTTTAATTAAGCTTTCATTAGGCTTAGTTATTCAGCATAAATATAGTTGTCGTGATCATCATATTAATGTTTAACAAGACTGATTCAATTACATTACCATTGAGGTAGAGGGTCTCTCTCTATCTCCATCTCAGAGCATTTTTATATGGAAAAATGTTTAGTTTTTTTTAATTAGGGTTTGATAGTTAGTCGTTTGGGCATGCAGGAGGGATAGCTTCATCACTCACAGGGCTTTCTGTGATGCCCTAGCTGAAGAAAATAACAAAGTGAATCAAGGACTAATGCCCAACATGGAACCTGCAAACATACAAGGCCAAATCTCCAGCCTCATACCCTCCTCCATGGCCATCAACAATAATCCTCCAAGTCAATCTGCCATGATGTCTAATTTTAGCCATCTAGACACCAAAAACTCACTGTCCTTGCCCCAAGCACTCTTGCCAATGCCACCTAAACCCTCATCAGGAAGCATGTTTTCAAGTAGCACCGCAAGCCTTTTTGGTGGTTCAAGAAGCATGCCATTCAATTCTTCCTCGGCCCTTCAGTTGAATGCAAATTCATCAGCAATCTTTGAAGGAAATGGTCATCATAATTTAGCTGGCTCGGCTTCAATGTCAGCTACGGCTTTGTTGCAAAAAGCAGCTCAAATGGGTGCAACTGCAAGCAGTAACAATGTGAGCTCTCCCGTGATGCAAAAGAGCTTTGTTACAAGCATGGCGCCCCCAACATTTGGTTCCATGCATGCCCAAAATGACCAGTCTCATGTGATCGGTGGTGACGACGGATATGCTAACCAGTTTTTCAACTCAAACGGTGGTGTTGGGAACTCTGTGTTGAATGATATGGGGATGTTTAGTGCAGTTTTGGATCAAAACAATGCGTTATTCAAGACTATGGAGCACGCTAGCAGTAACAATGAGAACGCTTTTCAAGGTGCAAATTCAAGCCCTGGTTTGAGCAGTCCAACGAGTGGAGCTAATCCAAGTGGTTTATCAAGATTTAGTGGGGACATGATGACTGTTGATTTCCTGGGGATAGGAGGATCTAGGCAAAGGAATCTTCAAGAACACCATAACCATCAAGAAATGGAGTTCACTAGAGGAATTAGCCATCCAAGGATGCAAGGATTGAACCACTTCGAGCAGCAACAAGCAGCAGCACTAGAGAAACCCTTGTGGGATGTTTGAAAAATTAAGAAAATAATCTACACAATTTCCTTTTCTTCTACCTCTATAGCTATAGTCCCTGTAATGATTTCTATCATCACTTCTTTTTCTTCAAGTAAATTGTATCAGCCAGGGAAGAACCTCAACTGTTTTGCTAAAGAGCAAGCAAGGTTTTGAGGATTTTTGGCCCACCATTAGCGACTTCAATATGAGTAGAAGATCACATAGATTTTCTTTCTAATTAAAGCTCGTCTCTGATCGCTCCAAAGTTTCTTCTATCATGTGACTTGTGGAGTGACTCGAATCGGTGTGTGACCCATCATTATATTTTCTTAGGTTAAACATCATCGATCGGTGGGTTCCTTTTTTTTGGTTTAATTAGCTTTTAAAGTATGTTTTTACACTGTTTTTTATTTTAAAAATATTAAATTGATGTTTTCTTTTAGAATATTTTTCAATAATTTTAATATAATCATGTTAAAAATTTAAAAAAATCTAAAAACAATTAATTTAATATATTTTTAATTGAAAAAAACTCTACACCACAATACCAATCTCACATTATAGGCCTAATTAAAATTGATTTGTAATTGATGTTCAAAAACAGGGCATGTGGCTTCGCTGGAAGACTTGTAAGAGTTTTGAATTCAAAGTTCATGTTCAATTCTGAAAATTGACCTCTGGATTTGATTGATTTTATATATAGATAGAAAATTTGAATTATATATCGAGTTTCAAATATTTTATATCATTTAAATGTGCACATAATTGAAGTACTAATTATTAACCAATTAATTTGGAACTTAATCAGAGCCGGGTTTCATAGAAATAAAAAAAATTCCACACTCATAACCCAATAAAAAATTTAAATTAATCTACCATCTAATTAAAACCTGATTGTAAAAAAAGATTTAAATAATATTTTTTAAAAATTTTAAAAAAATCAAAATAAATCAATTGATTTAACAACGATGTTGAATATATACCACTACTGAAAAAAAAGGGAAAAAGACGCTTCTCTCCGTCAAATCGTTGAAGTTAAGGCATTCAATCGAAGTGGAAAGTTTTTAACTATTGGACACGTCGCATTAGACCGAAGATACCACGAAAAAGTCAGCCGAGCTAGACGGTGACATGCAATGGCCCAGACCAAACTTTTAGCGTATCGAATTGACCGAGCCCACAAAAGGGTTTCGACTTTCCATGACGAGCATGGCTACTTTATGCATGAGCCAGGGCACCACCATAGGTCCACACAGCGTTTTTCACGCGCTGGAGGCTGGACAGGGAAATTTGTATGGCTCCGAGCATTCCTTGTGAACCAAAAAATGAGAACCACCGAAAATCAGATAGCATTATCACTGTCAAAGGGCAACTCCCTCCTCCGCTTTGTGCCTCTCTCCATGAGCCTAAGACTGCACCACCCTAGATCAAATTAACAGTTGGCAAGTCCAAAAGGTTATGTGAGCAACTTTAGAGTTGATAAGCTAGCTAGGGTGGTGCTACACAGCTGGAAAAGCATAGACCATGGCATTGCAGCATCACTTTCTAGCATCCAGAAAGGCCTCCATCCAAAAGATTTACATGACTCAATCATCTGGGGATAAGAAGGAGAGTTTCCCGGAGGTGCCTAGGCCTCCGGCCGAACAGTTTGCACCTCTGGCATCGACTTTTCAGCGTCGTCTGCTTGTTGGTGTTGGTTCAGCTTCTCTGGTGGCTGTTGGGGCAAATTTTGGTGGGATTACTAGTTTTCTTCTTGGATTATCACCGGAAAGCGGTCGAAATGTTAAGCTTGATGTGCTTTATCCAATCGGAGGGTATAGCCGATGCATTGAGACAAATGAAGGATTTGGTTAGTGAGTCCTCTGTTACATGAATTTGTTTAACATGATTTCTTGGCACCTATAGGATCGATGCGTTCTTCTAATACTATTGAGTGCTTTTTGAGAGCAGAATTCATATACCCTGCAACTTGGGTTGGAGATCAAAGGCTGCTTTATCGAGCAGCTGAGAAGACAGAATATGAGAGATCACTCGATCCTCCTCCACTGAATAATGGGAAATCTGGTGATGGGCGGCGCAAGAATGTGAATGAACCGGTTGTTGCATTTGGCCCCCCAGGTTCAAGTGGTGAACTCAATGTTAGTGTCATTGTCTCACAAGTCCCTCCTGACTTCTCGTGAGTACCTAGAAAACTAATGCTAAGATCCGAGCTTTCAAAAAATAGAACATGTAATGAAGGTTCATTTATGAATTTTGTAGGATTGAAGCATTTGGAGGGCCTAAGGAGGTGGGAGAAGCTGTGGTTCGGACAATCACAGGATCACGCCTGGACGTGATAGGTACTTTGACAGAATCAAGTTTAAGAGAGGACTCACTGAGGAAAGTTAATTACTACAAGCTGGAATTCAGAGTTGAAAGCCCCGCATTTCACCGGCATAATCTAGCGGTTTGTTGTGCTCGTGGTGGTAGATTATACACCTTAAATGCACAAGCACCGGAATCTGCATGGCCAAATGTGAAGGCAGACTTCTATAGGATAGCAGATTCATTTAGTATCATCTCTTGATAAAGGAAAAAAAAATCACAGAAGAGCATGAACAGACATTTTGAAGTTTGTATCTCCTGAAATCTTATTTCAAGGCAGCTAGTCCTGGAGCATTATTACACAGTTTAACAGAAAAACATGAGATTATACTTTATGCAATTGACTTCAAAAGTACGCAAGTCATGCTAAATTACTGTTGCGGCAGCAAGCTGAAGTTTTTACTCGCAACTGAATTCATCTGCCGCGGGTTCAATGAAGTTGAGGGAAACCCTAAAACCAAAGTTACTTGAATTTCAATATCAGATATGATAAGAGTAAACAGTAAACAATCCAAAACATCAATCAAACAGAAATGACCTAAAACTAGTTACTTTTACTTAAACTCTGCATATTACAACTGCCATAATCTGTCAAAACATAATTTACATTTATACATTTAAATTCCCTCAGGGAGCATCTCAGCCACTTAAAAAAATATTTTTCTATATCTAAATCACTAATAATGTACACTGATTTAAGCACAACTTATCTGTCTTGGCTTAGCAACCTTCTTCAAGTTCTCAGAAACTGCTGCAATTAAATTAGGATTCTCGAATCCAATTTCTGCTCCAAGCCTGCGAAAAAAATTATAAATCTTATAATCCCAGTAAACAGATAAAGGGATGGGAGAAGGCAACTATTCTATATATGTGCAAAAATCTCCAATAAAATACAGCAAGAATCGCCCAAAAGGTTGGCTAGGTCATAGGCAAGGAATATAAGCTAGATATAAGTGCACTCCACGGTCTTGTTTCAAACCTTACTCCTAATGTTAACCCCTAACTGGGATATGTGTGATGCCACAGGTCCACAAGGCCAACGCATCAGATGTTAATTTCACTTTTATTTCTCATCACAAAAATCAAATTAAAGATTTCAAAACACAGACAATAAGTAAGCAGTGGAATGAAAGTCAAGCTGTTTTGCTTACTTAGGATCAAGCACCAATTTCTGGACTTCTTTAATGGCTGAACTAGCAGCATAGAGTGACATCTTACCCACCTGTATCAAAACCAAATAGAAGATAAAGAAATCATTGATAGGAGAACAAAAGAATTTCAAGGAAAAGGAGGCATTGAATTTTTGAGGAAAGTTTCTGTATTCTTGCCTCCAAAACTTGAAGTTTTGCTTCGTGTTCATTTGGAAGACAGCGAATTTCTTCTGCCAATCTAGAAGCCATCCCCAGACTTTCAGGAGATAAGAAATCAAGACCCAACTGAACATTGGACTGCAAATTTACATGAAGAAAAGAAATAATTATAATGCAGAATTTAATTAATTCTGAATTAACCATGTCAACAATTTAGACAGATCTATATCAAAACTAATTCAAGAATTACAAAAATCACAATTAAAAGAAGAATCGGAAATAAAAGCAAAAGCTTCTGGAACCACTCTAAACATAATGGTCTCTAAATATCTTCAGTCCAGGAAACTGTAAGTATTTTTATAAGACTTTTAAAATCAGGCAGTACTTGAATTTAAAAGAAGGAAAGAAAAGCAGCAACTACTGGCTGTTCACAAGTGTTGTTTTCAATAGCATATGCCTGTCCCCCAAACTACTAAAGCACCTTTTTTTATCCCATTGTTCGATGATAAATATGGTCCCTAACCTGAAGGCCTAAAATATTCATCTGCGGAGAGTAGAAGCAGCCCCATTGCAGCAACATTATTTGGAAACCACAAATAAAATCATCTCCTCAAGGATGAAACTTCTATTCTCTTAATACTTTTAATGGATAAAGGATGAATACGTCGCAACTTTGGAAACAGACCAATGCTGGTTCCAAGAAAAAAGGTGTGAATGAACCTTGGTCTAATTGGGGAAAATCACAAACCATTTATAGTAAGGATATCAATTAATATCCAACCATTTGAAAAATAAAATATATATTTTCATCATTGTAGTTTAGATGTTTTAAGATCATTTTACACTTAGAAGTTACTGAGTCATATATCTATCAGAATTCAGAATCCAATTAGTTGCAACAAACTTGCCTGAAGATTCCTCACTTGGAAAGGGCAGCCAGCAGGGACGAATACAGCTTGCCCCAGGTGCTGTTCAAATGACCATGGTTCAACCCCTGAGGAAGAAAAATAATAGGAAAGTCAGACACCCTGCTCATGAACAAAATAAACAATAGGAAGGTCTATGCTAACAAAGTAGAAGCTCGGATACCTGACTATGTCAACAGAAAAACTAAAAACAAGCAGGAATAACTGGCTACTGCTAAATCTGATCCATTTTATCTATTTTGAAAACTAAGAAATGCTATTGTTACTCACCAAATTCTTCCTTCAATTGTCTCTTATGAAACCCATTTAGGAAAACTGTTCCATCATAAAGGGGACGTGTGGCCTGAGATCCCATTAATAAGATCAGCAGCATGCAAGTTATAGAAGCCACTTGTCTTGATTAAAATATGAGGTACATTTCCAAAGATAACTAGGTCAACTTACAAAATCATGCACTGCGTTGTCAGGCTTCCAAAGGTCCTCACAGTGTGTTCGCAAATAGTCAGTTAACTTGGGAACATCCTGCCGACGAAAGACATCCCAACTAACTCCTGTGTGAATCTCTACAGGGATATCATCATGATTTTTCCTCAACTGCTGACCCTCCATTCCCTCAACCTCTTCCATTCTGATGGTTTCCATTCTCTCAACCTCTGGAACACTGGTGGTTCTTCCAGCCCTTTGATCTTCAATTCTCTCAAGCTCTTCAATGCTAGTGGTATTATCAACCCCTTGATCCTCCATTTTCTCATTCTTTTCTGCAGCTGTCTTCACTTCATCTTGTATATTACACCCACCAAGTGATATATCAGGCAACCTCCCCTCCTCCAAGCTCTTTTCTGGGTCAAATGAGCCATTCTCCTGGCAATGTTTTGCCTTTGCTTCACATGTATGCACCAATAAGTATACCTGCCCATGCCTCAGCAATGCCAACATATATTAGACACCTTAGACAAGCGAGAGTGTTCAGAAAAAACAAATAAACAGCCACTTAATATTACATGCTGGCTCTCTGTACAGAGCAAGGCCACAGCTGCACTTGTTGCACTGGAAGCCAACCGAATTTGTAAAATACTTGTTCAACCCCATGTTAGAGATATGAAGAATTTATTTGTGAACCATGTAGATTGAATTTAGGATCTCAATGGGATTAAAAAGATTTCAGTTCTAAAAACACCTCATGTGTATGTTTTAATTCAAAGTTTGTATACAATTGCTAAATTTCAATCTAGGTCCTATAGTTTAAATCTTCTAACATGAATTTCAAGAAGGAACAGCAATACATGCTAGTAGAAAGTGTCACAATATCAATGTAATAACAAATATAACTTACCATGTCACGCATTTTCAAATGAAGATTGATTACAGAATTGCCCGCACCGAGTTCCTCATGGCTCCCATAAGATATACAAATCTTAGGTCCTACATCATTCTGCAAAGAGTAATGGGGCAACTTTGCAGCAACATTTAAAATACCCAACCTCGAATGGATGAATTCAAGGAAAGGCAGTTTACTGATAAATTCAGGTCTCTGGTATAATAAGAACTCTTCAGAAGCACTGGGGGAAGGCCAATCCTTCAACTTCAACATCTCTAGTGAACCGTTTTCCTGCATTCGTCCCTCGGAGTATCCTTTGATAAACTGATCAAGAACAATATCAACCTGCCAACACAGAAAACCACATATCATGGAAATCAAATAGATTAACACAACAACAATTTATTTACTGATGTTACTAAGAAAGAAGAGCCATACTCCTAACATAAGCAAAAGTGAGAGGAAACACACCTCAGACCAGTGTAAGCAATCTATGGCCTTCACTGTTCTGTTTTCATCTTTTATTTTCTCGTCTGATGTTTCCCGGATCCCCCTCCATATGGCCATTGGATCCCAGCTTGATATGGATGAGCTGTCAAATACCTGCTTCACAATAACAGGTTCGCCTCTGACCCAATGTTTTCTAAACTTGTTTGTCCCATCAACTTTTATATCTTCAGATAAGGGGCAATATAAGAAATTATCATCACTATCATCTCTATGAGCATACTGGCAGAGTGTGGAATCACTCAACCCAGATTTCTGTGGAGTGTCAGCATCATAGACCTTGCAGCCACTGACCATTTCCTCCACATTTTTCACAAGTTTTGCTACCCAATTCATCTTGAAAATACGGCTTAGGTTCAATGATGAGTAATTACAACCACCGTGCTCCTTTGGAGGGCATGGAATGCTGCCATCATTGTTTGCCTTCCAGCCTTGGTACTTATCTGATAAATTTATTCTTCCTCGGGAGTCTGTCACAAATTTTGATAGGGTCTCTTTGTCTTGAATTCTCCTGTCAATCTGGTTTTCATTCACTTCAGTTCCAACACCATGTTTTGATGCTCCTCGAAGATCTTGACAGCAATGGAGGCACAGATCATACGAGCAATTTGCACAATGCCGATGATAATCAATGATTGGTATCCTACATATATTGCTGCAAAATGATAAATTACAATGAACAACAATACTTGAAATGAGGAGGAATCTATTGTACTTGTACACCCTCCAAAAAACCCTATCTAGAAGACAGGCTATAGTTCAGCTTTCTGAACTCATCAAATTGCAAGATTATTTTATAACATAAGTAAAGATCAGGGTCCTGACTACAATTCATACGCAAAGTAAAGAAGAACATAAAAGAAATTGATAAAGCAGTGCATAAGTTTACTTAATATACCAGCACATCTGCTCATCGGCATTCAATTTGGCCCGGACAAGATCTATATCAGTTCCTGAAGAAGTAATGCCCAGTTAGTCACATAACAGGGAAAAGCTTATAAAGCATTCTAAACTCCATATGCCACTAAAATATAAAAAGCATCTCACCACACAGCCTCTGTTCCAGCTCTACTTCAAAGCATTGTTCATGATGGATCTGCTTAACTATAGGAAGCACTGAAGATAATAGGCAGTGGAGATATTGTAATTTGTCTAGAACAGGTATCTCTTGTATTCTCACCTGCAACTTACAGGGGAAAAAATATCCTCAATGGATAAGATAATCCCACTACTATTTGTTCAGGATACATAAAGAAACTTAACAATATAATAGAAACATGGTCCCTTCAGTTCATCAGTGAAATACCTTTACCATATTATCTCCTCGTAAGCAACTCCTGCAATTGCAGATCCCACGACATGCAGGACAAACCTTCTCAATTTCTTCCAGTGGAATGTCCGAGTACCTAGAAGTACAGAATAAATCATTGACTGAGCTTATAAGTTGGAAATATGAATACATTTTTGCAACAGTGTTCAACCCTCACCATTCAGAGATACAGTTATCACAAAAACCTCTCTTGTCACATCTGGGACACCAAATAACTCTATTTCTGTCATTCCTTCGGCACTGATGACAAGTTTGTCCACCAACGTCTTCGGAAGAATCTGTGCTTGCATCAGAGTATTCCTGAAAACAATGTGTTCATCTCAATATCTACAAGTTGAAGCAGAAGAGAAAGCAAGCATACAAAACATAAATGAACAGTACAGTATAACAACAACATTTTAAAACATGCTGTCAAGTACGATTTCAATTTCACTCACTGTCATAGCACTGGCATCAAAGCTTCTTTGTGATATACTCTTGGCTGAATCCATAGTTAAAAGAGGAGGCGTCTTATACGACCTCCGATTCTCTTCAAACTTGAAATCTCTTTGAGAATCATCATTTAGTTTTTGAGAATTCCGACCAGACAAACTCCTTATAGGTGTTTCAGGAGAATAGCGAGACTGACTTTTTGGTACTTTCTCGTTATGCCTCTTTGATGGAACAAAAAACGGTTGTTCCTCTTCAACTTTCATGTTCACAAGTGGTATATCAAAATCATCACTCTTGCTCTCCAAGTAAATATCTCTTTCACCTAGCGATCTTCTCTTGGCCTTCTTCAGACTGGCTCTCAAGGCAGAATTAGCTGCCCTCTTCTTCGCCTGAACATAATGCTTCTCACAAACAGTTTTATCTGGCATAGACATGGCAGTGCATCTCCACTGTTTCCCATCTGACCTATTGCAGCGCAAGTCATCAGGAATCCCACCACCATTCTCCTCACCATTAGCCAAGGATGATCGTGGGTGATCCATTATAGCTGTGTCACAGAAAAATTCAACAAGAACAAGACACTTAACTAACAACTGTACGCTCATAACACCGATCTGAAATAGAACATTACAAACCAAAAGATCCAGAAAAAGTCACAACATAACACCACAGAGTCAGCAATCATTCAAACCACACAGGTTGCAAAGCTCCAACACACGACATTCATTCGCAATCATCATGTGAAAAACCCCAACACAAGAAAACAGATTTACTAAAATTAACAAGATTTTCCCATAATAGATTTGCAAGAAACGCGAGATACAAAAACTAAAAAAAAAAAAGAACTACACTGCCAAGTTTCAAAATTTAACTTAATTCATCAAATCATTGCAAGACACAGCAAAATTCGTCAATAAATCGATAGCCCATGTTCCAAACTTTCAATCCAAACACAGAACGCATTGAAAAACACAGTAACAATAACTATAACAAAGTTTCCACTTGAGAGGGAGAGAAAGAAAAACAATATTCAAGAAAAGAATCAGAAAAACCAGGCCCAATTAAGGAATTGGGTGCTTCTTTACCAAAAAAAAGGAGTGAGAAATCAAGCATTGCAATCAACCCCGGATCAGCAAAGACTATCAAGAACCAAAAAAAAAAAAAAGAGGGAAGGAAAGAGCAAAGGGTACCTGAGAGAGACTAGGGTTTTTGGTGGTGAAATAATAATGTATATAAAGAAGGGAAAAGAGAGTTATGAGCCAGAGAAATACTGCTCTTCATTATAGTATAAGCTAAGGAAGAGTGACTTTAGCAGATTTTTTAGTGGACGGCTTGTGTTTCACTGACCAGACACACCAGAAGTAGAACTGCACTACTGTTTTGCCTTGCTGTCTCTCTCCCTCTCTCTCGGGTTCTGGTTTTAAGGTTCAGACTTCAGACTACTGTGTATGAAGTTCAACAGAACTGGAACTTAGACCAGTCCTCTTAGCTCTGTTATTGACTTTTCTTTTCTTTTTTAAGACTTTTTTATTGAGAATAAAAATCCAATTGTTTTTTTTTTATAATTACAAAAAATAGTTTACAGGCTGAATTATTGATTTTTTTTTTTCCTTTTTCAGCATGGCTTTGTTGCGTGCATGATTTCCGATTTGGAGGGGGTCCATCCAAAAAAAATAAACAATATAAAATAAAACAATGTTTTTTTTTAAAAAAAAAACCAAGTTAATGACCAAACTTTATAAAAAAAAATCACCTGTTTAGAAATAATATTGCTAATATCACTAACTCGCGTGCTAGCTAAGTGAACTATAGTAATGAATTATAGGATAAAAAAATATATATATTAAAACAGCGACGGGTATTAAGGGGCAATTACTTCTTAATTTTTTTATATATATTTTTATATTAGAATTTTAATATAATAACTTAATAAGTTTAATTTTTCTTCAAGTCCTAAATTATTAATTAGTTAAGTAATCTTTTATACTTTATGCTTTTATATTTTATGTGAATTTCTTTCGTTTTTTCTATTTATTTCATTGTTAAATTTTAGTTTTATTCTGTAATAATTAGTTATTAAAAATGCTAGAGTCTTATGATAATTTATGAATTTGTTAAATTAATATGTATATGGATAATATTATATGCATATAAATATGAATTGAAATGAGTTTTGATGAATTAATATATATTTTGTTATGAATTTCACATAAAAAATGATGGTGATCAACTTATTAGTGATTAAAAATGAAGTACTGAACAACTCAAAAAATTAAACACAATAAAAAAAATTAAAAAAAAAATTAATATTTATATTTAACCTACTTGTATAAAACAACAAGTTAATAAAGAATTGTTGCTAATAATTTCACTAATCCCTGAAAAATTTAGAAATAGATGAATGAAAATTTAATTGTATATATTGAGAGAGAATATATTTAATAAAATTAAGAATAAAGTTATTATAAAGCAGTTTTAAAATATAAAAACTAAAAAAAAAAAATTATAATATAATTTTTTTTATTTTAAAAATATTCTTAAATTAATTTTACTTGATATGAGTTAGCACATGTATTTCAAATTGATTTCTTTATATATAACACATGTCTATATAATATATAATATCAAGTATTTATTAGTAATTTGTCCCCTCATTTAAATTTTTTTTATTCCACCACTGTATTAAAATGCTTCATTGTTTTCATATATCATATGAATAGTATAATGTTATAAAAATAATCTATTTCTTTTAGAGTGTTTAATCAAGTCCAACATTTCCTTATAGATTAACATGGTAAATGATATGAGATGTTACTGCTTGCGACTGCAATGTGATATAGTATGATTTTATTAGTAAGGTATTTATATATAATCTGAAGAAAATCTGCATTTGAGTGAAGTATCAAATATTTAAAATAAAAGGTAAAATATGTTATTTTTTCTTCTTTTAATCCATTGGAATTGACACAATTTATCTCCATCAAAATGGATGGCATATTCACAATGCCCAAATAAAAATACACCAAATAAATGAGTTGGATAGCAGTGTAGTTTATTTTTAAAAATGTTTTTGTTTTTTAAAATATATTAAAATAATTTTTTTAAAAAAATAAATAAATAATCAAAATTTAGTGAAATGTGTTGCTTCTTTGTCAACTCATTGGCGTTATAAGCTGGGTAGAAAGATTTTTAATTTTAATGTAATATATATATATATAACATCATTAATGTTTTATTATTGACAAAAAAATTTTAATAATATGAGAATTAATCTTAACAATTATCCCATAAAAACAAGGTAATTGTTTTTTTTTTTAAAAAAAAAAAGAGCAAAAAAAATAGTCAAATGAAAGCAAACAAGTTTTTACTGTTTTTTCCCGTACGCTTAGAAAAACAAAAGCAAAGATTAAAAGTTTTTTTTTTACCGTATAATTACGATTATATTTTAAATAATTTTATGTTTTAAAATATATATCAATAATATTTTTTTATTTAAAAAAATTATTTTTAATATCAATATATTAAAATAATCTAAAAACACTAAAAATATATTAATTTAAAATCAATAAAAAAAACTTCAAATATTTTCAAAACTACTTATAAAACATAAAATTAAACAGGTTCTAAAAACACCCACAAAGAGATCCAGTAAAACAAGAGCATAACAAAATATTAATAAATAAATAAATAAATAAAATAAAATAATAATTTATTTAATGTGCTTGTTATTAATGGTTATTAAATTTAGTTTAGTTTAATCAATTGAGTTAAAAAAATCAAATTAATTAATAATTTGATAAAAAATTAATTTTTTTAAAAAATTAATTTTTTTAAAATAATAATTAAACCAATTTATATGAAGTGTAATAATAACTATAATTATTATTTAGTTTTTATTTTTATGTGTTAAAAATATTTTTGAAATACTTTTAATTTTTTTTTTTAATTTTAAATTAATATTTATTTAATATTTTCAAATTATTTTAATACATTAATATTAAAAATAATTTTTAAAATATATAAAATATATTATTTTAATAAAAGTTTAAATAAAAAGCATTTTTAAAAACAAAGAAACCTCATTCTCAAACATCTCCATACCATATAAGCACTTCCCCTACAAAAACCAAGTGTTTCCTTCCATTTCACAATCTCTCTCACGCAAATAATTTCAAATCTCTCAAACCGAACCAGAGAAAGAGTCAGAAACACGCACGAGAGAGTAATTAATTGATAAATTATCGTATGCAAATGGCGATGGCGAGGTCAAGCTCTGGCCTCGCATATCCTGAGCGATTCTATGCAGCGGCATCATACGCTGGATTTCATGGATCTCACAACTCTACCACCACTGTCTCTTCTAAATTCCAAAACGACACCGCTCTCCTCCTCTACGCTTTGTACCAGCAGGTCACCTCTCCATCTCCTTTCCCCGATCCATTGCGTTTCTATTTCAACTCGTACATTGCACGATCTGATTCGCATTGTTCTGGCGCGAATTTTAATTCTATTTTCCGTTATTTTTATTATTAATAATAGGTTTTATTAGCTCGATTCTATATTATAATTTCCCTGTTTAATACTTTAATTTCTTTTTTTACGCGATTTATGAGTTTTTCAGTGTTACTTATTTTCTAGTTTATTTTCTTTTTGCAAATGTTGCGCGTTTTGAGAGTGTAATTTTAGTGGATCTAGGGTGATTAAAAATTATACTGTGATTTGAAAATGTTAGTTTTCTTTTTAATTATATATTACGACGCAATGAGTTTGGAGTGAATTGTGTTAATCCGAATTTTTTAGTGAATTTGGTAATTTTTGGAATGTGATTGCAGGCGACAATTGGACCGTGTAATGTGCCGAGACCTAGTAGCTGGAAGGCTGTAGAACAAAGCAAATGGAAAAGGTTTGTTTGCTTTGCTCATCGGCTTTTAGTTTTGCTTTTGGATCTGTATTTAGTGTGTACTTGTTATTTATTCACCCAAGGCTAGATGCGTAATAGGTGAAGTACGAGATTTTGGAAAGTTGGAGCAGAAAATGTTAAGAAATTGGAAACGAGACTTGCTAGAATAAAGCAACGTGTAAGATGGAGAACATGACTGTGTCTAGGGAGATTAGTGTGGATTTAGAACTTTTCGTGGAACTTAGAGGATCATTTTTAATTTGTTGCACCAAGGAGGGTGATTTTTAGTTCCTGAACTCCTTTGGGTTAGCTTGATGGATGGATCTGTCTCTTGTGAAGTAGGAGGCCAATATAATGTGCTTGTTATGATCCAGTGAACAGTTGCTGGAATCTCTAAAAGATTGCCATCTAGTGATTTAGATGGTGCACCATTGTCATTTTATTTCACATTTGCTAATTTGCACATTGTATTTTCATTATAATAAATCTGTTTGAATGCATGGATGAAAGTGCTCCTCTAAAAATGTTTGTGTTTGTGCAGCTGGCAGGGGCTTGGAAATATGGCTTCCACAGAAGCCATGCGTCTCTTTGTGAAAATACTGGAGGTAATGGCAATGGGGTTTTCATGTTCATCATTTCGTGATGATTTTAATACAAGTTAATTTAATATTGATTTTGCTTCTCTTTGGCAGGAAGATGATCCAAGTTGGTACTCTAGAGCATCTAACTCTATCTCAGAGTCTGTCACAGACACACAAGTGAATGTGAGTTCATTGAGTATTATATGTTGGAGCTTATTATCATTTCTTCCATACTGGATATTTTATCTTCTAACCATGAATTACTTCTATATGTTTTGATGAGATTGATATTTCTGCTAGCTAACATAAGAAAGAATATCGAAGTATTTATGTGAACCAATACCTTTGTTAGTTGTCCTAATGACTCTTTGTTTAGTTAGGTGTGTGCATGATTGTTGATGCACAAGTTGAATTATTTACGTGTAATTCACAGATGATACCAGTGTCATGTGACAACCTTTTAGCACCTGAATGGTTTTCTAATTCACGTTTCCTAATTCAAATTCAACATGATAAGAGTATGTGTGGCAATTGATTTGTGTCCTTTGAACACACCATTTATGATTCTTTTAGGCAACACAATTTAAGCAAAGGATAAAATGGAGAGAGTCATTGGAATATTGAACAAGGAAAATTTCAGTTAGAGGGAAGGAAAATGTTGAGCAATGACCAACTAGCTATTTGAATCATCACAGCTGCTGTCATTAAAGTGCCACTGCTTACCTCAATCCAAACCATCCTCCACCACAATCCATAGCTACTACCCTGCTACCACCTGCCATCAACAACACATCAATTTCATAGCTTACCACAGGCACCACCAGCACCTTCAATCTAGAACTTTCAAATTGCACAGCTAATGCCACTTCTGCTCTCACATAAGTACATCTTTTAATGAACTGATCCAATGAAAGTGTATATTTATGTCTCATTTGTATGGAGGCTTGCTCAAGCATACCTTGCTTGTATGTCCATATGTGTGTTTCTAGTGAGTTGCATTTGTTTGATTAGGGAGCTTTCCTTTTCCTTTATTCTACTTAAAATCAAAACAGTGGAGGGAAAGAACTGAAGGAAACAATGCTCATCATGGCCATCAATGTGATACTTGTGCCTTGTTCTGCACCTTTCTCATTAATTTCTCCCTCCCGAGTTTTGCATGCTTAACTGATATTGCTTCCTGTAGCATTACTCAGATGAGCATGTCATTGAGAATGGAAACTCTTTCCCAGACACAAAGACCATTTCTACTGAGAATGGAACCCTTGTAGAAACTCAGGATAAAGATGTCGTCTCAGAAGATGTTGGGACAGTTGCTGTCTATGATCAATGGATTACACCTCCAATAACTGGCCAACCACCAAAAGCCCGATATGAGGTGAGAAAACCTTTTAAAATGGCAACTGCACTTGGTCCCTTTTCTTTCGTTTTTTTTTTCATTTCCTCTGCTTTCCTGTCATTCTCTCTGAACAAGCTCTTTCTTATTTTCCAGCATGGAGCAGCAATTGTTCAAGATAAGATGTACATATATGGGGGAAATCACAATGGCCGCTATCTCAATGATCTTCATGTAGGCAAACCACAGACTGGAATATTATTTTGGTAGATGTAACTAAGTTCGGAAATATTTATTTGTTTGGTGCAGATATAATCCTTATTTTTTTCTGAAAAGCTATGCTCTATATCAAACTAAATCTGGAATACTAGAATATTTTAAACATCACATTTCATGGTCCTGTGCTTTTAAACTCCATTTTACCTCTTATATTTTACTGTGTATTTTGCTTTTACGTTGAACTAATGACTGTTGAAAATGACTGTCAGCTATGCCAACACACCTTTTTAAATATTGTTTCTCAAAATTCGGTGCCCTATGCAGGTGCTGGATTTGAGAAGTTGGTCATGGTATAAGGTCAATTTTAAGGCTGAGAATGAGCCACAGGAGGGACAGTCTCCAGCTAAATTAACTCCTTGTGCCGGCCATTCCTTGGTTAGTATATAACTGAATTTCCTTTTACATGTGAACTTCTTGAAGCAAGTTTCTCGAAATATGCTGATCCATCTGCAGACAAGTGTGCAGTGGTGTTGAATTATCCTCACACATTGATGAATAGGACAATGTGTGTTCTGTTTCTGCAGATACCATGGGAGAACAAGCTTCTATCAATTGCTGGACATACAAAGGATCCTTCTGAAACTATGCAGGGTATATAATGTATTATCATTATGTGGCCGAGTGATTTAAACCAACATTGCCTTAATATTTGATTTTTTTTCCCTTTACAGTCAAGGTATTTGATCTTCAATCTTGTACTTGGTCAACCTTAAAGACTTATGGGAAAGCACCGGTATGTATTTTTTTTTCATTTCTTTCATCTACTGCATTTCATACAAAACAAAAATACTCAATCACTGTATTATTCAAAGTTCAAAGCTGGAGTCTGCTGAGCTGATGCACAAAGAAGAAATTTTAAATCTTGACTTAATTTTTTTTTCTTTTTTTTCCAAATTTGTGAATTATTTTTCTTTTTGATTTTCAGCCAAAACTTGTTGTTAGCGTATTGACACTTGAAATGAAATTGTGGGTTGGACTTGCGAAAATGTAACAGTGAATCACAATGGGATACTTATGCTCAACAGTTTTCCATTCTCTTTTGTGATATTGGTTACTTATATAATGTATAAAATGCTGCATATTTCATGCATTGCAGATCTCACGTGGAGGTCAATCAGTTACCCTTGTTGGGACAAGCTTAGTGATTTTTGGTGGACAAGATGCGAAGAGATCTCTCTTGAATGATCTGCATATCCTTGACCTAGAAACCATGACCTGGGATGAAATTGATGCCATGTAAGATGAATCTCGCAAATTGATGCCATGATGATTTAAGATACAACTCTCCAGATTAGCACATATAAATAAGATTTCACTTTGAACCTATTATGATTTTCTCTATTGACCACAACAATATCTCATGTTTCTGTTGGATCTTTGGATTTCTGTTAAAAATGGAACAATGTAAGCAAGGATTAATTTTTCTTTATTATTTTACAGTGGGGTGTCTCCATCTCCAAGATCTGATCATGCTGCTGCAGTACATGCTGAGCGTTACCTTCTTATTTTTGGTGGAGGCTCACATGCCACTTGTTTCAACGATCTGCATGTGCTTGATTTGCAAACTGTAAGATAACTAATCTCAATGTTTTTTGTTCTTGTGCAATAGGACTGTTAGTAATATCTTCTACATACATGGATTTTTAGATGGAATGGACGAGACCCACACAACAGGGGGAGATACCTACACCCCGGGCTGGACATGCCGGTGTAACAGTTGGGGAGAATTGGTTTATTGTTGGTGGTGGTGACAACAAGACTGGTATATATTTTACAACTTGGAGCTTATGCATTTAGCATTAGCTACCAAATCCTTTTATATTTTCCATTTGTCCTGAATGAAGTAAAATTATAAATACAAAGAAAAAAGGGAAAAAGTTTTTCCTGGAAATTCCTTCATGTTTGCTTTTGTAAAAAATGACTGTAGCAAGTCCCCAGCCTGTTTAAGTATTGATCCCAGTAAGAATGAATTTTTTTATTCTATTAGTCAAGCAGTTTTAAATGGAAGAAAATGGGCAGGAATTTTGATTTGAATGATTTAAATTTCTCTCCAGCTTCATAAATTTATCTCATATATTCCTTTCTGTCTACTTTGTTTAGGGGTTTCTGAAACTGTTGTCCTCAACATGTCTACACTTGGCTGGTCTGTTGTAACTTCTGTTCAAGGGCGTGTTCCTCTTGCCAGTGAGGTATTTTACTTAACAGAATTGTGAACTATTTCAAGCTGCATGTAATTTTACTGGAAAATTGTATGATTTTTGTGTTCCATGTGAAACTTTTTGCAACCATCAAAATCTACGGAGCGCAAAAGTTTTCCATGCGTCTTGAAAGTTTTTTTGCTTGGTTTATTTTAATAGAGCTTTAATAAGGAGCAACTTCTATAAATTATCAACAGTTTAGCCGTTATGAGTAATCAAAGGATGTGTACCT
Source organism: Populus tomentosa (assembly GCA_018804465.1). NCBI lineage: Eukaryota > Viridiplantae > Streptophyta > Magnoliopsida > Malpighiales > Salicaceae > Populus > Populus tomentosa. Next base: position 1,733,256 of record CM031977.1, on the reverse strand, counting down.
GAGCGCTGTAGAGATTGTGAATTGTGATTTAGATGCATCTAAACTGTTGAGTTTATTGCTGCCTTCTGGAATGGAGTCTGAATTTATCATGCTAGTATAAGTGTTGTCAATTTCAGTCTTTGATGTTGTTTTCTTTCTCTAGTATTTATAGTTATCTTAGAATTGGTTTTATCAATTCCATCATTACTACCGGGGGGGTGACAGGCTGTAGACAGATAGGCTTGGCCTTCTTGACTGTGAGTTTTTCCCCTCAAGTAGAATGAGCTGACCATCTTTTGTTGCAGGGCTTGAGTTTGGTCTTGAGCTCTTATAATGGCGAAGATATTCTTGTATCTTTTGGAGGATATAACGGGCATTACAGCAATGAAGTTAGTAGCAATCTTCCTTTCTTGTGGATCCCCCCCCCCCCTTCCTTCTTTCCTTCTTTCTGATTTTGTTCTGTTGTCAGGTCAATGTTCTTAAACCAAGCCACAAATCAACTTTGGAATCAAAAATAGTAGAGACTCCTGTGCCCGACAGTGTTTCTGCTATCCATAATATTACAAATCCCACCAGAGATGTGGACTCTGAATTTGAAGGGGGGCATGAAGGCAAAATTAGGGAAATTGTTATGGATAACATTGACCAAGGGTCCACGGTATGGCAAATTGCAATTTTTTTTTAACATATGTAGAGATTCACGAATTCTTTTGCTGTATTGTTGTTTTGGATTTGCATCCTTAAGACTTTGAATTCCATGCAGAAATCTAGAGGTGAGGGAACTAGTGAGCATCTTTTAGCTACTTTAAAGGCTGAGAGAGAAGAACTGAATTCGTCGCTCAGCAAGGAGAAGTTGCAAACTCTCCATTTAAAGCAAGAGTTAACTGATGCTGAGACTCGTAACACTGATCTTTACAAGGTAATCACCTGACATGCAGGTTTAGTCATCGTTTGAGCACTTCTGTCAAATCTTGTACCAGAGTTGCATGCCATCTGAAATTTATCCTGTGGTTGTTTTCCACTTATCAACTTTTCTGTAGCTCATAAGATGTTCTTTCTTTCTATATCAAATGCCCCTTAATTTTGTTCTCTTGGCATCACAGGAGCTCCAATCTGTACGTGGTCAACTTGCTGCTGATCAGTCAAGATGTTTCAAACTAGAGGTATTTCCTAGCTACTTTCTCTTCATATTCTTTTTTTCCCATTCTTTGGGTTTGATCGGTGGGAATTATTGGAACTTCCATGAAAAACTACAATCTTTGTCTGTTGACATCTCTGATATGTATCATTTAATTTTTCTTTTTTGGTTAAAACAGCCACAGGATATCTCTAGTTCAGTAACCCAACCCAGAACTGAAGATATGGCTAATATCATCTTATGTCTACTTATCAGGGAAATGAAACTGTGTTTGGTTTGCCATAAAATTACTGTTAAAAAAAAAGAGATTGAACAATGGCCAATAAAATATTCGCCTTCTTGTTGCTACGATAAGTAGGGTGAATTATGTTAATTAAGAACCGCTAGCTTCTTTTATACTCTCCTTTTACTTACAGCTGTAGTAATAAGCGAATCTTCCAAAAATAGCACCACCGGTTACAAAACAGATTCATTTGTGTTAATTACTCCTTGAACTAACAGGTTGACGTTGCGGAACTACGACAAAAGCTTCAAAATATGGAGGCACTGCAAAAAGAACTTGAACTCCTGCAACGACAAAAGGCTGCCTCTGAACATGCCTTGAATGCAAATCATAGGCAGGGCTCAGGTGGCGTGTGGGGTTGGCTTGCTGGAACCCCTGGCTCTGGCAACCAAAAAGAAGAAGACGATGCATGAATTTTGTGGAAGCCTTGGTAAGTAGTGATTGTGTAGATTTGGTTCTCGCTGATCCACTACCTACCTAATATTTTTGTTTCACTAGCCTGTTCTTTTTGTGATGGGAATAAAGATATCAAAAAAAATTTGGGTCAGAATGAAAAGTCCCTTTGGGGTATAGTTTGTAGTTTCATACGGTCGTCACTGCAAATTTTTACAGGGTTTGTATTGGAAGTAAACGGTACTGTTTTGAATGGTCACTAAATTATAGAGTTCTTTATTTTCCAACAAAATTTGGCCAACATTCTTTTGTTATAGCAATGTTAAGCTCTTAATTGTACTTCTATCAACAGAAATTGTTGATTTTTTCGGTGCAAATTGGGAAACTATTCTGATTCTGTTTCTTCCCTTTTCTGTATAGCTAGTTGTCTATTCAACCAAGAATTTATTGAGCTGCCATGGTTATGAACATGGAGTTGCGAAGGAGTAAGTGTGATGAACGGCCCTTTCCTCCTCTTCATATTCACTCGAATCTTTATAATATTGTGATTAATCACGAGTCATGGCTGATTCAATATCTGAGTCAAAATAAACAATATTTGTCAACTCACACAAACCTGAATTGGTGGATTGGTGATTTTTATGATACTACAGGGTATAGAGTGGTCATCACGACATAAAAGTGCCAATAGAATATGCGAAGAAGATCCATACATTCCCTGGTCCATGGTCGTGTTGATCTAAACTTGAAACTTGATTCAGCTGTTAATTAGTAATTTGATTAATTTTATAAATCTAGCTCGAACATTGCCAACTGCCAAGTAAACCTTAAAAACTCGAAAAACAAAATAAAATAATGTTATTTTAATAAAATTGTGTTAATTCACGAATGCCCTAATAACTTAAATTTATATTTCAAGCCAATTTCTATTATCTTTCAAGTCAATTTCTAAATTAGATCTGGAAACCTAAAACTTAGTTCTCATTTTATGAGAATGATTTTCATTATCGAAACAAAATTATTTAAATTCAAATTAATATATTTATGAAATTTTTTATGGAACACAATGAATATACTTTAAATCTCGTAAAAAAAAATATATATTGTCCTAAAAACAAGCTTGAAAATGATTTGGTCCAGACAATTATCAACCTCATTCATTATATATATATATATATATATATATATATATATGATCTCACGTTTCTCATCTTCCTATTTCCTTCAAAATTCACGTCCAAAAAAAAATCATTAAAGAGAAAGTTGGTGGGCCCCGTTTCCATCATACGGCCAGAACCCACTCCGAACTTTTACTTCCACTATCAAATAACGGGGCACCATCCAAAAACCCTCTACAGCTCCTCATATTACACCCACACTACCGCATAAAACCTTCGTAATTTTCTCTTCATCCAAACACGCCCTTATCTCTTGCCCTACAAAAATCTCACAGTTCCTCACACTTGCACAGGAACCAAACAAACCCTAATCAGTCTCAATAGAAATGCCTTTTTAGCCTCCAAGACTCCAGCTTTCTAGGGTTTATTTTATCAATTCCACCTCTCGCAAATGATATCTTTTGAATCAGACGCTAAAAAATCGAATGAAGAGGAAGAAGAAAAACCTAGGGTTTCTGAACAGGAAGGTAACAATGTTAGAGTTTCTAAGGTTGAAGAAGAGGAAGAAGAAGAAGGATCTAGGGTTTCTGAGTTGAGAAGTGAAAGCAGTTTTGATTTTGAAGAGAGAGAGCAGAATAACAGGTTAGCGGTAGGGGATTGTAAATCTTTATGGAGTGAATTTGATGATTTTGTTGCTAATGAGAAGAATGAAGCAATGGAAGGTACGTCTAGGGCATTAAGTTATGGTTTTGAAGTTGGTGATATGGTATGGGGGAAAGTGAAATCGCATCCGTGGTGGCCAGGGCATATATTTAATGAGGCGTTTGCTTCGTCTTCGGTGAGGCGGACGAGGAGGGAAGGTCATGTGTTGGTTGCGTTTTTTGGGGATAGTAGTTATGGTTGGTTTGATCCGGCGGAGCTTATTCCGTTTGATGCGAATTTCGCAGAGAAATCGCAGCAGACGAATTCGAGGACTTTCATTAGGGCGGTAGAGGAGGCTACAGATGAGGCTAGTAGGAGGAGTGCACTTGGTTTGGCTTGTAAGTGTAGGAATAAGTATAATATTAGGCCTGTGAATGTGGCAGGGTATTTTGCTGTGGATGTGCCGGATTATGAGCCAGGAGGGGTTTACTCGGTGAATCAGATTATGAAGGCAAGAGATGGGTTTAAGCCGGGTGAAGCTCTTGCTTTTGTGAAGCAGTTGGCTGCGGGGCCTCATGGGTGTGATCAGGATGGTCTTGACTTTATTAAGAATAAGGCTAGGGTTTCAGCGTTTCGCAAGGCTGTGTTTGAAGAGTTTGATGAGACATATGCACAGGCATTTGGAGTTCACAATTCACGGCCTTTGAATGATACAGCTAAGGTTTCAAATCAGCTTGCTAAAGAGCCAACTCGAGGTATTGTGATTTTTTAGCTTTGCAGATTGCATGGGTTTTGAAATCTGGTCTGATTTGTACATTGGAGATATTATCTTGATTTTATTGCCCCGTGATGGTGGATATCCATGCTTCTTCCTTGTGTGCCGTTTTGTTTCTATCAGATGCCATTTTATATTTCTCCTTGAGTATGACAAATAGTTAGAATTACTTCACCATGCTTTTGCTTGTGCACTGAGTGCTTTCACTTCTCTGATGCAACACAAGCTTTTACCTTAAAGTTGCAGTGAAGGTATGAGAGTTAAGATCTCAATCTGTTTTATGACATAAGGATGGGGTATCAGTGGTTATCAAATGGTAAATTTTTTAACTCATTGAGAAAGTGTAAGGTAGTGGTTGTATCACAGTAGCTTTTGAGGATGCGTGCACAACTTTGTTGAAACTCTTAATATAGCAAGCATGCACATTAAATTTTATGTGTTTTTTTAAAATGCTTGTATTTGTGATTAGCACCTCAAAGCATCGTTGCTTGTGTCCTTTTATTCAACTCGATCTTTTTCCAAAATGGAAATTTCTGATCTTTATATCTTGTCTGCCTTTGAGAACTAATTGTCCCCTTTTAATGTAGTTGCTTGCTATTGAATTTGACATTTGATTAATGGAAGGATTTCCAATTTGCCTGGTAATAAAATCTTATGCCTGAATTGAATTGTTTCATTTCATGTCAAATAAAGGTAGTATTAAGACTTCTAGCCTAAAATTCTGAGTTTAAAATTAACTCTCTTGCAATTAAAACTGCAATATGTGTAATATACTCAACACTCTTTTCTTTTTTTGTTGTGTAAGATTCACTGCACCAAGTAATTCTATATTCTGTAATTTCAGGGATTTTATAAAACACAAATGAGCTCCTTCTCTGAAAAATTCTCAGCAACTTTAATCACTTTCGTTTTTGGTATAGGTTTGGTTCTTTTATCATCACGAATCATACACGAGTCCTGCATTTTTCTTCCTTTATTAGCGTGTGTTTCATGAATTTCTCTTGATTGTCCTTTTGTATTGCCCCTTCTATTTGCTTTTTCTTATCCTATGTTTTATATTCTCATTGGGTTGTTGCTCCTTCAGCTCCTTTAAGTGGTCCATTGGTGATAGCTGAAGCTCTCGGTGGTGAGAAGAGCTCAAAAAAACCTATAAAAGTCAAGGAGCATTCAAAAAGGGACAAGTATCTCCTTCAGCGAAGAGACGAGCCAAATGACCCGGGAACTTTTGAAATTGTTCAGAGGCAAGCAAGTTCATCATCCCCAGCAATTCATGTGGAGGGTTCATCAGCAGCAGAAGCTGGTGATTATGTGTTGCAAAAAAGAGCTCCAGCACCCCACATTTCAGCAAAACATGAACAGTCTCCATTCATAAACAACGAAGGTGTTGATTCTAGTGAAGATGTTGCTGGCAAAGCAGCATTACTTTCGGATCGGGCTCCAGGATATGGTGGTGCTAGTTTAAATGCAAAGCCATCTCTTGATAACAAGGATGCTGTGAAAGAAATAAAAGGTGAACCAGGATCTGATGTGGCTGACAATCTGAAAAGTGCGGGGTGGTCTGATTTGCCTGGGAAGGAGCAGCTTAAGGGTGTTTCAGGCTGTACATCACCAACCTCTCAGCAACAGGAGGGTATAGTTGACCTTAAATATGAAGAGAGTGCAAAAGCATCCAGATCGAATGAAGTTTCTCAGCAAACTGAACTAAACTTTTCTGCAAGAGCTGAAGGAGACAGTGGATTGAGTAAAGTTCAGGATGGTGGCCCTGGTTCACATCTTTCACCACTTAATGCCTCACAATCTGGTGGAACAAGTACTGGTAGTGGAGTGAAGAAGGTCAAAGTCGTTAAACGGCCTACTGGGCCCCTCAGCTCTGAGACGTCTATTATGGGGGAGAAAAAGAAGAAAAAGAAGAAAGATTTGGGAGCAGAAACTAATCCTGATCAACCGAAGAAGCGGTTGGCCACTGGAAAAGGTGGGGTAGCGGGAATCTCATCTGTAAAGTCCACTCAAATCAGTATGTCTCCTGGAGAGGATTTTCAGCTTAACAGTCAGAAGAAAGATGTTGGTGCCAGCAATACCTTGCCCAACAGTATTGAGCTTGAGCTACCCCAGCTACTGAGTGATTTGCATGCTCTAGCTCTCGATCCCTTTCATGGTGCAGAAAGAAACAGTCCTTCAGTTACAATGTCTTTCTTTCTGCGATTCCGGTCCCTTGTTTACCAGAAAAGCTTGGCTTTATCACCACCATCTGAGACTGAGCTTGTTGAAGCTCGTGGCGCTAAATCCTCTTCCAATATTGGGGCTTCTGACTATTCTGCCAGTGAGAATTCCAGAGGTTTGACATCTTCAAAACCAGCAAAATCCCTTGCCAGACTTGATGATCCAACAAAAGCTGGACGGAAGCGTTTGCCATCTGATCGCCAGGAAGAAATTGCGGCAAAAAGGTTGAAAAAAATTTCTCACCTGAAGTCATTGGCTGCAGGGAAGAAGGCTGGACAGAGAAGTTTGGATACGCAGCGAGCAGAAGGAAAGGAGCCAGTGGCTACCCAGCGAGTAGAAGGAAAGGAACCCCTGGCTACCCAGCGAGCAGAAGGAAAACCGCCTGCCACTACCCATCGGGCTGAAGGCAAACAGCCAGTGGCTCAAGCTCCTAGAAAGTTAGTTAAACCAGATTCTTATAAAAAGATGGAGCCTCCAGTTAGAGCTACTGAGCCCACCATGTTGGTGATGAAGTTCCCTCCTGAGACATCGCTTCCATCTGCTGCGCAGCTGAAGGCAAAGTTTGCTCGATTTGGGTCGATAGATCAGTCCGCAATCCGTGTCTTTTGGAAGTCATCACAATGCCGTGTTGTGTTCCGGAGAAAGCTTGATGCACAGGCAGCTCTCAGATATGCTGTCGGTAACAAATCCTTGTTTGGCAATGTGAATGTAAGATACAACCTCCGGGAAGTGGGCGCTCCTGCCTCCGAGGCACCTGAATCTGAAAAAAACAGAGGTGATGACGCTTCTGTTGATGCCACACAGGCCAAGGATCCTCTGGTAGAACGACAAGCAGCAGCATTTGCACACCAGCCTTCTTCACAGTCAGCAGGCCAGCTGAAATCGATATTGAAGAAACCAAATGGTGAAGAAGCAGTACCAGTACCTGGTGGTAATGGTGGTAGAGGAACACGTGTAAAATTCATTTTGGGTGGGGAAGAAACTAATAGGGGAGAGCAAATGATGGTTGGTAATAGAAACAACTTCAACAACAATGCTAGTTTTGCTGATGGTGGTGCTCCTACTACTACTACTGTTGCTATGGATTTTAGTAGTAAGAACTTTCAAAAGGTTATTCCTCCATCTCCACTGCCTATCCTTCCCCTCCCTACTCAATTTGCTAATGACCCACTTAATAATTCACACCATCATACTGAATTACCACCCAGAAATTTGCACAATTTCATTACTCCTCCTCCAAGCTCTGGACCTAGTAGTGCACCAAGCATAGATATCTCTCAGCAGATGCTTAGCCTTTTGACAACGTGCAACGATCTTGTCACCTCTGTGTCGGGCTTGCTAGGCTATGTGCCTTACCACCCTCTTTGACAACAAATATGGGCCAATACTCACAACTCTCAACAAAGGATTGTACTACATGACAAACAAAAAAAAAAAGCCAGTCATCTCCTCCAAAGCTGCACGATTGCTCTTGGGGGCGAAGCAATTGAGACACAATCGACATGGCCGCCCAAAATTTTCTCGTTAGAAGCAGCAGCTGAAACACATGGACATGGGGTCTTTCTCGCCGGGTGCCATTTAAGCAAATCCATCACGATCAAGTTTGGTGTAAAACTATGTAGTTTTGAGAGTGGACTAGTCAAGAATTTGTACCAGTGCCATCCTTTTGCTTTTGGGCTCTTTTCCCCCCTTTATTATCTCCCTGCTATGGCATTTCCATTTGTGCCCGTTTGCGAACGCGGTCCACTGTGATTGCACCTGTCAAAAACAATGTTTTTGTCGCGGTGCATAACCCCGATCATCTTGTGCTTGATCTGCGTGTGGTGAGAGCTCGTACCAATTTGCTCGTTGCCTCTTCCTGTTAGATGGCGACCTGCCTATGGCAATGAATTCGTTGTATATTGTCCCACCGAACGTGTCGCACCCAAAGTCTAATGATTATTTACTACTATACTAAATTAGTAACTCCTTGCAGTATTAAAATAATTAAATAGTCATCTTATGAGTGTTTGTCATGCCTAATTCAGTGATATTTTGTTTCAAGAAAATATCTCTTACTTTTCCTATACTTTAAAATAAAAAAATAAAAAAAATTAGAAAAAAAAAAAAGCCAAGTGGATGTGTATGAATTTAAAAATATAGAGATCAAGCATATCCATTTAAAAAACTTAAGGACTAATTGGTTGGTTGTGATAAATAATAAGGATTAAATTATATGTAATTAATTAATTTTTTTAGTGTTTTTTGGATAATTTTAAGATACTAGCATCAAAAATAAATTTTAAAAATAAAAAAAATATATTTTAATATATTTTTAAATAAAAATACTTTAAAAAATAATTAGTATTACACTTTAAAATTAAATTATGATTTTTAAAAAAAAATTAGATCAAATATTTTTAATTAAATCAAATAATTTTTTTTTCTTAACTCGAAATATTTCAAATCCCAAATAAATGGCACCCAGGTGGAGCCATCATGTCGATCCAGGTTTTAATTAATACAACGGGTCATGCTATAAAGCCGGCAACAAATCGTTGTGATGATAGAAATCGGCTGCTATAATAGTACTGCTTGCTACACGTTCAGCTTCAAGGAGACGTGTGCCTTTACGTGTCTATGGCGTTCATTCTCCGTCCTTCTAGAAGAGCACTGTTTATTCTTCGAGAGTAAGGAAAAGGCAAATAAAAATTACATATCTAATCTTAATTATCAATAGTTACTTTCCTATTAAATACAGACACGGGGATTCCAAGCATTCGCCCGACGGCAAAAAAAGATATTATCCACCATTCTATCTTAATTATTACCTCTAAATATTATGCTTATCCTCTTACAAGATAATTAACGAATTATATTTTTTTTTATGAATACACATTTAACTTGAATTACTTGAATAGATTGTACATGATTATCGGATGAAGAGTGAGTTATTATTAATATGTTGATTATAATTTTAAAACCTGGTTTGATACATCAAATTGATTTAAAATTTAAAATTAGAATTAAGTTGAATTTAAAAAAAATAAAAAATAAAAATTTTAAATGACTCAACAAGATTCGGTTAAAAACTTATTAATTTTTATTTTTTTATTAAAATGATATTGTTTTGATTTTAAAAAAATGACCCTAGCGATCCAATAATTTTGTCAAAACCTGAAACTCGAGCTTTGTACTGGATAAACTACCGAAACAGGTTTAAAAAAATATGATGTTGATGTTAAAAATAAATTTTAAAAAATAAAAAATATATTATTTTAATATATTTTAAAATTTAAATTAAAAAGATATTTTGATATGCATATTATATTATATTATAGATAACAATTGCTTTTGGAAAAAAAACGCGTAGGATATTATTCATAGAGAATCTAAAAAAGGTAAAACCCTCTTGAACCTCTCATTTAATTCTCCATATAAGACGGCTCGCGCTGCTAGGGAATTTTCCTGTCACTTTCCTTCGAACCAAACAGAATTGTATATATACCCAACGTTTCTCAATTGACTCTTATAGAAAACCCCGAATAAAGAACAATCTTTAAGGAAAAAATTCTCTCTTTTTCTTGATAACAATACCTTGATCGTTTTTGTTGCTTGTAGAGGAAAATAGTCATCATGGAGTGCAGGTCATTAGAGATCACAGTTATCTCAGCCAAAGATCTCAAAGATGTCACACTTTTCGGCCAGATGGATGTGTACTGTGTTGTTTCTCTCAAAGGAGATGATTATAATTCTAAGCAGAAACAGAAGACACACGTTCATAAAGACTCTGGGCCAAATCCTGTATGGAATTTCCCCTTGAAATTCACCATTGATGATGTTGCTGCTCAACAGAATCGCTTAAAGCTCAAGTTCATGCTTAAAGCTAAGCGAATGTTGAAAGATAAAGATGTTGGTGTAGTCTTTGTGCCTGTCAATGAATTGCTGGGTGCAAAGGATGGGAAAGGTTCCTTAAGCTATTCCGTCAGTGCCCCGAGAGGGAGGATGAAAGGAACATTGAATTTCTTGTTTAAATTTGGCGAGAAATTCAATGTTACTGCGCCGGCAATGGCGAAAAAGATGGACGGGAACGTCTCTGCTTACCCTGCCATGGGATATCATGCTGCTGCCGGCGGGAATGAAATGAACAACCCTGTCACTGCCTACCCTGTGATGGGATATCAGGGTGCTGCAGGTTCAAGTTATGCATACCCTGCGCCACCGCCTCAAGCGGGGGGGGATAAGCACCAGACTCCTTATCCATATCCTTATAATCAGCCGCCGCCGCCACAACATGGTTATGGTGGGTACCCACCTGCTCCCGGACATGGGTATCCGGGTTACCCACCACAACCCATGTATGGTGGTGGGTATCAACCTGGGATACAACAGAAGCCTAAGAGGAGTGGTAGAGGAAATATGGGTTTGGGATTGGGAGCTGGATTGCTTGGTGGATTGCTGGTTGGTGATATGATTTCTGATGTTGGTGACATGGGTGGTTATGATGGTGGCTTTGATGGTGGTTTTGATGGTGGTTTCGACTTTTAGTTTTTTTTTTTTTTTTGCATTTTCTTATTTCCTTCCATTTGAAGGCTTTTCTTTTATTAGGTTTTATTACGTAGGTAACCAAGGATTTGAATAACTATTTTATTTGAGTTATATTAAGCTTTTTGTTTTATCCATTGCTTAATTGTGATTAATTACATTGATATATGTATGCTTGGGATTTAATTAAAGATTTAAGATATGAATTAAATTTCTAATTATCTAGATAATTACTTCTTACCCACACGCCGCTCATAATTATAAAAGTTTGTAAAGGGTTAATTATCTAGCAGGTGGTCGATGTTAAAAATTTTAAACTAAAATGTTTGTTTTTTTTATGATTTCAGGTTTAAACTATATGGTTGCTAATATTAATGGTCACTGGAGGTGTATCTTGTCATTAACTTCAAAATTAGTAAGGATTATTTAAAATACATGCAAGTTAAACCGAACACCTCACGTGAATCAAAAAAATGAAATAAAAATTATAAATGGTTTGATTCAAGTTACAAGTTGATTGGTTTCTATATGTTTCAGGTTGTTTTAAATCTATATAATAGCAAGTTAATGAATGGACTTGTCAACCTGAATTTTATAACTAAGACATCAATAGAACTTTTTTAATGAAGTAATGTTAGTATTATTAAATATTTGAAGAATATTTGTAAAAGATTATCACTATTCTTTCTTTCCTTTTGTTTCTTAACAGATTTTCACTCATGTTGCCGATGAACATGCATGTAGCTAGCTAATTGGCAGTAGGTTTTTTTTTCTTTAGAGATCTCGTGTTCTATTCCTGTAGATTTCTATATATAAAAATCCGAGAGTGGCAGAAGGTATATAATCATGTATGTATCCAAACTAATAGATGAAGGACGCAGCGAGAATAATGAAAAATATCCATGGCAGCTTCTCCGTTTAGACTAATGCAGTGTTAATGGGTTCTTGCCTTTCTGTTAAGGAGGCGGAAAAGAAGATGTTTTCGAAGAGTATTACTATCTTGATATTAATATATTAAAATAATTTTAAAAATTTAAAAAAAAAAAAATAATACCGCCATTATAATGATATTTATATTGATGATGACAGGTGGTTTTTTAGGTTGATTTCTCGTATAAGGATTTTTGTTTTTTGTCAATAATAGCATCCAAATAATAGTGTTTTTATCTTTTCATTAAAATTTAAAGTTGAATTTTCAAAGATATAAAGGAAAAGTACTGTTAATGAGTTGAAAAAAGATTTTACAAAATTTTTTCTTTGTCAATGATTACAAAGATTTTTCCGTGCTTGGTTTGATTGGGAATTTGAACTCAAATAATATAAGCTATCACAAAACCTGACAAGACTCAAACTTTAATGTTTGCTTCAATTGATGTCGTCTAGGTTTTATCGTTTTAGCATTGCTTTCCCAAGTATTTAATAATATGATTATATAATATAACGTAGCACTTAAAAAACCCTGATCTTTTTGTGCATGCAAAGCCAGATTTCTCCCCTCAATCAGCTCAAATTAATAGCTTTAATAATATTGATCTTTTCCTTCAAGATCACAACAATGGATTGCAGGACCCTGGACATTACTATAGTGACGTGCTTGAAAGGCCTTAAACTCTCAAAATTGTTCTCCGAAACTCGTGTTATGGCCTCCATCGTCGGTGGCTCTCTGATTTCCAGGTAAGAAACATCGGTTTGCACATACAAAGGAATAAGCAGTCCAACTTGGGATTATCCGATGAGATTTTACTTGGAAGATTCAGTGCTACAGCAGAGTCAATTGATGGTTGTGTTTCGAATCTGGCGCACCCCGATATTCCTTGGTGGAAACCAACTTCTTGGAGAAGTATATTTTCCGGTCAAGCTCCTTTTGGATAATTGGACTGAAGACAAGCAAGCAAAGGAGGGTTCTTGTCCAGTCGTGACTCCATCAGGAAAGCATCGAGGTTGCTTGGTTTTCAAGTATCATTTTGGACATGGTACGATTAGGGGTGCTCCTAAGAAGGTCGGTGAGAATCTTATTAATCCGGCGTGGTCATCGCAATTGCTACCGTCAAGACACCACGGAGGATGCTTAAGTGCACCTAAGTCATCACCGTATAATCCAGCATATTATGAAGCAACTCGACTGCCACAGGCTCCACCATTCGGCACCATATATTGATTAATCTTGTATGATTCATTGAACTCGAGAACCACCACCGGCGTTGCCATCGGAACGGAGGTTAATCTTGTATGGTTGGTTAAATTTAGGGCAATATTCACTTGACATTATTGATGTGTGTGCGCACGCGTGTGTGGAGGGCATGTTCTTATGCTGACCTTTGACACATAGCTTTCTTGTTCTAATTAGTTTATATGATTCCAAATTAGTTTTTCCATAATATAATTGTAGAGTTTGATTCTCTTTTATATATTATAATTCTCTCTATTATTCAATTTGTGACCATGGTGATTGATTTGGATTTCAATAGAAATTTGTATTAATATAAGGACTAGATTAATCTTCACCTTGCCAAGTGTCATCATGAGGTATAAGTTCCCCGCAAAAACCTATCCCCTCTCAACACTCTACTCTCTTCAACCCCAAACCTCTCATGGCGACCCGACCCGGGTGCGATTCCGAACCCGACCATCCCAAAACCTCTTCCGCCGCCGCCATAACCCACAACCCGAATCGAGTAGCAACCCCGCCAATCTACCACCTATCCTTCAACCAAAACTACACCTGCTTCTTAGTAGGACTCCAAAACGGGTTCCGGATCTTCGACACGGACCCATTCAAACCCTCATTCCGCCGCGACATAGACACACACGGCGGCATCGGAATGGTCGCCATGCTTTACCGCAGCAACATCTTCTGCCTAGTCTGTGGCGGACCCGACCCTATTTACCCTAGAAACAAAGTGATGATTTGGGACGACCATGATTCTCGGTGTATCGGAGAATTATCGTTCCGGTCGGAGGTGAAAAACGTGAAACTTCGTCGCGATATGATCGTTGTTGTGTTGAATCAAAAGATATTTGTTTATAATTTCTTGGACTTGAAGTTATTGAATCAAATTGAGACGGTTTCGAACCCTACTGGACTGTGTGAGATTTCGCATAATTCTTCGCCGATGGTTTTGGTTTGTTTAGGTTTGCAAAAGGGGCAAATTAGAGTGGAGAATTTTGGGTCCAAGAAGAGTAAGTTTGTTATGGCGCATGATTCAAGAGTTGTTTGTATGAGTTTAACTCAAGATGGGAGGAGGTTAGCGACGGCGAGCAGTAAAGGGACTTTGATTAGAGTGTTTAATGCTTTGGATGGTACTTTGCTGCAAGAGGTATGGTAATTGTTAGGCTAATTAGTGTGATTATATGTGACAATGAGGTTGTGATTATGGTGATTGGTAAGCTAATTAGTTGTGGTGTTTTTGGAGTCTGTTGTAATCTTAATTGGTGTGTTAAAATTTTGTTGATGTGATTGTAAGTAGAAAGGAATGGACGTTTTGGATGCGAGCATATGTCTGCATGAGGTAGTTTTAGCAAGGATGATTTTCTCAGTGATTTAATTGATGGATATGTTAATGTGATTTTGCCAATTTTGATCACATTGGACAAGTGCGCAGCCACTCTTGTTGATTGAAGATTTAGCTCATTTCTTTTATAAGAAAATGCAGTGTAGTTGCATAAATCAAAGAATTGTAAAGTGATTGATAACGGATTTTTAAGCAGTGAGCATGTAATGAGATCATGAGGTTTCTATAAAAAAAGAATAAGATCTTGAGGTTTGAATGTTTTATGAGCTTGAATTTTTAATTTGTTTTTGTTGGAAACATAATTGAACGTGTCCAATTTATGTTTTTGGTCGATTAATTGTGTTTGTGCTAGATTTTCATCCAGCTAGAAACACCCAATTTCTTGTCTGTGGTTTGTTGATGCTATTTGCTAATGTTCAATGATTTCTTGTGCCTCATGCTAGGTTAGGAGAGGTGCAGACAGAGCAGATATCTACAGCCTTGCATTCTCATCCAATGCTCAGTTCCTAGCTGTCTCAAGCGACAAGGGAACTGTACATATCTTTAGTCTCAAGGTTGATTCAGGGTCCCTGGCCTCATTGCCAAATGATAGATCTCACTTTGCATCTGAACCAATTCATTCTAGACTTTCATCTCTTTCCATTTTCAAAGGTAATTTCCCATTTTATTGTCGCTTATTCTTTGAACTATAAATACTGTGCTAGTTTGCTGTGAAATCCTGAGAAGTTAGTGCTAGCAGTTATTTGAAGGCTATAGGGGCCAGTAAATTTTAGTAGCTGGGCATGTTACACTCTTGCATAGGTTAAGATATGACTTCCAAGTTCTAAATCCAGTTCATTAGCTTGCATGGGTCAGAGAATCTTTGATTGTTATTGGTGAGTGTACAAGCCTGCTAGATAACTCCCCTTTAGGTTTTGATATCATTGTTTGGAAGTGAAGCTTATATTGGGCTTCTCTCATTATTTTACAGGGGTATTGCCAAAGTATTTCAGCTCTGAGTGGTCAGTAGCTCGGTTTCGATTACCTGAAGGTTTGCAGTACTGTGTTGGGTTTGGCCACCAGAAGAACACTATTGTCATCATTGGCATGGATGGAAGGTAATGAAAAACCAGATCGTTGTGGTTTTGTTTATTAGTTATCGTTTTGCTAAATTATTGGGGGGGGGGGGGGGGGGGTGCTGTCATGTTTTCTTCGTGGCACTCGCAGGGGTGGTGTGCTAGGAGGTTATCCCTAGGGCTGATAGTGAAAATGTCTTTGGAAAAATAGCAAAAATCATATTAATGCAATGATGTCCATTCTCATAGTATGCTTAGTTCTTATGCCTCGATCATAGTGGCTCCTTCGGCTTCCTTGGGAATATGCTTTGGATTTGTCTCATTCTGCTTCTACTAAAAAACCCTTGTTGCTTTATTCTGATGAGCATAGATGAACGATCTTTTAGAAGTAGTGTTACTGATATCATTGTCATTCCATATTCATAACAAGTTGAGCTGATTTTTCTCAATTGTGCTGGGTTTGAATTCCCATCAAACCTAGACTCTTCAAGTTCGTTGATGAATTCAAGAGTTAATGAGAAGTTATCTTTGGTAATCACATAAACCATATTACCATGTGTCCATTCTAATACTATGATTGGTTCATATGCCTCAATGATTTCGACTCCCATTGGAATATGTTCTGTATTAGTTACGATAACAGTGGATCTTCAATCAGCTTCAAGTGGACAAGATTGTATGCAGATCTTGTTTTGATTATGAATATATCACTGTAATTCATGGATGGATCGTGTTTTGAATATTTACTGCACCCAAATTTTGTAATAATGATCATGAAGAATCCTAACAAAGTTGTTTACTGGATGGTTTTGCAGTTTCTATAGATGTGAGTTTGACCCTGTGACTGGTGGGGAGATGATCCAGCTTGAATATATCAATTTCCTGAACGTGGAGAGTTTCTGAGTCAATCAATTTGGGGGTAAATATTGTTAATATTATATTATCAGGAGACTGGAATTAATTTGTACATATAAACATACGAGTATGGGATTAACCCCATTGAATTGGGCGGCGTAAGAAAAGGTTCTGGTGCGTGCTTTTTGTTAATAATGGTACCCTGTACATTCATGTAAATGGTAGCCTTGATTGTGAGCATGATGAAAAGGGACAAACATTTCTTAGGTGATCAGTTGGCAGAGCCATAATACTCAACCTGGCAATCCTTTTTTTCTCTCTCTTATTGAAGGTAGAGGGTGAGACTTAACAGTGATTTAACAAAAAACCACCCCAGTAGTGTTAATACGTTCAATATTTGACGTTCTTCTGGTCATCAAACAAGCTATACAATTTCAGAGAGCTCCTGAAAATTGGCTTCTTGGAAAGATTTCAAGGGCAGGGAAGCTTCTCTATATCTCCATCGCCCCCAAATAACAGCGAAGGAAATGCCGCAGCATCCAAGACAAGGTTTTTATATTCCATTTCACGAACTGTGAAATCATATTAAGAAAATGATTAATTTAAACACTTACGTTGAGGAAAGGTTTGTGAACTGGAAAACTGGAGACTTTGAAGTTCTCAGCAATGCTTGGCTTATAACTATGATATTATGTTCTCATTGCTAAACATAGCCAAAACACAAGCACCTTCCCAAAGCGCCCAATTTTCCAGTTTACGAACGCTATCACAGCCAAAACTTTTGAATTTTGAAACCCCCAAACGCCAACTGGGGGTTATGAAAGCCACAACTTGGTATCAAGGCAAGGCAGGCAAGCTCCATAAATTTGAGCAACCACACAACAAGAGAGCAGCAAAGCGAAACACATGCGATGGAAAGAAGAAACCTTTCCATTAAATATTTGATAAACATGAGAGCGGCGGCGGCGGCGGCTGCTACATTATCTTTGTGCATCAAAAAGATAAACAACTTGTAAAGAACAAACTAAACTGCACGTCTAAATTCCTACCACATTGGATAACAACCGGTCGTCATACAACAAAATAAAACCTGATTTTATTACAAGTGGTTTTAGGCCTTTTTAGGTGATTTTGGCTCTGACCCAGAAGATTTCTCACTAGCTGAAGTTTTCTTAGGCAAAAGTACTGGGTTAATGTTAGGTAACACTCCGCCGCTTGCTATTGTAACTCCTTGCAGCAATTTTCCGAGCTCTTCATCGTTTCTTACAGCCAACAAGACGTGTCTTGGGTTGATCCTGGTCTTCTTGTTGTCCCTCGCTGCATTTCCAGCCAACTCCAGCACCTAGAAACATGAAATAAAACAAATTAAAATACAAAAATAGATGATTATATTGGGAAAAAAAAAAAAGAGTTCTCTATGGATTAGAACCAAGAGAAATTAAAACAAAGACAGACAGACTACTAATCTTGTTTTTTATTTAAAAAGGAAAAACGATTGTTCTTCCACAGAGGCACCAAAAAAAAAACCGAAAAAAATTAGATCTGAAATTTTTAAATAAAAAAAGACCGAAACATTAGAAATTTCTCAAAAACAAAGGAAACAGGGATGGTTCAGAACGGCAACATGGGATGTACCTCAGCAGCGAGGTATTCAAGAACAGCAGCCATGTAAATGGGAGCACCAGAACCAAGACGCTTAGCGTAACGACCTTTCTTCAAGAACCGAGAGATCCTACCAACAGGGAATTGAAGGCCAGCTTTGATCGATTTTGAAACGGACTTCTTGCGGTCTCCACCTCTTCTTCCTCCAGCACCTTTGGTTGCCTTTGTTGTTGCCTCCATTGTTAAAGGGAATTGAAGAGAGTTGAGAGATATTAAGATGCGGGTTCAAACGGTAGCGTTTTCTAAGAGGGAACTGAAACTGGAGAGCGGGATTTGAAGGTAATGGAGAGGGTGTTTGGGCATTTATAGCGGAGTGTGACACGTTGGCGATCCGAGAAGATTTGGGTTTGAGATTTGAATGGGCGGTGAGATCGCGACAGGTTGGCGATCCTGGGTTTTTTAAATTGGTAAATGAAAATGAGAGTTTGGTTTTGGGTTGGTGTGTGGGTGAGGTATGTGAGTCGTTGGATTTGCCATGCTGGCAATCCGTGGAGATAATTGCTGATGTGGTTATAGCTGAAAATTTTAAAGCGATGATAAACATGTGTGTGTGGGTATTTAAATCATCATAAATTAATATTTTTTGGACCGTGAAGATTTATTAATCAATAGAAATATTATTAATGGATAAGTTAATGATTTAGTATTTTATATATTAACTAATAAAAAAATATTTATTAAAAAAATCATTATTTTTTACTAAAAATTTAATATGTATATTGTGTAATGGGGTAATAAAAATATTGTCTGGTTATTGAATTATAGATTATTATTATTATTATTTTATGTATTTTTTAACAAAAATAAGTTTTAAAATGTAACGAGTATTTTTTTTGGCCCAACGGTGGAAGGGACTTGCTCTCTTCAACTTCGCATGGGTTCGAACCTCATCATGCATTCCTGTCAAGCCTGAGATGTCTTACATGCTCACTGGGCTTGCAGGATATTTAGTAATCCCCAGGGATTAATTGTTGTACATGCAAGCTGATCCGAACATCCCGAGTTATTGAAAAAAAATATATAACAAGTTTTATACAATAGGAGTCGTGTATATATCTATTTTTCCAAGGAACTAAAATTACATTATAAGTCAAGCAAAAATATTTATAAAAATAACATGCAACATAACAAATAGTAAAACTAAACGTGAAGATTTATTAATCAATAAAAATATTATCAATGGATAAGTTAATAGAAAAATTGATGGTTTAAAAGATCAGTTACTTGTTGATAATTACCTCACTCAATTAAAAAACATTGATAAGTCAATGGACAACATGACTTCAAATAATTTAAATAAGTATTCAGATTTAAAAATTACATAATCTAATTAAAAAGTTGAAATATCATGATACAGTGGACACCAAGTATCATGTGAACTACCAATAAAATAAATAAGGTAACTTCATGTGTTGTCAAGTTATAAACAAATTATTAGGAAAAGTCATTGAAAATAACAAAATAAATAAATAAATTGAAGATGAGATATTTACTTGTGCCCCGTCTCACACAAACATGCACTCAAATCAACAATACATTGCATAATTTTCTCTTGCAATGCATGAACATCACACCAAACTTCTTGGCATACCAAGAAAAGTTAGAGATAAGGTTCCAAAAGGCATCAATTTGAAAAACAAATAAATAGCATTGGAGTCATATTTAACAAAGACCTATCAATAGAGTTTTACATGTGTATAATCTTGATCTATTAAAAGATTATTAATCTATATCTTAAATGAAACTTATTTGTTTTTTATAAAATGTACCATCTTATAAATTTAGCAAACTATTAATTTACCACATTGGTACCAAATCAAGATCTACCAATAATATCATTTAATCAATATTATTAATTTATCAAATTTATATCATATATGATAAAATATGAAATTAAAATTGAATTTATATTGAAAATATTTCTTAAAAAACAGAAGAAAAGATTGTAAAAACATTATTTTTCTAAACACATTACACTATAGACGAGAATAGTGTTTTTACTGTACTACTCTTATAAAAAAAAAGTCACATGTTAATAATTAAGGGTGAAAGTGTCTTTGCAATGAAATCACTTGAAATTGATCGAAAAAACATTAACTTGCAATGATGGGCTTTTTCATTTTTTGTTTAGATAAGCAAATTAAAAGGTTTGTATTACCTTTTAAATTCAAATTCCTATGCATTGGGTCAAAAGGTATTATTGTCATTGTAATATTTTTTTTTTCTATTATCAAGTTAGGATAGCCACATTTTGATAATTTCATAAATAAAAAGTAATTTTTAAAAATACACTGGCACATGTTGTGCATATGTCAACCACTCAACCATCTTTAGATGAGAGCATGTAGCTAATTCCAGGGGCCTAAAACATTGTTTAGGGATGACATGTGATTCATCTCGGTATTTTTTTCATAACCCGACACACATGCACTAAAAGAAAGTTTGGTAGGAATTCTGGTTTGATGCCGAGGAAAAATAAAAGCACCCTTGTGGTGTGCTATGAAAAGACACTAATTTTCAAGTTAGGTGGAACTATTTCTTGATATGTGTTTCAAATCTATTTTTATTTTTTTTAAATATACCTTGATGTGATAAGATGCATGATAACCTAAGCTTCCATCAAATAAGAATTAAAGGAAGATGATTTTAAAAATTGAAAGTTGAGATTAGCATAAATAAAGATAGAGAAGGCAAACGCATACAAAATCAAGAGTACATATATAGATGGAAAGAAGCTCTCAAGCCTCAGCACACCAATTACACCATACACACAAGGCAAGTTGCTCAACTGTTCATCCCCATTATAAAATTAAGTATTATTCATGCCTTAGACGTGTTTAGATCTTGAAAGGTTAAGGTAGCAAAGAAGGGACAATACGAGAATAATATTTTGACACCAAAAAGGCATTTGTTGAAAAATTCATTGTTTTAAGATCCGGATTATTCAATGGTATAAATCATTCTAGGTTAAAGAAAAATTTAAAATAAAAACACTTAATTAACTTGGTTCAAAATCAAGATTGACTCAATAACGAGGGTCAATTCAATTATAACTCAACTATTAACTTGGCAATTTTTTTTTTTATTAAAATCATATTGTTTTGATTTTTTTAATTTTTAAAGTTGATTCAAATCAACTTTTTTAACCCATAAATCACGGGTTTTAAAACTAATGAAAAAAATGGACATGATGGTGCTCATAGCTAAGATAAACAACAATAGCAATGCAGATGCTTGCTAGTTCATATTATTGAACATACACAGGGAGAAAGGGGTGGGAACAAACATTATACACATGCCAAGAGGAATAAACATGGTTTCCTAATATCTAGTAGTGTAGTGTAGGCTCTGGATTAATTAAACAGTTTTTGCATGACCAAGCCAAGCAGCTAAAGCCAAAGCCCATGTTGAAGCTGCTCTTTTTTAAGCACTTTAATTGTTCCCAGGCCTGGCTGCATTTGCATATGGGCTATCCAACATTGAAAGATCAGCTTCATCTGGGAAATTGATCAGGACTCTCATTTGCACTTCCCTCAATTTGACAGCAAACTCCATTGCCTCATTCATTGCAGCCCTAGCACCAGCCAATGCATCTCCGAGTTCTTGATTGATCAAATAATATGAGCTTATTTGACCCAGTATGTGATCATGCCTTTCTTGAAATTTGTGGGCCCTGTCTTCAGCATGTTCCAGCACCTCAGCTATAATCCTCAGTTTCTCTTTTGTGATTTGTTGCTTGTGCCATAGCTTCAAGTTTGGCAAGAGGAGAGAGAACGACGCAGAGAAGCCAGCAATGGCAAAAATAAGGTGGCTATAGCCCATGAACAAAGCTTTTCTTCGTGTCTATGCATCAGGAGAACAAATTTACAAAAGAATATATTGAAATGCATCTATGGTGCTCGAAATGATTCCTTGCTTTCATCGAGGGACATCACTTTCGTTTAATACACTCCTTTTGTATTGTACCAGATGGAACATGTGACGTTGCTTTACGAAATACAACTCCCTTTTTCACATCATGGAGCTGAGTTTTTTATTTTTCTTTGTCATGAAACAATGATTCTGAGAATTTTCCCTGTAATTTTCTTATGGAACGACACCGCTATTATTAAACAGTATACCTAAATCTCACCATATCCAATTTTGGTTCAAAAACATCATGCTTTTGTGATCAGAAGTTCTTTATGGAATATTAAGGAGGCTGAAGGGTAAGACACAAAAATATGCACTTAAAAGGAAGGGTAAGACTCAGTTAATATCATTACTCACTTCTGTTTGCGAAAGAGTTTTGCTGCTATTCTACCCCTGGAGGTTTTGAAATCCAGTTTCATTTTACCAGATTTTCTCGTCCGTCTCGGCTTTCGTGGTTTTCTATTTGATTGCCTTCTTTCTAAGCGCTGACGACGGATCTCTGGATCAGCCCAACCTTTGCCCCATTCCGCAAAAGAAGAATATGATTTGTGTTTGTTCATAGAGAGTTGCATATCAGCTTCAGGGTAAACAGAGAGCGGTTGCTCTCTATCATATTCCAGATACTCAAGTCCTAATTTTGTTGGCTCCGGGAATTTTATCTGGACATGGCTCTGCATAAACAGTGAGTTTAATACAAGACCAGTTTAGCTGAGAACCAAAATTTCAAACAAACACAACTTATAATCTGCATGCTTGCAAAAGCAATGGAGATTCCTGCAATAAGATACAAATTTCAAATTTTGCTTAGAATCCACAGCTAAGCTTCAGGAATTTGCCTTGTTCAAAAGACAGCCATAAGATCACAAATTCAATTGTTTCAAAAATGTTTCCTCCGCTAATTAATAGAATCAGAAAACAGGTCAAAATAAAAGCTAGGGCAATCAGACCTAGGAGCTGCCAGAAGGCTAAGCAAATCCTGAGTCTAAATTAGCAACCCATCCATATGATTGATGCCCAGGAAACAAGACATTGTCTTAAGTTTTACACATGCATAGCAACGCTGACACAGAAACACACTGTAAACACTTGGTATAATTGAGGACTTCAAAGACACTGCTAGGAGAATGGAAAATCATTTGCGCAGGTACCTTTTCATCACCCTCTCTGATGTATCCTTTGCCTTCCATAATCCGAGCTAGACCTTGCCACCATAGCTGATCTGTTGTCCAAAATTTTTGATACTGCACAAAACCACCATAGATAATCAAAAAATAACATCTGATAATTTGAGTGAAGTGAAATATTCCTAACCAGTCACTGTCACAACACATGAAAGAAGTATAAAGAGATGGTTTGCATCTAGGTTACCTGCTCCTTTATTTTAGTGACGAACATTCTGAGGTTTGGCTTCTGCACCGCTCTCTGTGATTTAGTGTCACTACATTTACCATCATATGAGCTATCAAAAGAATGGTTCTGTTCCTGAAACTCAAAAAAAGCCTTCCATTGAGAATTTTAATGGGAAAAAGGAGCAGAAAATGACTCATCTGGATACACAAGAATCTCTCTTTATTACTCATCTTATTGTTGATCTATATGTCAATAAAACTTTTGGTAACATGTAACCGGCACTTGCAAAAAACTAACCAGAAATAAAATCCTTACACTTAGATGATACGCTGCAATGACCTTCATTAAAATATCAGCCTCCTCTTTCAAATCCTGCATTTCTGGAGGCCCATTGACACACACATCACACCTGCATTAAAGGAGTCCTATTTAAAAATGGCTTGAGAAAGCATGTTGTGGAACAGTAACTTGATAGATATGATGAAAAGTAACTGTGCAATCAATGTGAAGCAAGGGGTATTAGAGCAAATAGTAAATAAGACAGAATCTCAGCAGTAAAAGTAGGTAACCACGGAGAAAAAAAATTCAAGTCAAAAGAGCACTTTATTGAAATAGATATTAAAGCAGATTCTAAAATGAAAGAAACACTGCGTACAAGAGGCACTTCTCATAACTGAAATCCTCCCCAAAATACTCTAAAAGTGTTTTAGCTCGACAACATGAGGTATTCATTCCATACCTGCAAGAAGACAAGTAAAAAGGAAAAGAAAATCTGTAACAAAAGTTGAAACGGAAGCCAAGATGCAGGACAGCAAAAAATGTCTTGAATGGCAAAGCGGACCTGAAACAATCAGACAGCATCTTGAATGCATGTTTTGTCTGAGCTTCACTTCTTTTACTTGGTAAAAGTGATGGTGTTCTTGACAGGTATGCATACAGAACTGCTTGGCAAAGAAAAAGATTTTTTGGTTAGTTAAAAAAAACAATCATGATGCTGATGACCTCTATTACAATCATGCAGTGCCTCATCCCAGAATACAAATCCTTCACTTGGAAGCAACCATAAGGAATGAAACAGATATTGTATGAAAAGGGAGTTTACTGTACAAGTTTTGATCAACACCATGACATGGAACTTCTATTCAAATTAAAAATTATGACCAAATAAGATTTATGTCCAACAATGATAAGTAGTCTATACGTGAAAAGAGCTTACCACATTCTGCTAGTTTCCCATCCCTTCCAGCACGGCCTGCTTCTTGATAATATGCTTCCAAACTCTAAAATTGGACATTAGATGAAAGAAGCGTTAGGAGAACAAATATAACTGAGAATTATGTGATAAAAAAGGAAAAAAGAATAGGCAGACAAGTTGCCAGAAGGAGAAGTGAACTGTTGCTATTGCTTAGGATAATAAAAGTGAGAGCACCAGATTTTTCCTACAACATATGATAAGTTCTTGAGTACAAATGGATAACAATATCCAATACAATATTGCAGAAATATCAAATCTCAACTGCTAACCTGTGGCCAGCCATAGTGAATAATTCTTCTGATATTTGATTTGTCAATTCCCATTCCAAAAGCAACTGTTGCGACAACCACCTAGAAAGGATGTTTAGTCAGAATTTCTTGCTATTGCCTTATTCTACTAGGAAATAACAGAAAGTGAAAGTTAAAACTAGGTCATTTTCTTCCTTGTATCAAGAAAGGATGATAATAAGAGGTTTAGCTTCTACGAAACCATATGGAAAGAACCAGTTCTAATTTTTTCAGCACCCCCATTTGGCAGTACCTTTAGAAAAGTCAAGTGCATCATAGAAAGAGGAAATATAATCCCCAAAAAAGAAATAAATAATAAGAAGAAATTTAATTGTTGTAAATTCAATTTATCACAAGCATACAAAAAAATGGAGATCAGAAATGGTGCAAGACATGCCCAAACAGGATGCTGCATGAATACATGAATACCTTAGTGTTCAAACAGTGCAAGTTATTAGCACCGTTAAGAATTCAAAAACCAGATGAAAGACGCATCATGCAATCCAGAACGATCAGTTTCCCTACCCATACCTGTATCAAGTTTTCGTGGAATTCCTGGTGGACCTGCCTTAGGTGTGATTTTGGCAACTGAGAGGGGAAAATGGCCATGGGTCAGTTGCATGTTAAACAAGAGAAGTTTTCATAGGAGTAACTACCCTTAGTCATGTGATGTGAAAGATTCAAAAACAAGTGCACATAAAGAACCACCACCAACCAAAAAAGGAAAAATACAAATAGAGAAAAATCCAATGATTAAATCTGCAAAGCAGTTTGAAAGGTAATTAGAAGTTGAGGTTACTTTTGCTTGATAGATCAGCCATCAAATCAGACAGGTTTCCTTTTGTCATATTTACACCATCAAGTGCTATGCAACATAGCAGTTTCACTACCAATATGTCGCATTATATTACAACTGAGTCAAAGTGATTCCAATTCAATTGCAAGGTTGATTCAGTAGGCTTAATAATGGAAAAAGAAAACCCTAATCAAACTAAAATAGAATACATGGTATCCATCCAATTGACCCGGGAAACAACCATGTGATACGTACCGATGCATTATAAGCAGCAGCTTTCACACCAAAACCACAAAGATACTTTGTGATGCTCAATGTTTGTTTTCTTGTAGGAACATATATGATGGTTGGTCCTTCTAAAGGCTCTTGCAAAAGTTTCGAACTGTCTTCTATCTTACTAGAGGGATCAACTGTTTCAGATGACTCACAAATATACTGGTCCTTGCAAGGAGATTGTCCACTGAATTCACCACATGCAACTTCAAAATGAGAAATAATAAGAATTAGAATAGAATATATATATTAATGTTGGAGGTTAGAGATGAAATAAAATTTCTTTTTTCTATTAGCAATTCTACTGGCATAAAACTCAATACTTTGCATCTGCAATTTTCTTTTCAAGTTCTATGTTGCATTCAAGGCATATTTTTACAGCCAGCCAGTATAATGCAGCAACAGACATGATCTAAATTAATAGAAAGATGTATACCATCCCAATCATCCGCAATGTGAAAGACATCAACATCATTTTCCAAATATTCAATTGACATTTCTTTTTCCCTTGAAGCAGTCGATCCATTTTCCTTTGTTAAATTTAATTCATCATCATCTACATCACAGCAATCATCTTCAATTCTGTTCATGTCATTTGGAGAAGATACATCTCCATCAGATATGCTATTATCAGCAGAGCTATCGGAGCAATCATCTAATTCTTCCGCAATACTACTCCACTTCTTTTCATTGAACTTTTTCTTTCCAGCATATATGCCTATCAAATGGCTGAGATTCTTCCCATAAGAAGATGGAGAAGAGGTTCTACAATGTTTTACCTGTAAGAGCAGAAACTGAATTTTGGTTTTCCACACCAGTAGATATTTGATATGATTCAATAAAATATGATATATAAGGCATGTAAGTTAGGAAGCAAACTAGAAAACATGAGAAGAAATCATAGAGATTCATGAGGTAAAAAAATAACAAAAAATTCCGTCAGGAATTAATCTAACATGTATACTATTTAGAACATCAAACTCAATTTTCAATTGCTGGTCCAATTGTAACAATATCAGACTTCATAGGGACATGATTACTGCAAAACCTAGAGAACATAATGATGATGTAATTAGTAGGTTGAAATCATGGTCCTCTTAGATTTAGGCTAAATATTTCAGATGCAGACTTGTAATAGTCCGTTTACCATGTTCAAAATTTTCAATGTGAAGCTGAAACAGTCATAATGTTTTGTTTCATGAAACCTGATATGAAACTAGCAAAAATCACACTTCTTGCATTAGTCACATTAATCTTCCTTTCAATGGAAAGTATAGACAGGGATTAAAAAAAACCATTAAATATTAAACATCATACAAGCAGGAACCACCCTCTGCACATTATGTTGCATAGTCCTCTTGGACCATTCTCACGAGTGGAGTAAGAAGGAAACTTGTTGGAAAATGAGCTAGATGTGTATGTGATAAGTTAAGATTTAGACATCTTGTACTAAAATTAAAATTTTGGAAGCATGTTTTTAGTACATGAAAAATATGGATTCATGTTGTTTATATATCACAATATATCGGTTAGTTTCTATGCATCCAAATCAGGTAAGAGTAATTCTGATGCATATGACCTGCAGACAACCTGCAGGAATTAAACCAATCAAATAGCAGCTATGTAGAAATCGATATTTTTTAATTCAAAAGCTGTTTTTCAATCCTTTACTCCTATTCCTTTCTTCCCTTTTAATTGCTACCATCAAATTAAGGTTGACAGGTTTGGGTGTTGTTTTCACCTTCCACAAAAAGAGAACATGAAAAGTTGAGCCCTGATACGTCAAACAACTATTCAAACATAAGTTGGAGGGCAGATTACCGAGAACCGTAGATTTGGCCGAAAAAATGAAGTAAGCACAACCTTTGTTTCCTTTGACATTCTCAGCACTTTAAGCACATCTCCTCGAACCGGAATTGTGGCAGTTGCGGTCAACGCCATCAGTGGGATGTTGAATTTTAAGAATTTTAGATTGCAAGCACTGAAGTTCTCCCGGAGAACAGACAATTGCCTGAAACATTACAATATGCTTCTTGTTAAGTTGTGATGACATCTAAGCATATAGTACTTTAAGCCAAGTCCAATAGCAAGAGAAATGGTGAAAAAGCTTCATAATATCACCTTCCTTATAAAATCAACACTGATAAGATGACTATCAACACACATTAAATAGATAAAGGACACATAGCTAGCCAACTTTCTTAACTTGGATTTGCTATGTTTAGCTTCATCTGAGCACTGATGGTACTTCTCAGTACATGAAGTTCATAACTATATGTATAAAATTAACCAATACAATCAGCCTGTGATTGTAAGAGAATAGGTATAACAAACAGGAGCATGAAACAGCCAACAGAATGAAGAACACAAACCTGTAGCTAGGCCGAAAATTATGTCCCCACTTAGAAACACAATGAACTTCATCAATAGCAAACAAAGTTATGCCACGACTTTCTGCAAGTCCCTGGAGCGGTTTTATCAGTCTGCGGTGAAATTATACCACTCTTTCAATCAGGAGAGATAACAAACTCCCTTTTTAAGACACAAAAGCGAACCACATACATGCAGCTTACCTTGAAATTGTCTCTGGGCAGACATATATTATGTCATACATGCCTCTCATTGCTTTCTTTTCCACACTGCTATCAGGCTGCCCTGATCCAAGAAAGCACGCAGAGACCCCATGTTTTGACAGCTTTAAGCACTGATCATGCATCAAGCTAATCAACGGTGAAATCACAACCACAACCTTTCCTGTTAGTAATGCTGGAATCTGGAAACACAAAGATTTTCCTGCAACAAAATAATCATATAACAAAAGTTACTACAGCTGACCAAAACAAAGACCAAACCAAACTAATCATATATGACAACAAAACGAAAGGAAGAAAAAAACAATACCAGATCCTGTAGCGGCAAGAACAAGGCAATCTTGATGAGCTGCCCAAGCAGCCAAGGCTTCCTTTTGGAAACCCTTTAATGAACTATAACCAAAACGCTCTTGCAATACCCTATTCGCTCTCTCCTCCCAATCCAATCCAAAACCCACCTCTTCTTTACACAAAACTGGCAAACCATCCACTGCATCCTTGACCTTACCACAGTCCACACTAACACACGATTCCTCACATCCATTCACACTAAGCGGCAAAACCTTCGACCCAGAAACCAAAACATCAGACACATCACTACTATGCATGCCTCGTTTCACGCTGCGTGGCAACCGGAAATGCTCCAATATACTAGACTGTCGCTTTCGACCCGAATAGGCAGAGCCAGACAGCATTCTCTTTCCACTTCTGCTGCTTGTAAAGCATTCAGAGCTATTGGTCATAGTACCACTACCTTCACAATTTCTGCTCGTAGAACCATTCAATAAATAATCCACAGCTTTATCCAACGACGGACCGACTTCTTTAACAGCTTGTTCCGCCGCACAACTCTCAAACCCCATTTCTATGAGCTTTTCAACGGTTCCATCACAAGCCACAGATATTTCCATCACACCAAACAGAAAAATTCACTATAAAAGGAAAAGGAAAAGGAAAAAAAAAACTGAAATTAAGAATTGTTCCTGAAAAAAAAAACCGTGCTACAGATTCATGATTTTAAGCGATTGGTGTCGGTTTCTTATACGTGTCCGTATAAGATCTGTGTGTATACGTGTACGTGTGTGTGGTGGAGATGGAGAGGTTCTGAGCAGTGAAATGCGAAAGGAATGTTGTTCGATTGAGCAGATGGAAACCCTAGGATTTTGCAGGTATGAGAAATTGAGGATTCTTTTATGAGAAGTTTTGTTTTTCTGTTTTTGAGAGAGAGAGAGAGAGATGAATCAATATAGTGCGTGGATGTGTGCGATCCCGCTCGAGAACTTAAAACTTTGCCCGCGCAATTCGGAAGATTTTGACATTGTTATAAAATCAGATCGGGCTGTTATGTTAATCCGATTATCCATCAATTTTATATCTTAATATGAGCTGGATTTTAAATTAAATTTGATAAAAACTGATTTTGTAAATCAGGTTGTCTTGATATATCAATTTATGATTTTAAGTTTAATTTGATATTGTTATTTATTTTTAAAAAATAATATTATTTTAATTTTTAAAAATAAAAACTTAAAATAACATATTTTTTATTAAATTAAATCAATCTAAATTAACTCATTTAATCTATATTTTAAGTTTTGAAAGTATTTATATTCAATTTAGTAATTATTTTTGTAAAAATAATTAATTTATAGTTGTCAAAAATCATTAGATCAATTTATATAGTAATGTGGTTACTTTTTAAATAATTTTTCATATTAAAATATATATTAATAATATTTTTTTATTTATTAAAAATTATTTTTAATATTAGTATATCAAAATAATTTAAAAATATTAAAAATATATTAATTTAAAAAATTTAAATTATTTTAAAAATATTTTTAAAACATAAAAATAAACAGCCTTACCGTCGGTTATGAGCAACAGTTTCCTTGTTTGGCTGAATTGTACTTGATGCCCATATATTTTAGTGAATTGCAATTGGCCCTTCAATTATTTGTAGTTATGCAAATGACAGCTGAAAGATAAAATGAAAAGGGATAAATTGAGATTTTGTTTTACAGAACTAATGGGATTTAGAGTTTGTTTACATAGAGTGGTTAAATCTACTCTACATTTCTCTTCATTGTATAAATCCAATGCAATTCCCTCTCTTCACTCACACATTCCTTGCTAAGCTTTCCCTCACACTTCATGTTCGAGTAAAAGAAAGCGAAGTACAGAACAAGGGTAGGGGGAGTCGAGCGAAGACTTGAAGAGGCTAGAAGAGGGAGTAGAATACTTCAAAAAGCTGCTGGGATTAATTCTTTGGCTTTTGATTCACAGTGGTGGAAATGGACATCATCAACGCATCAGAAGAAGTTGCGAGGAGGAAGAATAAGCAAGATCGGTGGAAACTCCACGAGACTGTTATTACAAATCCTTGACGTGCTCGATTCATTCTAATTCAATCAGTTGAACAAAGACCAGATTCTAGCTGGTTGGGACTAGTCACAAGGCAATTAATCTAAACAAGCTAAAAAATCTACACGAAATTCATAAAAAGAAGGTTACATTCAAGTTGGTTATTGGATGATAATCCTCTAAACACGCAATGCAAAGATCCAGCCTACCTAAATGGAGCAAGAGGGTTTGGACTGCTAGGGACTTTGAGGCTCTTAAGTTCTTTACAGACATGATCTAACATTCCCAGAAAGTCTCTTACAATCACGAAAATACGAAGTGGATTGGATTCTTCCTTGCTTACATATCCATGAAAGTATTCTGTAATTTCTCTAACATGCAACATGACTCTACCTTCGTCTTCGTGCAACTCCTTTAGATTCCTTGCTGCATAATTTAGGAAGGTTTTCGTCGTGTGAACATAGTTTCTGCTCTTTTCATCGGTCAATAAGTCCTTGTTTACTAGCTGTTTTAATTTTTCCATTCCATCCGATAGGTTTGAGACTGAACTTGCAAGAACATCAAGGTCTATCGTAGCTGTTTTCCTGACATTGTAGAGTTCCGTGCTTAGACCTGAAACCAGGTCGAGTCCCATTCTTCTGTAATCCTCTTCCCTTTCTTCGACGGTTTTAGTTTTGTTTTTCTGATTGATCCTCCCCATGATGCTATCTGATACTCGAATCCCTTCCGACCTGATTATTTCCTGGACAACGAAGTGGAGCAAGGTAGTTTTACCATCTGTTCCTTTCACATCAGAAAGTTTAAGGAGTGCATCGAGTTTGAATGCTTTTGCACCTCCTCTGATCGTTCCCACATTCATCCGGTTGCCTGTTTTGAGCACTGCTTCAAGCAACTTTAAGAAGAGTCTGCTTGACCTGAGTTCTTTGCAGGCTTCCTGGTTAGAGAACAAGAATTAGAAAGGAAGAGGGATTAGATGTGTTGAAATATCGTTTCGATGAAAAGTTTGCGTGTTTGATGGTTACCTCTAGCATCGAAAAAGAGTTTCTCAGATGAACCACCTCATCTTCAAAAGTTTCTCTATAAAGCATGGCTTCAACTCGTTGAAAGGCAAATGGTATGCTAAGAACTACTCGAACAAACTTCTCTGCAGACCCCAACTCATTGATGTTTCCTTTATAACCGAATAGCTTAGCCTCTTCTTCCTCAGTAGGTACCATCTTTGCCAGTGCCTCGAGTTGTTGTAAACACAAGCCATCCCCTGATGTCCAAAGTATTAGTCAGTTGTTGTAGGTATATAGCATATATGTTATGTGTATATTTGTACACAGTACTCCTTTCTAACGATATGTATCCAAAGAATTTATAGTTCGTTGCAATGACAAGGCATCTATCAGGAATCCATTTGCAGGAGGAGATGCACTCTTGCTTGAAATTTCTAACTTTGATCCTACAAGGATGTATTGTCTGCTTTTGCAAAATTTAAAATTCTGTTCAGCTTTTCTGTTTACTATTGGAAGAGGATTTTGAGATATTTCAGGGCCTTTCAAGTTTACAAAATATACCTCTCATTAGTGCACCACACACTTGCTCAGCAGTTGCAGTTATGGCTTTTGAGAGAATGGTGATATTCTGCAGTCTCTTTGGCTCAAGCACATGCTTGCTTGGTGAAGGAGTTTTGCTCTTTGCTTCATCATTCTTCTCTGTGCTTTGCAAATTGTACCCAAATAGTGATTCAATCATCTCTTCATCTAATCTATTACAGACATCTCATGTTAGTAAACTCCAAGCGGAAGATTGGAACTTTACAGTAAATACAAATTCACAAACTTACTCAAATGAGCTTGATCTTATCTTGTCCCACACCATGCTTTTGTTTGGTGCAGCTCTAACTTTGTCCCAATGAAGTGGCTTCAATTTTGTCAGTGGTGCTCCATCTTTTCCCAGTGGTGTATATTGAGAAGGCTGAGATGGCGGAGGAGGTGGCCCAGTGGCAGAGCCAATGTTCCCTTTCAGAAATGGAGGTGGGCATGGTGGAGGAGGTGGGCCATTGGCAGAGCTATTATTTCCTTTCCGAAATGGAGGTGGGCATGGCGGAGGAGGAATACTTAATAGCGCAACTGTAGATTTGGGAGACTTTTGAGGTGAAGTCGGCAAGTCATTACGAGGTGTTCGGTTTGATCCTGAAGAAGCACCTGGCTTCCTAGGAGGTGATAAATTTGGTAGTGCAGAAGAACTTGAAGCTTCAGATGCCATTCTGGTAGACTGCAAAGATGTGCTTGAAGGAGGCATGCACATTCTTTGTGCCAAAGTGAGTGGAGGTGGTCGAGGGGGAGGGGGCGGTGGCGGTGGCGGTGGCGGTGACGGGGATTGAGTTGTAAAATTCTTATCATGAACTAGTGTTTCTTCTTGAATGTTTGGATTTTTTGGAGCTGGTGAAGGAGATGGCATTATCTTTAGTGCGTTTGAGGGGGATATTTCGGAAATATCGTTGAGACTACCAGCCGAAGCATTCGAAAGCCGAGCATTAGATGATCGAGAATCAACAAAAGAGTGAAAAGATTCATCATCTGATGAATGACATTCAGCGGGAATAATTTTATCCCCAGACGAAGAGTTACCACCATCAGATTCATACATTACCGATTCCAAATTATCATGAACATGCTTGATTTCCATTGTGGAAGAACTACTGGCATTATCAGAATCTGATTTCATTACCAATTCTTGCTTTGATTCCTGCCTCTCATGTATCGTAGACTTCGGTGTGCTATGATTTGATAACGTGTTTACAGTTTCAGGAATTCGATTAAGATAAGTAGTTTGTTGCTCCAAATCCTTTTCTATTGAATTAAGATACAAGAGATCCAGGGCAGGATTTAAGCTCGCCTTGCTTGGTGACTTTTGAGAACTCACAAACTTTGATTCACCTCTGCTTCTTCCTCTTTTCCTTTGCTCCGAAGTTTTTCTTGCAGATTTTTTCCTTTGCTCCATGAATTTGCCAGAGAACCAAATGAGCCCAAGAACACAAAACAAGAAGGCAGCTCCCATAGACCCTAGAACTGCTACAAGAATTGTCTCAAGCCTACTCTTATCTTCGTGCTCCCCCCTCCAAATCTTGTGTGGTGGTGAGGCTTGATGTTTGTGATGATGCGGTGGAGAATAGGAATGTACATGAACTGGTAGCTTTGGAGCAGGAGCAGAAGCTGGAGGCTCAGCTTCAATGGTGGGTGATGGGGAAGGTGCTGGTGACACAAACTCAACTGACGAGCTTCTTCTTTTGGAACTCTTTAGTCCAAGTAAAGCTCTAAACTTTTGAACGATCAATGCTTCTTTCCCTTCATTCTCATCTTCTCCTGAAACTTTCTCAATTCTCTTCTCATCATTAACATCTTCAGTACTTTCCTCCACGAAATCCACCCTTGGTAGGCCAGGAGCTTTGAAGCACCCTTGTGCGTCCACTGAAGCATCAGAAATCAAAAGGTGGGAACTTTGTGATAATGCAAGCATAAAAACAGTGGCGATGAAGATCATGTGGAGAATCTGAGGAGCACAACCCATGTTCCTCAACGAGAAATCATCAAAGCATAAATTCTAACTTTCTGCTTATAAATCTAGCACATTGTTTTCCTAGACTCTTTTTTCTTGGAAAAATATTTGTTTTTGGGTAGTGTAGGTGTTGTAACAGTGAAGAAGATGGAATGCAGTGACTTTAATGCTACTCCAAGAAACCCCTGAGCTTCGGTAGCTGTAGTTGTACTGGGCCTTCTTTACTTCTCTCCTCATAGATTCTTATCTCTGTTCACCTCCATAAATTCCCTGGAAACATTGTTAAATTGCGTGTTACTGTTTGTCTTTAGGACACTGTCCTCGGTTTTTACTCTGTGTCCATTCTTATGTTTAACTTTGAAAATCTGACCAGCTGAGTATGTTCTGTTTTTGCACTTCATTAAATCATGTACTTTGCACTTCCAAAGTTGAAAAAGTGATACCAAAATCTTTATTAGCGTCTGAAATATCGAGTCATGAGGTTTTTCTGTTGATCAAAGCTTTTTAGCTGCTAAAAGCCACAAAAACAGATGATGAAAAAGTTTTCTAGGGGGGTCCCCATTTTTGGTTGGACTTGCTTAACCTTCCAGTAGCGTGTTGGCGCAAGTTCTCTTCTCCAACACCCCCATCCTACCTATAAGATCCGGAGCCTTTTCAAATTAACCTATATGATCCGCAAACCCGAATCTTGAATCGGGTTTGATAACCATGTCCATAATCGATGAAAGAGAGGGGTTGGAGGGGGCGGTGGGGAGTTTTAATGCTGATTTATGGGAGGCTGAGGAGGTTACGGCTTCCAACTATAATAGGAGTCCCTTTCCTAAACTTTTAATGGCTACCCTGCCAAATTGGTTATTGCTGCTGCTTTCAGGTTCACAATGTGGTACCACATTTGGTAGGACTGAGGCTGGTTTCTAAGACATTGTTAGGTTATTTGCCTTCTGTTGTCTCTGACCCCAAACTCAAAGGAGAGAGGAGGAGAGGCCTGTCTAGAACCAACCCGAGTAGTTAAAGTAAAGGGATCCTTTCGTTGGCTGATCTGGGAATGCTTTGTGAGTACTGTCTGAGATCACTAATGAGATAAATACCAGGTTTAAGTAAAGTCGAGAGATGGTCAAACTTTTGAGCCCAATTAAGGCAAACAGGTAGATTCTTATTTGTACTTGAAAAGATTGCCGAACTGTTCTGTTTTCCACTTAACCAATCCCATTTCATGCATGAACATGAAATGAACATATTAGCAGGCTACACTCAGTTTTACTAAACCTTACTCAGTTCTCGCGAGTCGATCCAGTGATAAAAATTGACTTAATATAACTTAAACAACATGGCAGGTCATTTATTGATTAACTAGTTAAATCGATCAAAACTCAATTAAAAACTAATTTGACTTTTTTTTTTCTTGATTTTATATCATTTTAAAAGAATAAAATAAAATAATATTTTTTAAAATTAATTTAGGTTAACTCATCACACCCCACCTCAAATTTTAAACCGAGCTGAGTTTAATAACGCAGGCCACACCCAAAAGGCAGAAGAAGAACAAATCAGGCTAGCTAGATACCAAAGAAGAAAAGAACAGTCCCTCTCATTCATGAAATAGGTCAAGTCGGTAGCATACCAATAATCTTTGTTTTACTTGGTTAAATCTCAAGCAATAGCCTCAAACTCCCAGGTCAATTAGGGGACCTGAGGCGTTGCATTTTAACTGCTAATCTGGATCTTTACCTTAATTAAGAATCACAGTAAAGACAAGACAAGAAAATCATTGAAGAACAGATCCATGTTGAGCCAGAAAATTCAAAAAAATTGGATCTTGCAAGAAAGGATAGTGGAGGCCAGATTTGAAGATTTTCACGGCATCGGAATTATTTTATTAGGGTTAAATGATTCTGGGTTTGAGGGGCTTGGCCTAGGAACATGACCAGACTCCATATCAGTCCAAACAATATGCTGCTGAGCGATGAGCATCTGTCTGCTAGTACTGTCAGCTCCATTACATGTGCCACAGGAAACAACAAGTCTCATGTGCTTAATACAATTCAACGTTTTGAGGGCAAGAAGAAAGAGGCAAGAATCTCATGTGACGTGTACTTGTACTAGAGGGGAAACATGGACAAGACGATATGGGCATGATAAAAAGAATCCTCGAGCAAAAATCTCATTTATCGAGTGTAATCCATAGCTTTTAATAAAATTTCATGGTTAAGATTGTTTTGAGTATTAATGATTTAATTTTAAATGGAATTGAATATCTAAAAATTATATAAAAATAAATCAAATGTCAACCTTGCTAATTTATAATTTCGATGAGAAAAAAATTAATGTTAAAACTATATTTCATAAATTTCTTATCTGCCCATTAGTATTGATTGTGGTGACGCACTTGGACCTTCTCAAGAAAATCTCTTGGATCATTCACGTTAATATGGATTTTGGAAACTTCAAAGAAATTACTTCAGATCTTGAAGTTCAGCATCGAGTACAATAAATTAATATGAAAATATGTTCTTAAGATTATTCAAAAATAAAATTTAATATGGACTGATGTATAAAACGACATCAAAATATAATTATAAACTTTGGAATAAATTCGGTGTGCAAAACCTCTTTTTTTTTTTTTCCTATCGAAAAAAATAATAGTCAGGCTTTTAAAACGTTGGTCTAAGGGCCCAGGGTTACATTAAATTGTAACGGGCTTTGCGTTTATCGAGACAGTTATGCATTGATTACATCTATAATGGGCTTTGGCTTTGTATGGGTTTTTATTTTTTGTAATTAAAAATATATTAAAATTTATTTTTTATATTTTAAAATTTATTTTTAACATATCAAAACACACAAAAAAATATATTAAAAAATTATATTAATTTTTTTTAAAAAACACAAAAATAATAAACTCTATATATAATTAAATTGAACCCAACTAAAAATGCTGAACAAAGCTTTGATGAAAATATATATTTGTTAATATGTTCAAACTTATCTGGTTTTAACTAAACGAATTAGTTTAATTCTTTGGTTCAGTTATATTCAGTTTAAATTAAAAAAACAATGGTTCGGTTGATTCTTTTTAATTCAAACTAAACCGATTGCATTAATACCTTTAAACGACATCGCTTTTAGATGAAAAAAAAGATAGGTGTTACCATCCCAAACCTTCTTACCTAACTGTCAAGAACCAATCCCGATTCATTTTTACCTGCATTCTTTCCTTGCCCGCGCACTAGATACTTTACATTTGATTCGTCATGAGTTAAATATTTATTTTAAATAAAAAAAAAATATACGGAGGCTTTAACACATTTTTGTAATTAAAAATATTTAAGTGAAAATAATTTTTATATATATAGATATAATTAAATAAATAAAAAAATATGTTTGTTAATAAATAAATAAACCATAAATAATAATTAAAAAAATAAAAATTAAAAGACAAATATATATCAAAATATTTATTTTTGCAAGTCAAGACATTTACCTGATTATGTTTTCTAATTTGTTTATTTTTTATTCAAGCAATCGATAATAAAAATAGAGAATATAATAAAAAGAAAAAAAACTATACAAAGTTGTATATATTATAAATATTATATGAAAATAATATTTTTTATTTTAAAAAATAAAGTTTATTTGTACAGAAAATTAAAAAAACATTATAGATAAATCATAAAAACTCTTCAAAATTTAAAAATATGATAAAAAAATAACCGTTATTTAAAAAAATCTCTTCAATCAAGATGAAAGGGAGAAAATGTATTAATTTAAATATAAAAAAATTAGAGAAAAAAATCATATAAAAAAATTGTTAATTATATATAAAAAAAGAATTAGAAAAAAAGGAGAAAAATGCAAAGTCGAGGCCAACCTCTATGGCTCATTTTGTCAGGGTCCACGAGTGTCTAGACCCTTTAATGCAATTAGAATGGATAACGTGTTATTTATCTTATTTGTTTTGAAAAAAAAAAAAACAGTTAATATGTTGTCTGATTTACTTAAATTTCAACCACTGTGCTATTGAAAAATTAGAGCTTATTTTTTTACCCAAAAACTTGCTTTTCAATTTATTTTTAACTCAAAACACCTATAAAACTATAATAAACCTATCCATGACCTCAAAACACAAAAAGATTCAAAAAACTAAAATTAACCCAAAATCAAAAAACAAACCGAGTTCAAATATATTTTTCATGGAGTTTAAAGGTAAGAAAACATCTAATATAAACTTTCCTCATCAAATGGAATAATTTGACACAAACATTAATCATTTTGTGCCTTTGATAGTCTTGAAATTTACAAAAAAACCTACCTAAAAAAAATGCTTTTCAATATATGGCTTAATCTTTTTTTTTTATTTATTACAGGGGCAAAACTATAATTATATTGTATTTAAAAAAATAAAAATAAAAAACCAAAATACTCATCTTACCCAATTTTAAAAATTTTGATACAGAGAGTAAATATATCATTACAATATTATATTTAAAAAGATGAGAAGATAACAATTATTCCCGAACAAATTTTTAATAACTAATATATTGTCTAAAAAGATTAAAATACCCCCAATATAAAAGTTATTGAATTTTTAGAAAGGTAAAGATGTCATTTCTAGATAGAAAAATTAGTCTATGTAGACAATGCTTTTTCCTTCAGCTTTAGTGTTTCTTTCTCTCCTTTTCGTGTGTGTGTTTTTTTTTTCTTTTCGTGTTTCTGCATTACCATATATGCATTGAATTAAAAAGAGCCCAGGAAATTACTTTTCCTGAATACATTCATTTAGTTATAAATCAACGATTCATTTTTACCTAACTGTCAAGAACCAATCCCGATTCATTTTTACCTGCATTCTTTCCTTGCGCGCGCACTAGATACTTTACATTTGATTCGTCACGAGTTAAATATTTATTTTAAATAAAAAAAATTTATACGGAGGCTTTAACACATTTTTGTAATTAAAAATATTTAAGTGAAAATAATTATATATATAGATATCATTAAATAAATAAAAAATTATGTTTGTTAATAAATAAATAAACCATAAATAATAATTAAAAAAATAAAAATTAAGATACAAATATAAATCTAAATATTTAATCTTACAAGTCAGGATATTTACCGGGATATGTTTTCTAAATTTATTTATTATTCAAGCAATTAGTAATAGAAATAGAGAATAAAATAAAAGAAAAAAAACTATGCAAAGCTACACATATTAGAAATATTATATGAAAATAATTTTTTATTTTAAAAAATAAAGTTCATTTATATAAAAGGTAACAAAAAATTATAAATAAATTATAAAAACTCCTCAAAATTTTAAAGTATAACAAAGAATAACCGTTATTAAAAAGAGGCTATTCAATCAAAATGATAAAAAAAAGTATTAATCCAAATATAAATAAAAACAATTAGATAAAAAGATCATATAAAAAATTATTAATTAAAAAAAAATTAGAAAAGAAGGAGAAAAAAATAAAGACCAGGCCCGCTTGAATGATTACTTTTATCAGGGTTCATAAGCATCGGGACCCTTGTTTTTTTATTACAATTAGAATGGATGACATGCTGTTTGTTCTATTTTTTTAGAAAAAAACAGTTACCGCGTTGTTTAATTTGTCCAGTTTCAAACCATTGTAATGATTAAAAAATCATGATTTATATTTTGTTTTATCCAAGAATCTATTTTTCAACTTATTTTTAACTCAAAACACTTATAAAACTTCAATAAATCTATCAATGATATCAGGAAACAAAAAAAAAAGTAAAAAAAACCAACATAAAAAAACAAACCAAGTTAAAACAAAAAAATGCTCCTCAAAGTATGGCTTAATCTTCTTTTATTATAGGGGCAAAACTATAATTCTATTGTATTTAAAAAATAAAAAACCAAAATACTCATCTTATCTATTTTTAAAAATTCTCACATGGAGGGTAAATATATCATTATATTATATTTAAAAAGATGAGAAGATAACAATATTCCCGAATAAATCTTTAATGACTAATGTGCTGTCTAAAAAGATTAATTAAAACACCCCAACATAAAAGCTATTGATTTTTTAGAAAGGCAGAGATTTCATTTCATTATTATAGTAAATAGAAAAATTATTCTATGCAGACAATGCCTTTTCCTTCAGCTATTGATTAAAAATTAGTGTTTCCTTTTCGTGTGGGTGTGTTTTTTCTTTTCGTGTGTGTCTGTGTATCCACACATATAATTTAAAACCTGCATTACCATAAATGCTTTGAATTTAAAGGAGCCCAGGAAATAACTCTTCCTGAATACATTAATTTAGTTATAAATCAACGATTTAGATTCTTTGTGGGGGCTGGGATGATACGGTTTTGACATATGAACATTGTTTCTAAATATACTAACATGAAAAAACAAAAAAAAGAAAAAAAGAAATTAACACAGAATCCATCATTTATCGGCTTTGAAATTGCCTCCTGCCTCCTAACTTCTCGAAACCTATCAATTCCTGAATTCTGACATCGACATCCAAGCCTCCATAATCGATCTCCAAATGCGTACAAGTCTCCGTCTATAGTGATCATGTCTTTAATTTTTTCTAGAAAACGCGTTTTGCCATTTTCAATCTGCAATGTATAGCCGCAGCACAGAAAGTCTTGTTCATATGAGGATTTACCAAGCAGGACAGGATTTTCACTTGTTTTGACAAGTTGCTGGTTCAACTGTCTTCTCTTTAACTTGGAATATCCAGACTCGGAACATGAAAAGAACATCACAATTCACGAGTGTCAAAACCTAGACGAGGATGCCTAATTCAAAGTTGACTGGTTTTCCTTGCTTAATTAAATCCAGTGGCTGCATAGCTGATTTTGGAACATACATGGTAGCTTCTTCTAATGCTGTTCTCTAAACCGAAACCCAGATTGACTTTCGTATGTTTTCACTCGTATATGTCATTGTTACTCGTCTTCTGTCTTTTTGACATCTTCTGCGCTGTATAGTTCCCAGGAGTCGAGGGTTGATGTTTTTCACGAGAGAAGTTTTGAATTAATTAGTGATGTTTCAATAATTAATTATTATTTTTTAAAAATTTATTTTTAGTAGGTAACCAGTGATATCATTCTTTCTTCTTCTTGTATCTGTTTTTCTTTAAAGTAAAAAATAATTAATAGGATTTCACCAGTTTTTTCCAAGCATAAAAAAATTTCTATTTTTTACCGGGATTATGTATGGGTAGATTATTCTGTTACGTGATCATCAATTAAGGATAATGTTCATTATTACAAGTCACGAATATAATAATGTCAAAGATACGAAACATAATGACAGAAAAAAACCCTAGTTGTAAGAATTACTCGGTCTCGACCAATGGGGATGGCTTGAGAGTTGATCTGAAACAAATTATCAAAAAAACTCTTATGTTTATTTTTTTATCAAAACAATCTTGTCTTAGATTATTTATTTTTAAAAAATAAAAGTTTTTTTTTTTTTTTTTTTTTATCAAAACCAGATTTTGATCAATCTGCCGGATCAACTCCCACCCATGATTTATTTCAACCCTTATGGAAGGTTGACATGAATCATCATCAACTAATTAGGCTGCTCATCTTAATTTATATCAATTTCTTTCCTGTTTATGTGTTCATTGTCGGCAATATTGAACTAAGTTAAGCACTAATCCATATGTTGATTATTCTATTTGATCCATAAATGAGAAGACACGAGAGCATCATCATTATCTACGAAATGGGATTCCCACATACGCATTAACACAAAGTAAAGGGTTTTGGTGTTGATTGTTGATTTTTATTCATTATTTCTTACCTCCCCACTAACCCATATACTTACCTTAGACTATCTCCAACATTTATTGCACTCTTCAAATCCCATTTTTTTCTTGCCATTATTTATTCATTTCAAGATTCTTTTTCATTTTTTAGGTAGATGTTACAACTATAATTATAAAATACTGGTTGGCTCGATAAATTAACTCAAAACTTAAATGATTTAAGATCTAAATTAGTTTGAATTGAAAAAAAAATCTTACTAATTCGATAAAAAATCTAAATTAAGTCATTAATTTGATTAATTAAAATTTAATTTAATTAAAAAAATATTATTTTAATATATATATCTCGTGTTCAACTTCTAGACTTTACAATTATCATTGCAACTCTAATGTGCTCTGTTAATCATTTCAACCACCTTTTATATTGAAATTAAGTCTTGTTTAGTATTACACGTTACCTGCATGGCATATGTTTATTCTCTGGCCGCATTTCAAGACTATCATTAGACATCCTAGAAATTATTTGACATGATATTGATGATCTATTGCACACTAAACCATGACTTCATCATATAAAACATCACATTGCCGGAAAAAAATAATCAATTCACCACTAGGCCCAGAAAAATGGACGGAGAGGAAATGTTTTCTACATAAATATTATTGTTCAAAAAGTAATATGGAATGTTTAATTGACATACTTGTGAGCAAGATAGATAAAATCAAGCCGAAACAAAAAGTTTAGATGGCCAAATATAAATAATTTTTTTTATTAACTTAATATTCAAGTTAATTTTTATATACCTCGATTAATTTTACAGGTCTTGAAGTTAATCATATAAATTTTCAATAATTTTAAGATTTATGGGACTTAAATTGATAATTTTCAAAAAAACAAATTCATGATATGATTAGTTAAACTATGTACATCCTGGTTTAAATATAAATAATTTTAATTTGATGACTAGATCAAACAAAGATTTCATGAGCATATTTTACTGTTCATGTTTCAGGAAAATACCCAAACCCAGCTAGCCTAGTTTCATGGATGATTAACCTTCAAAATCTATCAAAACAAAGTTTTCTCTGCGATTTAAATTTAGAACAGTAACCGTAGAAGATGTAATTA
This sequence comes from Populus tomentosa, assembly GCA_018804465.1. Taxonomy (NCBI): domain Eukaryota; kingdom Viridiplantae; phylum Streptophyta; class Magnoliopsida; order Malpighiales; family Salicaceae; genus Populus; species Populus tomentosa. The sequence goes on along the minus strand of CM031977.1, from coordinate 1,689,834 downwards.
ATTCCATGTTTTGATACACGCTGCGTCAAAAAGGATTTGATCTTGATATCAACTTGCGTTAGTGGAAGAGTAATTCTACACGCCATACAAATGTTTTAATAACAGGACCAGATTAGATGAGGTAATGATTTCCTCCACTGTTATGGATTAACCAAGAGCATATTGATGTTGACAATAATCATATACCCTACCACGTTATCTATCAATGGTTGATCTGTCACTAATGCAAACTTTATAATTTTTCTCCTTAAGTTTGTTAAATGTCGAAGACTCTCTTGTCTCTTCTTTGACGAAACTGGGTAGGTGATGGATGATCTTTTGAATATTCGAAAATAGAATTGATCAAGAAGTATGAACCCTAACTACTACAAATAAGTACCACTTCAAGACAACCCAGATGCGCCCCTGGATTTCTATGTTCTTGACTTTCTTCCTCGTCCAAAACCATCCACGCTATTAAGCCACCCCACACGAGTATAAATCATAGGCATTCTTCTTTACATCCTCACGGCATATTTCCAAATCTTCTTCCAAAAATATATGTTCTCTACCTTCAATCTTCTTTTGGCTTGTACAATCTCATCAAACGTTGAAAGATTTTACCATTTCGAGTCATTTTCAGGTAGAAGATTTTATGTTTCAAAATGCATTCCATCATTTCATGTCTTACATCCCAAGTCACGTCCTTGGCAAATGGCAACGTTCAATGAGAACTTAGCTTGATGTGATTGATTGACGTTATATATAGTTCAACTGATATTAGTGTCTAAGGTCTGAAGAATTTGTTCTGTAACAAAAGGAAGAAAGCTAAGCGGTGGATAAATATTTGATTGATACCCGGCCCTTCAATTTCTCCACCAGCATAACATCTTATTCTAGTCAAACTGTACTAAATATTGCACTTAGCTCCCCAGTTTTTTCACCTATATGACTATACTCTTAACATGTTTTCAATTTGGTCCTTAATTCAGGAGGCCGAGCTAGATAGCACTGTTTCAAAACTCTAGAAGAAAAGAGATGGAGATTCAAGAGAACCAACAAGATTCATGGTCGGAGACAGAGAGCAATACTAGCAGCACAAGAATTGGTTACAGTGGTCCGCTAAGCGGTCCATTGGTGACCACCACCAAGAAAAACAGCAGCAAGAAAAGCGCAAGATTCAAAGATGAAGAATACGTTGAAATCACTCTAGATGTTCGCGATGATTCAGTTTCTGTGCAGAACATCAAGGGAGGTGATTCAGAGACAGCATATCTTGCTAGCCAGTTGGGGAGAAAGCACCCTTCACTTGGATCACAACTCTCTATTAAGCTAAGGCAGGTTTCACATGAACTTAAAAGAATGACATCTTCTAAAAGGTTTGACAAGTATGATAGAAGCAAGTCTGGAGCTTCTCGTGCCCTGAAAGGGCTAAAGTTCATGACCAAAAATGTTGGCAGTGAAGGTTGGTCTGAAATTGAAGCAAGGTTTCATGAATTGGCTGTTAACGGATCTCTTCCAAAATCAAAATTTGGCCAATGTATAGGTACGTGATTGTGAGATGATAGAGTGATTATAATTTAATCAAGGATAATACATTTTGATCATGTCATGGAATCTTCTTCTATGCATGTTAAAATCATGAAGGGGAGAAACATTCATGTTCTGAAATGCATGAATTTTCTGTCTTTTAGAGTGATTATATGCTAAAAAATGGAAAAGAAAAAAATATTGTTCGATAGATATGGTCTCACTGCTGACAAAATATGGTGTTAATGTGATCAGGGATGAAAGAATCAAGTGAATTTGCAAGCGAATTGTTTGATGCATTGGCTCGGAGGAGAGGCATAACAACACCTTCAATAATCAAGGCTGAATTGTATGAGTTCTGGCAACAAATTACAGATCAGAGATTTGATGCTAGGCTACAGACATTCTTTGACATGTAAGAGCCTCTCACTATTTTATACTCTCTGTGTGTTTTATAGGTACTAAATCTGGATTGTTCTTACAGGTAAACTTCATAACTTGTAGACTTAGAGTCTGATTTGACAGATTCATCTGATGATCCTGTATGTATGGGGTGGAGAGTGTTATAGTTACTAAACTTGGATTAGCGTAGTGGGTAAACTTGATAACACGTTAATTTAGAATATGGTTTGACAAATCAATATGATACCTGTGTGTGTAGAGAAGGTGTCATAGTTATTAAACTTGGATTAGCCTAGCGATAAACTTGATAACCTGTTGACTTAAAGTTTAGCTTGATAGATTGATCTAATGACTTATTAATTTGAAACTTAGCTCAAACTAAGTTATTTTTAAAATTTTTTGGACATTAACCCTTTCAAATCTAAATAATCCAGATAATCCAACCAATCAACCTCCAACCCCTTGAACTTGACAAAAGTGAGACTTTACCATGAAATTTTTTTTATCAATAATATATATCATGCAAGGAATCAAAACCGGGATTCTAAGCACACGGGCATGCATGTGAAACCATTCTTTTCTATTTGTTTAGCTTAATAATCTTTGACAAGCATCTAGCATCAAGGATATTGATGTCGACAACTTATCTTATAAATATATTACGAGTTGTTCGCCTAACATATGCCTGATGCAGGGTGGACAAAGATGCAGATGGTAGGATCACTGAAGAGGAGGTGAAAGAGGTGAGACCAATATTGAAAAATGGAATGCCAAAAGCAAAAGAATCATAACATTACATTGACTGGACATTTGTTTTATTTGAATCTTGCAGATTATTGCCTTAAGTGCTTCTGCTAACAAGTTATCAAAGATTCAAGAACGTGCAGAGGAGTATGCAGCTCTAATCATGGAAGAGCTGGACCCTGACAACCTTGGATTCATCGAGGTTTATATTCAAAACTCCTCTGTTTCTTTCCTTGGTCTGAAAATTTGATCAACCAAGCCAGCCTCAGTCCATTCTTAAGGGCTCTAATCTGTCAAAACCACTAACATTGGGCTTTCAATTTGATGGCAGCCCAGTCTTGATCACCCCTTCTAGCCCCTTTATGGTCTGGCCTAATTCTATAAGCAAACTAATTTTATGTGTGTTCATGCAGCTGTACAACCTGGAAACGCTCCTTCTCCAAGCTCCAAGCCAATCGACAAACCTAGGAACCGATAGTCGCGTTTTAAGCCAACTTCTAAGCCAAAAACTTGTGCCAACTAAAGATCATAACCCTATCAAGAGAGGTTATCGGAGGCTATCCTACTTCGTCGAGGACAATTGGAAGAGAATCTGGGTCATTGCCCTATGGCTTGCAGTCTGTGCAGCTCTGTTCACATGGAAATTCGTTCAATATAAGCACCGTGCCGTGTTCGATGTCATGGGCTATTGCGTCACCACAGCTAAAGGTGCAGCTGAGACACTTAAATTCAACATGGCATTGATTCTTCTACCAGTTTGTAGAAATACCATTACCTGGCTTCGAAGCAAGACCAAGTTAGGAATGGCTGTTCCCTTCGATGATAACATCAATTTCCACAAGGTACGATCCGTTCAAGAAAATGGGAATTTTTTTACTTTTTGGGTTCATTCAGGTACGATCTGAGTTGTATAATGTATTCAGCTTGCATTTTGCAGGTAATTGCTCTGGGAATTGCTATCGGAGTTGGGCTACATGCTGGCGCCCATCTTACATGTGACTTTCCTAGGCTACTGCATGCCACCGATGACGAGTACAAGCCAATGGAGCAATTCTTCGGCGAGGACCGGCCCGATGACTACTGGTGGTTTGTGAAAGGGACCGAGGGTTGGACCGGTGTGGTGATGGTGGTGCTAATGGCCGTAGCCTATACACTAGCCCAGCCTTGGTTCCGCCGGAATAGGCTAAGCCTCCCTAAAACCCTAAAGAAGCTAACAGGATTCAATGCCTTTTGGTATTCACATCACTTGTTTGTTATTGTCTATGCCCTCTTCATCGTCCACGGATACTATCTTTACCTCTCCAAGAAATGGTACAAGAAAACGGTAAGCTTCTTGTACACAAATACAACATTTGTAATTAAGCCACTTCAATCATTGGATTAACACTAACAATTATACTTAATCACCTTAACTTTGTCTTATGCTTAGCATTGATCTTGCATTACCTTTGACAGACTTGGATGTATCTTGCTGTCCCAATTCTAATATACACGTGTGAACGCTTGACCCGTGCTTTTCGATCAGGTTATAAAACCGTACGAATATTGAAGGTACATGTTTATTTAATAATTAATATTTTGTACACTATTATTAAATTTAGTTGAGTTCAACAAGTTAATTCAACTATCCGTTTTTCAGACCCGGCTTGTATTAAGATTTAAATTAAATCAAGTGAAAATTAAATTAATAAAACTTAATTGATTTGACAGGCCAACTCATGACCCGGTTATATCTTTATTTGAATTTGAATTTGTTTTTTTAAAAAAATATTGGTTTGAATTGATCTGAATCTTTCCATTGGGTGATTAATTAAGAATCAAAATTGACACATATATTTCCATCTTCAAAATTCAGGTTGCAGTGTACCCTGGAAATGTACTAGCATTGCACATGTCAAAACCACAAGGATTTCGATACACCAGTGGGCAATATGTGTTTGTAAATTGTTCTGCTGTTTCTACATTTCAGTGGTAACGATTAATCTTCTTTCAGTGCGTCTCTGTTTTTTCACTTTCTTTTTTTCTTAACGTGGACATATAGTGAAGCAAAAATATATGCTGGTGTGCATTTCAGGCATCCATTTTCAATCACTTCTGCTCCTGGAGATGATTATCTGAGCATCCATATTCGAACCTTGGGTGACTGGACATCGCAACTCAAAGCTGTTTTTTCAAAGGTGTTCTTCGGCAAGAACTGCTCCAAAATTTCATCACTCTTATACTCACCACTTCTTGGAAAATTTCCTTTCACACAGCTAAACATTTTGCTCCTCTCATTGTTCTGTCTTGTGGGGTGCAATTGCAGGTATGCCAGCCAGCATCAATACACCAAAGCGGCCTTCTAAGAGCGGATATGGAACAACGCGATAATCAACCTAGGTACTTAACTGCTTGATTTCCTTCCCATTGACACTTGCTTTTTAAGCAATTATTTGAATTTGAGCTGTATCATAGTAATGATCCTGTACACTAGCAGGTTGCCAAGGCTGCTAATCGATGGACCTTATGGGGCACCAGCACAGGACTACAAGAAGTACGATGTTCTCCTTCTTGTTGGACTCGGGATTGGTGCCACCCCTCTGATAAGCATAGTCAAAGATGTGCTTAACAACATCAAGCAGCAAAAGGAAATGGACGAGGGGCTAGTAGAAAGTGGTATCAAGGGCAACAACAGAAAGCCTTTCGCAACCAAACGAGCTTACTTCTACTGGGTCACTCGCGAGCAGGGCTCGTTCGAGTGGTTCAGAGGTGTGATGAACGAGGTAGCTGATTATGATCAAGATAGAGTCATCGAACTTCATAATTACTGCACAAGTGTTTACGAAGAAGGCGATGCCCGATCAGCTTTAATCACCATGCTTCAATCTCTTCAACATGCTAAAAGTGGCGTCGATATAGTCTCCGAAACGCGAGTTAAGACACATTTTGCCAGGCCTAATTGGCGAAAAGTGTTCAAGCATGTAGCTGTCAATTATCCTGATCAAAGAGTTGGTAAATTGCCTCTGCTTAACACTAATCTTCCAAGTTTGTGTTAACAAAAGAAAAGGCATTGCATTTCATTATACCGAGCTATGCTAATTGTTGCCTGTTCTTGTTGCAGGAGTGTTTTACTGTGGAGCACCTGGATTGACTGGAGAACTAAGAAGGTTTGCTCAAGATTTCTCCAGGAAAACTACAACCAAATTCGATTTCCATAAAGAGAATTTCTAAGGGATCTTCTAAAATCTTCTTCTTTAGAAATGTTATATCAATCTTGTTCTTTGTATGATAAGGTGCCATGTTTAGGTTTTTTTTCTAGTCATCCCCTGGTCAGAATATTTCTTGCTTGGTAAATGTATATTGGCATTTATAGTCCTCATCAAATATATATATATATATATATATATATATATATATTGGAGTTTATGATTCTAGTCTCTACTTCTAGCTACTTGTTGCTGCCGTAGTGGCTCAATTCCTTGATCTAGCACGGCCAGTCCCTAGCAATTGTAAGATATAAAAAAAATTCCTTATCTTATGGGCAATATTAATCAACATAAAAACGGAGATCTGTTAATTTAGAACCTTGCTTACTTCATGGTGTTTTTTTTGTCTTTAAAAACAATGACACTGTATTTTCAGGAGATTTTTTTTAAAAAAATAGTTTGTGTTGACCTGTTGACCTTGGACCGGATTAACATCATGTTGGTTCTTATAACCAGGAAGAAAGATGAACGATGTTCATGCGTGTTCTGTTTTTTTCCCCTGAAGTTTAAACTTCAATGGATTAATGCCAGCATGTCAGATTGTATGACCTAGATCCAAATCTAGAAGGATGTCATGTTAATGAAAACCCAACTGCATATGATTAATGCAGTAATTGAGAGATGAGCAACCAAGTTCATCTTAAGAGCTCAGCCATGAATCTGGTAACATGTGCCGGAAGTTGATTAACTAAGTTTTTATTAATATATTTTTACCAAAAAATACCTATTCAAAAATATTTAGAAGTATAAATTTTTAGATAAACAAGTATGTCTCAGTTAAAGCGTGTTGAGTCTAGCACTAGCTTACCTGACATGTTAGGCTTGACAGTGTAACAAACTCCAAGAATGCTGAGTGTGGCGCTAGCCAGACCCACACGCGATTGGCCCCCGAGCACGCCCAAGGATATGCGCATCCTCACTTGGACCTCAGCCTTTCTTAAGCATGTCCAAGGAAATAACCATCATACTTGGGGTACACCTATATAGATGATTTTTTTTTTTTTTCATAAAAGAACAAGATTTATGGATTATAAATGCACCATAAGTCCTCCATAACAAAGGTTCATAATTTTTATTTTTTATTGTGTATATATATTTAGAGTATTTCTTTTTAGAATATCCTTGTATTTTCTTTCTCTAAAAAGATATTTATTTAAACATCGAAAATTCCACTTCACCAAAAGAAACATTTTACAGATACTAGCTACAAACCATCTTGACCTACCAAGTACCTAGTATAAACTATCAATCTCCTTGGCTAGAGATAATAAATAATATTGCTAGGACCAATTAATTGCTAATTATCTTATTACCAGACTACTTGAATTATTAGGATTATATTAGTTTAAAAATATATTAAAATAATTTTATTTTTATTTTTAAATAAACACTTCAAAATACTAAAAAATATTAATTTGAAAATTTGAAAAATTCAAAAATATACACTTACGGCACTCACAAATAATGACGTAATCTTAATCATATCTTGTCATGCATGAATTGCTAGGAGTGATCATTTTCGGTTTGGTTCGGTTTTTATAAAAAAAAATAACTAAAATTGGTTTTTTTAAAAAATCAAAACTGGTTCAAACTGATCAGTTTTGGTTCGGTTATTTTGAGGAAAAAACCAATTCAAAACAGTTTGGCTCGGTTTTTTTTTGTTTGACTTGGTTTTTTTTTTATTCGGGTTTGGTCGGTTTGGTTTTTTTGGTTTCAGGCTTATAAAATCGAACCAAACCGGTCAATTTTTTCAAAATTTTAATTGATTTTTTTCACAGGTCGGTTTTTTTATTTTTATTCTAGTTTTTTCGATTTAATTAGTTTTTTTATTTTTTTACTCATCCCCTAAAGTCACCATGTGTCCTGTCACGTGTCACATATATGCTGACACGTACGTGGCATTATTAACAGAGCAAGGTGGCAAGGTCCAATGAAATTATCCCAGGCAAATTATTAACACTCTCATGGTTGTATCACGTATAAAAAATAAATCATGGTCTAATAATTTAGGGATCAAAGACTTTAAATAGTGAGAAAAGAAATCGCATCACAATAGACTTATAATAATAAAAATAATTAAAACAAATCGTATTGCAAACCTACCCAATAAATATTGTCATAAACAATACCAAATATTCAAAAAAAAAAAGTTGTTTTAGCTTTTTTTAATTGAAATAATATTATTTTAAATAAAAAAAATTAAAAAATATCTAGAGTTAATCTGACCATGTTCCTCTCGGACTTGACTAAATTAATCAAATCATGTGTCACTTGAAGAATCGGTTTAATATTTATCTTGGTTTAAAAAATAAAATTATATAAATTAGACTAGATTTAACCAGTGATGGGCTAAAGTAGAGTTGAAAATATACATTAAAATTGTATAATTAATTTCTACCTTAGTTTTTAAATCAAGATTTCTACCTTAGCATTAATTAAGCAAAAGCATCAGATGTCTTTGTGATCACAAATGAAGTCCATTAATTTGATGTTAGTAGCTAGCTAGCTGGGAACCAATCTTTTATAAAGTTAATTTTTGCTTATAATACCAAATTTGATATATTCACCTAAAAAAAGGGGGAAAAGGTATCAAATGCGAATTTAATTAATTAGGCATCGGTTATAATTTATGACATAAAGTTAGTCTAAAATTCATGCAGTACCAATATTCACATCTCAGCATCTCTGTTTTTTCCTTCTCACCAAGCACGAACCTTGAGGCCCTACATCTCTCCCTTTCCTCTCAAGTCTCACCTCGAGTCCTTGCAAGTTTGCAACTTTCAATATTGTTCTTAGGCACTTCCACCCTTTCTCGAATTCCTCCCCACTCTCTCTTCCTCATCCAGAACAGACGCCCACAATTCTCCTAATGGCAACAGCGACAGAAGCTAAAGAAGGAGGATCAGGAGAAAACACAGAGCCACCTCTCAAGTACAAGGTAACTAAATTAAGCCAAAACTACGATAAAACTGCCGTCTTTTCCATGTTTTTAAGTTTCAACCTCCTTTTCCTTTGTTCTTCAGAAATTGGTCTTGAAGGTCTCAGTTCACTGTGAAGGGTGCAAGAGGAAGGTCAAAAAGATCTTGAATAATATAGATGGTATGTAGAGTGTAAGCCCAGTAAGACCTTACATTGATTCCTTGGATTTTTTTCTCTTATTTCTTGTTACATGCTTGCAAGATTTCCAAGATTCCCTCATTTTCTTTTTATCGAAGTCTTCTTTATCTTCGTTTAATTTCAAACTTTCTGCAAAGCTTTTTGTACAAACTGTGTTCTTTCACAATATTTAGCTACAAAATTTTTATAATTTGTCTCTCAATTTTCCCATCTGGGCTCTTGTTAATTTTCACTCTTCCTTTGTCGTTTTTAATTTTGATTTAAGGACTAAACCCTTGATTCTACTTATGAACTTCATAGAAGTTGCTAATTTCTGTCATGATTGTAATTGTAGGCGTGTACACCACAGATGTTGATTTAAGGCAACAAAAGGCCACGGTAATAGGGAATGTTGATGCAGATACTTTAATCAAGAAACTTATAAAAAAGACAGGGAAGCATGCAGAGCTGTGGCCTGAAAAAGCTGATAACAATCAGAAAAATAAAAAGAAAGGAAAAGGAAAAAAGAAAGAGAAAGAGAAAGAAAGTGACCAAGAAAGCAGCGATGAAGAAGGCAGTGATGGTGAAAATGAGAAAGAAGTTAAAGGCAAGACTGGAGGAGTGGTAAAAATCGAAGACCCTTCTGATCCTAAACACGGTGAAGGTTGTCATGGAGTTGTTGGCAAACCAGGTCAAGAAGGTGGTGGTGTTCAAGTGATCAGGGAAGTAAGGGTTAACGTGGTTAGTGCTAACCAACCTGTTACCTCACCGGGAGGTGGCCAGTCACCGGTGACTGACAAGAAAGTTGATGGTCAGAGTGGGGTTGGAGCCGGGGGTAGTGCTGGTGGTGGTAAGAAGAAGAAGAAGAAGAAGAAGAAGAAGGGGCCTACAGCAGGGAACAGCAACACTGTTGATGAGGGTGGACATTCTGGCCATGCGCCAGCAGGCACTGGATCACCAACTCTTGGGCATGTTCATGTCGGAACCCCACACCCTACCAATCACAGCCCTCCACGTCATCATGGGTGGGACTACCCTGCAACAACTTACTATGCACCCACGGTGTTCGCTGTGAGCAGCAATGTCGCCTACCCTAGCACTTGTTATGGTGCCTCATACTCTGCCCCACCGTATTCCTACGCGTGTATGCATCTGCCATCCGATTTGGATACATATCCGCCACAGCCGTGCCGTTCATTCGAGATTTTTAGCGACGAAAACCCTAATGCATGCTCAATTATGTGAAAATGGCTTCACCAATGGTGGCAATCACCACATTGATCAACTTGTACTGCCTGTACAAGTCTATGAGGGTAGGGAGGTATTTTTGTAATGCATGTAGATATATGAAAGGTAAAGTTCTTCAAGCTTTAGAATTAGGCGATAATAAGAGGTGAATTAGGGTTTGGGGTGTTTATCTTTAGTGATCATGGGTGTTTATGCTTTTAGCTTCCTTGACCTTATTAAGTACTTTTTACTGCTTTTAAGGCTGGGTTTTAGAAGAGTTCTATGCATATAGCAGCAGCCTTGTAAACCCTCTCTTGTTAACTAGCTGCAGAACCACCTCAACTTCCCTTCATCTATCGATCTCGGCAAGGGGATCGATTTGGCATTTTGGATCATTACAATGTGATTAGTGTTGAATATTTGCATAATTCAAAAGCGGAGCGTTTCGATATGGGATAAAAAAAAAGAAGACAAAAAAGAGATAGAGAGGACATATTTTTCTGTATTTTTTATTGTTTTGAAAGTGTAGAAAATATATTTGATTTAAAAACAATGAATTTTCTATTCTCGTCAAGATATATAGAAAGAATCTTGCTATGTATGTATAAATATAAGTTCAAAGCAACAAAACAATGGCCTTGATTTGGATAGAATTAAGACAAATAGGATGGGATTATATTATAATAATAACATGATTAAGATCAATGTTTTCCTTTCTAGATACATTGAAGGGAGGATTAGCTCTTGACTAGGGTCTTGGACCAAGACTCTTGGTGTTAGTTCCTCTAATTAATAATTAATTAAACACTAATCACTTTGGTATTTGTGTGTGCTTGAACCTGCAGCCTCTTGGTCTCTGGCTCGTTTTCACTTGGAAAGTTTCTCTTCCTTCCATAAAAACAACCTTTGAAGTGTGTGTTTCTCTCTCTTTTAACTCAAGTTTCCTCTGTTCAACCTCTTTTTTTTGTGTTACTTTTTCTATCCGGGTTTTTACGTTAATTTTTGTTTTAAATAGCTATCAAGCTGTTTGTTATTTTTAAAATATTTTTTATTAAAATATATTAAAATAATAATATTTTTTATTTTTAAAAAATTAATTTTAAAATTAATTCATTAAAATGATCTAAAAATACCAAAAAACAATTAAAATATCAAATTTTATTTGAATGAGATATGTTTAAAATACCAAAATTATTTTAAGACAAATGAGATATGTTTTTTTATTTGAATGTATAAAATTTTATTTTAAAATTATTATAGAAATTAAAATATTTAATTTTATATTTTTATCTTTATCTCTATAGTCGTGATCCTTTTATATATATTTGTTGCTTTAATTTTGAAATTACCAATCTAACACAAATTTAATTGACAATAAATTTCTTAAATAATTTGCTTATTTTCACTGTCTTCTAGTGCGTGTTTAATATTATAATATTTTTATTTTACAGTTTAAAAAAACTTAGTCCAGGAATAACACTTTTAGATGTAATTTTAAAAAAATACATATTTAGTTAAAAATATTATCATACAGATAAAGCAGGGTTCCTATAAGTAAAAAATATATTATTTTAACTTGTATAAAATTAAAATTTAAAATGTAATTAACCTGGTACAAGAAACAGAAACTATACGGCTAAAAAGAACAAATCTCATTCTAGTTGAATAAAAACAAAAATTAGAAACGGTTTCTTAATGATTTGTCATGGCCGTGGCTCGTGAGTAGATTAATAATGAACATTTGGTAGGACCCGCTATTTAGCACTATAATAATTATTTAAAGGGTGGGATTTCATGATGGCTATAATTTTTTTTAATGTGTTTTATTTATAAATATATTAAAATAATATTTTTTATATAATTTTTAAAAATTATTTTTAATATTGGTATATTAAAATATCAAAAAAAATCAAAAAATATTAATTAAAAAAATAAATAAATTAAAAGAAAAATTAAAATATAAAAACAAACCGTACCTGAAATCTTAAAAATTCTATACTGTAAACCTCACCTTTTTCGACAACTTTGATCGGAGTTTTCCTTTCCAAACAGCTCAAGAACAACCACCGCTTCCTTTCCAAATCCTTTACAATATCCAGAAAGCTCTCTTTGGAGTCTATATTCCCTCTCCCACTAGATGGTCATTTGACATTCCAGGCTGCTTGCTATCAAAGGAGAATCTTCTTGTTTTATTCTTATTCTTCTTTGAGGTGTCCATTTTATCATATTAATTAAAGCTTTTTTAAGGCTCCATTTCCTGTGCTAAATTACTTGGTTACTGGTGCTGGCGAACCTGGTCATCATCTTCTGCTGCAAAACCCTAGACAGTAAATGGAAGTCGTCTTTACTGATCAGAGAGGAGGAAGCTTGGATTGACTATTGTGAAGGGGCCAAGGTGGAGATAACAAATTAGAAACCGTTTCTAATTTTTTTCCAATTATTTTTTATAATATCTTGAAAATACATAAAAATAATATTTTTTTAAAAAATAATTTATTTTTCAAATCAAAACAATTTAAAAATATATATATATATATATATATATATTAAAATAATATATTTTATCTTAATCAAAATTCATATAAGAATATTTAAAAAGCAAATCATGGAGAAAAAAACAAAGACATCGTATCATTGAGAGAATCTTAATCCACGAGAAATTCGTACATGTCATGTTAAGCTCAGTCAATCAAACATGAAATCTGCATATTCCTGTCGTCAGTTACTGGGCATTTTCTATTTTATCAGGAACCTGATACCTTCATCCATCTTCCTGTCCAAGCCAGCCAACGGTTTTTCAAGCTACTGTAGTTTTACAACTTAAGAAGGCCAACAGAGATTTCAGCTCAACCCTTGTTCGGAAAGCCACCTGATTATATTTTACTCAATCGGAGCTTCCGACCCGCCAGTGTATCAATTCAGGATTTCACTGGTTCAACTAGCTGTTTGCTGGTTCAACTAGGTTCGGTTTAATACCCAGATAGAGTTTTTTTTTTTTCAGATTCTTTATCTAGTAATATGCGGCACAATGGCATTGAACTGGTTCAATCTAATTCTTGGTTGGTTCAAGTTGGCTTTCTTTTTCTTTACCGTGGGTGTTCGGATCAGTTTACACACACCTCAACTAATCCTCTAAAACCTTAAAGCTAACAACCATTTAAATTTTTAATAAATATAAGATTTATAATACTCAAATTAATGATTTTTATGTCATGAAAACAAAAGGAAACAAAATATACTTACGAAGAAGATGAACATCCCACTTTATTAAAAAAAATTCAAACCTTGAAAGGTATAATTCAACTGTTCAGGTTTTAGGTTGCTTGATAGAGATTATCAGTTCGAGTTCCACAAATCTTTAGGCCACTAGAAGCTTACAAGTCATTAACTTTAAAGATCGTGAAATTAATTGAGGTGTTCACAAACTATCTCGGACATTTAAATTAATATTAATAAATAAATAATTCCTTAATATCCACGTTAACAACTCCAAACTAATGAAAAATGAAATTTTCATCATGATTCAATCTCAAGGCATTTATGAAGTTTGAATTAGAGATGATCTTTTTGTAGCCCTGGTTCCAAGCTAGAACTAGCCCATGTTTAGTAGCCAGAAACTTTGGAAGCACATAGCGTGAATTCCTTGAAAGCCAGATCTAAAATAAAAAGATATTTTCAAATTAATTTGTATATTAATTTAATTTAAGATTTATCTTTAAACGATTTTAAAGATATTCTATACAGACATGATACATTTAATAAAATAATTCCTCGTACTTAACAAATCTCTTGAACATATTCTTATTCCTTAGGATAGTGCAAACGTTAAAATCAAATCAAAACTCTTTTTTTTCTTTCAAAATTCTTACGTGCTTAAATAAAATAAATAAATAAATATTGAACGAGAATCACAAATCAGCAATGATTATGGATGGTGATGGTATTATTAAGATTGTGTTTGTTAAAAAATTTGAATTTTTAAAAAATAATTATTAAATAAATAAAAATTATAAGAGTTGAACTTGTGATCGCTTGGTCATGAAAACATTGATATTATATTAAAGAATCATCTTAATCCAAAAACTTAAATTTTTAAATAACATTTTAAAATATATTTTATATTATTCTTTAATAATATTTATCCTAATTACCTTTCAAAAAGCTGTGGAAGTTGCTAAACACCCACCTTAATTTTTTTCTTAATTTACCAATTTCAACTTCTAATATCATTTACCGGAAGCATCATCAAGCCTTCCTGTTACCAAAATCAGTCCTTTGCAGTGTTATAAAAATAAATTTATATTATTTTTTTAATAAATTTCCTCAAATAAAAACTATTTAAATTTAAAATTTATACATACTTATAATATCCCATGTTTAATTTTTAAAAAACTTGAAAGTTGTACAAATTTATAGTATCTTATATTTAATTTAATTAAATCAAATAAAAATAGTAAGATTTGAATTTCTAATTATTTAATCTCTTCAAGTAAAGGGGATTTAAACTTGAAATGTGTAAGAATTTAGAACCACCTTATTCTTGATTTTCTTTAAACTTTAAACTCACGAAGATTCATCATTATTTTATATTTAGTTTTATTAATTTAATTATATAGAATGAACTTCGTAGAATTCAAACTACTAACTACTACTCATTAGAAAATGTAATACTATTTCAAATAACTATTTTATACCAAGAACTTAAATATTAAATAAAACTTTTAAAAATAGCTTTATATCATTCTGCATCAATTTATAAAAACCTCACTAGTCTTGTTCTTTTTATATTATAATATAAAATACTTTTTAAAAATATTTTTTTGTTGAAAATATATTAAATTGATTTTTTTTTAATTTTTAAAATCAATATTAAAATTATTAAAAAAACACTTAAAAACTATCAATTTTATACTTTTTTTTTAATAAAATACATCTAAAAACAGAATTTACAACTTCCTAAAATACTAAAAAAGTTTGAAACTTATCTGCAGAGCAGCAATAACTTCTTTGCCTCTTACATTTATAAGAGGGCAGAGCCTAGCTCGAGGAAGAAAAGTGTGTCTAAAGCGGGAAAAATGAGATGCAGCAGTTTTGATGTTTTTCAAGTATTTAAAAAAAATTAAAAATTATTTTTTTATTTTAAATTAATATTTTTAAAAAAATTTAAATCATTTTAACATACTAATATCAAAAATAATTTTTAAAAAATTAAAAAATATTATTTTAATATATTTTTAAATAAAAAATATTAAAAGATAACTATAACCCCACTATCTTTAAAATTCCATAAAACTGAGAACAGAGGATGATTGCGGAAAGGAGCAGTCAAGCCAAGACTGCAGCCGGCCCCTCCAGTAGAGTAATTATGGCTTTTCTGGGAACATCCAGTCACTCAATGCAGCGAAATTATGCATGTACAAGAACCTGACAAGAAAACACAAACAAAAGAGACATGTCAAAGCACAGCACTAGGGGTGAATATTTTTGGTTCGGTTTGACTTTGAACTGAAAAAAACAACCAAACTGGTTCTTTTTAAAAAAAAACCAAAACCGAACCGAAACTGAATCAAACCAACCGGTTTTTATCCGGTCCGGTTCGATTCTTGATTTCAAAAAACTGAGAAAACCTATATGCTCATATTTCAAAATTTCTTGCAAAATAAACATGGTTTTTTTATATTTTTCAAATACCCAAATACCAAAAATCCAAACCTGATTTTTTAAAATCAAAACCCCAAAATCTTCTTATACAAATAAATCTTATCTTCCCTGTATTTTCACCCTAAGAAGTGGTATCCTCCACTCCTTGCTGCAACAGCATGCGCTGGGATTGTGGCTTTCACATGGCAATGGTTCACTTTCCTCACCCTTCAAGAGCCCTGAGAGCAGCCTTCTGGCTTAGCCCCTTGCTAACCTGTGCAGTAGGCCTGCTGTTTGTATTAATTAGCTCTACTGCAAGTTTAACAATAGGCATCATTGCTATAGTTCTTGCCCTGATTCTATCCCTTTATGCTTGCTGGGTGAATTCTCGATTCCATTATGCCACCAAGGTTTTGTCCTTTACTGCTGCTTCCCCTCCAGCTAAGACCACTACATTAATCAACCTCTCAATCATCCTAAGCAATTTGTATTCCTGTTTCTTGGTATTTGGGATTGGCGGAGCCACTGCTGTTGGAACTTGGAACTGTGATAGACATTTCTTAGAGAAAGGGGGCTGCTGGGGAGGGAAGAGGGGGCTGCTGGAGAGAGAGTGAGAGGGGGTTGCGGCTAGGGTTAAGAGGGGGGTAATTTTTTCATTTATAATGCCTTTTTTTTAACCGGTTCGGTTTGGTCTGGGTTAACCGGTTCCTACATTACAAAACCGAAAACCGAACTGAACTGGGATTTTTCCTAACTATTCTAATCGGTTTAATCGGTTTTTTTTCTCGATTTGATTTTTTCGGTTAATTTTTTCTCAATTTTCTCGATTTATTCGATTTTCCGGTTTTTTTACACACCTCTAAGCACAAGTAATCAAAACGCAGCTATTAAGTGCTTCTTTTTACATTTTAAAAATGTTCTCTAAAAGATATGAACATTCTTTACTTTTTTACTTTAAAAAATATATTTTTTTTTATATAAAAAATATTATTACAATATACTTTCAAGTAAAAAATTTCTTTAAAAAACATTACCATCACATCTAACAAAAAAAACCCCCTAAAAGTCTTTATTATTTTAAAATAATAGTAGATATTTTTTAAAAAAAAATTAAAAAATAATATTTTAATATATTTTTAAATAAAAAATCCAGCCTGGAATAGGGATAGATTACGATCCGACCTTGGAACGTCTCTCCTGATTCTTGCTACGCTTGTACTTGGCAATTCAGATCTATTCCATGGGTTAAGGCCCATAATTCCATGTTCTGGAAAATCCATGTTAAATTATAATTCTTCATTATCATATTATTTAATGACATCCTTTATGCTTAAATTATTTCAATTGAATTTGACAACAATACTAAATTTGTCAAATAAATAATGGTTTAAGAATGTTCCAAATCAAATTATAGTGTTTCAGACCTTATTTTAACACATACCTCGAGAATTCGAGAATAAAATCTACCATCGAACCTAAATAATCTGAGCTTTATTTGTAAATAAAAGGTATGTCTAAATTAAAGGCAGGTAGCAAACAAGGCCTTAGTTGCGATAGAGATAACCCCACCTCACTTGGAGTTCAAGACGTTCAAACAAGCAAAAAACTTGGATGGCAACCAAAAATTAAAATCTTGGATCTAGGATCTAGGAAGAGTTCAAAATATAATCAAGCTACAAGATAAACTTGATCAGGCAGAGAACTAAATTAAACATGGTTTCACGAAAATGAGAGTAGTTTTCACTGCTATCACACCACTCTTCTTGCACTAACAATGTTTAAGACCCAAAAAAAAAGTATTCTCTAACGTAGTTACTGCTGGCGGAGTTCAGTCTTCTTCTTTTGCCAAAGCCTGTCCACGGCACTGTCAGCATCACCCTGGAAATATGTATAAAATCACATGTGAGATGGGCACCGAGGCAGTGAAATATCTTAAACGCGTAGAAAGAGCTAAGGAACACAGCAGTATATCAACAAGTGCGGGCATGATCAAGGAACCTGATTCGTTTTACGTTAATGAAGTCTAGGGAAACCCTAACATGGTTACTCAAAAAGGAACTAAGTAGTGAATGAATGAAATGCATCCAAAAGGGTAAAACATTCACCAAGAACCAAGCCAAAACAAGCCTTTGAATCCAATGTAGATCTCTTTCATTCTAAAGTGAAAAGAAGCTTATTATAGCAATTCCTATTTGAATGATGAAAAATCTAGCCATCTGATTCGGACGGTGTAACACAAATGCCTGCATATCAAGTTTTTCCAGCATAACTCAGTATCCTAAATATAGTTCATTATAAATAATAAATGTTTAAAAGCCCTCGGATCTCATAGCTTGTGAAAATCATTCGCAATTTATTACTAAAGGCACTCATCAAAAGCCTTCACACTGCCAAAACATATCAATCTGTGTGAAAGGGAGGAGGTGGTGGAGGCAGCAGTGAAAGTGGTAGTGAGTGAATGCTAGCAATGAACAGCCCATTAGCAACCATTCAACATGGTTTATGTTGTGCATCCTTGGGCCAAGCAAAGAATAATAAAACAGGATCCCGGCCATAAAAACATAAAATCAATTTTGTTTACTAGAATATACTAGAACACTTAAACGATTTCAAAATAGATAGATAAATACTATCGCATACATAAAAATAATGTAGCAACAATGACCAAATTATACTGTTCAAAAGTGAGAACAGTAAGAGAATGATTAAGCGTGAAATGTTAAGCTATTAGAGAAAAAGTGAAGGAAACAGCATGTGAGACACAACCAAAAAGGATTCAGCATTTCATAATATACAGCATAAAGTCTTCCTAAACAGCACCTCTAACAGGGATCATTAACCCTTCCCTAAACTAGATTTTAACCCAAAAAATCCATGACAGTAATATGTATCCTAAATTCTGCATAGGTACAAAAGGTTTCACAATCCAATAGCACCAAGGATGATTGTGAAAAAAGATTAGCTGCAATAACACTTTCATCTAATATACATAGTTTATTTTTAAAAATGAAATAAGTGTTAGAATGCCCTCAGATCTCATAGCTTCTGAAAATCATACACGATTTATCGCAAACAGGATTCATCAAAGGCCTTCACACATCACCACAATGTGTGAATGTGTGGTGGAGTAGATGAATAGTGGAGGTGGAGGTGGAGGTGGTGGTGAGTGAAGGCCAGCAATGAATAGTCTATTTGCAACCGTTCAACACAGTTTGTATTGTGCATCATTGGGCAAAACATAGGAATCAAAAAATTCCCGCTCAACAAAAGTAAAATAAAAAAAATATTTAACAAACTAAAAAACCCTGAAATACACCAAGATAGATAAATATAACTGGAAAGATAAATCTAATAACAGCCAGGACAAAAACATTTGGAGAGAAATTAATAAACCAAACATGAGACAATCCAGCAAAGAGCTTGGAAGCTATTACATCATAAAGGCATCAGACTATCAGTGACCAATGAATTCCATGACAAGAATACATGTCCTAACAGAACTAAAACCCCATCTACATAGGTCAAAACGAAACCACTCTCTATCAATTGGAACCCTTGTCGACAAATACTAAACCAAAACTACACAACCACACTTACTAGCAGCTATTAACTTGAAACTATGTTATCAACAACAACGATAGCAGATAATAAACAACCTACATTTTATCACAGAACACATAAAAAATCACAAGACAAAACAACTGAGTTTTAATTCTGAGAGCAAGTAAGACAGAAATACCTGGGCACGAACGAAACCACAGAGAGCAAAAGTGGTGAACTGGCCAGTGTAATGACCACTAGCATCCAAGTGACCAATGTTAATCTGAACAGACGCATGGTCCTTAGAGGTAATAAGCCTGTTGGTGGCAGAGCTGCAAGAACAACACAAGCACACAACAAAACCTTAACTGGGAATCTTTATCTAAACAAAACTAACCCAAGACGAGAAATTAAAGGAAGTTAACATACCATTTCCTGGGGATGTAAAGATCCATGTTCTGTCCCTCCTCGTTCTGCATCTTGACTGTCTTGTTTTGTTACCCAAAAATACAGTTAAAGCTCTTAATCACCTGATTTTACAAATAACCCTTGTTAAGAAAACTTGTGCGCTTCGCAGTTATTGAAAGAGAAAAGGGAGAGAGAGAGAGAGAGAGTACTAGGAAGAGGAGAGGCTGCAACTGCTACGGTAAGCTGAGGAGGAGATGATGGCTTGCTTTGCGGTTTTTATATATGCCTGCAAAACCCTAGTATATTGGTGTGAGGATATGTGGACGGAAATACCCCTCTAGAGTCTTGACTTAAGACGCTGCCGTTTCTCATGGCCTTTTGTTTGCATAAGTTATCTCTCAACCCGGTGCCTGCTCAGACCGGGATTGTTTTTCAACCAGGTAAGGAATTAACTGGACAAATTTGAATGGATTTGATTGATGTTGAATCAACTTCAATGATTTTTTAAAATTTTTATCTAAATGATGAATTTTATTTAAAATAAAAATGGGAGATTAATTCATGATTCAGTCTTATATAGTCTTATATGAAGTTAAATTTCACATTATATTTGATAACTATATTCATCTATGTAATATTTACGACCTTCTCGCTTCTATATATTTATTTTAGATATTTTTTTAAGATATGCTTTTATTTTTTTTGAAAAAAACGATAGTTAGATTTTTCATACAATATCGATACACTTCGTAATTTTTTTTTGGAAATAGGAAGCTAAATAAAGTGTACGGTAATTTTCCCTTTATGTATGATTGAGAATATAAGTTAATGCTAATTTTACGATAATTTTGCCCATGGATTTGAGTAAACTAGCATTATTCTTTGAGAATTTTCCTCGCGAACGAAGAAAAATCGAGGGAAATTGAAGCTTTGAATTATAAATAACCATGCATTGGTGCTTCAAGCCACGCTACCTCCTCGAGCTTTAGGACAAGCTGAAAAAAAGATGCAAGTGAATCTCTGTTACACCACCAACCTTCTGTCAACACCCTCCATAAGAAGGTTTTTAGTGTCCAATAAGGACTTGATGAGTTGATTCCAAGTGAAGGTTATAGTGAGTTGGTGTGATGACTCGATGGCTAGTCATGATGTGAATTCTGAAAGAAATGAAGGTAATGTAGCGATGATGGAACAATGTATATACTATATGTTCATTGAATTGTGTTAGGTGCCTTGGAGATTTTCAGAGATAGGAGTAAGAGATATGATTGCTACATGTTACTGGCAATGATGAGCCCGACGCCCAGTTTCTATCTCTTGACAGGAAGAGACATCCATGGAGCTTAGCTGTGAGACCCCGTGATCTTAACAGGCTGCTAGTTAATTTTCAGCCATGGCTACATGTGATCACTGTCATTGCAACAGAACCTACTTCCATAGCTTCTGATGCTGATAGTGAAACAGGAGGAAAAACAGTTGACCTGAGAAGTTATATAGACCAATGAGGGTGAGTACTCGTGATTTTTATTTTTGATCCTTGACCTTTTTCAAACAGGACATTCATGCTTCAAATTTCAACTGCAGACAATGTTCTTCAATGCACACTCGACTGTGGATAGAACCAGCTGAAGAATTTTCCCATGATACTCACAATGGAGACTCTGTGGATGTGACATTTGGTGTGTACGAACTGAAGGTGTAGAGGTCCTGGTTCGAGTTTTCATAACATTTGTGTCATATGCTCCAGTTGACGAATACTTGTTCCTGGTCCTGTTTACTGAAGGTACAGTCTTCCTTGTTATTTTATTCTTTTTCTCCTTAGGTTCAGCTGCGTCAAATTTGGACTCACACATCTGTATCACATCTTTAATGCACATTGCATCAGCAATACTTGTTTTTTTTGTTCATACCATTAGGGATTCAGTATTACGTACGATCATCTAAAATGAGATGCAGTTCATGGAAAAACCTCATATCACAGCTCCGTGAAGGAAATCCATCAGAACCTCCGCATCTGGCTACCTCTGGTAAGGCTAGAGATGGGACAGGGTCTCGAGGACAACAATGTAGAGTGAATGTTTCTGAACAACCATCTGATCACACCAGAATTTGGTCTAAACTTTCGGGTAATTGTTCAAAGTTTAATTGTAACCTTATATATGCGCCTGAAAATCTTACATCGTTTGACTTCACACAGGAAGTGCAGCAAGAAGTGGCAGTGGAGCTGAAGCAAGACAAGCAGAAAGAGATTTAAATGCTAATGAACAGAGGGGAATCCAAAGGATCAGCACAATGCGAATATCGAAAGACACGTCTGCTGGAGAAAATGTTGCAGTGGATCCTTGTCTGGATGCTAACTGTTACTGTTTGTTTCAGTATGTTACCTTTTCTGGTCTGGTGATTCTTAGAGCTCTCGTTTCTTGAATTGCTAGCGATGGGACCTTACATCATTCTCTTACGTATGTTTAGCGAGAACATGTCCCAAGTCTTACATGCCACAGGCTACATTGGGAGCTGGATAGAGTGCAGATGCGGGGTTCAGCCTCTAACATAATTAATGTCTGTAATAGGTCTTTTGCGTTAATTCTGCTATCTAATTGATGATTTGAACTGCAATTCCTTGACTCGATACTTCAGATGCCACCCTATGGAAAAAGATCCAGAAGAAGCCCAAGGTTGTTAGCAGTCTTCTGTCGGGCTAATCATATGAAGATATCCCTCTGCTATTAACTTAAAATTTCTTAATCTTCTGCTCTTAGAGGGGTCAGAAACTAATGGCCATGTCTTTTCACAATGCCATCCTAGTAACTAGGTGGAAGCAGGTGAGGATGATGATGATGATGGAAACGAAATGTGTATTCAGTCAAAACCACCATACTGTGAAGAACAATAGCAACTAAAGATTTCCTCGTCCCAATACTTTCCTTCTGTTGTCAGTGTCCATAAGTTCTATAAATTTGCTTATCTTCATATTTTTACTAAATGTCAGTTTCTTTACTTTGAACTGACATTTGATGATCTACCTACTCGAGGCTTGGTACAGGCCAGATCAGTGGAAATATCCAATCTTTTTTTTTTTAATCAAAACAATATCGTGTTAGTGATTTGTTTTCTAAATCAAAGCTTGGATTGACTCGGGTCTAACCATGCATAAAACCACCATCCCGCTCCATGTGCTATTCATTGAAAAGCTTGACATGTCCATGCTAGTTTTCTGCTGTGCTGATGTTGCTCCTCCGTATTATTCTTTGGACACCGACTTTCCAACCGCACAGTTATTGGATCGATCCAACCTTGAAAGTATATGTTGGCTTCCATTAATGTCCTCTTAGCTATAAAACCTCTAGTTTACATGATATTTCTGGGACACGATGCCTGAAAGGACATTTGGATTGGAAGGTGCCAACCTCCAGAGGTACTACTCTGGCATATGGGATTGGTGGATGGTTCAAGAACTTACATGGTTCATCATCCATCACAGTGCAATAATTAGATGGCCCCTCTGTTTATCATGTTCATGAAGCAAATCTGAGCATTCATTTTAAATTGGGTTATCTTGCAGCGATTAATATTGCCCTTGATTTGATCTTTTGAGCTTAGAACAGGAGAAGATTTGCTCACCATGTTAACTATTTTTTAACTTTCATTTCTTGGGGCAGATTGACAACAATTATAGTGCATTTGAGCTTGGATTGGCATGATTTGACAGTGCCATTGGTAATGTGATATCAAGCTGTGCTCTTAAGAGGATTATGCTATAAATGACTTGGGCATGAAGTGTACATGAAATCCGAGCACAAGTGATTGAAAGGAGTGTCCCACCTGAGACATCTCTTTCTTTTGATAGACAGAAGAAGATTCTCAGGGAGGGGGCACAGTTATTGCTGTACTGGACTGCTTGTTCATGTTCTTCGCAAAGTAGCTTTTCTGGAATCTCCAGAATAATTACACGCGCTTGTGAGTTTTGGAAACAGATCTTGAGATGTTGCAACTGTGATGTGAAGCTTCAATTCAAGAACCTTACAACCTGGTTTTTTAATCTTTCACAGATTCCAGAGAAGTTAAATAGTTTTCATTTCTATGCAATGCATCCAGTTCTCAATCACTGCAACTTGGAACCTAACACAAGATGAGTTGTTCATGAATATCTTCGGCACTTCTCCACTGTTCACACACCATAAAAGCATGGCCGTCAGACTTAGCCCAAGGTTTAACTCGATGAAAGACCCAGATCACTAGGCTATTGTGTCAACTCGGGCGTCATTATAAAATAGTATTATTTTTTATAAAATTTTAAAAATAAAATATTTATAGTGTTTTTAAAATATAACTTGTATATCATATAGAACTTTATTTTGTTTTAAAAATATAAGAGGTTTTGTTGTATTAATGTGAGGGATATCAATGTGTGAATTATATATGTGTAAAATAAAATTATATATATATATATATATAGAAATGGTTGATAAGAGACAGCTGGCATTGGAAAGGTTAGCTCAGGGACGCGCAAACACCGTCTATCATGATCTGTAAAAGGGCCCCGCATTTAACGGCTTCATTCACGTCACCTCGGCGCTTACCCTGTTGGTTAACGCCGTTTAAGAAAAATTCCTCTAGCCGTTGTTCAACTTGAATGTTGTTTGGCGGGTGGTGAAGTCTCTCCTTCCCCTTGATTTTCCCATTTCAGCGGCCCTTTTGCGTGTAGAATTGCAAGCACGAATTCTTTATGGCAGTGGAAAATGGTTTGGCAATCTAATATTCTCTTAAGCGCATGCATTTATTTCTTCATATTTTTCTATGAAAAACGAGCTGTTTTATTCCCATTCGCACACAAATTTCTTAGAACATAAAAAAATACGTTTATATTTTTAGAATGTTATTTAATTCAGAACAATAGTCTAAGCTTAAAAAATTAATATATAACTCTTTAATTGATATTTAGCTAGCACACTTCGTGACTTAAGTTATGAACCCTATTTAGTTTAATTAATTTTTTATTTTATTATATAATAAAAAATATAAAAATTAATTTTTCATCAATCAAACATTAAATAATAAAATTAAATAAAACAACTCACATTAAAAAAAAGAAATTAGAGGGGAAAAACAAGTAAACAAAAGGGCAAAAATTCCCAGCTTAACTTTTTTATTAATATTTAGTCTATTTATCAAAATTATAATCTGAGTTGTGGAATTTACTCGGTCGATTTATTTTTTTATGATAAAAAATCTAAAAATAGATTTATCATTAAAAATATATAAAAAATTCATGCTAAATAATGAAATGGTAAAAAGAAATTAAGAAAAATCAAGAAAAAAAAGTTTCACAGTAAACTTAAGGGAGAATTGCGCATTTGGCTTATGTATTTTTTTTTATATAAGGGGTGAATGATTTGTTATACATTTCTTTTTTGGTTAAGAAAAACAAACAAAAATAATAATTTTTTTTTTGTTTTTTTTTAAATAATGTAACCCCCAACTCGAAATCATGACCTAAGACTTACCTTGTACTCCGAACACTCGAGTGAGCCACAATTTTGATTTAAAAGAATATATTAAATTGCGTATAATATTCATAAGAAAACAACTCTTATTGTTCTAGTTGTGCTTATAATTTCCTAAGTTAATGAATACAAAATATTCAGTTATTGTCTCATGATATAAGTAGTATGGATGTTAAGAACAGAAAAAACATGTCACTTTATTCTTTAGTTTTAAAAATATAAAAAATTTACTTATATCATAAATATATTATCAATAACAATATAATATGTTGTTTTCTTACTAATTAGATTGATATGTTTGAAATGCGAATCATTTGCACTTAATAAAATTAATGAATGTGTAATGTTGATGGTTGTCAAATAAGATAACTATTTAAAAAGTTCAAAACACGAAATGATGTTTTTTTTTTAAAACTATTTTATTTTATTTTAAATTATTTTATGCTTATGAATTGTATTAATATTTTAATATTAAAAATAATTTTTTTAAAAAAATAATATATATATATATATATATATCATTTTGATATATTTTTAAATAAAATTACTTTAAAAATTAATATTTAGCATACTACCAAACAAGGACTAAAACAGAATTGTCCAGAAGAAAAATCCATTAAACAAGTGTTAGTTGACGTTATGTTGATTACTGGGAAGGAAAAACGCGCTTTATGTAACGTTAACGGCTACTTGATGTAAGCTAAAATGGAACTGGGCCATGTGGAAAAGATAAAACGTGTTTCGGTTAAGATTCTTGAACGAGCTTGGAGAATAGATAAGCAATTGGCATTTTATAGCTTTTGCTGGTATAAAAAATTATAACTTATAATTTTTTTAATTAATATTTTTTAAAAAAAATTCAGTGAAACTCATATAAAATTACAATATATATTAATTAGTTACATTTTCAAATGTATAACTGGGGGCAAAACAAATACTGCATTACATAAAAAAATAGAGCTTGCTTTTGAAATATAGTTATCAAACTTGGTATATACTGATTAAAAATAATTAATGAATTATTGTGTCAAATCAAAAGTTAATGAATCAATTCAAGTCTATATTTTTTTTAAAAAAAGTAATATCATTTTATTTTTTTAATTATTTAATCTTAACTTCACCAAAATTTAATTAATTCAAATCCGCGTGTACTAAAGTCTAATGACTATTTCTCTCAATTTTAATTTCCTTTCTTCCTCCTCCTCTCTCCATACCAACCTACTATAGAAGAAGGAGAGGAAAAGACAAGCAGTCAGGCACTGCATGTAAATCTCAGCTAAGGACCTAGGAATATGTCCATCTCTACGAGGTTGACATCTTCATCCCTCCCTTTCATACTTGCTGTCACTGGGCAAGCATTTAGCTGGGATTTGTTTCTATATTTTTGTCCGAATCCAATGATGCTGATATCTTTTCCAATTAACTCTACATTTTTCCCCTAATAAATATTTTCATCTTCCTCGTACAAATAATGATGATAATAATAATAATTAATTATATATTACTTTGATGGATTTTCATAATAAATTTATGATTTTTTTAATACTGCAAAATATAATATTAGTTAGATGGCAGAAATTCTATTTTTTTATCAAAATTTATTAAAAATATAGTTATAAGATGTAACTTGAAATCAATTTGGTTTAAGATCAAGATTGATAGTAGAATAAATTAATCTTAAAATAATATCATTTAAATAAAAAAAAATTCCTCGAAGATCTAGACCAAATTAAAATGACTTATTAAATTAACTCGTTATATAATATGAATTTTATAATTATAATTTAAATATCAATGGCATAGCTAAATAGTCTATTTAGTGCTTGATTGAAAATATGATTGTATTTTAAAGTATTTTTTATGTTGAAATGTATTAAAATAATAATTTTTATTTTTTAAAATTTATTTTTAAGATAAATATATTAAAATAATTTAAAATATATAAAAAAATTTGAATTTTTGTAAATCAGGGTTTGCACCCACGTTTCCTAACAGTGACTTAACATTGTTTGAGTGGTGATGACTTTCATCTTCAGTACTTTCATTTCTTTCGATCCATCAATTCAAGCTTAGTTGTAATCCATTAGCAATGATATGTGGTTCTAAGCACAGCAGTATAAGACAATGATAACATCTTTAATCTTTCAACCATTTGTATTTGAAATTTATAATTTGACCCAGCATTTCCAAATATTAAAATTAAGTTCCAAACATGGTTTCTTGTGTAATCCAGACAAAATCATGAGTTGCATTGTTCTTTTAAAAACAAAAGTAGTTTATTTGTATAGAATATGAATGTATGATGCTAAAAAAAAAACATAAAAAAGTCAGATTTCCAGTACTATTGGCTGTCATATTAAACCGAAATATAGCTAGGGCAGGGTTTCTTAGGGAAACAAAAATCATATAATCGACCCGATATCACTCGATTAAAAACCCAAGTTATCAATAATTCAATTTAAATCTATTAATTTTTTAATCTTTTTCAAAACAATATTGCTTGAGTTTACTTAAAAAAAAAATTAAATTAATTTGAATTGATATGTCTAATTCGTGATACAATTTTTATATGAGATAACTTATTGTTCGGTTTAATGTATGTTTGACAATGTAGTGAAGGTTAATATTATTTTTTAAAGTGTTTTTTTTTAAATGTATTAAAATAATATATTTTTTAAAAAAATATTACGATATCAAAATAATTTTAAATAAATAAAAAATAATAATTTAAACTAAAACAGATCTTTAAAAAACACGGCAAAACCAAACTCCAAACACCCCGTTATATGCTGACCGGCTGACCGGCTGGTGCCCTATCTTAATCCTTGTGGTTAGTGGCTGCCATGAACTTAGATAAAGCAATGGCAATTTAGTAAATAGAGCGCAACATCAAAGTCAATAATGAATAGTTGCCCACTTACAAGTCTTCAACTCGGCAAGCCCATAGCTGTTGTCTTACCTCATGAAGAGAAAAGAATAAAGAAACCTTATAAGCTCGTTGGCACATACAACTACACAGTACCATCCCTGTAGAGAGAGAAAAGAAGCCCTCAAGAAACCATTAATTCAGGAAAACCTAGCTAGAAAGAGAGTTTCTTTGTCTATATTCCTTTCCAAGAAATGGCAAGGTGGAGTTCTTGGTTCTTGATTTCAGCTACAATCTTGATCTTGATGGCGATGGGCTTATCATCCACCGTTCAAGGAAGCGGGGATCACCATCTGGGGTGGATTCCTGCCACTAGATCATCAATCTGCAAGGGGTCTATAGCAGAGTGCATGGCTGAGGACGGAGAAGAGTTTGAGATGGACACAGAGATCAACCGGCGTATTTTAGCAACTAGCAAATACATCAGCTATGGCGCGCTTCAGAGGAACAATGTTCCTTGCTCTAGGCGTGGCGCTTCTTACTATAACTGCCAGAGGGGGGCTCAGGCAAATCCTTATAGCCGTGGATGCAGTCGCATTACAAGGTGCAGGAGTTGAATTTTTTTTTATTTACTGATTTTTTTACATTTTGTTGCCCTTTTTTTTATTTTTTTTAATGGGTTTGATTGTCATACTTGAGGGGAAAAGACAGGGAAAGGAGTCGGTGGTGTTGGGTCTTCGATGTTATTTGTTGATGGAAATTGTTGTCATAACTATATTTGAATGTCTTTGTAAAAGATTATTGTTAAGTATTACTATTATTCTTTTTTCTTCTTCAAATTGTTCTCTCTAATTTTTGCAATGGGAATTTTTGTTTTTTCCAATTAATTCTCTTAGATTTGTTAATTTTGGTGGAAAGATCTGTGGTTTAAGTTTGATTGATTTTAAATTTGGATGTGTAATTTCATACTCTTTAATTCCCTTGGTCAGTTTCTTTTCTCATATATAACTCTTAATTATTATTGAATTGTTAGATAGGGTAGCAATTTATGCCTAAGGATTTTTTTACCAGCGAGTGTTTTTTTGTTTTTCAATCTGAAAATTGATTTTTTTACGTATTTTTGCATAATTTTAGTATATTAATATTGTGCCCTGTTTGTTGTTGTTATTATTATCATAGAGGGTTTTTTTCATTCTTGGTTCCTTTTTGTTGAGAAATTCTAACATTCTATCGGGACTTGTGCGTGAGCATGAAAATTCTCACAGCTGACTGGTAGCCTTCTAGGGGGTGTTTGGACTTTGAGTGCGTCTGTGTTTTTTTTATAAATATAGTTTTATTTGTATGAAAAACAAGAAATAATATGGAAAACTTGATTCAAAGTCCCGCCTTCTAGGGGGTGTTTGGACTTTGAGTGCGTCTGTGTTTTTTTTATAAATGTAGTTTTATTTGTATGAAAAACAAGAAATAATATGGAAAACTTGATTCAGTACAGTCAAATTTAAATATGATCAGTGCAAAGTTATTGAAAAAACTTGTATTAATAAAATGATATATTTTAAAAAGTTCTTTTTGAAAAGAAATTAAAGCCTGAAATGAGCAGGTGAGTCTATTCAACTCACAGCTTTATATTTTAATTAAACCAATTTCTTTTCAAGAGATTTTATAAAAATAAATAAAGATTGAATTGAGGTATTATAATTATATATGCCTATAATTCATGCGAAATTAAAGCCCTTCACGTGAAGAGTGATCGACTGAATAGCTTGGGTTATTGTCACCTAAGAAAATTAAATGTTTGTTAGCGATGGGTCCGTCCATCCACCCTAGGCTCTCATAAATCAACCACAGGCCAAACTGCGGTCCCCTTTGCCAAACCACGAAATTCTTTCAAGGATTTTGCTTTTCCATTGTTGGGACTTCATGTTTCGACTTTAGTAAAAGGTTAGAGACTAGTGTTTGAGTGCAATTTCTTCCGGACAGGGCGGCCAAGTCTACTATAGACATGAGTCCAGATCCAAGAAAAAATACAAAAATGAAAAACACCTTGGAGAGACGAGATTGACTCAGTTAAAACCCAACTATTAATCTCTTAATTTTTTTTTAATTATTTTGTATTAAAATAATATTATTTTGATTTTAAATTTTTTTTCTAGATTGAGTCTTCTCACCCTCACCCAAGGTCATACGTCGAGCTGAAATTAAAGCTATTCATGGTTGGGTTTTAGATATAACATTCATACAGTTGATGCATCAATGAGAATTCAATGGATTAGTTGAATTATTGTTATAGTTTTCGATTGAACTCAATTTGAAAATAACATTTGAAGTGATGCAAATATCTAAAGGGGCTTTGGTACGGATGTATTAAGGATTTTTTGAAAAATTAATTTGATACATTTAAATATATATATATATATATATATATATATATATATATATTAACATGGATGTTCAGATCAACTTGCACGTATCTCTACTAATTTTTCCACGAACCTTGAAGTTGATAATCATGTAAACCTCAAATGACTATCATATTAGCAGCTATAGGGCTTGAACTTGAGATACAAGAGGGATAAATTCTTTAATCCCAAGTTTTTATTACTAGCCTACCTACTAGATGATTGGTTAAATATTTTGTATTTGATTGTTACATGATCTATGCATTAAATTTTCCATAAAATTAGAGTTGTGGTAGAAAAAGAAAAAGAAAACCAGAGATTACAGGCACTTATTATTTTCCTAAATACCCCTTTCCCCTTCCACTTTTATATTCATTTTAATATGTTCTTTTTAAACTTGGATAGTATACGTGTTTGTGTTAGAATTTTTTTAAAAAAGTCAAATTAACATCTTGTTACCGAATCATTTTTTTTGTTAAGATTTAACAATAAAATAATAAATTATTAAATTCAAAAGAACTAACCAAACACATAAAAACACTAATAATAACTCTCTTTTTTAACCAAAAACAATAATCAAATAATTGATAATTACATTTTCCATAATCACATTTTTAGCTTTGACCTCCCAAAATTAGCACACTAAATAATATTTGATCGTGTTTGGTTAATGTTTTAGATCATGAGAGACAAATACAAAAAAAAATAAAAATATATTTGTTTAAAAAGATAAAAATAAAAACAAAGACATAAAATAAATCTATCTATAAAATAGTTTTAAAGTCAATTTTTTATATTTTTAGAATATAAAATATATAAAAATATATCCCTAACTATCTTTATATATTATATCTTGAGACAACAACTAAATATCACATTACTGAGATATGGTAACCCATGCGGGTCTCATATTGTAAAAACCATTTAATTATTTTGAAAAATATTTTTGAAACCAGACGGATTCGTCCTCGTTGCCATTTCTTTTAATGGACATGTGACTGCTGCAAGAAGATGGGCTCGCTTTGATGAACGCCAGGTAAAATCATGCCCAAAAAATACATTAGGGCGACACAACACACGTGAGGCCCGACAATCTTCAAGGGGATGACAGTTGACAGATCAATGGATATGCCACCAGGACACCTTTCTTTGATTTGTTCCTGACATGGTAGCCAGGAATCTAATCGGACGCGAAATATCTTCTGTTTTTCATCGATATATGTTTTTTTTAAAGTGATTTTGAATGTATAGATATAAAAAATAATTATTTTTAAATAAAAAAATATTTTTAATATTAAATGCACATTAAATCTTGTCCGATATCTAATCGAATAGCAGAGTCTAGATTCTTTATAGCAATTTATAAGATAACAAGTTACTCTAAATTAATTTTTTTATTAAAATAATAATATTTAGTTTTAACCCCGATAGATTTAACTAAATTATTTGTAAATCTACTGAATCGGTTACATATTTTATTAGATTAATCTTAAAATAAATTGAAATTAAATTTTTGTTTGGACCCTTGCGGGATCAACTTGCCAGGCAAGGACTCGTTTGGTAATTACAATCCCGCGGTGCTAAAATGTCTTCGGTCCATGTAATTGGATGATAAATCAGTAAATTGAATATTTGATGATGTTATGAGATCATTTGTTGAATAAAAAACTTTTGATCTCGCATTTGCTTGATAACGTCGTGTTTGTTTGAGATTTATCATTCACGCAACATGCATTTGCTTATTCTACACGGGACTATTTACAAGGAAAAAAAAAATCATATTGCCAAATCAGATAGAAGTATTTGTAAAGGGGTGAATTTATCTAAATTTATTGTATTTTTTTCTTTTTATATCATAATTATTAATTCTAATATGGCTAATGGTTAAATTCAGAATTTGATTAACTCATCATTTTACTCGAACCAAATGTCAAGAAAAAGTTAACTTGAAGTGGGTCAAATTAACATGACAAGTCAACTCACAACTTAGATAAAACTAGATTTGAATTTTTATTTTTTTGTTATAGAATGATATTGTTTTAATTTTTTTTTAAAAAAATTGAGGGTCTTTTGTAATTCTAACTAAAGTTTAATATTTTTTTGAAAAAATAATACATGTTAAAAAAATATTTCAAAAATAACTAATTTAAACACCACCACTATTGAGAACAATAGTTAAAAACAATAGCTATTAAAAATAACAATTATACATAATTGTTATTGAAAATAATGTTTATTTCAAAAGTCCATTCTAAATTAAATTAATTAACAACAAAAGAAGTCAACTTAATTTTTTATAACAATTCAATGATAAAAAATAAAATTTAAGATCTAGTGTTCAAAAAATAATATATCATTAAGGGCATATTTAAATTTTATTTTTGATACATTTAATATCGTTAAAAAAATCTTAATAAAATAGTTTTATTTACACCTTGATCATGGTTGTGTGTATAATATATATTGAAAAACACGGTTGTTTTTAAGTTATGTTATTTTTTTAATATTTTTTTGTTATTCTTCTAAAATTAATTCAAATGAATCCACCAATGATAAAAGTCTTGAAAATTATGTTTGTTTTTACATTTTAAAAGTGTTTTTAAAAAAATTTAAAAATTTATTAGTTTTTTTATTTGTTTTAAATTAATACTTTTTTATTGTTTTTAAATTATTTTGATGTGTTGATATCAAAAATAATTTTTTAAAAATTAAAACAAAATATTATTTTGATATATTTTTAAATAAAAATACTTTAAAAAATAATTACAATTATATTTTTAAACATATCTAAATAGAATTTAAGTACTCTGTTTTATGTAATACAATAATTTTATTAGATCGAATAAATAAATAACATCCGAATTTAATCTTAATGAAAACGGCCCACGACCAATGGAAAGTTTTTAAGAATTGAATCAATTTGTGGTAAGCCAAAAAGCTTACCTTAATAAGCTTTCTAGAAAATTCGACAACAAAGCGTGTGCGTACGATCATTGCCTTCCCATAGCACACAAACTTAGCAACTAAGTTTAGGAGTAAACTACCCCTTGATGCCAGCTACAATTGCACCAAATCACAACCTTCCACGTGCCAATCCAACTCTCCCCGTAGCCGTCCATTCACACCGATTTCTGCGCTCCCAATTTCACACCGAGATCGGTGCCCTTTCCTCAATCTCCTTTATAAATAGAAAAATTCCTCCTTAATTTTTTTTTATTCAGTGTCCCATTTCGAAACCTTAATTTTCTCGACCCGCTTTGATCAATTTTCTTGCAACCTCGTCATGGCTGAAAATGATGTCAACATGCAACAGCAACTGGTAAGGATTTTTCTTTTTTCTTTTTCTTTTTGTATTGTTGTTGAATTGGGTTTTTTTTTTTTGGATTTTGTTTTGATTTATTTCTTTTAAAATTCTTCTTTATTTGATTTTTTTGAAATTGGGTTTTTGGGATTTTGTTTTGATTGAGTTTTTGGAAATTGGGTTTTTGAAGGATAAAGAGGAGGAGAGGAGGCTGAAGTACTTGCAGTTTGTGCAAGTGGCTGCAGTACATGCTGTGTTGACGTTCACAAACCTCTATATTTATGCTAAAGACAAGGCTGGACCGTTGAAGCCCGGTGTGGAGACTGTTGAGGGGACCGTTAAGAGTGTTGTTGGACCTGTTTATGATAAGTTTCGTGAAGTTCCCATTGAGGTTCTCAAGTTTGTTGATCGCAAGGTGAGTTTTTGAGTTTCTTAATGTTGCACGGATGATAGAGATTGTACAATTGCAAGGTGGTGTATGTGGTCTTTTGTGTTTTTTTGATATGAGATATTATATGCTTTTTAATGCACGTATGATGAAGATCGCACAATTGCGGGGTGATGTACGTGGCCTTGTGTTCTTTTTTCTATACGGGATGCTTTTGTTCTTAAAATTTTCTTTTGCTATGTTGATTGCTTATGATTCAGATGAAAGTGGCATGGTAAGGTTGTTGTGAATTGTGATAGGGTGTGTTATTGAGGGGGTTGAAAAGGATGGACTAATCGTAGTTCTTATCGGTTCCAATTTTGTTTTGCTTTGTTGACTGCGTATAATTTAGATAAAAATAGTATTGTAAGTTAGATTGTGGTGAATTGTGATAGGGTGAGTGTTGTCAATGAGGTTGAAGAGGATGGACTAATCCTTGGTCTTATTGGTTCCAATTTTTTTTGCTGTTCTTATGATGATTTAGATAAGGAAAATAGTTTTCTTTTCATGGCTATAAGCTAATTTATGCTCTTATTTTTGCCTTCTGGTTAGCCGATTCTTTCCTTATTGTTTCTAATTGAGTTCATGTATGTAATCGTTCTTTTCTTTTGTTTGGTCATAAGATAAGATTTAGGGCATGGGAACCGGATTGGTCATTTATAAAGACCTTGTTTTTTGGAAGAAAGAATGTTGTGCCTCTCTGAAGATGCTAGGATTAGTCTATTATCTGATTGTCTGATTTTCTTTATATACCTTATGGTGATAGAATTGAAATTTTAGGCTTGTTTAATTACTCATGCATGGTTTTGGAGGATTTGGTTGTGAATTGAAACCTTCCCTGGTTGCAGGTGGATGAATCTGTCACTAATATGGACAACCATGTACCCCCACTCGTCAAACAGGTGTCATCCCGAGCACTCTTGGCAGCTCAAAATGCTCCAGTGGCAGCTCGAGCAGTGGCTTCTGAAGTTCAGCGTGCTGGTGTGAAAGAAACCGCCTCTGAATTGGCAAAATCTG
This sequence comes from Populus tomentosa, assembly GCA_018804465.1. Taxonomy (NCBI): domain Eukaryota; kingdom Viridiplantae; phylum Streptophyta; class Magnoliopsida; order Malpighiales; family Salicaceae; genus Populus; species Populus tomentosa. The sequence continues at coordinate 1,654,509 of CM031977.1, read as the reverse complement.
TTTACTCCAAGTACGAGCCTACAGCCAAGGAGCTCTACTCCAAGTATGAACCGAAGGCAGAACAAGCTGCTGTCTCTGCCTGGCGCAAGCTCAATCAGCTCCCACTCTTCCCTCAAGTGGCTCAGGTGGTTGTGCCAACTGCTGCCTTTTGTTCTGAGAAGTACAATCAAACCATACTCAGCACTGCAGAGAAGGGATACAAGGTATCCTTGTATTTGCCCCTGGTGCCTACCGAGAAGATTGCTAAGGTCTTTAGCGATGAAGTGCCTGAATCAGCCCCATTGGTTTCCAGCTAGACACAAGTCTGATGTCTGATGCTCTTTACAATTGGGATATTAAGTGTGAGCGTTTTCATTTTATTTTTTTGAAACTATCGACTTAGTTGTATCTGTATATGGAAAGGCATGTCCAGACTTCACGTTTGGATATTTTGTTTTAATTTTGTTTTTTGGGTTCTATTTCAATCATGGCAATGGATGATTTATCATGTGAATTCCTGAACTTGTCTTCCAATTGCTTGTTTTGTTTTCTCTTCCTTTTCTATATACAGGCAGTCTATTTACTATTTAGCATCTTCAGATCCCATCCCTTCATAGGATCTGCTATCTGCATGTAGGAAAACCCGGCATTCTGTGTACTGATTTAGATGCTTTTTATACAGATTTCTGTGAAGGGAACTAATAAATTTGATCATGTGGATACAAATGCTAAATCACCTGGCAAAATATTGAGGTGTTCTTTAAAGTTCTCCTGCTATGTTTTTGACCTGCAAAGTACATTCTTGCTTGCAGAACCAAACATATGAACTGGTTCTAGGCTTGATTCTCGAGTTATTTTGAATATATTCTTTTTATTGAAAAAGTATTTTTTATATTTTTTTTAAACTTTTCATATATCTAGGTTATTCGAATTTAGCATATCAATATCAAAGCAATTCAAAATAAAATCCAATTGGATCATCCTATTAGACCATATTTTAAGAAGCTCAGGAATGCATCGCTTACAGATGATCGGGAATGCATCGCTGACGGAAGACGTTAAACTATGGAGAGAAGGGAGTCTGAACTTTTTATCTCCTGAGACCAATTTGCTCACTGCCCACGCAGAATAAAAATGGGTTCCTTCTAGATGAAAAGAAGGGACAATGGACATCTAGCATCAAGAATCGCCAAAAAGAATCCTCAAAGAAACCACCAGAAAAACTAATGGTTAATCACTCATTTAGCTTCCACCACCACATCACTAGCCTTTGAAACCCTTGACCTGATGGATTCGACAAGCTAAAGGGAGAGGCTGATATGCCGATAAAGATGACGTCGTCTCAAGAAATTTTTTTTCTGATTTGTTTTTCACTAAATTGAAAATAAAAGCCCAACCCAATATTGAAATCCACGACCCTAAAAACTACACAATGGCTTGCCAGAAAAAGCCATGCCCAAATTGGTTTGAAGCTACGCTAAAGGAAACGAGACACTGTCAAGCAATGTCATTAAATCTAAACCTAGCTGGATTAGACTAGGTTTTTGGTGGGAATTGACGTGATTTAACCTGGTTGATTTAACAGGCTGATTTGTTATCGGTTGACCTGGTTAAAATCTAAATCAGACTTTATTCAAAGGAAAACATTCAACCTGCTTACCATGAAATCTCTCCTTACAGCGTGCTAAACTCTATGTTTGATATCTTGATAAGAAATGCTGCCAGTGATGTACTTTAGCAACGTTTCTAGTGGCACAACTTGTTGTGGACCGAGGGTGTTCATGATCCATGCCTGTTGAAGGTGGTTCGACAAATCATACATCCATGAAGAAGCCAATCTTATTATTTAGTGAGAGAACAAGAAAAACACAACAATGGAGGATGAGAAATCTTCCAGTCTACTTAACTTCTAATCTCACTCGTTTTCTTTTTTAGTAGTGCTGCAATAACAGCCACTACTTGCTTCCCTTGACAGCTCACTTTCTCCTTCTATTTCCTATATTAATTCTGGTTCATCTATTTGGATGTAGGCGAGTAAAGCTGAGAGCAAGAATGGGTCAATGGCGTTGTGAATCCTACCGTCAGATTAGCTGATTAGAGTCATGGATGAGTTGTGTAACGAAGTTAACTCTTCAGTCTGATGGGCTAGTATTAATGCCTAGGTTAGGGAAACTCATTCAAGTAAATTTCCTAATGCTAAGTGCCCATTTGTGTTGGGGAGCAAGGTTGTTATGGATTAGTTCCTCTACAAATTAAAGTGTTTGATTGTCTAGCAGTCAGGTTGACTTCAGAAAGGGAAATTGGCATCAGTGTGGTCTCTCAAGCAGGCCTCCTGTGGGAAATGGTTGTGATGAAATGGCGTGCGCCATACTTTTTCTTGCAAGAAGGCAGAAATCCTGGGAAATGCTACCTTTTTGAGCCCTCACTTTAGCATGCAAAGCAAGAACCTTGAACTGTTCTTGTTCATTAGTCTACTCTAAACCTTTGGAGAACTTAAGCATCCTTCGCCTTAATTTACTGGTATAGTGAAAATCCTTAGTCAACACAGAAAATTATGTAATATATAATATAATTTTTGAGCAGTTTGACATCGCACTAGTTTGGTATTTCTGCATCATGAAGGCATGAGCTGGTGTTGTTCATCAATGCACGAGGCCTTGAACACCCATACAGAGTTGTTTATTTGCGGCAGACAGATATATGTATCCATGTATGAATCATTGATAGACTGAACTGTACTCGCGTGTTTATCAAATGGTAAAGGAAGTGCAAATAGTTCAATAAGATAGCTGTAGTCTTTCGTCAATGGATGAGCATCAATCCCCGTGAAAAAAAGAGGGTTTTTATTTTATTTTATTTTTACTGACGACTTGCTGCTTGTTTTATTATCCTTTCCTTAATCATTTTGCAGGTTCCATGCTAGAGAATACCCAGCATATGATAAAGAAATATTTGCATACAGCTTATGAAAAGTTGTCAAACAGGTAAACTGGTAAAACTTGCATGGAAAGAAGTCCACTGGCTGTTACTTGCTAGGAATAACAACTTCAGCCCCTTAATTTCTAAATCTACTGTATTAAATATAACCAACTCAGAATAACAATTTTTCATCCCTTCATTTCCTTTGTTCTTAGTATCGAATAGTGTTTTTTTTTCTTTGTCGACCTTTTAACTTGCACCTGGTGAAGAAAATGATCAAAGAAAGAGAAACAAGATGTTGTGAAGTTTTCAAATCTGTAAGTGCTTGTGCTAACGTCTTTTTTCCCTCTCAGGTTCTACCGTCGCTTATGATGATTCTATGAATTTGCGAAACATTCCCTGGCCGGCTCCTTTGCCAAGCAGTTCCACTAAAGCTTGGGTGGCACCAGGTACCTTTCTCAAATCAAAGAGTATCAAGTTGCTATGTTCTATTACTGCATGTGACAGATAGGGTTCTGGATCCAGAAGCATAAACAGTAATCCTACCTCTCGAGCTCTGCTATTTCTTGTCTTCAACATTTTCAATCACAGTGGAACTCGTGAAAAGTAGCCAGGGTGTGATTTATGGTACTGAAGTTGTAGCCCTGCATAAATTACTGAGAACAAAATAATATTGTTGTGAATAGCATAAAAGTTAATCCTTTCAGTCATATGAAGTCTGAACACGCTACATAGGGAGTAGAATATGTGGCTGGAATTCGCTCTATGTTTATTATTCCTTTGGGAACATATGAAGTTCTTGGTTTTCTTTGATTTATCAAACATAATATCTCTGAGAGTGCCACAGAATTTTATCTATTCTTGTGTCTTTTCTTGTAACTATCTAAGCAAACACTATCATAATCAAGTGGAAGAGCCAGGTCCCATGCCATAAGTACTGCGTAATGCAGTTTGATATTGATTTGACAGGAACCCTCGTTGTGCTGGATGCCCGTCCTGATGGAATCATATACAGAGATCTTATACCTGAATATGTAAATTTTGCGAGGACCATATATGCAGGTTTGAGCTTCATTTTCATTTCTTGTATCTCGCAGCTTGCAAAATTCAATGTCATTGCTTTCTGTCGCTGAAGCAAGTTTTAGTATGATTATTGACACAGATTTCTCCTTGGCAGATGACTTAGGCCATGTTGTGGTTGATGTAAACTACTTGAATGTTGGAGATACAGTTCCTAACCATCAGATTTTCATATGCTGAAATTTGAAGTCCTGCTTAAGGCAGGCAGCCCTTGCTCTCTTTGTTGTCTGACACTGTCAGATACTACTACGTGTTTTCATGCACTTCATCATTTTTGTTTCTCAAATGACATCATCACTGTTAAGCATAAGAAGATAACAGACAGGAGTTACAGTTACAAAGATTTAAACTTTGTAACTAACAGATATATAACAAACATTAAAAACCAAGAAGTTACAATTATAAAAATTCAAACTTTGTAATTGATAGATATTAAAGACTAAAAAAAAAATTACAGTTATAAAGATTCAAACTTTGTAACTATGAGCTTTTTGTTTATAATAGATATTCTGCTGTTTTGATGAATCTACAATAATTATGATTTCAAAATTAAAATTATATTTGTAATAATATTTCGTAACTAATTAGTTTAGAATGTATGTCTATGTGAGCTTCTGTTGTACTATTATCAATTACTAAGAAAAACATATACAGATTACATTTTCTCTTATTCTCTGTTTATCATTCTTTCTATCACATGCGGTGGCTTTCTGGGCCAATTCGGCTATACATACCTCACCAATGCTTGTGCAAGGTGTAGGTGCTCTTTTTCCAGTGGCAGATATTCCGAGGAGCCCCCAGAATGTGATTATCAACAAATGCTTGAGATTCTTGCAGACATCAAGACTCATGAATCCCTAAACACGGTGGCCAATGCTCAAAGTTTCTGGCGCTGACATGGAAATCAAATCTAGATGCAATCTTATATCAATTACCTTGGTGGCGGGGTTTTACACATCTAAAACTGTACATGTTCATTTATTAGCTATAGAATGGAAAGCCATTATGGCTATGCTCACAACTCCAATTCTATTTCAACTCGATCCTCTGATGACTAGGATGCACGAAGACGAACTTCTACATTGGTTTTACATGAACGTGATAGAAACTTCTTCCAAGCACTTATTGCAGATAAGTTTTGCTATCAGCATCTCCATAGCACAAGTTTTATCAGTGTGTATTGTTGGTGCATGAAAAGGATTATATTTATGTAGGAGATTTGAAAACATATTTTCTAGCAACAAAGTTCACTTCTATTTATTCAGGTGTCAGGGTTTGCTAATTGTGTATTAGAGATCATTCATGTCTGGAACGAAGGAAATCAAGATAGGACGAAAATTATCAATAAGAAAATCCCAGAAGAACTTAATTATCAACCCATCATCCCCATGAAGAAGAAAGAAGATCAAGTTTTCCGGTTTAATCCATAGTTAACATTAACAACTCTTATAATTCATCATATATTTTTCAATTTATTTCATCTAGTATTGAGAATATTTTTCAATTTTTAATTAAAAAATTTCATAATAATGGAAAACCGGAAATGCTTCCACAATGTCGGCTCTTTCTTCTCGTGTTGAAAAGTAAAATCAAGATCCAGTTCAAATACCCAAAGCGTAACAAGGGTACTCTAGCTAGTCTTAAAAGCTTCATATTTGCTTCTATGGAAGTGATGATTCTCCTCTCTAGTTTTAGTCAGTGACAAAAGGATGCAAAAGACAACAGGCAATTTACAGAAGGAGCCAAGGAGCCAGCACACACACTATCTATGCAAGAAAGAATGCCTCATATCTCAATGGTTGTAACTCTCCACCAACAATGGAATTGAACTCCATCATGCCCAACGATGGAGAACATCAACAAAATTTCATTATTATTGAGTTATGCTAAACATGTATCATCACTAACCAAGAACCCTAGGAACCATTTGAGTTAGAATTTCCTGTCCCACCATGAGCTTCTCCAACCTACTTCACCCTAGGACTGGCAGCATCCTCTTCCCGGAGTCCTAGCAACTGCAGTGAGCAGATGACCCACCATGGAATCTATGCCAAAGCAAAGCACACCCGTCCTTGGTTTTTGATTTTGAGAAACCAGTGCCTTCACACCTGTTGTGTTTTGATGTTTTATTATCCCACATCGGTAAGTAATGAAACGACACGTATGGACGTAGACTATAAAAACAGAAGCCGGCACCTAACCAGCTCATACCTTTCTCGGCCTTTTGGCTAAGATCAAGTGTAGTATCTGTTCTTATCAGTTTAATATCTGATACGTGGGCCAATGGCCCACACGATATTAAATTAATTTTTTAAGGGGGAGGGTCCATCACAGTAGCTTGCTACTGGGGCTCTCGGGCGTCGCCTTCGCGTTGCACTAAAGCGTTGGCCTGGCGCACCCCTCCAGAGCTAGTCTAAAGTTTTTAATATTGTAGATGGAAGACACGTAACTATATCTCAATGATTATAATTTACTGAAGTAAAATTTCATATTAAAATGTTTAATAGATACAAATTTTTTGTTTTCATAATGTGATTCTAAGAAATTGTTTTTATTGTATTCATTAATAAATAATTTTGACTCAAATATGAGGAACCTGGTCCCTCAATTCCATGCCACGTTTCGTCATGGACCCATACACGACCTTCAATGCCATAAATCTCAACTCGATTAGATAAATTGATCCACATGACAAGGGGTTTGGATCAAGCAAAACTCGATAAAGAAAAAGTTGGTTGATCCATGATCTAGAATTTTATCGTATAGGGTTTTAACAAAAATAAAAAATTAAACTGATATAATTCAATTATAAAAATGTCAAGTTTATCCATAACTTGATTATAAACTTTTTTATTTTTTTAAGAATATATATATATTTTTTTATAAAATTAAGAAAATAAATTAACTGGGTTTAAAACAAGTCAGGATCAGTTTAAAACCCGTGCCTCGACCCTCCAAACCCAAAAGCCATCTCTTAACCTACGCCCAACCTCCCTAGTGCGTTCGTTAGAACCAACCCCCAAAGTCTCACCTCCAATACTAATCAACTCAAACCCTTCCTTCTCTACACTCACGCTTCTGCTTTCAAAATAAAAATAAAAATTTATTTCTCAAAACAATAAAAGAGCAAGAGATCTCTCTTTATGAAGTGAAAATGGCGGTGCAGAGGATAGAGCTAGGAAGAGGAGATCTATGGAAGAGCAAAGCTAAAGCACTACAGCTCCGCCTGCGAGACCGCTTTAGAGTGGTGGTTGATCGTCATCGCCGCCGTCCTCATATTTTCTCCGCCGCGTCCGATGGTCACTTCTCCTCCACCGTCCAACGGTGGCTCAACCATTTCCGTGATTTTCGGCGAGATTCTCTCCAGTCCCCCTCCGCTTTCTATCGCAAACGAGGTTACCTTCTTTCCTCTACTTCATTTATCCATCCATACATCCATACATGCACCCCACCGTCTATTTAAACTCTTCACATGCATACATACATACACATTGGCACGTGTCGTTGTTACATTATATGCATCCATAAAGAAATAAAATACGTACATACATGAGATGGATGTATGTGTTTTATGTACGTGCATATACATACTTAAATACCAACATTCGCCCATAGATTGACGCGTATTTACTGAATTACCTCTGAATTCTGTGGGTGCAGTCAGCAAGGACTTTAATGCTGATGAAGAATCGGTTATTATACGAATGGTTCAGTCAGTGGCCGTGCCTCTGCTTGGAAACATGTGTCATGTGTTTATGCACGGACTTAATCGTGTTCAGGTAGGAGGAATTGCTTTGTTCGTGACTGAACTGTTTTTGTAATCTTTGGCTTTGAGGACTGAGGTTCTGCGAGAATTACTAATTTGGGGTTTTGGGGTATCGCAGGTCTATGGTGTGGAGAAATTACATGATGCATTGCTGCATAGACCCAAGAACAAGCCTCTTTTAACGGTATAGTTGGTCGTTCTACTTTGTGGGCTTTTGAACAATAATGCTTGTGTTTTTTGTTTTTCTATTGGCTTGCTCTTTGCAGTTTTGGGATTTATTTTGAGGAATTGTTTTGGGTTTGTGGTGATGAGGTAATTGTTGAGGATAATGGTCTGTTGCAGGTGAGCAATCATGTTGCTTCAGTGGATGACCCGTTTATTATTGCTTCACTGCTTCCTCCTAGAGTATTGATGGATGCTCAGAACTTGAGATGGACGCTTTGTGCTTCTGATCGCTGTTTTAAGAATCCTGTGAGTTCTGCATTTTTCCAATCTGTCAAAGTATTGCCAGTTGCTCGTGGTGAAGGGATTTATCAGAAGGTGAGCTTCTAAAGTGTTTCTTTTTGTTAGTCAATTAATGTATTGGTTTAAATGGGGGTGTTAGAAGTACTTGATGATCTGTTGTTGAATACCTGAGATGTTATTGAGCTAGCTGTCTAAGCATGTGGTATCTCTGCTTGATGCACCTTGTCTGAGTGATTTTAAGCATTGGATCTTCAGCTTGCTGCTTGTTTTAGTGCTTTTGCTCCCTGTGTTATTTTGACCAAATTAGATTATAAAATTTTAGGTGCCATCCAAGATAATAAAGAGTCTTCTCCTCTTCCGCATCTCTCTGTCCCTTGCAAACTTTTTGTTTAATTCGCATTATTGTGCTGTGGAGCCTAATTCTGATGTTTGACAGCTTTGCTGCATTGCTGTTCAGTCCTCATAGTTAGTGATGTCGATGGCTATTTTACCTTAAGCTGAACTTTCTATTATTTGGATTTGAGGCTTATAATAATGGCTTATCAAAAAAATAAAAGGAAAGTTTGATTATAAGTGGACTTGCTTGGAGGCTGATAACTATTTTGAGTCGTCAGTTTCACACACTGCATGTCTAGCCTTTTTGCATGTTTGTTTTCAAAGTATTTCTCCCCTCTAATATGCTATTCTTATCATCTTGCTGCAGGGCATGGACATGGCTATCGCAAAGTTGAACAGTGGTAGTTGGGTTCACATATTCCCGGAAGGTAGTCGTTCTCGGGATGGTGGAAAAACCATGGGTTCTTCCAAGAGAGGTGTGGGGAGGTAAGAGTCCCTTCTGTACCATTTAAATCTTTTTGGGTTTTGGTTTTAGTTGTGTGGAAGGCATGGAAGAGGATTCCACTTTTATAATTTTGATAAACAAGAACTTGAGGAAAAGATGAAATGGTCTCTTAGCAGGGGAAGAGAATTGAAGAGGATGCTATATGCCCTTCACTTCTCTTCTCCTATCCTCTCAATTTGTTTTGCATCGAGTTTTTCCAAGTACTGACTAGCAAGATGATTTTTAGGATAGTGCATATATACATCAAAACATTTGTGTTTTTTGATTGGCTGAGCTGTTTGAAATATCTGATTTCATGCTTTGACAGGTTGATCCTTGATGCTGACACTGTCCCTTTGGTCATCCCATTTGCACACACTGGGATGCAAGAGATCATGCCCATAGGAGCCACTCTCCCAAGGATTGGAAAGAGGGTATGTAGTATAATTGTTCTTGCTCTGGTAAATATAAGATGTTTCTTACTGTTTCTAATTATTTTCTTAAGCATTTAAAATATCTGATTTTCTTCTAATAAGCTACTGGGATAGTCGAAGCTTCCTTTTCGTTCACTTCCTTCAAGAGTGTATAAATGCAGATGTATTCGTATGCATGCATAGTCTTTGCAACTTCTACTTCCTTTCTGATTAATTCTCAGAACAGGACTCTGCAAGCTAAAGATTCCTTTAAGTCAACAGCAGCTTGGAATTTGACTGACATGTCCATGTACACACCACACAATTTCAAAATCAATAATCCATTTGTTTGTAACTTCCCGTGTAATTTTTTTAGGTTGTGACCTTTCCATAGCTTGGATTTCCTGTTCTAATGTGTTTAGTTATTTAATACTTGTATCGTGCTCATTATTGTTCTTTCTCAATTGGTGTCCATGGAACATGCAGGTGACAGTGCTTCTTGGTGATCCAATCCATTTTGACGATATACTTGATGCGGAAGGTGTTGAAAACATATCAAGAGGAAAAATGTATGATGCCGTGGCTTCAAGAATTGGCCAGCGATTGCAACAACTAAAAGTCCAAGTTGAAAAATTAGCATCGGAACAATCAGTCGAGTTTCAACAAGCTGCTGCTGGAATCACAGAGAGGGCAGCTGATATGTTGCAGCAGGTTGACTGGGGTTCATTTGGCGCGGGAAGCCACGTGTCCACCGAAGAAAAAGATTTACCATGTGGACCCCGACCTTCACAGGAGCTCCTTTCTTCGGATCGTTACTTCAGAATTGGATTTTCTTATGACAGTATAATCATTTCAAGGATGCGTGGCTACATGGACTCAACTGAGCTACTGGGTTTTGCAGCAAGAGGCCTGTTCATGAACTTTAGGGCAAGGGAACATGCTGCTAGTATTAGAGATGTAGGCCCAGTGAGGGCATGGAAACAGTTTTTGGAAGCTAACCTACTGGGGCAATGGAACGCCTGCTAGTAATACGCTGGTAGATTTTGATGCAATACTAATTTGGTTGCTATAAATAGAACTATAACAAAATTCAACATCAACTGTCAATGGAATACCGTAATCTGTAATAATAAGCTTTCTTATTTCAAGAAATGGAAAATGAATTTCAAGGAAAAAAAAAAAACAGTAATGTGATATTTCGAAATAATGGATGTCATGCTATCTGTTTTAAAATATTGTTGTAGGGATTTTTGTTTCTAATTTTCGTAGGTGATTTTCTATGTTTTTAATATCAGGATGTAAAAATTATTGAAAATTAATTGAAAAGGTGTTAATTTTTTAAAAAACCAGCATGGTTATCATATTTACTCTATTATTAATTTTTTTTATAGAAATATATTAAAGTAATATTTTTTTATTTTTTTAAAATTATTTTTAATATTAAAATATCAAAATAATTAAAAAAATAATTTTTAATATATTTTTTTAAAATTTTAAAAAATATAATTTATATCATGTTTTCAAATATATTTTTTGTTTATATGTTCGGATCAACTCATGTCGTGGCTCTTTCTCATTTTAGAGCTGAATGTTTGTTCTGGTTCAAAAGAAACGGGTTGGGCCTTAAAAGCAGTCTCTTTCGTCCTTTTATAGAAGAATCTATCTTCATGCCGTACCTTAAAACTGAGGCACTTACAACGGCAAAAAGGTAATATTACAATTGAACGGTCACGACCACATTAAAAAATATCCCGACCCCGCTGATCCAAAAATCATTTCCCTCTCGCCTTTTCCAGATCACACACAACCGTCCCTCCTCTCCCCTCTCTCTCCAATTCATTTTTAAAAAACAAGCGAAACAAAAGAAGACAGGGCCAAAAAATGGCAGAAGAGGACTGCGAATTAAACGAGAAGCGAAAGAGAGAGATCGCTAAATGGTTTCTCCTCAACTCTCCCGCTGGTGAAATCCAATACATAGCGAAAGGTCTCTCATATTTGCATTTCGTCTCCGTTTTGTTTTCTAATTTCTGTAGCCTTCTCTGCTGCGTGTTTATTAAGATTTTGTATTTCGCAGATTTGAGGTCGGTATTGAATGACGAGAAAGCGTATAATGAAGCTGCATTAGAGGCATTTCCTCTTTACAATAAATCTCACTTCATTTGCCTTGAATTACCTGATCGAAGCGGAGAAGTAAGTCTCTCCATTTTATTTTATTTTGCTTTATTGCAGTGTAATGTGTGTGTTTTAATTAAATTATTGTGTATTAGAGATTTTAATTCCTTTTTAGGCTGTTAGTTTTGTTGATTGAATTTTATGATTTTTAATTAATTACTTGATTTGCCTTCAATTACCTAATAGATAAAGAAATAGAAGCTTTGTAATTATTTTTCTTTCCCTATTTTGCTATCACTTTGATTTTGTGCTAATTTCTTTTTTATTTATCATAGATTTGCTAGGTTTTAACTTGCTGATTTTGAGCTTAATATGTAATTAGAGGTTTCATTTAGCTTACATTTGGATATTTTGTTGCTAATTACTGTTTTAAAATTTGGAGGGCTCATTAGCTATATTACATGTTACGTTGTGTGGCAGAGACTTGTTTATTTATTTGGAGGATTAAACTTTGAAATTATTTGGTTTTAGACTGTATTTTAGGGTTTAATTGTGATGTGATTCTAGATGTGTTTTATTTGTAAAACTTGTTTTTTTTTTTTTTTTTTATGCAGTTAGTTATGGTAGTTATTTTTCTGTCTCATGTTTTTTAAATTGTGTTTACAGGTGTTGGTTACATCATATAATGAGCTTGACGAGAATGAGTTTCTTGATCCTAGGACTGCCCAGGTTGCGATAGTTGACCATGTTAAGCAAGTGGGTTATCTAAAAATGTTGAAGCACATATTTTTTGTCTGCTGTCTTTTTTCTGATGTGTTTGGTAGTCCATTTATTATATAATGATGTGCTAAATTCGTTCAGGTTTGTACAGACATGAGGCCCACGGCTGATGAGGAACTTTCATCACCATATATTGAAGAATTTCGGTACGCTCTCTAATTTTCATGGTTATTACTATATGATTTTGATCATCTAGATGCTCTTTTAGTCATTAGTGCATCAATGCTAGATCTTTAAAAGCTTGATTTTAAATCTGTCAAGGTAAACGACATTTTCTCAGTTATTCCCTGCCTATGTTTCACTTTTTTAAAGTTTCAACTTTTGAGGCTGCAATTTTCTATTACTCTCTTTTCCTGTTACATTGTGCTGGATTGATAGTGTGACCAGGATCTTTTAGAGGTTAGAATTCTTTGTATAATGAAGGGTAGATTTAGAGAGTTACTTTTGATGGGATATGGACTAGTCCTGCTTTATGCTTTTATCATTTAATGTTTGGAACGCTCAAGTGCTTGAGCCAGTAGTCATCAAATTATCCTGTACCCTTAATCTGTTACTACATTCAGTGATGCTTATGAATGAATGAGCTAAATGCTTTTTGAGGACTGAGCTTTTGAGTTATATCCAAATCTCTCTTTGTTGTTTTTTATGCTCCTCTTTCATTTATATAGAGTCCTTTTTGTTTGTTTTTGGAGTTTGGAATAATTGTATCTCTAGTACAGTTTTCTGCATAAATTATCTTTTCTTCTGTGCATGTTTGGTTGAGTTTGGATTGTGAGTCATAGGATTAATTTGTAATTTCTCCTTGTATATACATCTAAATGCTGAAAGAATCATGTACAATTTGGTAGTTCATGACTAGAATTATGGCTCAGAACACACCAAGAGTAGTTCTTTTCTTCTGTTTCTTTTGCAGTATTCTACACATTCTTGCATCACCAATGCTATTCTGTTCTCTGCTAGTTGTGCCCTGGATGCCGAAATACTCAAATATGTTGCAGAAGCTTATCCAAAAGGTATATGTTCTGTCTACTGTGTTAAAGGGAAGGATGTGGAGGGGCCGGGATCAAATTTTGAGCTTGTAGTGGTCATTTCCGCTGTTAGAAATAGCCCACAGAATTTCTGGTGCGTGGAATTCTAATCACTTTTTGGTTTTTATTGGATGCTTCATCTAGGACATGTTTACGATGTCCCATCACTTGCTTGTAGCTGCACATTCCAAGTCACTTCCAAGCAGTAGCATCGACATTTTATGATTGCCTGTCATTTGTTAATGTTCTTTCGCATATCTTACAGCAATGGAAGTTGGCGATCACTGTGGAACATAGAGTTCAAGGAAGATGTACAAATGCTAGAAGTAAGAGGTGAATTACAGGTATGATAAAAAAATTGACTTCTGTAGACTGTTATATGAAAGTCGGAATGCATACTTATAAGAAAATGCAAGTATAAGCTGTTTCTTTTTCCCTATATTTTTACGTGGGGTCTAATGACATACTGCCTTATCTTGGGTGAAAATTTGAGGTCCATAGAAGTTTAGGAAGGTCCTGAAAATAAAGATGGAGATAGTTTGATTGGGGTAGCGCTAAGTTGGTTTTCCTATTTCAGGTGGGTGCCCATTATTTTGAAGAGGGAAATGTTCAGCTGGATGCAAAACATGAATGCACAGATGCAACAGTCTTTCAGGTTATTACAATATCTGCCAGTCTTTTAGCTTGGAATTTCTTCATCATGAAAATACAACTTCTTTCTTTCAAGAGATAAGGTTGGGTAGGGCATTGCTTGGTGCAAAGTCTTGAGCATGGAATCTCAAGGTTGCACATATTGAGTCTGGAGAGTAGCTGCTACATCCCGAAGGGCAAGACCATCTCTATATTCTCCTTCACATGACACCACTCAATTGGAACCTTAATCTGGTAATCAGAACAATGCAGCCGTTGACCAATTACTTAAATGAGAAGGCATGTAAGGTGTAAGGCTGGGACATTACACCAAGAACTTACTGGTTAGATTTACTTGGGTTGGCGTGGGGAACTTTGATTATTTGGGTGACTTGTGCATCCAGTCTGGCTGTTTGTATTGAGTGACCTTGAAAGCAACCCTTGCCACTTCCCAGATTCTATTGCAAATATTCCAGGATAAACCCAGCGCTTGGCTTCAGAAGTCCAGCCTTTAAGCCCAACTTATGCCTTCTTCCAAACATTAAAGATTAGTAGAATGATCGAGCATTTTCTAGTGATCTTCACTCTTCAGACGTCGGAGCATGCTCTCTGTTTTTTGCAGCTTTCTACTGAAGTGGTTAAAAAAATTCTCACTAGAATACACCTAGCAGCTGTGAAATAACAAGTTCCTATAGTATTACTTCAAGCACAGTTCTAGTAGTTAGATTGTATATTAGAATCATATTAAGGGAGTGGAGCACCTGCTTGTTCTCGTCATCATGAATATCTCTGTGTATGTTCTTCACTTGCTGATGAATAGAAGAAAAAAATGGTTGATCCTTTATAATCTTTTGTTTCAGGCCCCCGATGATTGTGCTATTTCCATAGCCAACATTATTCGTCATCATGAGGCACAGTACCTGGAATCTCTTGAGGTTTTCATTGCATCTCCTTTTTCATTTAAATGCTTGGATTTTGAGGCTTCATTATTGACCATCATTATTTGACAGGCGTCCTATTCAAATTTGCCAGATACCACATTCAAGGTATTCTTTGCTAGATTATACTCGTTCAAAATTTTGTTTTTTCCGCATCTAGTGAAGAGAATTTTGTTTGGCTTTTTGTTCTGTATTGGACTTCAATGTAGAAGACGTCCTCTCTAGTTACTGAACCCAAGGCATATTGCTTTTCCTTTTTGTGAAATACAATGGTTTAGTAGGAAATCTGTGGTGGCGGTACACATAATCATTCCCTTCCCCAACTGTATGTCTCCTTTCATTGTATTATTATTCCTCCTAAACTGTAGACACAATCATTTCCTTTTGACGTGTTGCAGGATCTGCGAAGAAAACTTCCAGTTACTCGCACCTTATTTCCATGGCATAATACTCTACAATTTAGCCTGACAAGAGATATCCAGAAGGAACTTGGAATTGACAAGTGACTCATACCATGCCAGAAGTGTACACCAGCATTACTTGATCTGTAAAGCCAAACATACCATTCCATTTTTTATTTTTTTTTAATCTTGAGCCTATGTTTTCTTTTGAGGGTTGTTTGATATCTTGATTATAGTTATTTCACCGGGTTTGAACACGCGATCTCCGCAGCTAGAGATCTTCTCATTTTTGGTGTGTATTACTGTACAATTGGTACAAGTTTTGTATAGAGTACTCTTGTTAATGATCATTCTTGTGACGTGTTGGAAATTTCTTGGCAAGTTTGTAATTTCATGTGCTGTTGGAAATGGAAAACCATGCCAAATTATTTAATAGAAGAGTCACTATGAAATGGGGAATCAATGACTGAAACCAGCTGGGTGGGCATCTAAGATGCTAGAGATGGCGGTTCTTGTGGATGTGCCAGTTTGCCAGCCACAGTAAGCAAGCTCTCGTGTCTCCTTAACAACCATTAGCCACAAAATCTTGCAGCCATGTTTCCATATAATCGGAACCATGCAGTTGTGGACCACCCTCGAGTGAAAGCCTGGGTCGCCTTTGGGCAGTAGCCTGTGTAGGATGAATGCTGGGAAAAAGGGCAAAAAAGTTCCGTTGCCGGGAATCGAACCCGGGTCTCCTGGGTGAAAGCCAGATATCCTAACCGCTGGACGACAACGGATTCTTGGGAATGCTTCGCAAGAAAATTAATATATTAGAAAACGAAATGTAAAGATCGTGTAAACAATCATTAGCCACTAAAAAACGGAAATGTATATGAATGGTTGTTGTAATCACTTGATAATGGATAGGAATTAGCTCACCATTGAGTAGATAAAAGAAAAATAATATTGATAATTTTTTTTAATTCTAATAAGATCTATAATAACAACCTTTCAAATTGATTTTTTTTATAACATATATATTTTTTAAAAAATAAAATAGCTTCATTGGTATTTTTTTTAATATACATGCACTTGCATGAAATAATATTTTTAAGCCTTTTTATTTATTTTTTAGCTAATAATGTTGTGGTTATTTTTTAAAGTATTTTTTTTTATTTAGAAATATATTAATTTTTTTTTAAAATTATTTTTAACATCAACACATTAAAATAAAAATACTAAAAATATTAATTTAAAATAAAAAAATAAAATAAAAATTAATTTTTTTTTAATTACTTCTAAAACACAAATATAAACAGACGCTTAACTTCAAGGCAGTAGAACTCTATTTTCCTTTCTCGCATTGCTCAGCAACCAAACAAGGACTATCGTCTATCCAACTTAGAAAGAATTAGTTCCTGCTGCCGAGCGTCCTCGTGAAGCACCTAAGAGACACTAGTAGTTTTTGCAGCAACATCTTTAGCTTCTTTTATCATATCACCCATCACTCACAACTGATATCGAAGCATGAAAATATATTATTACTTTTTTTCTTGATCAAGCCTTGATCCTGACATGAATTCATCTGGCACAGGGAAGTAATTTGGCAGAATTCTGCCCACATTGTGTCCAGTGTTGCCTGTACCTAAGGATTTCGCTTGTGTTACATCCATTGATTCTAAAATCTATAAAATCCCAAGGAGAATAATGCTAATTTCATTCATTGACAAGTTGCATGCACATCTTTGGATTATCAATATCGTCATCGTTAAGTCTTTACTTGTTCAGAGAAAACCACTTGTCTGGGGTTGGACATGGAAGGGGAAGATGGTAAGGAGGGAAGTGGTGGCATGAGTGGTGGCAAGATGGGTACTCTCTTTATGACGTGTCACGTACGGTAATTGCCCTAGTTGCTTGTGGATTCAAGAAGATGGTTACTGGAACTCTGCTCTGCTTTTCATACACAATACATTCATTTGCTGTCTTCGCAGTTTCCTATGAAGCTTATATTGCAAGAAACTTGTGACTCTTCAACAAACTTTCTAACATTTATCCACACCAATCGTCCAGGAAGTTTCACTTTGTTGTTGGCTTCTAGCAGGAAAAATGGCCTTTTCTTCATGGGCAGTTGGGGGGTGAAGGTCATGATTACTACAAAGCTTAGGCCATTGAGTGACTGATCGGGACGGGAATCTAAATTATGAGGCGGGTTACTCTTTGGAGCGAGAGATGCATTTATCAGATCAATCGGGTCACGTATTAACCTGCTGAATCACTGGGATTTAGCAAGCTCAATATCAAAACAATTTCAAACTAAAATATGTTTAGGATCAGGTTTTGAATTGTAAAGTTAAGCCAAGTTTCTCATTCGATTTTCTTTTGATTGTTAAGGAATGCGGTCGAGTCCTTGTGTTCCCGTAACAAGATTTAAACTTGCCTTTCATTATCCAAGATCATTTTCCGGCGACAGAGGCTGCTGCCAACAAAAAAATCAGAAGATATCCATGCCCAAGCTCAAGGTTGGGATGACGAATTGGTTATTAGATGTCTCAAGATTACAAATGATTCGAACACAACATAGAGTCTCTTAAACATGTGATACCAGATCAAAAAGAATTCTGTATCACAAACTAGCTAAGCTCATAACTAGCCTCATCTTTGCGTGCAGAATCTAGGGTTTGGGTGAGGTAGACCAGTATTGATATTCTCTGTGAAACCCTGACCTTTTGTCTTCGTGTTTTACTTAAACCTAATCGGGTCAAAAAATCTCTCTTCCATTGAAGTCGGTTCAAGTCAGATTCGAGTGAAACTGTAGCAAAATCCCTTGCTCAACAATAGAGATGGCGAGTGGAGTCAAAGAAGTACTAAGAAACCACTGCATCTTAAGCCAAAGAAATCCACTCTTTACCTTCCGAAATATTCCCCTGAACCTGTCCATTCCCCATATACACTTATCTACCCTACACCCCTTCCATCCGTTGAGCTTTCCTTCACATAGAATCATCAAAGTACAGTACCCAAGTGACTTAATTTATAGCCCCCATGACACCCCTTCACAGAATCAACAACCAAGCTAGTTTGTTGAGTTCAGCTTCTCTATTCTTGCCCTCCAAAAATGGCTGACATTAAGGCCTATATTTCTAACGCCAAACGGCTGCTAATAGCTGACGGAACCCATTTTTCAGCCCAAAAACCTGACCCAGAAAGGCGTTTAGCTTCATTAGACATCTTCAGAGGCCTCACTGTTGCTGTATGTATCTATGTCTCTCTCAAAAGATATTTACTGCCTCTGTTTTGAAGTTTGATGAACTCAGCTGTTGTTCTATGTTAAGCACTCAGTTTTTGTGCCTCGCTTCATCTTTTGGGTTTTTGGGGAGTGAGGTCTTCTTTAAACCGAGTGCGCACATGCTTAGATTTGCTATTTATAATATATGACTTGCGGAACAGTACAATTGGGTCCATAGCTCAGTGGTAGAGCATTTGACTGCAGATCAAGAGGTCACCGGTTCGATCCCGGTTGGGCCCTTTTACAGTTTAGTTTTTTATAAAAAGCAATTGCCCCACTAATTTCTCTCACTTCACACTTTAGTCCTCATACCTTTTGTCTCAATTCCCCCCTTAATATTTTTGTACTGTGTCTAGGCATCCTTGTAATTTTTTTTTTATGAAACCTTAATCATTTATTTATGATACTAAATTTGTGTCTTTTGATGGGATCAATGTAGTTAATGATTTTGGTTGATGATGCTGGAGGAGAATGGCCTAAGATGGGACATGCACCATGGCATGGCAGCCACCTTGGAGACTTTGTCATGCCATTCTTTCTATTCATAGTAGGAATGGCCATTCCTCTTACTTTTAAGGTTGGTCTACCATTTTTACAAATCCAGTAACTGATAAGGAAAAAGGATACACGTATTTTCAGGTTTTTGCTCATAAGTGTTCTTTGATTAACGTAGGGAATTACAAGCCGGGATCATGCTGTCAAGAAGATGATTGTTAGAACTTTGAAACTACTCCTTTGGGGTATCATGTTACAAGGTTTGTTCTGCTAGGCACCTATCCTGCCTGCAAGCTGTGTTTCATGCTTCAATGTTTATGATGCTCGCCAGCAACTTGCCATGGTGATAGAACACTATATTCATTCTATCGCTTGACGGTACTTTGATTATCATCATGCAGGGGGCTTCTCCCATGGTCCTGACAAGCTAAGTTATGGAGTTGATTTGAAGAAGATAAGATGGTGTGGGATTCTTCAGGTAGTGTTCGTTTTGGTGCTTATAATTTAGTTTGCACGAAGTATTCTTATACAAGAACTTTGATTTTTCTTTTTCAGAGAATTGCTTTTGCTTACTTAGTTATGGCACTGATGGAAATCTTTAAAAAAAAAGACCACACCAAGGATCTACCACCTGGCCGGCTCTCCATTTTCAGGCTATATGGCTCGCACTGGTAAGTTTATGTTTCTGTGACTAGTGAGTAATTTTCATCAAGTTTCTTGACCAAATCTCCAATGGCTACTCTTTGCTAAAATTTGCAGGCTGGTGGGAGCTTGCATTCTGGTTGTTTACTTGGCTGTAATCTACGGGATGTACGTGCCACACTGGCAGTTCACTGTCAATGATGAAGAGAGTGCTGATTATGGGAAGGTTTTCAATGTAAGAATCTCCTCTTCCACTTCTGCAACATTTCCCTCAATTTGACTTCATATACAGTCCTGGGCCAAGAATCAAGGAAATCAAACTGTGAACTCATTGCCTTTGCTCTTATACAAACTGGAATCCCATTATTATCTCTTTTTTTCTTCTATTAGAGACCACAGTTTCCTTCATTTTAAGGGATGGTACTTACAGTTAAGACCTGTTGATTCCAGGTAGAGTGTGCGGTCAGAGGAAAACTGGATCCTGCTTGTAATGCAATTGGTTATATTGACAGAAAAATCTTAGGAATTAATCATTTGTATCAACATCCTGCTTGGAAGAGATCTGAGGTGCATGGCAATCTTTTTTCTAATGCTCATCATTTATTATTGTGAAATCACGGTAAGAATTTTGCCAAACTGCTGCAGGCCTGCACAGACGATTCCCTGTATGAGGCGCCTTTTAAAACCAGTGCTCCAGCATGGTGCAAAGCTCCTTTCGAACCTGACGGAATCCTAAGGTTTGTAATCTTATACTCGGATTTGATTCAAACCAGTACTGAGCAGCCTTGCCTTTTTCTTACTGGGGAAACCACATGATAGGGAATCGTTCAACTCACTCATAAAGCCTGTGATATGGCAATGTGCTTATCCACTTTGTGGGATTTTGAGCAATTTTTCTATATCATTCATTCACTCAATCTTGCTGTATGTATGTGTTATCTTTCAACTTTTCCGACAACTATTCAAACGCTGACAATTAAAGAGTTCACCAGAAACTTTTATCTGCTTGAGGAAGGGAATGTTTGAGAGATACAGGCTCTTCCACAAAACCACATGATTGCGGTGTTCTTCCCCTTTAATTTTTTCTTTATTTTTCATGATTTTATATAATGTAGAGCACACCTTAAATTCTCTATTCATAGGGAAACTTCACATGTGAATCCCATCCCTCATAAAAGAAGTTCAGATTGAATGCACACCACCTTCTATGGTGTCCGCGCATCTTGAGAAAATGTCTAACTGGGTATGTGGATTTCAACCCCATTACTTGCAGCTCAATATCTTCAGTCCTTTCTACCATCACCGGAGTTCATTTTGGACACGTTCATGTACATTTGAAGGTTAGATTAATGGTTTTCAGCATGTAATGCTTGCTTAAATCTAGAACTTGCTTAACTGTTTTGATTGATCTCTAACCTCCAGGGTGATACAGCTAGACTGAAGCAATGGACTGTGATGGGACTTGCTCTTCTCATTTTAGGGCTTGTTCTGCATTTCTCACATGGTGAGAGCTGAAATGCGATATATGCCAAAGTTTGTCAGTATTTATGCTTCATATTTTCATCAAGGAGAATGCTATATATACGCATTGATTTCATTTGCAGCGATGCCCTTAAACAAACAACTGTACACTTTTAGCTATGTTTGTGTAACATCCGGGGCAGCAGCATTGGTGTTTTCAGCCATCTATATCCTGGTATGTTGTTGTTACAACTGAACCATTTCGGGTTTTAAACTTCAAGAACCCTAGTTTGGAACAGTCAATAAGTTATTTCTGATACGACGAAACAAGTTCCTTCCATTCCAGGTTGATATGCGGGGTCGGAAGTCCATGTTTCTGCCGTTTCAATGGATGGGCATGAATGCAATGCTTGTTTATGTCATGGCTGCTCAAGGCATATTTGCTGGTTTCATCAATGGCTGGTACTACAACGACCCTCATAATACACTGGTGAGTTTCTCATCAAAAACCTTAGAAAGAGGGGTTGAATGGCAAAAAAAGATAGCCACGATTTCTCCCTGTTCTTGTGGGATTCATTAGCAAATGCCCCTTGATGGAGGACTCCTTCAGCCATGAGAAGTTACTTCAATTCTCCATTCCATTGATATCCCTATAATTTTTGTTGCAGATAAACTGGATTCAAAAGCATATGTTCATTGGAGTTTGCAATTCTCAAAGTGTTGGTATTCTACTCTACGTCATCCTTGCAGAGATCCCCTTCTGGGGCATTGTTGCAGGCATTTTCCATCGCCTGGAAATTTACTGGAAGCTTTAACTATTTATCTTATGTATATTTCGTGATAGCAACGTAAAGCTACGTAAATTGTCTACGATTAACCTAAATAACCACCTCGATCAGCTTACTGAACTGAGAAGGAAGAACTACTATGTTCATTGCACAATTGTCTACGTGATTTATAGAACAGGATAGGCCAGAGACTGGCCTCTAGCATGTACTCGGATGCTTGTAAGATTGTCGAAATGCCTGCTGCTAAGTCATCAAGCGTTGTTGAAGCTTCCAACTGTCAAGGTCAAACCATGCCATCCAAGCTTGTCGTGTTAATCTATGTCATATTGTCGTGAATTTTTGAAGGCTTAAAGATAGAGCAACTGAACTACTGAAGCCTACAGCCCAAACTTAGGATTATATTGCCGATATATTACTCACTGGGCTTTCAACGAGTAAATACCGATCAATTGCCAATTTCATTCCGAAAAAGATCGCCGAGTAATTTCCGACTAGTCCCCTATTAATCGACTAGATTAATTAATTTCTTGTCACCGATCAATTTACCCTTTTAGGAACTTCATCGCAGATTATTTCGCAATTAATCACCAATAATTTCTCTGATCACCGGATTGTTTCGATTTAAATCAACGGCCTTGTTGCCAATTAATTCATGACTAAATACTGAGCAATTACCGATTTCTTTTTGAAAAGATCGCCAAGTAATTTATCAATTAATTGCCTGGATTAATAAATTCATGCTCGCCCTCGAGTTTTTCTTAATTAATCGCCGAGCTTTTCCTATTTAATCGTGATGGATTTCAAATTTTTTTTCCGATTATTATCCAAATAATCGTCGATTATTCCACTCCCGATCTTTTACCGATGATTTAGGAATTAATAGCCTACTTTCCTCGCGTATTTCCCGAGTTTTTTCTGATTGTTCTCCTCTTTCACCAATATATTTCCTATCTGTACCAGCACAGCCTATTTATTTATGATGTATTTGGCTTTCAATTTAATGTTTTTTAGCCACTCCACTTACACTTTTTTTTTTTTTTTTCTCTTTTAACCTTTTTCCACCAATTCTGAGTTTCTTCGGCTTACTGGATTTCTTATTTTTTTTTGTTGAACTGTTTGTTTTTATATTTTAAATTTTTTTAAAAAAAATATAATTTTTTTTTTATTTTTTTAAATTAATATTTTTTGATATTTTTAAATATTTTGATGTATTAATATAAAAAATAACTTTTTAAAAATAAAAATTATTATTTTGATATATTTCTGAATAAAAAATAATCATAATTATACTCTCAAACATACTTTTAATTGCATGTTTTATATGAAAAAAAAAGCTAAAAAACTCAAATTATAAATAAAAAAAATTATGAGGTCATGAAAAAAAGAAGAAAAAAGCTTAGACGTGTGGGTTGAAGAGAAGTATGAGCGCCCGAGCTAATTTTTTTTTATTTTACTTTTATATAGTCATCAATTTTATTTTTTTGAAAAAAATAAAATTAATTTTATTTCCATTATGAATTGAATACATGACCTCAATATCTCTCGTATGCTAACCACTGAACTACGGTCCAATATCAGTAACAAAACAATTAAAGAATATATAATATAATATCTTAAAAGGTTTCTTTAGTTGAGTTTGTTGTGTATGCCTTTTGGTTGGTTTTGAGAATAGGTTGGTTTAATTATAATTTTTAACTATGAATCTAAAATAATTTGTATAATTTTTTTATAAAATTATTTTGATTAAATTTATTTGATAAATACAATAATTTTATTTTCAATAGTATAACTGCTATACTTATAAAAGTTGATCCTGAAAAAAAATATGGACCTTCAATAAATATACTTATAGAATAAAAACGAGTATAAAAAATATAAATTTAACTATGATATAAATAAAATTAGATATAAAAATTACGAAGCTCCATAAAATGTGGACCTTCATAATTTATTTTTTTTGAGAATATTATATCATTTAAAGTTATTTATTATCATAAAAAAATATGTATATCTTCCCATGCCCAAAGAACTGAACGCTAAAAAGATTTAGGCTCCGTTTGTTTGCAGGAAAGTGGTTTTTTTTTGGAAAGTGAATTCCGGGAAAGTATTTTCCGGTGTTTGGTAGTGTTATGGAAAATGAACTGGAAAACACTTTCCAGTGTTTGGTTGTGTTATGGAAAATGAACTGGAAAATAATTAATTATTGAATTAATTTTTTTTTCAAGTTTATCTAATATATATAAAATATTTAATATAAAATATTTAATCACTTACAATTGTCATAACCCAATTTTGATCTTTTTTATTTTTATTATTTAAAAAAAAGATGATGAAAAATAAAAATAAAATAAATGAAGGATGAATTAAAATTTGGGTTAAGGGCAACATGATTGGAAGTTTAAAGATTTAATTAAACTCTTGACTAGTTTAATTAATTAAATCAAGGGTTTAATTGGAGAATTGATTTAATTAAATTTTAGATTATTTTAATTAATGAAATTAAGAGTTTAATTTAAGAGTTAATGAGTTTGAAGACTTAATTAAACTTTGATTTAATCAAAAATCCATTACTTAAATAAAATAAACTAACTCTTTGCATTTTAATTCACTGCTACAGTAGCAGCAAATTATAATTCAATGCTATAACAGTGAATTATAATTCGCTGTTATAGTAGCATTGCATTTTAATTCACTGCTACAGTAGCAGTGAACTAAAATTCGCTGCTACTGTAGCAGCGAATTAAAATACGAAGTTACTGTAGCTGTGAATTAAAATTCACTGGCAGGCGTGCGCTACGAAAAGGAAAGTGTTTTCCTTTCTTTAACAGAAGGAAAACACTTTCCTTTCTAGTGTAACGATTTTACGTTGATTGGAATTAAGTTTTCATTGACTTACTATTTAACATTTATTCTTAAACATGGGAAAGTAAAGAAAACGAATTCCAGAAATTCGTTTTCCTTAAAACAAACAAAGCAAATCTTCCATATGCCCAATAAACTAAGCCCAGAATAAAAAAAGAAAAATAAAAACAGTAACCTCAAGCCCATAGCTACTTGTCTTCGGCGACAAGTAGAAAATAAACTAAAATACTCTCTCTCAACACCCGGCCTTTCCTCCTCAGTGGTCTCCTGATTTCGTTTCTTTTTAGCTTGAATCGATAAATCTCAAGCACCATGGCAACCCCAATGGCGGAGGATTCGAGCTTCGAAGATGACCAGCTTGCCTCCATGACTACTGAAGATATCATAAGAGGTTCTCGTCTTGTCGATAACGAGATTCGCATTCTCAAGGTCTGATATTTCTCTCTCTATTTGTCTCTCTGTGAAGATAATGACAATAACAATAATAATGTTTGATTTGATTGTTTTCTTCTTTGGTTTTAGGATTGTTGTCTGTTTAGGGTTCTGGTTTTAATTTTGTTAGTAAGAAAAGGATTGGTTTTGTTGATGTGGTGGATTTTAATGGTGATTGTACTAAAAATAAGTGAAAACCCAGGATTTTTTTCTGTGTGATGAGCTGCTATTTGTGGAAATTTGTGGGGTTTTGGAAGCTTCTGAATTTTTCTGAACTGGGTTTAATTATGGTTCTGTGTTTGTTTGTGATTTTGATTTAAGGATGTGTACTGGGATTGATTGGCTTATTGTTTATGGAAGTAATAGTGTTGTTAGTGATTGTTTTTGTGTGTGTAAAGCGTGGGAAAGTAATGGGTTTTTGTTTGAATTGGGTGTTTTAGAATGTAATGATTTGTTCGAGTAATGAGGTTTAGGATTTTTTTTTTTGGTGGGCGGTGTTTTCACGGGTGTGTGATTGTGGGGATTGTAGGAAGAGGTGCAGAGAACAAATCTGGAGCTGGATTCGTATAAGGAGAAGATAAAGGAGAATCAAGAGAAGATTAAACTCAACAAGCAGCTGCCTTACCTAGTTGGCAACATTGTGGAGGTAAATGTTTGCTGATTTTTTTATTTTAATGCCTAGATGTTAGATAATGACTGAGTGTTCAGTATGTTTGAAGACTGTCACTTAAGCTGAATTATTCTTGTGTGGACACAACCTGAGTAGCTGTTTTGGTATCTTGCCTCTGTAAACAAAATTTCTATTTGAATTAGCCGCCTTTTTTTTCTGCAAATCAAATGGTCAAAGACCTGAACTTTGCTGTGAATATTGCTCAGACGTCGGTGCATTCTTCTATTTTACTGTTGCGGAAAAAATGTGACGAGAAAGCTCGCGAATTGCTATTCTAACTATTTCATGCATTTATCTCGTGCCCAGAAAGAGATCTTTTTCTCCAACTTTCAGTGGTTTAATTGAATGTTAATTAAGCTGGCTGTTTTTAAATGAAGTTCTTGCAATGTTGACGCTAACTCCATGTTTTGGTGGTCTGTGCATTTGTAGATTTTGGAAATGAACCCAGAAGATGAGGCTGAAGAAGATGGAGCAAACATTGACCTTGACTCTCAAAGGAAGGGTAAATGTGTGGTGCTGAAAACATCAACTCGTCAGGTGAGTCATCTTACTCTACTAGTAGAGTATAAACAAGGGAGCAATGGTGGAACTGATGTTATTAAATTAAAATTTGATGCAGCTTGGTCTTTTATTTTCCTTCAATCAGTTGAGATCATCTCTTTTTAGAGCAGAGCAGTTCATATATCTTCATAGCCTTAATGTTCATACTTTCAATCTGGAAATCTGTTTGAATTTATCATTTTGAGTTAGCAGAAGTTTAGACATTGTAGATGATGTATAATGATACATCAGCTTGACCACACTTATCAAGACCTATAAATTTATTACCTCAACTGCAGACTATTTTTCTTCCTGTGGTTGGGCTTGTTGATCCTGACAAGTTGAAGCCTGGTGACTTGGTTGGAGTCAACAAAGATAGCTACTTGATCTTGGATACTCTACCATCGGAGTATGATTCACGAGTGAAGGCCATGGAGGTTGATGAAAAACCGACAGAAGACTACAATGATATTGGAGGCTTGGAGAAGCAGGTGATTTTGACTCTAAAGCATGATTTATACGACCAGTTCTACTATCTCAGTTAGATGATAATACCTGCTTTGATTTTGTTACTTTTGCAACAGATCCAAGAATTAGTTGAGGCTATTGTACTGCCTATGACTCACAAAGAGCGATTTCAGAAGTTGGGTATTCGTCCTCCCAAAGGTATCCTCTTATATGGACCTCCTGGAACCGGGAAAACATTGATGGCCCGTGCTTGTGCTGCACAAACAAATGCCACTTTCCTAAAGTTGGCAGGCCCACAACTTGTTCAGGTATAGCAACTTTTTTTTAAAGTACATTCTTCCCTCAAATTCTGTTTTCACCTTTTGTTTCCAAATTTGAGAAGAAGGATTTGTTACATGATGCAATGTCTCTAAACTTGTTTTAAGGTTTTAACGAAATAGTCTCTTATAGGATTAATTGAACTTTTATCATTTTCAGATGTTCATTGGAGATGGTGCCAAACTTGTCCGTGATGCCTTCCAGCTTGCAAAAGAGAAATCTCCCTGCATCATTTTTATAGATGAGATTGATGCTATTGGCACAAAGCGGTTTGACAGGTATATCCCATTTTTACATCTTAGGCAATCAACTTGTTTTCACACTAGCTTTCAAAGTCAGAGTGCTGCTCTTGCTGCTTGGTTTTATCATTGATGATTTTAAATATCCCATTACCATGTGCAGTGAGGTTAGTGGAGACAGGGAAGTGCAGAGGACCATGTTAGAGTTGCTTAATCAGCTTGATGGCTTTAGCAGCGATGACAGCATTAAGGTTTGTTAGTACTTTTTTTTTTCCTTCAAAAAATGTACGCTTTGATATTTCTTGTTGGGGTGAATATCTTGGCTTCTGTGAACTATGAAGTCTTGATCATTGCTCAGGCATCTCCTGTGTTTAAATATAATTACCCCTGCCAAATTTCATCTAACATGTTTGTGGAATAATAATTCAGTAGTTCTTGTTATAATTTTCAGGTGATTGCTGCAACAAATCGTGCTGATATCCTGGACCCAGCCCTTATGCGATCAGGTCGATTAGATCGCAAAATTGAATTTCCACATCCAACTGAAGAAGCAAGAGCTCGAATCTTGCAGGTTTGTTGTGACAGAATTACTTGGATGTCCCTTTTCACTTGTATTTCACGTGAAAACAATAGTCTTAATTGTTTTTTTTTTTCCTCTGATGTTGTAGATCCACTCAAGGAAGATGAACGTCCATCCTGATGTGAACTTTGAAGAGCTTGCTCGTTCCACGGATGATTTCAATGGGGCACAGTTAAAGGCAGTTTGTGTTGAAGCTGGGATGCTAGCACTTCGCCGGGATGCAACTGAGGTACTCTCTCACGCATATCCTGTTTCATTGTCTAATCTAAGAACAATTTTTTTGGCAAGTTAAAGCCTGACTTGTCAACATAATAATAAAAAACTGAACTCTTCAGCATCTTTCTTGTCCAACGATAGTATTGGCTACAGATTGAATCTGGTTTCTCAATAGTCAAAAAACAAGAGGACATGATGCAGGACCCCTTTGGGGGCTGTTCTGGGCTGTGAACAGTTCTTGAACAGTGTTTTGGGAGATTTTAGGCTGAATCTTTGATAGGTAATTGTTGTAGGGTTGATTAGGTATATGCATGAACAAATCTGGAAATTACATAAATACCCTTGTCTGCAAAAAGACTTTAATTTTCACTTGTTTTCTGCATCAGGAGAGAGTTGAACTCTTTTTTTTTTTTTTTTTTGTTTTCTAAGTTCGTGAGATATTTGTTGCTTTGCTGGTTGCAAGCTACTAAGTGTTTACTAAATTCTTGTATTGGTTGGATTTGGAAACAGGTGAATCATGAGGATTTTAATGAAGGTATCATCCAAGTGCAAGCGAAGAAAAAAGCCAGCCTTAACTATTATGCATAAACTAGCTATAAAGCCACGTCGTGCAACCCTTTTCCCTACTTTTTTTTTTTTTTTTGTAATTTCAAAAGATGAATTTTTTATGTTAGTTTTTATTTTTTGCCTTGTGATGTGTTGTGAAGAGTAAGAGCATGATCAATTTTGATGATGTTCATTAAATGCACTTCTGTTATGAGAAAATTGACATATTAATATCTATATCAGGTTTTAGATGATTGATGAAGTGATTGGAACATCTTATTCCAATTTATGCTTATATATATATATATATATATATATATATATATGATTTATCATCTAATCATTTTTAAGTCTTTGGTTCATAAATCGGTTTAAAAGAAAAAAAAAAAATCGGTGAATTAAGTCATCTTGTTTTGCTCATCATTAAGATAGCTTGATTTAAAACTTTCATTTTTTTTTTCATTAATTGTTCTTTAAAAAATAAAAAAAGGGAGGGAAATTACTTTAGACACGATTTCACGTTCTCTTCAGCAAAAGAGTACTTTCTGAAATCATGGATGGAAAATTTGACACTGTCTTTTCCTTCTTGCTCGACGCGAGCTAGGGGACAAGGATGATGATGGTGACCTAGTTGGAGAGTATAGGATGCCACCACACTTGAGAAAGAAATTGCTGGACAAGTAAAGGCAGACGGGATTTTTGATGTTGTGGTTCTGGCTGTTGTATCTCAGACTCCTAACTCGAGAAAGATTCCAGGGGAAATAGCAGATGGGACAGGTTTCAAATTAGATGCAGAGACTGGCAGTGGAAGACCAGATTTCCTATACAAGTGGCTGAGACGAGAGAACAAAGTACTAGTAATTTTGGATGACATTCGGGAGAGACTTTAACTAGATGATAAGACATCAAGATATCCAGATGTATTATCCCGGTGAATGGGTACAAAAAAAAAAAAAAAAAAAAAAATCTTGCTTCAAGATTTGTTTAAGAAGATGGTAGGTGATGTTGTCAAATATCCTGATCTGCAGTTTGTTGCTGTAGAAGTAGCCAAAAGATGTGTGCTGGTTCGCCCATTTTGCTTGGTACCATTGCGAGGGCATTAAAAGATGGGGATTCGTCAGAGTGGAAGGATGCTTTGGAAAAGCTGAAGAGGTTTGACAAGGATGAAATGGATGGCCATGTTTATTCAGCTCTAGAGTTGAGCTACAAATCTTTGAAAGGAGATGGAAGCAGTTTTCTTACTTTGTGGACAACTTGAACCTTGCAGCATTGCAATCCTCGACGTATTGAAACATACTGTTGGCCTTGGTTTGTTGAAACGAACCAGTACTTTGGAAGAAGCAGGAAATAGACTACATAAATTGGTCAATGACCTCAGAGCCTCTTGTTTGTTGCTAGAAGGTGACGCAGATGGAAGAGTCACTTTTGCTACCTCTGTCGCTTCCAGGGATCATCATGTATTCACAGCAGCATTTGGCACTGTATTAAAGAACGACCGGCAGAGACATGCTTGAACAGTGCACTCCTATCTCTTTGTCGCGTTGCAAAATCCATGGACTTCCTGCAGCATTCAAGTGTCCAAGAGAAGAGTTGTTTATGCTGTGTACTGAAGACCCCTTGCTTGAACAATGTGTATCTGCATTTGTGATTTGGGAGAGATAGCCATAATTTGAGAGTTAAAGATGTTCAGAGTTCTCTGCTTAACAGGTTCTTACATTGTTCCGCTGCTGAGAGAAATTGGGCATTTGACTCGCCCGCAACTTCTCGACTTGAGAGACAATCCACGGCTCCCCAAATGTGCTACCATGCTCGAGGCAACTAGAGGACTCGTACATGGAAAGCAGCTTTCCGTCGTGGGAAGTTGAACGACTAGATTGTCAAAGAAACAATGCTAGCCTTGCTGAGTAGAAACATCTGCCAAATTTAAGTACTTTATACATACATATTACAGATTCTAAGATTCTTCCCAGAGACTTGTTCTCTGAAAAATTGAAAAGACTTAGATTTTAATTTGGAGTGCCCATTTAGCAACACGGTGCGCTGCAAAAACACCAAAAAATGAAGTTTTTGATATTTTTATTGTGGTGCACCACCGTTACCAGACAGTAACTAGGTTTGAAACTTCAAGAACAATGAAACTGAAGCTCAGTACGGGCAACTGCTGCTGAAGATCTACGTTTACATGGACTAAAGGGTTGTTTGTTGCCTATGAATTAGATGGGCAAGGTTTTACATGTTTTGAGATCTTACATTTTAATCCTAAAATCTTGAAAAAAATTAATTATAACCTATGATTTTACATGTTTTGCACCCAAAAATCATTTATTTCTTAATTCCCTCCCTAATCTTAAATTTCTCGGAACCTGGACATTTCTCACAAAAAAGAAAAGTAGAATAATCTTCATTCTAGCATGGTATATGGTATGTAGTTTCAGGTGCTTTGCATTATATAAAAGGCAAACCTTAAGTCTAATCTAGTAAAAGTGAAAAAACTTTCATGAGACCCAAAAGTTGCCCTTTATTTTCTTTATTATAACCAAGGAAATATAATTGTCATAACCAATGCGGAGTTTGGCCCTAAAAAGATTCTAAATCACGAGTCATTAAATGTCAATATTTTATATCAAATTAATATCATTTTATTTATTTTTTAAATAATATTTTTTTGGTATTGATCTAATGGAATTTAAATGGGAGAAACAAGTCGTAAGTCAACCTGCCAAGTCATTGTTTATTTAGTTCAAATTAAAATCTACATGACGAACCGGTCTTTACCTCAACCATATTTGGCGAGCATGCACACCCTGGCACAACCATGCAAAAAACCACCAAAAACTTCGTGTTTCTACACAAATTTCCCTTTCATCTTTGGACTACTATCTGGATTGGATATGAATCCAACAAAGAGGTGTTTTTGGTCATGTTTCTAGAAAGATTAGCAGAAAACCACCATAAACTGTAAGATATAGCTGGCTCATGTTCTGTATTCTCCACTTTCCGGGCAAGAAGCCTCACATTTTTCTCCTGAAAGACAGAAATATCAGGACTTTGCGGGCAGAAAAATAGTATAAATACACAGCTACTTCCCTTGGTTTTTCATTAACAAATTAAGGACACGTAGTAAATCTCTTGAGTTAATTATGGCTACCAGCAACGTTGTTTGTGCTTTAGTTCTTTCCTCCCTGTTCCATTTTCTTCTGGTTCCTGTATTAAGTCGTGACGTTCATGCTCTTAAAAAATGTGGGTTTAAAGCAATTTATCAGCTTGGGGATTCTATAGCTGACACTGGCAATTTGATTCGCGAAAATCCTCTTTCTCCATATGCTTCATTTCCTTATGGTTTGAAACTCTCGAAGCCAACAGGTAGATGCTCCAACGGGTTGTTGATGATTGATTACATTGGTAAGTTACGATATTCTTGATTTACTGTTTCTCTAAGCGGTAATGCTGCCGCGTTTCAAACTGTGTTCGACTTGAAAAGGCGTCATTTTTTATGATTTTTATGCCTTGATCTACATAATAATGCGAAACATCAAGAAAATCCGACGCATCGTTGACGGGGCCTGTAGATTTTTATCTGTCAGATTTTCTCTATGTTTAGCATTACTCTCCGTGTCATTGAGCCTGTGTTTGTTTAATTTTCTTGCTTCTATTCCCTTTCTCTCGTTTTCTTTTCTGAAACTTTCTTCTTCTTCAGCAACAACCAAGCCGCCTTAATCCGAAAACATTCTTGTTAAAAAATATTACAGTGTCTATCAGAATTATTAATTATTCAACTTAAAGGCTGTCCATTTTCGTATATTATTAGGGTAAATTACATAATCTAGGCAAATTCAGGTTCCTAACTCTCTTTCTAACCTCATTTACAGTAGAAGTTGCTTGATTTGTTGACTTTTCTTTGAACAATGGCAGCGCGCTCGGCTAAACTTCCCTATCCTGGTGCCTACTTGAATTCAGCAAGAAAATTTTCCGGTGGCCGCGGTGGAGTGAATTTTGCAGTTGCTGGTTCAACTGCCTTGCCTGCAGAAGCTTTATCGTCAAAGAATATAGTGAACATTGTGACAAATGAATCTCTTAGCACACAACTTGAGTGGATGTTCTCCTATTTCAACACAACATGTTCTGAAGGTAATCGGCATGTTTCATATGAGGTTTCAATAGTTAAATCCTTTTCGAACCATCATGCCTGACAGTTATTGCTTCACAGACTGCGCTCAAGAAATTAAATCATCTCTCTTCATGGTTGGGGAGATTGGAGGCAATGACTATAACTATGCTTTCTTGTTTAACAAAACCACTGAAGAACTAAACGCGTTGGTTCCTGAAGTTGTCGGAGCTATAAAGGATGCTGTTTCGGTATGTTAGTTTTCGGTTTGTTCCTTCTGAATTTCTAGCTATATTGTTTTTGTTTATGCATGTTCTTCGATGTGATTTTGCAGGAAGCCATTGGTCACGGTGCTAGACGAGTGGTTGTCCCCGGAAACTTCCCGATAGGTTGCTTCCCGCTTTATCTTAGCCAATTGCAGCCCAATGATGCTGCTGCTTATGACGAGTTCCACTGCCTCAAGGGGTTGAACTCTTTCGCAAGTTATCACAATGAGCTTCTCAAGCAAACCGTTGAGGGATTGAAAACAAATTACCCTGATGTGATCATAGTTTACGGTGACTATTACAAAGCATTCATGTCGATCTATCAGAACGCTCAGTCTCTTGGTGAGTTTCTTTCCAAGATCCTTGTGAATGGTAGAGAAACTATACGGGGCCCAGCACAAAATTAATGCTCACACCATCGTCTCCTTCTTTTTCTAAACAGGTTTTGATACGAAGTCGATGCAAAAAGCTTGCTGCGGGACTGGTGGTGATCATAATTTTAGCCTTTGGAGAATGTGTGGAGCTCCTGACGTTCCGGTTTGTCCGAACCCTGATCAGCACATCAGCTGGGACGGAGTTCATTTGACACAAAAGGCTTATCAACACATGGCAGAATGGCTTATCAACGATATCTTTCCAAAGCTTCAATGCAGTGCTTGATGTGAAAGTTCTGTTCTCGCCAGGACATGGACTTGATAACATGAAGCTCTTAATTTTGTCTACAATTAAGCTTGTAAAAATATTGCTGTCTTTCAATGAAAAAGGGCCCCCACAAGGTTGTTTGTCACTCTAATTATTCATTTTTCAAATCCTAAATTTTTTTCACTACCTCTTGATGCTTGCATTCAAACCCCCCACAGAGAAGGATGGTGAAGAACGAAAAGACATCCACACCACATCATATGATATATTAAGCATTTCATATGTTAATCAACAAGAAAAAAGTAGGAAGATCCAAGGTTAGAGAACAAGCAAGAAGATCCAATGATTAAGGTGGTAATCAGATCCAATGGGCAAGAGAAAAGGGGGAGATCCTACGGTAAGGAAAAAAAAAATGAGAAGAAGTGGGTTGGCACATAACCGAAGAATGAGAGTTAAAAGAGAGAATAAAATAAAAGATTGAGATGATGAAGACACAACAGAGAAGGTATCTTTATAATTATTAAAAAAAATTTGATAAAATAAATATTGAGATATCAAAAAACGTCCCATTTAAAACTACTGGTGAATTACACGTGTCAGACACAAACAAAAAAAAAGAAAAAAAAACGACATGTTTTGATCATGCATGTGAGACCTGCGGGTCCCAAGTTACACATGTGAGATTTATGTGTCTCAATAAATTATGCTATTTTTATAAATAAGTTTCTACTGATTTTTATCAAAAAAAATTATAACTATTCTATTTTTCAAAAAAAAAAAACTCTTTGCAAGTTGTTGCTGTCCTTTATAGCAAGGTTGTCACATTTAAAGATACTGGTGAATTACACGTGACAAGCACGAAAAAACATTTAGACATGTTTTGATCATGCAAGTGAAGCCTGCGGGTCCCACGTAACACATGTGAGTTGAGAATAATTAGGAGGCTTAACCTAATGGTTAGCCAACCCTTTCTGTATATATGTGTATGGCAATATACAATAGCAATGGTGGAGGTTACCACACAAGAGTATGTCTATAATATTTTCTATATAGTATTTCCTATATAAGTACATTCTATAATATGCCCCCTCAAGCTGAGGGTGGAGGATCATCCCGAAGCTTGAAACGAAAAGCAGTAAAGGAAAAGGTAGGAAGTGGCTTAGTGAAGACATTAGCAAGTTGATCCTGAGAGGAAATAAAACGAATCTGAATCTCCTTCTTGGCAACTTTATCTCAGACAAAATGATAATCGACCTCAACATGTTTTGTGCGAGCATGAAAGATAGGATTCGCAGACAAATAGGTGGCACCAAGATTGTCACACCAGATGATAGGAGCAGAAGCAGGCATAATTTGGAGATTTGTTAATAAGTACTGAAGCCAGATAACCTCAGCAGAGCCATCGGCTAAGGCTTTGTACTCAGCTTCAGTAGAAGAGCGAGCAACTGTGCGTTGCTTACCGGATTTCCACGAAATCAGGGTCTGACCAAAGAACACAAGGTAACCACCCGTAGATTTTCTATCCTCAATACTGCCAGCCCAATCTGCATCTGTAAAACCATGCAAGGCAAAAGAAGAGCTGCGAGTAATATGCAAGCCATGGGATGTCGTACCCCGAAGATAACGCAGGATGCGTTTCACGGCAGCCCAATGAGAATCTGTAGGAGCATGCATAAACTGACAGACTCTGCTAACAGCAAAGCAAGTATCCGAGCGCGTAAAAGTGAGATATTGAAGAGCACCCATAATTTGAGGAAAGCGTGTAGCATCAGAAAATAATGGATCGGGCAGAATGGTAGCTTTGGATGTAGAGATAGGAGTATCAACAGGTTTGCAAGATAACATACCAGCCCGAGTGAGGATGCCAGGTGTATATTTGTGCTGGCGGAGCATAAGACCCATACTAGTAGACTGAACCTCAATACCCAAAAAATAATGAACAGAACCCAAGTCACGAAGCTTAAATTCTGAGCTCAGCAGCTGAATGAGGCATTGGAGCAGAAGAGAGTTGCTACCCTTAAGCAGAATATCATCATCGTAGACCAAGAGATAACAAATATCAGCACCAACAGAGAAGATAAACAATGAGGTACCCACCTTAGATGCACGGAAACCAATAGATAACAGGAAATCATTTAGACGAGTGTACCAAGCCTGCAGGGCCTGCTTTAAACCACATAGAGATTTATGTAAGCGACACATATGAGAGGGGAGAGCAGAATCAACAAAACCTGGAGGTTGCTTCATGTAGACCTCCTCATCAAGAGCACCGTTAAGGAAGGCATTATGGATATCAAGCTGATGAATTTTCCAACCACATGAAACGGCAATGGAGAAGACTAATATGACGGTCGCTTGTTTGATGACAGGACTAAAGGTTTCAGAATAATCAATACCTTCTTGCTGAGTGAAACCTCTAGCAACCAGACGCGCTTTATACCTCTCGATGCTACCATCAGATCTGTGTTTAATCTTGTACACCCACCGACTACCAACAACATTCATGGAGTGGTGAAATGACACTAAGGTCTAAGTTCTGTTTGCGCGTAAGGCCTGAATTTCCTCATGCATAGCACTATGCCACGCCTCATATCTGTTAGCATCATTAAAAACAAGTGGCTCATAAGAGGGAGGAGAAACTACCCGGCTGAAAGAGGCACCAGAGGTTGTGGCAGTGGCGGTGGACAACGCTGTCCTGGACGGAGGACCATGAGATGTTGACGGGCTGCTGGACATGGAAAAGTGTGACTTGTACCTAGAAGGTGCTGAAGAGGATATGAAGAGAGGTCTACACAAAGTTGCAGACCATCTGGAGAAGCAGTGGATGGACTGGTCGGTACTGCAGAAGCCGGTGAGGCTGCGGCAAAACTGGGATGTTCTGCAGCAGAACCGGGCTGCTCTGCTGCAGCTGACCGGAGAACATGGGCATCTGATGATGGAGAACCTGTTCCTGCACAATAATCATTGGAAAGACAAGTATATGGTGATAGTATGGCAGTGTGGGATGGGGATGAAGGGGTGGCAGAAGCTATGGGTAAAGGGATGGTCGGGTGGGGTGCGGAGGAGGGCAGAATTGGATTGGTGGGAGGGCTAGCTTGGTGAGTAGTAAGCGGAAAACATGGAAGATGGTTCAAGGATGGAAGATAGGCAGGTTGTGTGGGAGGTACCGATGAGGATGTTACCTATTCAGACTTCTCAAAAGGAAAGACATTTTCATGAAAACGAACATGACGGGAGACATAAATACGACGAGATTCTAAATCAAGACAATGATAACCAAGATGGGATGAGCCATAGCCTAAAAACACACAAGCAGAAGACCAGAAATCTAATTTATGAGCATGATATAGACTCAAGAAGGGGAAACAAAGACACCTAAAAGTACATAGGAAGTTATAATCAGGAGTGCGACGAAACAGACACTCAAACGGAGATGTATTTCCCCTTTTACCGTCACCAACATGCAAATAATCATTACCAAGATAAGATGCAGAATCGGTCAGAGTTCCAAGATCAGGTGTGACGTGTTGATTTGCGCCTGTATCGGGGAACCAGGTCGCAACAGAAATATTCCCAACGGCAAGGTGAGCAGAGGGCTGCTGCGAAGCTGGGAACAATAGGGAGCTGTGTGCCCGAAACAGGAGCACAATTAGCAGTGTACATGCTGCTATCCAGCCCCGGAGTTGCGCCTGGTTTGCTGCCAGTGGTTTGGCTGCCAATCTGCAGCAGATTGGCCCCTGTTCTGGGGAGTGGAACGGTTGCTGTGGGGACGCCAATTACCTCTAGAGCGATGCCTGTTGCGGCTGAAGTTGGGGTTGTGATGAGATATAGCATGGTGAGCAAAAAATTGTGGTGTTGGCAGCAGAGGTGGCTGCTGCGGCAGAGGAGAAGAAGAAGACAATGGAGAGGGAGCGACAGCCATGGAATGGAAAGAGTTCTTGTGCAGAAATTCATGGGTAAGAAGGTGGCTGTGAAGATCAGCATATGACAACGGTTCTGTCTTGGTTATGAGACTCGTTACCAAGTCTTTGAACTCCCCACAAAGGCCACGAAACGTATAAAGATTGAAGTCTTCAAGAGACATGGGGCGACCAGCAGCAGCCAATTCGTCAAATAACGATTTGGCTTGCTGCATGTATATACTAACCGATGAGTCACCCTACCTAAGGTCTTAAAAGGAGCCATGGAGTTGCATGATGCGAGAATTGGACGGAGAGGCAAGCGCTTTCTCAAGAGTGCGCCAAACACAATGCGAGGTAGAACAATCTACCACGAGATGCAACACATCCATGGAGAGAGAGGGGAGCAAAGCACTCAAAATAAGTGGATCCTGTTGCTTCCAACGAAGAAAGGAAGGGCTGATGGTAGAGGAAGAACCAGCAGAACTGTCAAAAATATGAGATGGAGGACACGGCACTGAGCCGTCAACGAAGTGAAAAACACCTTGACCAAGGAGATATGGCTTCATCTGCATTCTTCAATAGAGATAATTTGTGTTTGTAAGTTTCAACGAAACGACTTGGTGGGTGTTCGCTAAAGGAACAATAGCTGGAGTGTGCTTTCCCATGAGAGGCAAAGGAACAGCAAGGACTTGGGAGGAAGAATCAGAGACTAGCTCTGCAAGTGGAGGCTGCTGTGGGGGAGAAAAGATACCAGCAGCAGCAGCAGCTTTGGGATGGCTGGCCGGCTGTGCTGCACCACCGGTGGAGAGAGAGAAGTCGGCGGCAACAGTAGAATCCATGTAGAAAAAATAAAAAGAGCTGCGGCTGCAAAGGGAGGAAGGGAGAAAAGAGTTATGACGGCAGAGAGCTCTGATACCAAGTTGAGAATAATTAGGAGGCTTAACCTAATGGTTAGCCAACCCTTTCTATATATATGTGTAGGGCAATATACAATAGCAATGGTAGAGGTTACCACACAAGAGTATGTCTACAATATTTCATGTACAGTATTTCCGATATAAGTACATTCTATAATAGTGTGAGATTTATGTGTCTCAATAAATTGTGTTATTTTATAAATAAGTTTCTACTTCTGTTATTTTAAAAAAAATATATCACTCTTCTATTTTTCAAAACAAATACTCTTTGCAAGTTGTTGTTGTCCTTTATAGCAAGGTTGTCTATTTAGTTTCGATTCATATTTTGTTTTTTCAATTGGAAAGATATGTTTTCGTTTCGAAGTTTTTCAACATGCTATTTCAAGATTTTATTGTTCATATCATATTTGAATTTCAAAGTATTAATTCAGTGAATATAATTTCAATTCAAATTTAAAGATAAACTAACTTGAAATCATGCAATTCAAATTTCAACCACAAGTAAAAAGAGGAAGTTGAACCGATATGACCTAATCAACTTGAAATGTCCAAAAACAACTTCGATGACTGGTAAAAATATAGTTTGACTAAAAAACAATTCAAGACAATATCCTTTTAAAAAAAAAATTGAGACGACAGCAAATTGAATAAACCTAGGTCAACCTTTCAAATTTGTGACTCGGGTAAAAGACCTTAATAACCCCAAATAAAGCAAATCCAAACAAATTATGAAGCGAAATTACCAATAAACTTATTGTTGAATGATAAAATCAATCTAAAAAAACAACACAATAAAATGACATTTCTTAACAAAGTTACAAATTTGAACAAAGTTATGAAAATACCATCGGCATTCTTCCAAGGCCTTAATTTTTAAATTTTGATTGCCCTTAAATTTTAACCTCGTATATAATGATATGTAAGGAGACTCCTTTTAAAATTATAGTCTCATACGATGATCAAATTAAGAGATATAATTGATACTATAAAACTCGATAATATATATATATATATATATATATATATATATATATATATATTTAACAAGAAAAACCTATCTGACTAGAACAGATGCCGCAATGAAATGGAAGCGTTCCATTCCACTGTGGGTTTTTTAAGTTAAACTACGAGGCTAGGTAGGTTCGGTAACTACTTGACGAACCGGTCTTTACCTCAACCATATTTGGCGAGCATGCACACCCTGGCACAACCATGCAAAAAACCACCAAAAACTTCGTGTTTCTACACAAATTTCCCTTTCATCTTTGGACTACTATCTGGATTGGATATGAATCCAACAAAGAGGTGTTTTTGGTCATGTTTCTAGAAAGATTAGCAGAAAACCACCATAAACTGTAAGATATAGCTGGCTCATGTTCTGTATTCTCCACTTTCCGGGCAAGAAGCCTCACATTTTTCTCCTGAAAGACAGAAATATCGGGACTTTGCGGGCAGAAAAATAGTATAAATACACAGCTACTTCCCTTGGTTTTTCATTAACAAATTAAGGACACGTAGTAAATCTCTTGAGTTAATTATGGCTACCAGCAACGTTGTTTGTGCTTTAGTTCTTTCCTCCCTGTTCCATTTTCTTCTGGTTCCTGTATTAAGTCGTGACGTTCATGCTCTTAAAAAATGTGGGTTTAAAGCAATTTATCAGCTTGGGGATTCTATAGCTGACACTGGCAATTTGATTCGCGAAAATCCTCTTTCTCCATATGCTTCATTTCCTTATGGTTTGAAACTCTCGAAGCCAACAGGTAGATGCTCCAACGGGTTGTTGATGATTGATTACATTGGTAAGTTACGATATTCTTGATTTACTGTTTCTCTAAGCGGTAATGCTGCCGCGTTCCAAACTGTGCTCGACTTGAAAAGGCATCATTTTTTATGATTTTTATGCCTTGATCTACATAGTAATGCGAAACATCAAGAAAATCCGACTCATCGTTGACGGGGCCTGTAGATTTTCTCTATGTTTAGCATTACTCTCCGTGTCATTGAGCCTGTGTTTGTTTAATTTTCTTGCTTCTATTCCCTTTCTCTCGTTTTCTTTTCTGAAACTTTCTTCTTCTTCAGCAACAACCAAGCCGCCTTAATCCGAAAACTTTCTTGTTAAAAAATATTACAGTGTCAGAATTATTAATTATTCAAGTTAAAGGCTGTCCATTTTCGTATATTATTACGGTAAATTGCATAATCTAAGCAAATTCAGGTTCCTAACTCTCTTTCTAACCTCATTTACAGTAGAAGTTGCTTGATTTGTTGACTTTTCTTTGAACAATTGCAGCACGCTCGGCTGAACTTCCCTATCCTGGTGCCTACTTGAATACGGCAAGAAAATTTTCCGGTGGCCGCGGTGGAGTGAATTTTGCAGTTGCTGGTTCAACTGCCTTGCCTGCAGAAGCTTTATCGTCAAAGAATATAGTGAACATTGTGACAAATGAATCTCTTAGCACACAACTTGAGTGGATGTTCTCCTATTTCAACACAACATGTTCTCAAGGTAATCGGCATGTTTCATATGAGGCTTCAATAGTTAAATCCTTTTCCAGCCATCATGCCTGACAGTTATTGCTTCACAGATTGTGCTCAAGAAATTAAATCATCTCTCTTCATGGTTGGGGAGATTGGAGGCAATGACTATAACTATGCTTTCTTGTTTAACAAAACCACTGAAGAACTAAACGCGTTGGTTCCTGAAGTTGTCGGAGCTATAAAGGATGCTGTTGCGGTATGTTAGTTTTCGGTTTGTTCCTTCTGAATTTCTTGCTATATTGTTTTTGTTTATGGATGTTCTTCGATGTGATTTTGCAGAAAGCCATTGGTCACGGTGCTAGACGAGTGGTTGTCCCCGGAAACTTCCCGATAGGTTGCTTCCCGCTTTATCTTAGCCAATCGCAGCCCACTGATGCTGCTGCTTATGACGAGTTCCACTGCCTCAAGGGGTTGAACTCTTTCGCAAGTTATCACAATGAGCTTCTCAAGCAAACCGTTGAGGGATTGAAAACAAATTACCCTGATGTGATCATAGTTTACGGTGACTATTACAAAGCATTCATGTCGATCTATCAGAACGCTCAGTCTCTTGGTGAGTTTCTTTCCAAGATCCTTGTGAATGTAGAGAAACTATACGGGGCCCAGCACAAAATTAATGCTCACAGCATCGTCTCCTTCTTTTTCTAAGCAGGTTTTGATACGAAGTCGATGCAAAAAGCTTGCTGCGGGACTGGTGGTGATCATAATTTTAGCCTTTGGAGAATGTGTGGAGCTCCTGACGTTCCGGTTTGTCCGAACCCTGATCAGCACATCAGCTGGGATGGAGTTCATTTGACACAAAACGCTTATCAACACATGGCAGAATGGCTTATCAACGATATCTTTCCAAAGCTTCAATGCAGTGCTTGATGTGAAAGTTCTGTTCTCACCAAGACATGGACTTGATACCATGAAGCTCTTAATTTTGTCTACAATTAAGCTTGTAAAAATATTGCTGTCTTTGAATGAAGAAGGGACCCCACAACGTTGTTTGTCACTCTAATTATTCTTTTTTCAAATCCTAAATTTTTTTCACTACCTCTTGATGCTTGCATTCAAACCCCCCACAGAGAAGGATGGTGAAGAACGAAAAGACATCCACACCACATCATATGATATATTAAGCATTTCATATGTTAATCAACAAGAAAAAAGTAGGAAGATCCAAGGTTAGAGAACAAGCAAGAAGATCCAATGATTAAGGTGGTAATCAGATCCAATGGGCAAGAGAAAAGGGGGAGATCCAACGGTAAGGGGAAAAAAAAATGAGAAGAAGTGGGTTGGCACATAACCGAAGAATGAGAGTTAAAAGAGAGAATAAAATAAAAGATCGAGATGATGAAGACACACCAGAGAAGGTATCTTTATAATTATTAGAAAAAATTTTGACAAAATAAATATTTAGTTATCAAAAAACGTCCCATTTAAAACTACTGGTGAATTACACGTGCCAGACACAAAAAAAAAGAAAAAAAAAAGACATGTTTTGATCATGCATGTGAGACCTGCAGGTCCCAAGTTACACATGTGAGATTTATGTGTCTCAATAAATTGTGCTATTTTTATAAATAAGTTTCTACTGATTTTTATCAAAAAACAATTATAACTATTCTATTTTTCAAAAAATAAAATACTCTTTGCAAGTTGTTGCCGTCCTTTATAGCAAGGTTGTCACATTTAAAGCTACTGGTGAATTACACGTGCCAAGCACGAAAAAACATTTAGACATGTTTTGATCATGCAAGTGAAGCCTGCGGGTCCCAAGTAACACATGTGAGTTGAGAATAATTAGGAGGCTTAACCTAATGGTTAGCCAACCCTTTCTGTATATATGTGTATGGCAATATACAATAGCAATGGTGGAGGTTACCACACAAGAGTATGTCTATAATATTTTCTATATAGTATTTCCTATATAAGTACATTCTATAATATGCCCCCTCAAGCTGAGGGTGGAGGATCATCCCGAAGCTTGAAACGAAAAGCAGTAAAGGAAAAGGTAGGAAGTGGCTTAGTGAAGACATTAGCAAGTTGATCCTGAGAGGAAATAAAACGAATCTGAATCTCCTTCTTGGCAACTTTATCTCAGACAAAATGATAATCGACCTCAACATGTTTTGTGCGAGCATGAAAGATAGGATTCGCAGACAAATAGGTGGCACCAAGATTGTCACACCAGATGATAGGAGCAGAAGCAGGCATAATTTGGAGATTTGTTAATAAGTACTGAAGCCAGATAACCTCAGCAGAGCCATCGGCTAAGGCTTTGTACTCAGCTTCAGTAGAAGAGCGAGCAACTGTGCGTTGCTTACCGGATTTCCACGAAATCAGGGTCTGACCAAAGAACACAAGGTAACCACCCGTAGATTTTCTATCCTCAATACTGCCAGCCCAATCTGCATCTGTAAAACCATGCAAGGCAAAAGAAGAGCTGCGAGTAATATGCAAGCCATGGGATGTCGTACCCCGAAGATAACGCAGGATGCGTTTCACGGCAGCCCAATGAGAATCTGTAGGAGCATGCATAAACTGACAGACTCTGCTAACAGCAAAGCAAATATCCGAGCGCGTAAAAGTGAGATATTGAAGAGCACCCATAATTTGAGGAAAGCGTGTAGCATCAGAAAATAATGGATCGGGCAGAATGGTAGCTTTGGATGTAGAGATAGGAGTATCAACAGGTTTGCAAGATAACATACCAGCCCGAGTGAGGATGCCAGGTGTATATTTGTGCTGGCGGAGC
The DNA here is from genome assembly GCA_018804465.1 of Populus tomentosa. Classification (NCBI taxonomy): domain Eukaryota; kingdom Viridiplantae; phylum Streptophyta; class Magnoliopsida; order Malpighiales; family Salicaceae; genus Populus; species Populus tomentosa. Next base: position 1,610,540 of record CM031977.1, on the reverse strand, counting down.
ATAAGACCCATACTAGTAGACTGAACCTCAATACCCAAAAAATAATGAACAGAACCCAAGTCACGAAGCTTAAATTCTGAGCTCAGCAGCTGAATGAGGCATTGGAGCAGAAGAGAGTTGCTACCCTTAAGCAGAATATCATCATCGTAGACCAAGAGATAACAAATATCAGCACCAACAGAGAAGATAAACAATGAGGTACCCACCTTAGATGCACGGAAACCAATAGATAACAGGAAATCATTTAGACGAGTGTACCAAGCCTGCAGGGCCTGCTTTAAACCACATAGAGATTTATGTAAGCGACACATATGAGAGGGGAGAGCAGAATCAACAAAACCTGGAGGTTGCTTCATGTAGACCTCCTCATCAAGAGCACCGTTAAGGAAGGCATTATGGATATCAAGCTGATGAATTTTCCAACCACATGAAACGGCAATGGAGAAGACTAATATGACGGTCGCTTGTTTGATGACAGGACTAAAGGTTTCAGAATAATCAATACCTTCTTGCTGAGTGAAACCTCTAGCAACCAGACGCGCTTTATACCTCTCGATGCTACCATCAGATCTGTGTTTAATCTTGTACACCCACCGACTACCAACAACATTCATGGAGTGGTGAAATGACACTAAGGTCTAAGTTCTGTTTGCGCGTAAGGCCTGAATTTCCTCATGCATAGCACTATGCCACGCCTCATATCTGTTAGCATCATTAAAAACAAGTGGCTCATAAGAGGGAGGAGAAACTACCCGGCTGAAAGAGGCACCAGAGGTTGTGGCAGTGGCGGTGGACAACGCTGTCCTGGACGGAGGACCATGAGATGTTGACGGGCTGCTGGACATGGAAAAGTGTGACTTGTACCTAGAAGGTGCTGAAGAGGATATGAAGAGAGGTCTACACAAAGTTGCAGACCATCTGGAGAAGCAGTGGATGGACTGGTCGGTACTGCAGAAGCCGGTGAGGCTGCGGCAAAACTGGGATGTTCTGCAGCAGAACCGGGCTGCTCTGCTGCAGCTGACCGGAGAACATGGGCATCTGATGATGGAGAACCTGTTCCTGCACAATAATCATTGGAAAGACAAGTATATGGTGATAGTATGGCAGTGTGGGATGGGGATGAAGGGGTGGCAGAAGCTATGGGTAAAGGGATGGTCGGGTGGGGTGCGGAGGAGGGCAGAATTGGATTGGTGGGAGGGCTAGCTTGGTGAGTAGTAAGCGGAAAACATGGAAGATGGTTCAAGGATGGAAGATAGGCAGGTTGTGTGGGAGGTACCGATGAGGATGTTACCTATTCAGACTTCTCAAAAGGAAAGACATTTTCATGAAAACGAACATGACGGGAGACATAAATACGACGAGATTCTAAATCAAGACAATGATAACCAAGATGGGATGAGCCATAGCCTAAAAACACACAAGCAGAAGACCAGAAATCTAATTTATGAGCATGATATAGACTCAAGAAGGGGAAACAAAGACACCTAAAAGTACATAGGAAGTTATAATCAGGAGTGCGACGAAACAGACACTCAAACGGAGATGTATTTCCCCTTTTACCGTCACCAACATGCAAATAATCATTACCAAGATAAGATGCAGAATCGGTCAGAGTTCCAAGATCAGGTGTGACGTGTTGATTTGCGCCTGTATCGGGGAACCAGGTCGCAACAGAAATATTCCCAACGGCAAGGTGAGCAGAGGGCTGCTGCGAAGCTGGGAACAATAGGGAGCTGTGTGCCCGAAACAGGAGCACAATTAGCAGTGTACATGCTGCTATCCAGCCCCGGAGTTGCGCCTGGTTTGCTGCCAGTGGTTTGGCTGCCAATCTGCAGCAGATTGGCCCCTGTTCTGGGGAGTGGAACGGTTGCTGTGGGGACGCCAATTACCTCTAGAGCGATGCCTGTTGCGGCTGAAGTTGGGGTTGTGATGAGATATAGCATGGTGAGCAAAAAATTGTGGTGTTGGCAGCAGAGGTGGCTGCTGCGGCAGAGGAGAAGAAGAAGACAATGGAGAGGGAGCGACAGCCATGGAATGGAAAGAGTTCTTGTGCAGAAATTCATGGGTAAGAAGGTGGCTGTGAAGATCAGCATATGACAACGGTTCTGTCTTGGTTATGAGACTCGTTACCAAGTCTTTGAACTCCCCACAAAGGCCACGAAACGTATAAAGATTGAAGTCTTCAAGAGACATGGGGCGACCAGCAGCAGCCAATTCGTCAAATAACGATTTGGCTTGCTGCATGTATATACTAACCGATGAGTCACCCTACCTAAGGTCTTGAAAGGAGCCATGGAGTTGCATGATGCGAGAATTGGACGGAGAGGCAAGCGCTTTCTCAAGAGTGCGCCAAACACAATGCGAGGTAGAACAATCTACCACGAGATGCAACACATCCATGGAGAGAGAGGGGAGCAAAGCACTCAAAATAAGTGGATCATGTTGCTTCCAACGAAGAAAGGAAGGGCTGATGGTAGAGGAAGAACCAGCAGAACTGTCAAAAATATGAGATGGAGGACACGGCACTGAGCCGTCAACGAAGTGAAAAACACCTTGACCAAGGAGATATGGCTTCATCTGCATTCTTCAATAGAGATAATTTGTGTTTGTAAGTTTCAACGAAACGACTTGGTGGGTGTTCGCTAAAGGAACAATAGCTGGAGTGTGCTTTCCCATGAGAGGCAAAGGAACAGCAAGGACTTGGGAGGAAGAATCAGAGACTAGCTCTGCAAGTGGAGGCTGCTGTGGGGGATAAAAGATACCAGCAGCAGCAGCAGCTTGGGGATGGCTGGCCGGCTGTGCTGCACCACCGGTGGAGAGAGAGAAGTCGGCGGCAGCAGTAGAATCCATGTAGAAAAAATAAAAAGAGGTTCGGCTGCAAAGGGAGGAAGGGAGAAAAGAGTTATGACGGCAGAGAGCTCTGATACCAAGTTGAGAATAATTAGGAGGCTTAACCTAATGGTTAGCCAACCCTTTCTATGTATATGTGTAGGGCAATATCCAATAGCAATGGTAGAGGTTACCACACAAGAGTATGTCTACAATATTTCATGTACAGTATTTTCGATATAAGTACATTCTATGATAGTGTGAGATTTATGTGTCTCAATAAATTGTGTTATTTTATAAATAAGTTTCTACTTCTGTTATTTTAAAAAAAATATCACTCTTCTATTTTTCAAAACAAATACTCTTTGCAAGTTGTTGTTGTCCTTTATAGCAAGGTTGTCTATTTAGTTTCGATTCATATTTTGTTTTTTCAATTGGAAAGGTATGTTTTCGTTTCGAAGGTTTTCAACATGCTATTTCAAGATTTTATTGTTCATATCATATTTGAATTTCAAAATATTAATTCAGTAAATATAATTTCAATTCAAATTTAAAGATAAACTAACTTGAAATCATGCAATTCAAATTTCAACCACAAGTAAAAAGAGGGAGTTGAACCGATATGACCTAATCAACTTGAAATGTCCATAAACAACTTTGATGACTAGTAAAAATATAGTTTGACTAAAAAACAATTCAAGACAATATCCTTTTAAAAAAAAAAAATTGAGACGACAGCAAATTGAATAAACCTAGGTCAACCTTTCAAATTTGTGACTCGGGTAAAAGACCTTAATAACCCCAAATAAAGCAAATCAAAACAAATTATGAAGCGAAATTACCAATAAACTTATTGTTGAATGATAAAATCAATCTAAAATAACAACACAATAAAATGACATTTCTTAACAAAGTTACAAATTTGAACAAAGTTATGAAAATACCTTCGGCATTCTTCCAAGGCCTTAATTTGTAAATTTTGTTTGCCCTAAAATTTTAACCTCATATATAATGATATGTAAGGAGACTCCTCATATTAAGAGATATAACTGATACTATAAAACTCGATAATATATATATATATATATATATATATATATATAATAAAACCTATCTGACTAGAACAGATGCCGCAATGAAATGGAAGCGTTCCATTCCACTGTGGGTTTTTTAAGTTAAACTACGAGGCTAGGTAGGTTCGGTAACTACTTGACGAACCGGTCTTTACCTCAACCATATTTGGCGAGCATGCACACCCTGGCACAACCATGCAAGAAACCACCAAAAACTTGGTGTTTCTACACAAATTTCCCTTTCATCTTTCGACTATAATCTATCTGGATTGGATATGAATCCAACAAAGAGGTGTTTTTGGTCATGTTTCTAGAAAGATTAGCAGAAAACCACCATAAACTGTAAGATATAGCTGGCTCATGTTCTGTATTCTCCACTTTCCGGGCAAGAAGCCTCACATTTTTCTCCTGAAAGACAGAAATATCGGGACTTTGCGGGCAGAAAAATAGTATAAATACACAGCTACTTCCCTTGGTTTTTCATTAACAAATTAAGGACACGTAGTAAATCTCTTGAGTTAATTATGGCTACCAGCAACGTTGTTTGTGCTTTAGTTCTTTCCTCCCTGTTCCATTTTCTTCTGGTTCCTGTATTAAGTCGTGACGTTCATGCTCTTAAAAAATGTGGGTTTAAAGCAATTTATCAGCTTGGGGATTCTATAGCTGACACTGGCAATTTGATTCGCGAAAATCCTCTTTCTCCATATGCTTCATTTCCTTATGGTTTGAAACTCTCGAAGCCAACAGGTAGATGCTCCAACGGGTTGTTGATGATTGATTACATTGGTAAGTTACGATATTCTTGATTTACTGTTTCTCTAAGCGGTAATGCTGCCGCGTTTCAAACTGTGTTCGACTTGAAAAGGCGTCATTTTTTATGATTTTTATGCCTTGATCTGCATAATAATGCGAAACATCAAGAAAATCCGACGCATCGTTGACGGGGCCTGTAGATTTTTATCTGTCAGATTTTCTCTATGTTTAGCATTACTCTCCGTGTCATTGAGCCTGTGTTTGTTTAATTTTCTTGCTTCTATTCCCTTTCTCTCGTTTTCTTTTCTGAAACTTTCTTCTTCTTCAGCAACAACCAAGCCGCCTTAATCCGAAAACTTTCTTGTTAAAAAATATTACAGTGTCTATCAGAATTATTAATTATTCAAGTTAAAGGCTGTCCATTTTCGTATATTATTACGGTAAATTGCATAATCTAAGCAAATTCAGGTTCCTAACTCTCTTTCTAACCTCATTTACAGTAGAAGTTGCTTGATTTGTTGACTTTTCTTTGAACAATGGCAGCACGCTCGGCTAAACTTCCCTATCCTGGTGCCTACTTGAATTCAGCAAGAAAATTTTCCGGTGGCCGCGGTGGAGTGAATTTTGCAGTTGCTGGTTCAACTGCCTTGCCTGCAGAAGCTTTATCGTCAAAGAATATAGTGAACATTGTGACAAATGAATCTCTGAGCACACAACTTGAGTGGATGTTCTCCTATTTCAACACAACATGTTCTCAAGGTAATCGGCATGTTTCATATGAGGCTTCAATAGTTAAATCCTTTTCCAGCCATCATGCCTGACAGTTATTGCTTCACAGATTGCGCTCAAGAAATTAAATCATCTCTCTTCATGGTTGGGGAGATTGGAGGCAATGACTATAACTATGCTTTCTTGTTTAACAAAACCACTGAAGAACTAAACGCGTTGGTTCCTGAAGTTGTCGGAGCTATAAAGGATGCTGTTGCGGTATGTTAGTTTTCGGTTTGTTCCTTCTGAATTTCTTGCTATATTGTTTTTGTTTATGGATGTTCTTCGATGTGATTTTGCAGAAAGCCATTGGTCACGGTGCTAGACGAGTGGTTGTCCCCGGAAACTTCCCGATAGGTTGCTTCCCGCTTTATCTTAGCCAATCGCAGCCCACTGATGCTGCTGCTTATGACGAGTTCCACTGCCTCAAGGGGTTGAACTCTTTCGCAAGTTATCACAATGAGCTTCTCAAGCAAACCGTTGAGGGATTGAAAACAAATTACCCTGATGTGATCATAGTTTACGGTGACTATTACAAAGCATTCATGTCGATCTATCAGAACGCTCAGTCTCTTGGTGAGTTTCTTTCCAAGATCCTTGTGAATGTAGAGAAACTATACTGGGCCCAGCACAAAATTAATGCTCACAGCATCGTCTCCTTCTTTTTCTAAGCAGGTTTTGATACGAAGTCGATGCAAAAAGCTTGCTGCGGGACTGGTGGTGATCATAATTTTAGCCTTTGGAGAATGTGTGGAGCTCCTGACGTTCCGGTTTGTCCGAACCCTGATCAGCACATCAGCTGGGATGGAGTTCATTTGACACAAAACGCTTATCAACACATGGCAGAATGGCTTATCAACGATATCTTTCCAAAGCTTCAATGCAGTGCTTGATGTGAAAGTTCTGTTCTCACCAAGACATGGACTTGATACCATGAAGCTCTTAATTTTGTCTACAATTAAGCTTGTAAAAATATTGCTGTCTTTGAATGAAGAAGGGACCCCACAACGTTGTTTGTCACTCTAATTATTCTTTTTTCAAATCCTAAATTTTTTTCACTACCTCTTGATGCTTGCATTCAAACCCCCCACGGATATAGATTAGTCTTGAATTGATCCGTTTTTATGCCATTAGTCTTATCAATAATGGCTCTGAATTAGCAGAGCTGCTTTACTGGTCTTTTCCGCAGACAAAACTCGGACTCACTAGCTGCAATTTTTTTCGGGCTACGCTGAAAAAGGAGACATGAATTTGGGTGGTCGGATTCTGATGAGGATAAAAGGGAAAGGATGAGAGTTGTATTTGGTTTTTTTTTTTTTATTCGATAATAAAGTTATAATATTTAATATAAAAACTTTTTATTTATTGATTGGAATATAATTATAATCATATAAATAAACTTTATTTTTTTGGTTCACCAGTACAAAAACAAGTATATAAAATGTTATGAATTTGTAATCAAGAGATTATAGTTTTCAAACACAGCTAAGAGAAAAGGATAACAATAACCTTTGAATATTTTTTTTATTATTATAAACTATTTCATTTATAAATTTCATAATAATAGAAAAAATACGTGTATATGTATATTCTAGCAAGACAGAATTTATAACTTGTTATTCTATTGCTTAGCAGGCAAAGATTTATATTCGTGAAAGAAAATAATTCTTGATGTAAGAATCCAACTCCATTAAATTACCAGAATCCATGTTATATATTTGAAAGAGGTCGTCGACCACCTTGCTTGCTTCTCTCATTGTACAATGCTTCTCTTGTGAAGCCACTTTATCCTCGATCCATGGAGGCAAAATGTAGGATCGATACCAATAATCATCTTGAAAGAAAAAACTCACTGAGTCGGCATCACTAACTAATACTAATCTAATCTAATAATAGAAAAATCAACTAGGTTATTATGGGTCAATATTCTATATTAAATAAACATTATCTCATTTTTTTTAAATAAAATTCCTGGAGCTAACACAGTTGGGTTTGGCTGAGACAACTAGATGATGAGTCAACATACCAAGCAATGTTTTTTTTCAGTTCAAATTAAATCTAGGCTCCAAGTTGTGGATTTTCTAGGTCATTGGATCAAATGTGACTGCGATTTATTTTTAAAGTGTTTTTAACTCGGAAATATATTAAAATAATATTTTTTTATTTTTAAAAAATTATTTTTGATATCAGCGCATCAAAATAATCTAAAAATACTAAAAAAAATTAATTTAAAACAAAAAAAATACTCTTAAAATACAAAAATAAACAGAGTTTTTAATAAGTATTTTGTACACCCTCACACAACCATGCATGACACCACCCAAAACTTGTTGCTTCTACGGAGATTTCCCTTTCATCTTTCGACTATTAACTGGATTGGAGATGAATCCAATTATGAGGTGTTTTTGGTCATGTTTCTAGAAAGATTAACAGAAAACCACCATGACCTGTAAAAGATAGAGCTGGCTAATGCTATGTATTCTCCACATTCCTTGCGAGAAGCTTCCATTTTTTCCCTGACAGACAGAAATATCCGGACTTTGTGGGCAGAAAAATAGTATGAATACACGACAATTTCCTTTGATCTTTTCATTGACAAATTAAGGACACATAGTAAATCTCTTGAGTTAATTATGGCTACCAGCAACGTTGTTTGTGCTTTTGTTCTTTCCTCTTTGTTCCATTTTCTTCTTGTTCCTGTATTTAGCCATGATGTAGATGTTCTTCAAAAATGCGGGTTTAAAGCAATTTATCAACTTGGGGATTCTATAGCTGACACTGGCAATTTGATTACAGAAAATCCTCTTTCTCGATATGCTTGGTTTCCTTATGGTATGAATCTCTCGAAGCCAACCGGTAGATGCTCCAATGGGTTGTTGATGATTGATTACATTGGTAAGTTTCCTGCTTGTCTACGCGACGTTTCAAATTGTGTTTGTATTGAAAAAACAAAGCCAGCCAAACAAATCGTAGCCTTAATCTGCATAATAATGCTAATCATCAAGAAAATCTGACACATTGAACCGTTGGGATTAATGGGGCAACCATGCGGCCTTGATCCAAAAAGTTTCTTGTTCTAAATGTTCAGAAATATTACAATGCATATCAGAGCATTATTCAAGTCAAAGGCGGTCCATTTCGTATATTATTATGATAAATTACATTATCTTACAAAATCTGGTTTATAACTCTCTTTCTAACCTTTTTTGCAGTAGAAGTTGCTTGATTGTGTTAACTTTTCTCTGAACTATTGCAGCACGCTCGGCTAAACTTCCCTATCTTGATGCCTTCTTGAATCCGGCAAGAATTTTTTCCGGTGGCTGCAGCGGAGTGAATTTTGCGGTTGCTGGTTCAACTGCCTTGCCTGCAAAAGTTTTGTCATCAAAGAATATACTGAACATTGTGACAAAGGAATCTCTTAGCAGACAACTTGAGTGGATGTTCACCTATTTTAACACATGTTCTAAAGGTAATCGACATGTTTCATATGATATTTCAATAGTTAAATCCTTTTTCAACCATCATGCCTGACAGTTATTGCTTCACAGATTGTGCTCAAGAAATTAAATCATCTCTCTTCATGGTTGGGGAGATTGGAGGCAATGACTATAACTATGCTTTCTTGTTTAACAAAACCAATGAAGAAATGAAAGCGTTGGTTCCTGAAGTTGTCAAAGCTATAAAGGATGCTGTTGAGGTATGTTAGTTTGTTCCTTGTAAATTTCCAGCTATATTGTTTTTGTTTATGAATGTTCTTCGATGTGATCTTGTAGAAAGTCATTGGTTACGGTGCTAGACGAGTGGTTGTCCCCGGAAACTTCCCGATAGGTTGCTTCCCGATTTATCTTAGCCAATTCCAGCCAAATGATGCTGCTGCTTATGATGAGTTCCACTGCCTCAAGGGGTTAAACTCTTTTGCAAGTTATCACAATGAGCTTCTCAAGCAAACCGTTGAGGGATTGAAAACAAATTACCCTGATGTGATCATAGTTTACGGTGACTATTACAAAGCATTCATGTCTATCTATCAGAACGCTCAGTCTCTTGGTGAGTTTCTTTTCAAGATCCTTGTAAATGGTAGAGAAACTATAAGGGGCCCAGCACAAAAGTAATGCTTACAGCATCGTCTCCTTTTTCTATATAGGTTTTGATACGAAGACGATGCAAAAAGCTTGTTGTGGGACTGGTGGTGATCATAATTTTAGCCTGAGGAGAATGTGTGGAGCTCTTGGCGTTCCAGTTTGTCCAAACCCAGATCAGCACATCAGCTGGGATGGAATTCATTTGACACAAAAGGCTTATCAACATATGGCAGAATGGCTTATCAACGATATCTTTCCAAAGCTTCAATGCAGTGCTTGATTAAGTTCTGTTCACCAGGACATGGACTTGATAACATGAAGCTCTTAGTATTGTCTACTATTAAGCTTGTAAAAATTGTGTCATTGAGTGAAAAAGGGACCTCACAAGATTGTTTCTAACTTTCATTATTCATTTTTCAAATGCCAAATTTATTTCACTAGCTCTTAATGCTTGTACTCAAACCCACCACAGAGAAAGATTATGAAGAACAAAAGAACATCCAGACCACATCATATGATATATTAAGCATTTTCACATGATAAATCTCTCTGGATTGATGATTATGACAAAGCAAGCATACAAGTAATTGCATCTCATTCCTCCATTAAGTAAAGTATATAATAAAACCTTGTCCCATGAAAACATCTAAGAAGAAAGAATTTAACATGCCACTCCAAAACTGTCATCAAAGTCCCAACGGTATATTTCTATGTCATATAAATTTTGAAAAGCTCATACTAAAATTCTAATACTACAGAGAACATATTCATCTCAAAGGTGGCTGTGCAGTGGCTATCTGTTAAGAGACTGGTTTAACACTTGACCTCCTTCAAACCATGACCAAAGTAGATAAATGTTGGGTCGGTCGCGCCCTCCTTGTAGTACGCAAAGACCAAACCGCCATCATCATGCATGCTCTCCCCAACAAAGCTGCAATGTTATAACCTCAACTAATTAGAGTAGCCAAGGAAAATTCAGGCTAAATCACGAGAATTTAAGAACTATTTCCCATGGAGAAATGAATGAATTGCACATACAATTGGAAGTCTTTGAGCTTTGGAAACAGGAACTTAGTAGCTCCCTCAATGTTCTTCTTGAACACCTCTTGCTGTTCTGGCTCCAATTTGGGTGTCAGCAACTTAATGTACCTCTTAATGTAGGTAACGAATTGCTTCTTGTCAAAAGCAGGTTGCTCCTGCAGTTTTACAGGAAAGAACTATTTTAGATACCAAGAAATTTAAAAACTATAACGGTGGAAGACAAAAATCCAATCTAGCTCACCAACCTGGAGCCTAAAAGTGTCGACGATATCGACAACCTTGACAGCCTGATCATCAACACCTTCATCATCTCCACCCTCTGCAGAAGGGTTAGCACCAATGTCTACATCAATTGATCCTTGAACAACCCACTGTAGAAACAAAAACACATAAAAAGAAAGTCAAATTGCTTCAAACTGACAACTTCTGTTATATTCAACAGAATATTTGACAACAACGTTGCTTAAAGGAAAAGGAAATTGAGACCAAGAAATAGGAAGAAAATGCTAACCTTTCCTTCCACTTCCCAAAGCACTCCATTCTCAATTTCCTTGTATGGGAATGAATCAGAGAGAAGCTCATCACCTGAATTAATAACGAAATTAAGCTTCCGGGCACAAACCAATAACAATTTTCAAGTCATAACAAATCCTTATACAAAATGTCCTCATGTCGTTGAACAAATCAAAATCATCACCCAAATTAAGCTTCAAGCCATAACTATACTAACAAGTTCCTTTTGTTTTCCCTGATAGACTGATATTAAAGGCAAAATACCTCAAGCTCGTAAGCTTGTTCAAAACACATCTTAAAATCAAATTCAAAGTTCTAGCTAAATCTTACTCAATAACTCATAATAATAATAATAATAATAAATTCCTAGTACCTTTTATCATCCAAAGACAGCAGTACAAAGTTAAAGCAACAAATCCCAATAACAAGATTATAAAAACAAACATCAACAAAAACAATCAATAACAGTATAAAAAACAGAACCCAGGTCATCAAACGAGTTTCAGAAGAAAGAAACAAAGAAAGAAAGAGTCTTTGAGTTACCAGTAAGAAGATCTTGATAGACCAACATGATTACAGAGGATTATTAAAGAAAAAAATATGATATCTTTATAGGAGAAGCAGAGGGGTTGATTGCACAAAACAGGGAGAGAGTTTAGGACGAGGCAGAGGCGTCGAGAATTTATAGAGGACTACAGAATTTTCAGGCGGTGAAAAAAGAAGGCGGCTGGTGAATTACCGAAACAGCCACGGTTTTGGTTTTGTCGACGACAAAGGAAAGGAGTCAAAACAGTTTCTGAGGTTGTTACGACTCTACGAGGAGTGTAGCTGACGGTTGCGGTATGTGAAAAAAGCATCCAAGTCCAAGACCTCATATATAAGCTGGCAATGCAAAGTTCACACAGGCGTCGCATGGGGTCATCTGGGCAAGTGGGCCATGGAGACGGACTGCAGTATTACCAGATGGCTAGAATATCCATTGAATACAGACATCCTCCTTTGTGAATGCTTTCTGGGACTTGAATAGATAAAAAGAAGGTGATATGCCTTTGACCTTCTGACCACCGTTGTTGAAAATATGTTTATTACTTTTTATTTTTTTGTTTTAAAAATATTTTAAAAAATAAATTTTTTTTAATTAATATTATTTTGGTGTTTTTAAATTATTTTTATATATTAATATTAAAAATAATATTTTAAAAATAAAAAATTATTATTTTAATAATTTTCAAATAAAAAATAATACTACATTTTCAAAACAGTAATGTTTTGTTGCTCTAAGCCGCCGTCATCCTTGTGACATGCAAGAAAAGAATGAAAAGTGGGAAACACGACATACGAATAAGATGCAACCAGTTTATAAGCTGAGGATTCAACACGACTCAGTCGCTATGGGAGGTTTAAATCGTGTGAGAATTATTATGACTCAGTTGCTATGGTAGGTTTAAAAACAATTTAAATAATTAATAAAAAATATAATTTATTTTTAAAAAAATAATATTTTTTTTAATATTAAAATAATAATATATTGTATTAATCTAGATTTTATAGTTTAACTTGTCAAATCTATAATCATAAATTTTTTGTTAAGTTTAATAATTTTTTTAAGAAATTATTTTTATGCATTCAAGGAAGATCAATAATTGTAATATTTATTTGAAATTGTAATCACTATGTAGAAAAATTGAAATAAATTATAAAAATTAATCAAATTTTAAATAATAAAATTGTATAAATGATGAAATTATAAGGAAAAGGAGGAAAGGAATTAAAAAAAAACAAAGGAGTAATTTATATCAATGTAATAGTTGAAAAGGAAAAAAAAAAAAAACATGCAGGATGAAATTAAAAAGAAATTCTATAGCCGACACAATGTTTAGGAGCAGAAGCAGTGTGAGCAAATCAAAATATGGCCACGGTTTGGCAGATCTGCATAGTCCCAGCCTTGCTTTCCATGTGGACAGCTGGGTGTCGTTTCCAAGCATGTTCAGTGCTGCAACTTGGAAGTTTACCCTTAGGCAAGCGTGGATGTCGCCGTGTATTTTTTTATTTTTTTTAATATGGGTGTTAATTTTTACCAAAAACAAATTAATTTTATGCTATTAAAACCAAATGTGAGAGTGAGATGATGATGAAACCCGGTTCGGCCGGTTTATCTATTGGTGACGTGTTAATTTAGGGCTTAGCTTGAATTATGCAAATAAAAATAATTATTTTGTATTAAAATAATGTTATTTTAATTTATTTTTTAAGTTTTAAATTAGGTTGATTTTGGTATTCCTTAACTAGTTATCTTAGCTAGAGCGATTTCGTAGCTACGTAGATATCTCACACATTAAAATTGAAGCTCTTTTCTTTATATACAAATGAATATAAAGAATCAATTTAAGTATATTTTCAAAACTCATTTAATAAACGAATTCCATTCAAGTCCAATTTCAAATTCAAAAGCAGGATTTGATTTCTTATTGAATTTGCATGGGGATGGAAAACAATTTTAGTAATATTTAAAGATAAAAATTGGTGTGCAATACTTTGTTATCATATACTTTCTTCATTAATAATATTTTCATTCTCGAGTTTTATATATGTATGTGTGTCTTGGATGAAGGACAAAATATGCTGAAAATTCTTAAGTTTCTTCCTCTCCTTGCTGTTCTTAGACTTGTTCTTTTTTATATATTTTTTTTACTTTAAAGCTTGAGGGTTGATATTCATGGAGAGATATTAATTTTAATTTATTTGAGTTTATTTAATATTGTTTAAGAAGATATCCAAACAAGAATGAGTTATTAAAATCTTGAAGACCTATTAAAGTTAGTTTTTTTGTTTTAAGTGAGGATTAGTAAAGTATTAAGAAAAAATGATTTTTCATTAACAACAATAAAAAAAATTATTATTTTAAAGTATTTTAATAAATAATTACTAGTTTTGATTTTTAATTTAAACATGTATGTATTATTTATTAATATATATATATATATATATATCAGAACTTTGATCTAAAATTAATTATAAATTTAAATATGTGTTTATTATACATGCTAAAATTTATATTTATCGATTATATTCATGATGAATTCATGATCGTCATGATTTTTATGTTAGAAAATTTATAATCTAAATAAACTTATATGTTATTTAAATTTATTTTGGATATTTGAATTGATTAAAAATATTTTTATTTTATTAAATTAAACTATTCCTACTATCTGATTTAATTAATTATAATAACTTCAAATTATTTGATAGGGGTAATTATTTTCGGTTCGGTTTGGTTTTTATATATAAAAAACAACCAAACCAAAAAATTTTAAAAAAAAAACAACAAAAACTGATTCAAATTGGTTTGACTCATTTTTTCCAGTTTGGCTTGGTTTTTTTCCAGTTTGGCTCGGTTGTTTTTTCTAATTTTTTTCTATTTGGGTTCAGTTTGTTTTGATTTTTTCGGTTTCGAGTTTATAAAACCAAACCGGTTAATTTTTTTAAAATTTTAATTATTTTTTTTACTGTTTGATTTTTTTAGTTATATTTTTTATAATTTTTTAAATTTAATTAATTTTTTAGTTTTTTTTCTCACCTTTGTTATTTAGTTGCTTATATTTTTTTTTATCAAAAATCTTGTTTCTCGAGTCGAGGTTTTCCCTCACTTTCACAATAGTTATGGATAACGTGTGGAGCCCGGTGGTGTAATGATAAAAAAAATAAATAAATAAATTAACTAAGGGATTGATTGATCGGTGATGACACCCTGTACAAATACAATAATCAATTAAAGGCAGTAATCAGCATCTTAAAATGTGATGATAGATTGATTTTGAAAAATTTTAAAAAATATATTTTTTATATTAATATATTAAAATAATCTGAAAATATAAAAAAATATTTTAAATAAATAAAAAAATAGTTTTGAAATGGTAATGCAAATAAATTTAAATAAAGCTAATTTTAATAATACACTGTTGTATGGATGTTATTAAACCCGGTCTAACCTAATATATTATGTTAACCTAATAATTTATCAATTAGAGATTTAATTGGATTGAATTATGTATTAAACTTAATGGGATTTGATACAGTTAACTCAATCTAGATAAAACTTGATTTATTATTTTTTAAAAAATTAATATTATTTTAACTTTTTAAAAGAGAAATCTTGCAACGAGATAATTTTAGTTATCTACCTAGACCATAACTTAAATTATAAGCCAATTAATGAATCAATTCAAGTTTAATAATATTGTTTGGTATAATTGCCCTTAACAAACTACTTTATTATAGTTTCATGAGTAATATATTAGTTATATTACTGCTATTTAGTTTGATTTTGTGTTTGTTTTTTGGTTTAATTGTATATTTTTAAAAAATATTTTTTTAATTTAAAATTATTATTTTTTTAAATTGTTTTGATATATTGATATTAAAAATAAAATTTTAAAAATAAAAAAATTATTTTAATATATTTCTAAATATATATTTTAAAAAGCAATCTTGACCATAATCTTAAATATGGTATGAATCTTCAATTTACTCGCCTTAAATGCACCAAATCCCTAATCTAGCCGACATTATTATAGTTATTATCCAAGGTATCAATTAAAAATAAATAAAAATTCATGAACATACTATCCAGGAGGTAAATGTTCGATGCACAAGAGTTAGGGGGAGAAATATCTTGATTGTGGAGAAAAATAAGAAAATCACGGGATCAATTGAATTATTTTTTTATTCTATTTTCTAGCGATATATTCATACAATTTATTTATTTGCATGGAGATTAAATCAAATTTATAAGAATTTATTTTTTAGTTTGCCTTGAAATTTAAATTCTAATAATTATAAAGATCATACACCTTCTCAACTACTGCACTAATGCTAAAATTGGACCCTTATAATAAATTGATTATAATTATATTTTTGTAATGTAGAAAACAGGGTTTATACATCTCCAAGCCAAAACAGGGTTTATACATCTCCAAGCCATCTTCCATAGTCCAATTCCAACAATTCTTCCAATAAAGGAGAAAAATAAATCCCCAAAGTCTGCCTAAGCAGGATGGACAAATCAATGAATGTGGAGTACAGAATCAATTCCTAATTCCTAACTACCCAGAAACCTCCAAGGCACATGGGATCACATAATAACCTTATCAAATTCATAAATAAATAATATTTTCAACCAACAAATTACAAAGAACATGAAGGCATTTTATCCCTAATCACGCCATACTAAACACAAATCATCATAATTAAAAGGTTACTCTTGTCATCAATTCCAAAGATATCTCACAATAATATGTTATAGGAAATTAATTAAAATAATTCCTAAAAAAACTCATTAATTCATTTAATCAATTTTTTAATAAAACAAGGTGGATTCTTTTTAATGTTAAGCCAACATAGTTTAAATTAAATTTAACCAAGTCAATTAAATCACTGTCAATTTAATTGAATCTAATTTTCTTCCCACGATTTTCACTTCTCACAATGAACCAACACACCACGCAACCCTATTAAAAAAAAAAAAACAATGGTTAACTCAATAACAAAGCTAAACCCCCCAGGACGACCCAAATAAAAATTTGTTAAAATTTAAATTTTTAAATGATTTTAATATATTGGTATTAAAAATAAATTGTTAAAAATAAAAATATATTATTTTAATATTTTTTAAAATAAAAAATACTTTAAAAAATTATTATTATTATATTCTTAAACACCCCATTAGCCAATTAGCTATTATTTAAAAGTGTATTAGAATTGCTTTTTAAATTATTTTTTATATTGAAATATATTAAAATAATATTATTTTTATTTTTTTAAAATTATTTAACACAAAATTAATTTTTTATAAAATGTCGTTTATATCATATTTTCAAACGTTGTCTTAGCTTAATTTGTTGTATTTCTTTAAAAATCATATATTTCCGAACTACTTTTCATATAATCATAGGTTCATTTTTTCTTGATCTAATGTTAGCTATGGTTGGCAAACTAGTTTCGACAACCAATAAAAAAAAGACATATATTATTGGATTATTGAACCAACCTGTAGCAATGTTATTTTATTATTTTTTTGTGTTCACTCAACCTAATTTAGTCATATTAATTAAACCATTAAAAACACAATCAAATCAATTGTATTTTTCCATGTCAATATCATATCATTTTTAACTATAAACTTTACCTAGGTTATATCTCGTGATTTCCTTTAAATTCATACTCAAAACCTTAATATAGAGAGAAAAAATCATTTATTATCCGAGCCCAAACCTCGTGCC
Source organism: Populus tomentosa (assembly GCA_018804465.1). Taxonomy (NCBI): domain Eukaryota; kingdom Viridiplantae; phylum Streptophyta; class Magnoliopsida; order Malpighiales; family Salicaceae; genus Populus; species Populus tomentosa. Next base: position 1,593,200 of record CM031977.1, on the reverse strand, counting down.
TTAGTAATTGATTCTCAAGAAATAAATAAAAAAACAAAATAGTTGTGCAGAAAAAAACATTGTCAACCAATTAAAATCCAACAACCAAGATCCACAGAAATAACCCAGATAAATCTGAACCGTCCATTATCCTATTTAGACAGCAGTTACTATAAACTTCTATAACCTCCCCTAATCTAACGGTCACAAAATTATTTCAAGGAAAGGACACAAAAGATCGGATAAAATAAATCTAAGACAGAACAAAGAAACAAGGACAGCAACAACAAAAGAGAAGAACAAGAAACAGAAAAAGAAACAGAAACTCTTTCTAAAAAAGCAATCTTTTTCTCGTAACCTCTGGTAATTGACTTACGATCGAGTCCTAATCTACCGGGTTTCTTTTAGGTGTGATTCTTGGTGGGGTAATTCTTAAGAAGAAAGAAAAGGAAAGAGTGTTATTAATTTATATAGAGAAAGAAGGGAGATTGAAGGATTTGTGGTTTCGGGTTTGGTGAGATGGGATTGGGGAACAGTGGGAATGATGTGATTGTGGATGATGGAGGTGGTGGTGGTGGAGGAGGATTAAATGGCAAGTCGTTTGGAGGGTCAGTTTCGTGTTCGATTTGTCTTGAAGTGGTAACTGATAATGGGGATCGATCATGGGCTAAGCTTCAATGTGGACACCAGTTTCATCTGGGTATGTTAAAAAGTTTGGATTTTTAATTTTTGTGGTGTTTTTGGTTTTGATTTGGAATTTTGAGATCCGTGTTCAATGTTGTTTTAGTTATGTTTTTGTGGGTAGTTTTTGGATTTTTTGATTGGATTTTGAATTGCTGGCTGGATGGTGGTGTGTAGCTTTTCATTAGATAGCATATAGAATCATGTGATTATTTTGAGGCCACAAATTGATGATATGAATCTGTTAGATCTTTGTTATGAAACAAGTTGTTAAATTTTTGTTGTACAGATGCGATGCTGATTTGAAATTGGCAGTTATATTTGCATCTCTATTGAATTTTAGATTTTGGAATTTGGAACCGGAGATTATGAGATATCGGCAGTGAGTTATGTTTTGTGATTGAAATGGTGGGTAGAGGGTGGTTCTGAATTAGGAATGAGGTTGCAACTAATGGAATTTTTTACAGCTTTAAGTTATTTAAGCTAATCGGAAGTCATGCTTTGACAAGAGAGCGCTGAGGATAGCTTTGTTTATGAAGATTTCTGCAGTTCCTTAATGTGTGTGTTTGTCTTTAACAGAGTGAAAATACTAAAACCCTAATCTTGCTTCACTGAGAAATGCTTTTTGCTAAGTAATCTTGCTCAGTTCTCTCAGGCCGCTCTCCCTCTAATTCTTGTTAATCTACTTTTGCGGGTTGGTAACATTGTGGCGTGGCTGAGAAGTACAATCCAGCAATACTTTACTTATGAAAACACTTTATGCCAAACGCTACCCTTTAGAATTTATCATCACACGGAAGTAATTTCATCTAAATTTACTGTCCTTTTGCTATTCAAAATGAAAATTAGATATCTATCAATTATGTTATTGAAATGAGTGGAGTACAACACAACAAATGCCTTAGGAGGGAGGCAAGAGATTCACGATAACTGTTTGTTGGAGAACATGGAATTGGATCCATGAAAATTGCATATACGATAATCCATTACAGGCTCTTCCAAAAAGCTGTGCTTGGGTTCAATGGTCTTCCATTGCGAGCATGAATTTTGATTCTTTGTGTGATTGAATGCTTGGAGATTTTTATTTTCTTTATGTTTTTCTTTTTGTATCGCTATGCTTCGATGTCTGTTTTGCTCTCCTTTGGAGAATACCTGCAAGACTTTTTTAATTTACTGGCAGATTGATTTGTTCACCTGTATTTCATCGTTTACTTTGCATTTGCATTTCATTGTTTACTTTGCATTTGACAAGTATTTGTTTGTTTTTTTCCCTTTGGTTGAAATTTGTCTTGTCATGATGATCTTCAGATTGCATCGGTTCAGCATTTAATGTAAAGGGTGCAATGCAATGCCCTAATTGTCGGAAAATTGAGAAGGGTCAATGGCTCTATGCAAATGGCAGTCGTTCACTGCCAGAATTTACCATGGATGACTGGGCACATGATGAGGACCTTTATGACTTAAGTTACTCTGAAATGGTAAATGGATTTTTTTTTCTTCTTAAAGTCTGAAATGGTAAATGATTTTTTCTCTCTCTAAATGTGTACTTTACTTTTATACTGTTCATATTTATGGTGGTCACTTAAACATTGCTGTTCAACTTCTATTTACTTTTGAGTTTTGATGCTATGTTAAACTTTCAAGTACCCCCTAATTGCAGCAACCCTTTGTTGTTTGTAATTAGTACTCGTTTCTGTCAATAGGACCTTTGAATATCAAGGATGGATGTAAAAATGTCAATTTCTTTGGTTAATTGCATGTAAAGCAAGAATCTGTATAATTGGAAGTGCTATCTAAGTAGTTTCCTTCGTTGTAATGCTGAGAAAGCCAAAAATATAGAACTAGGAGATACCAAATGATGCAGGATCAAGATCATAGTATGTCAAGTTTTAAGGGTAACCATAGCAAGTTTCTTTCAGTTGGGTTTACTTACCTTTTCTGTTCAGTTTTTGCATTATTTTATTATGGTGTTTTGGATGGTTAAGAATAAGTTATTTTGAAGGCTAGGATTTATTTTAATTAGGGTTTGCTTTGCTAATTAAGGGCTGCTATTGCTGTAATAAAAAAAAAAGTTTTTGATTGTTGAGAATTTTAAAAGAACATTCCTTTTATTTTTCGGTCATATGGTCTAGATAACCAGGCTTTTGGCTAGGTTTTTTATTTTTTAGCTTTTTCCTATCTTTCCATGTCATTAAAGAAAGCAAATCAGCAAAGTCTAGCCATCTTCAACTAGGTGTTTTAGATAAATGAACCAAGTTGGATAGGATGCGTGTGCATATCTTTTCAGGTTTATTGGAAGGAGAAAGAAATTTGGGTGCCTATACAAATTTCATTGTTGAAATACTAACCATCAATGAAATCAACATCATGGCCTCTTTCTTTTTCTGTAGTTTTGACCTTAGGAAGTAAGGTTGAATTCTCAATCTTCTTTGCAACAAGATACCCGGTATCTTAAATTTGGAGAATGACACAGCCACACAGGTAGATTAGTGATTGTATTAGATTGCCAGATTAAAACTTGTTTTGTCCCTGGAACTTAGGCACAAGGACAACTTTGCCATTTTGCAGTTCCCTAGGTTCCTTGGATTTTCCTCGGGAGATGAATTGAAGAGGCCACCAAAGTGCAACTGAGAGCTTTACTAAAGTGAGGTGGATCAAAAGGTTTTTCTATCCTGTCTAATTGTAATCTAACTTTTTACTTTGAATGCTCTATGCCTTAGCTGTAGCTTTTCCAAAAGTAATAGGTTTATTCTTCTATCCGCATCTTTCTTTATTATATGGATAGCTTTATTCATGTTTCGATAAATCATAGAAACAACTCATCCTTCTGGACAATTACTCTTAAATCTTTGTGCTGTTGGTACCTAAATTTGTGTTTTCTGCAAGTTTCTCTCAGTAGTATTTCTGGTTGTGGTATGACATGCATTGTAGGAATGGTTCATGCTCCTGAATTGTCACTTATGATGAATTCTGTGCATTTAGGGCTGTTTACATAACTTTAAATTTATCACTTCTTATTTATTTCGTTCTAAATGTTTTTGCAGTCCTTTGGAGTTCATTGGTGTCCATTTGGTAGCCTAGCACGATTGCCTTCATCCTTTGAGTAAGCATTAATTACATTTTAGAGCTCAAAGTCACTATTGTTTTAGTTGCTATACTAAATTTTCTAATCATTGGTTTTCCACTTGCTATTTTACACACCTGCACTCTTATATGTGTGTGTGTGTGTATTTGTGTTTGTATGATATTGGAAGATTTTAATACGGAAATCAGATGGTACCCCAAAGAGACTCGAGGAGAGAAGTATTTTTTAGCTGAGAAACCTGGAGCTAAAACAAAGAAAGTGATCGCAGAAAACCGAACTCTTAATAACTGGGGACATGCTGCAGATTCCGAATGGAAAATTATGTGCCATCTGTTACTATTTCTGTGAAATGTAGCTAACCTGTATTTTGCAATGTTTTTTTTGGCTTTTAAAACAACAAAAGTGTGACTGAAAACTGAATATTGAATAATTGGGCATTTGGGCTGCAGATTTCTAATGGAAAATTGATTTGCCAACTGGTTTTTTTTGTGGAAATGCAGCCCAGTCCATGTTTTCCTTTAAGGTCTTTTAAAAGCTGCAATCTGTGATTTGAATAGTGAACATCTATCCCTCCAAGGGCCATGATTTGGGATTTGCTTAATCTTATGCTTGTAGCTTTTCCTCTTATCCATGTTTTGATTAGCAATCACTTGCTCTCAAGATGCAATACTTAAGAGTGTTTGATTGAAAGAGTCTTGATAATATGCTGAGCTTGAGAATCTGATGTTTTAGATCTGTTGTGTGATCAAACAATTTCAAGAAACACTGATTTTTACACGGAGCACCGACAAGTTGCAATCTGCTAGCTACCATAGAATCAGACAAGTTCTGAGTTTTATCGGCTAATTCCCAGTACAATCTGCCACTTGCATTGCCCATGTAATACCGCAAGTCATGGTAATGGCACCGGATTTTTGTGTGAGCTAGATGGTTGAAATTCAGGCTTTCAATGATTTCACTTATTTCTTCTGCATTTTGGATAAAACTGTGGTTCAATAAATATGATGTGATATTTGGAAAAAAATGGATTGGAGGACTGCACCAATTCCTGTCCCTTAAAACTGCTTTAGGTTCTATAGGAGCAATAATAGTTTTACTTTTATTCAGTCTGCTTGGTTTCTGTTTCTGTTTTCAAGCAGGGCACTGCTCTTTGTCTAAGGTGTTATGTTTTTTCTATGTTGCAGGGAAGGAGAATTTCCGTCAAATGCATGTAAGAGATTCCTCTATTCTGTTTATGTAACTGTTCTCTTTCAAATTCTAGCACTGGTGGCGCTATGGATACCTGTATTGACAGGACTGATATTATGATGCAGATCATGATCTATTAGGGCATGCCGTATTTGCCGACCATACTGCAGCAGTATCATCTGCTACCCATCCATGCCCATATATTGCTTATTTTGGACCAATTCACCCTTCATCTTCGAACTCCGGTGTCAGTGTTTCAGATGGTTCTAGTTTTAACAGTCACTGGAATGGCCCATCAGTACCTAGTGAGATCCCTAGTTCCTATGCTTTTCCTGCCATGGATATCCATTATCACAGTTGGGAGCACCATTCTCCTCCCTTCTCAACCACAGGCAATCGAATAGGTAATGCAGATCAACCTTCAGTTCCACCTGTTACTCAAAGGTCAGCTAGAACTAGTTCAGATCTTCCACCAAGGTCAGGATCTTTAATGCATCCATTCCTTGTTGGTCATAGGTATGTATGTCTTCAGAAAATTTAATTTCTTTGCCATGAAAACTGTAGTTAATTTTAGGCTTACATCTGATACCATTTAGGTTGAAGAAACAGATAATCCTCAGCATTTGAAATAGATATCCCCTTTGTTTTTACTTCTATTTCATTTCATTTCGTTCTGGATTATATAATTGCATCATATGCACCTCTTTCTTCCACAGTTCTAGTGCCAGAGCTGGGAGCTCGGTCCCTTCCTCCATGATTCCACCTTACCAAGGCAGCAATGCACGGGCACGTGATAGAGTTCAAGCCCTTCAGGCATACTACCAACAACAACAGCCTGGAAATTCTCCGCCCATTCACACACCAGTTGTTTCTGGAAGCCGGAGATCCAGCAGTCATAGAGGCTTGCCTCAAGTAGGAACGGTTGCCTCAGCAACCGACCAGACTGGCTTCTATTTCATCCCATCAGGAGCATCAAGTCGGAACTTCCAAGAAGCAGAAAATCCTCCTCCAAGTCGATTTCGTTCTTGGGAAAGCCACTTGCCACCATTCTCAGTAAGTCAGGTTGACAGAGATTCAGGCAGGAGCACGTTCCATCAGGCTGGTGGCGGTTCAGATCCCAGCATCAGATCTGGCAGCTTCCGCCAAAGGCATGGATCCGAGAGAATGTCATCACAAAATCGGTGATCACTTTCATCATTATCCTTATTGGGTGAAGCAAACAACCACTACTGTGGCTGAAACCAAATTATGTATGCTTGAGAACTGATATATAATGCTTGGAGCCTGTCAATCCTGGCAGGCTCAAAATACTGTTGAGTGGCCCTGAAAAAACGATCTGTTTGGCAGCCACCTGGCTGTGTGATGGACTTTTGCTTCCTCTCGTTTCTTTGCCTTCGAGGATATAAATAAGATCAAATGTTGGACAGTAAAGTTGAGCAGCCACCAGGCTTTTCCCCGCCCTCCACCGCCACAATATATATCCATGGACACAATATATATCCATGGACATTGTGTGACGCCCACGACGGGCATGCTTTACCATGATCATGACCACGATACTGTTGCTTGATTCACTGGGCTGTCACTTCCTTGCTTCAGTAAACAAGTTGAAAACTTACCACAACAAAATACAGTGCATCATGTGTCCCAAGATGCAACTTATTTCGCCCGTAATGTACCCGAAAAAACCGGGTTTTTCTCCACCAGAATCGTACCTCCTCCTACAATCTAGGGTTGACTTTTCTCTACCTATTAGGTATCCATAAGTACTCCACTCGAACTGATTTTTATTTTTATTTTTAATAATTTCCTAATTGATAAAATATGAACTTAAAAAATAAATTACATTTTCATCAATCTGAAACCATATGAAATTCAAAACCTTGTATAAAACTATAGCAACGTTTAATGGATAATAAGATAAAAATTTACTCACTGCATTAAAAAATAAGATCACAACTCCATAGAATAATAAATAAAAATACATGGTTAGAAATCGTTGGGAACTTGAGCCAATATCAGATTAAGTGATTGTTTATACTATATTTTACAAATTTTTAAAAATATATTTTTTATTTTTTATTTGTTTATATCAAAAAAAAAATTGTAATATATTTTTTTTAAAAAAAAAACCTTTGAAATTATTTTACTGTCACATCCAACTCCGACAAAAAAAAAAAGAGAAGAGAATCTATCCACCTTCACTTTAATCAGGGTCAAATCAAACAAAATAAAAAATCCGTTTCAAAGTCGTCAAATTCCATTAGATACCCAACATATCCGATGAAATTACCATCCCTGGTTTCAGAACTAACTGTTTTCCCGAGGTAAAAGGACACCCAAATTACATGACCACTACTAGGTTTGCTTATCATCAAATTTACCGATTGATAAGATTCATAATGTGGTAAATACGAGCATTCAACAATTTGTAGTCTAAAAAATGGCACAATTAACGGCCGGCATCTTTAGGTACCTCAGGGTCGAGCTGATTCGAGTAGACTGGGTAGTAGGGTTTTCAGGTTGATTGGGTTTTTCCACTCATAGGGAAGGCTCGCCTACAAGCTCTTTATTACTTGCTGGGGATTTTGGTCATCCACATGTGCTTGTCGAGCATGACTAGTTTCTGCAGTTACATTTTAAAATAAAATAAATTTTAAAAAAATATACAAATTATAGTTTTTTTTTTAATCCAGAAAGTCTTGAAAAACTAGAAAGACTTTCAAATATATAATCCGGACAAAATACAAACCCCACCACACACACCGCAATAATAAAATAAAATAAAAAACATAGCCTAAAAAACCTCGAGAGCTATGAAATAAGATCATCCCAGCCCCGTCCATGTACATCCTGACAAAAGCAATATCGGGAAAAAAAAAAGTCACTAACTTTAAATTCGATATCAAATAAGATTAGCAAGTTGATCATAGTCCAAACCATCAACCCAGGCATATCTAGCTTTATAGGTGTAGAGTTCACTAAAAAGGTTCCACGATCAGGAGAGCAAGACACTCTTCAACGATCCATGGAGTCTACTGAACGACTTCTATCAGATCTCACCTGTCCATTGCAACCATGATCACGTGTCAAATAAGGTTTGAAAAGGAGTACAGGATGAAATAATGGAGAACATCAAAGCTGAGAGAAGGATCATACAGAAGGGCCGAGATAAACGAGCGGGGCTTCTGCTTGGGGTTCTATAGTCTAGTTTGCTGCGAGGCTGCTGCACATCACCAAGGACAATAGAATACAGTAAGCAAACAGGGTGGGAGCTGTATTCCAGCACAAAGGGTGATGATAATGGAATGAATGCTTTCACTTACAGAATCAACTGGAGATCTTGATCTTGAACGGGATCTGCAAGAATTTCCATAAACAACCAGATTCAATATCCAGAACAATCCATTATAACCCTTGATCCAAAAGCTTCAATGCCACTTCCACCTCAGAGTGAGCAGCAACCAAAAGAAACAGAAACTTACCACCAATCTTTAGAAGCAACTAAAAAAGGACCAGAACCAAATCCACTATCTGATGAATGCTACCTTACCATTTGTTAATTCCTTTCGCAGCAGGTAATGGAACTTGAAACAATGAGTAGAGCAATGAAAAACCAGTATAGAACCACATACAACTATTCCAAATGAAACGACATTGTCCCCGTCCATACCAGAAGAAAGGAGGACTACATCCTCCCTCACTGTATAGCCAAATCAAGGAGCGATAATACCAAACACGAATTAAGGTTAAAGCTGAAGTAGTTTCAAGTTTCTTTGTACCGCTTGTGAGCAAGCAGCACCAATAGCACTTACTCCACTTAATCCAGCTTTAGAATCACAATCCCATCCACGCTTGATAAAGTCTAATGTTAATTGACACGCCAACTTAATAGCATTGTAAGATTATTAGGAATCAACTTGATAGCATTATGAGATTATTAGGATTTTCCAGAGGTGCCCATCAGCAAAAACATCATTACCTCAAAACAAGCAGAGAGGTGCACGCATACGACCCACCACATCCCATCAAGTCCTTAACATCCAATCCCTAGGTGGCCAGATCACTGCACAAAGCCAGATCAAGCAAAACAAACAAGGCAGCCTTCACAGGCAAGGTACGTTACTAGCCAACCCAGAAGCCCTTTCCCAGTAGCACTTTACACTCTTTCCAGTATATTAGCTTTCTAATCCCAATAAGCGGTAGATTGTTTTAGCATGTAAGCAAGATTAATGACTGGTGAAGATATATGAATAGCAAGAAGTTACACAACTAGAAGGTATTAAATGTTGAACTGGCATGGTTACAAGATGCTTGAAATCGCCATCACATTAGAAATTTCTAATTATGGAGGGAAAACACCATCAGAAAACAGGCAATTATTGGAAAATTACCATGAAATTTGTAGGTTCATCCACTGAAATAGTAGCAGATGCAAACAAAAATAAAAAGAACGACCGATGAAAAATAAAGGAATTACTTAAAATGGCAAGCTCGCTAAGGAATGGAAGATGACAAGCAAACTTAAGAGGCCAAGGCATAGAGAATGAAGAATATGCTCTATAGCACTAAATTTGACAAATGCAAAGAAAGAAGTATAGTCAGTACGCTACCTAAAATAAAGCTCAAACTCGAAAGTTCTTCAAGTGCAAGTTGGATTTTGTCAAACTTCAAATAGGATACTCAACTAACTTAATTGGAAGGTGCATTTCTCATGTCATAAAAGATTTAACATTGACCAGTCTATCATGTAAAGTTCGGGATTCGACTGTCAAAACTTTTTGTGATAAGAGGCATAGAAATATATTTCCACGCATGTGAATCTACTTTCAAAGAGAGCCAAGAAGCTTTAGAAATCAAGTCAGATGCATACAAAACTGAAGCTGTAACCTTGGCTATTATGCCTCCCTAGATGGGATGAGTCAATGGTCATGAAAAAACAAGATATTGCTGCTATTTCAAAATTTTGGCACATTGATTCAGTAAAAAAATGAAAAATTAAAAAAAATTGCCCACTCGGCTCTTTCATGTAATATTTATAAAGGGATCCAGCAGTATAGGCTCTTTGGACAAATTTAAGGACAAAAGGACATGCAAGTCAAAACTGAAGTAACTTCAACTATATCTTATAGAGGCCCAAAGGAAGAGTTGCTATTAAATCATGAAAGCTCATGAACTTAGGATATAAAAAAGATGCAGCAGGATGAAAAAAAATGGCAACCAAACAAATGGCAGAAGAGAGAAGAATTTTCACAGGTTTATCTTTTACCTAACTTCCCCATTATTTTCCCTTTTCTTGGATAGTCAGCTCTTCTATTTTCCCTTCTCTTAGAAAACCATCCCATTAGATAAAAATGCAAAAAAAGACACAAAACTAAAAAGGATTGAAATGCAAATTGTAACACCTATCAACCATTTGTCATTAAAATGACCTTGAGTTATAACAGCGTAAAAACAAACTTTAACAAATATCTGATTGAACATCTTAAAATAACAACCAATAACATGAAAAGAAACGCAGCAATGGTATACCTCGACAAAGATTGTGGAGATGATCCTGCACGAGAAGAGGAAACAGATACAGATCGAGAACGCCATGAATATTTTGCCCTTGGAGACTTGCTGCAAAAAGAAATCCACATTAAGTCAATTATCATTAAGGCTTAAACCTACACATTCTAAATCCATTGCGGCAGTGTGGACCTCCAGCTCCTGTCACTATAGCTTCGACCGTGACTGCGACTGCGACTGCGACTCCGACTCCGACTCCGACTTCTTGACACATGTAAACTGCAACTGGGGCTCCTAGAGTAACTCCGTCTAGAATCATACTCCCGCACCTAGATAAAAAAGACAGCCAAGTACAAACCAAAGTGACCAAAATTTAGCACAGCATACAGATCTTGACATACCCGAATATATGCCCGAGAAAATGCATTCTGGAACTCAGAGTCATCAAGCTTCTTGATCTACATGGGAAGAACAACATAACCATAAATAAATAAACTACTAAAATTCATAAAAAACCACCGAAAGCTTGTTGTAGCAACTTACAGCATATTTCATGTCATCATAATTCGTGTAGTCTACAATTCCTGTCATGCCTGCAAAATGTTGCTAAAAAGTGTTACTAATGCCATCAACTTCAAGTCTGGAGTGCACTGTCGCTTCTACATCCAACTAAAGCTTTTCAAATTCAGCCCTCAAAAAAAAGAAGAAGAAGAAGCTCATAGGTCTCTCTTTTTTACATCCAGCATGCAATGCAACCACAAATAGCTTCAAACACAGCACATCTCAGAAAGCCACATTGGGCAGTTCCAGGGTAGATGTTAAAGAACCTTACATTATGCAAGTTTGAGCAGAAGTAGTTGAAACTGTTTTAATGGGTTAATCCACTAAGTACCCATTTTTATGGTCCAAAACCATATAATTTCCCTTCTATTCTAAAAATAACTTTAGAGTGAAAAACATGAACCAGTGGAAATCATTAGTTAATAAAGATTACTTCTGCTAACAAGTTTGACTTGGCTATTCAATAACTATGCGGCAAAACGTAAGCATTAATTTAATTTACTCACCACCACGGTCGTGAAAGACTTGGGAAAAGCAAACATCCCCGGCTCGACACATATGATCCTGATCATTAAATATACATGAAAAAAAATCAATTTACAATGAGGACTGAATGATCGTAGGACCCGACATAGAACCAAAATACTCAAGGAAGAGAATGGATGCAGCAGAAAAATTAAGGCCTCGGTATACCTTCAGGTCTTGCCATGAAGCAGAAGAAGGCAATCCAGTGACTAAAACTGCATGATTAAAGAACTGTCAAATAAGCTCTTGGGAGCACTTTATTAAACTGCAAGAGGGACATCAGAGTGAAACATACCACGATAGTCAGAGTGCTTGGGAGGCCCACGGCTACCACTGCTACCACTGTAACTGCTATAACGATCCACTGGTGATGAATGTCTTCGCCCACCATAGCAAGCTCAACCTAGAAACCAAATTGCATACAAGTCAAATTAATCCAAAGCACAGAACAAAAACAACAACAAACCAAATCAAATCAAATTCATTGTTATTAGCAAAAACAAAGTAGATTTATACAAGAGAATAAAAGGAAAGAACAGAGGCGTACTCGTAATCGACAACCATCAAAATTATATCCATCTAGACCGCGAATTGCATGTTTAGCATCACAAGCATCTTCAAGCTATAACGTAAAACGAGTAAAAAATTTACACTAGTCAAACACAGATCCAATGGATAGAAGATAAAATTCAACTTCAAAGCAAATTTAAAAACCAAAGCAAGTAGCCAATCCAAAGTGCACACAAGTAAGTGCTATTTCCCGTATGATTACCCCTCACAACAAAAACTTAATCTCACCTCAACAAATGCATAGCCTGGAGGTCTCGGTGGGATTTTCAAATCAATGTCAACAATGGGCCCATACTGCAATTCAAAATCGACACAAGTCAGCATCGCATAATACTACTAATAACAATACACTTATCACTGATTACTTCGCTGCAAACTGCTCCCTTTACCCTATCAAACTGGTCAATAAAATGCATCAATTCATCATAGTATGCGCAGGGCCGCAGCTTAGCCATTAATTTGACAAATCTAAGATACTAAGTATCACGACGTTTTCACCCAGATCCATAACAATTCACATCAACTTCAACAATATCAACTCACAAATGCTCGGAAACCGCAACAAAATTTAAACAAAAAATCAATATTTATACTGTAATTATCACTTAAATAAAAATCAAGCGAGAAAAGTTAAGATAAGAGTGCAAAACCTTATAAAACAAATCTTCAACTTCCCTCACACGAATATCGCCGGGGAGATTGCCAACGTAAAGTGTTCGACTAGCTCGGCTCATTTCTTTTTCTCTGAAATAAAAATGATTATTATAATTAAGAAGTAATATTAACACAGCTATAAATAACACTAATTATATTAAAAAAAATTACATAAACAAAATATAATAATTCATTCCAAAATACAGAGAAAATTTTCTCTTAATCGGGGAAAATAGAGCTGAGAAATTAGTCTAAAAAAATTAATTAAAAGCATAAAAATAGTCATAAGAATCCGAATCTTAGTGCAGAAGAATTAATAGAAAATAAATAAATCATCTGATGAAAGATTAATCAGCTGATTAATATAAAAATCCACGAATAATACAAAGAATAGAATTGTATAAAAAAATAACAGATTAATTAAAAACCTGAAGTTAAGTGCAAATTTTGAGGGGAAAAAAACAGAGGATTGTTAATGTTGAGTAAAAAATGAATTTAAACAGAGTTAAAAAGATAATAATTGAGAGACTGACAATTTTTTGGGGTAAATACTGGATTCTGGAGAGTGAGAAATCACACTCGGAATGTTTCTCTTTTTTTTACTTCCTCCTTTATTTCTTTGCTTCTAGCTCCTGAGAATATGTTCTTTGTACAGCTTTGAGTTTCTTCTCGAAGGCTATAGAAAGAGGATGAGAAGTTTTGTTTCCCGTTCACGTGTCGCTTATTTGTTTGAGTTTGACGGGGAAAAGGTTTACTGATTAAACAAATTTGAAAATATTTAATTTTTCTCTCAACATATTGAAATTCTCCTGAATACTGTTATTAAAAATTAAAAAACTCTAAAACACGTGGGGAAAATACTGTAGTTTTTTTCACGGTTTTCTCCGCCAAAACATATATCGTCTCGTCTCTGCATTGTAGTTGAATGTCTTGCTCGTTTTCCCACAAAATATATTACCACTGCATAAGTTTGAAAGAAATGACATCATGATTACAGTGTCTTAAATACTTTGAAAAATCAGGCTGTCGTTTTTTTTTTCCCTGTTATTCGGTCTTTTTTTTCTTCTGTGGAGTTTATAAGGTTCAAGGAATTACTGAATTGTCTGACATCTTATCACCTTTAGAATAATTAAAAGGAACAGGCAATAAACTTACACGTTACACGTCTTCAGGTTCCATTTAAAGAATGTCAAGTCAACCAGTCTTTTTAATGCTGCATTAAATGCTTTCAGGTTTTATTTAGATAAAGTAAAGCTGGCCAATCTTTTTAGTGGTGCATTAAATAAATATGGCGTTGGCATCATTATACATACATGCTTGCCTTTCCGTTTTCATTGTTTCCTGTTCAGTTTTGGTTGGCATTTCTATTTTGGTTAGTGTACGTGCTTGGCAGAGAATTCTAATTCTTTTATTTCATGGGATGGTGCTGTTTTGAAGTGGTGTTTTTAGCGAGCCAATTCTCTCAGCTCCCACCTCTCTACTCCCACCTCTCTTATAATATTTGAACACATTGTCACCTCTCCTCTTCCCCAGCCAAAAGCCACACTAGCAATCAACATCCACCGTTGTTTTTCTGCCTTCTCCAGTGGCTGCAATGGATCACCAGCAGCTCCACCGTGCACCACTATCCTCACGACAGACCAGCAACAGCAGCAAGCACCTCCCTCAGGCCAGGTAGCTTCTTCTCTTCTTGCTTATCCAGGCAAATCATGCATCTCTCAGCTCCGACCTCTATAGCAGAGTCGAAGTATAGTAAGTGACGAGCGAGAACAAAAGCATCACTTGATACATTTTTTTTCCACTTATTGCGAGGTTGTTTTGCTTTCTCCTATTTTCAGAATTTAACAGAATTTATACTTCTGAATTTAACCTTTGAAAATGACATCACTTTTAAATCCATACGCACTTTGCATCCAACAAGATATATATACTTGATAAAAGAAAAGTGGGGATTAATGAAATAAATAAAAGACGTAGGCCTTGACTATTTCTTTTAATACATGCTAAGATTTTTTTTTTTTTTGGTTGGTTAAATCAATCTCTATATCTGCAATTAAGGAGAAAAAAGTTAAGAACTTAAATTATCTTAGTTGTTTTCTGGTATTATTTCTAAACGATTGATTTTTTTTTTATTGAAATGGGTTTTTTTAACTGATAATTGTATCAATGAGATTTGACTGTAGCCTGTTTTGTTAAATGCATCTTTACAGGTAATAATCTAGATCTCAACTCTATTCACCGCCATTGCATATTTCGTTCATCTTTGTTTACCTTTTCATTTTTCTTATACCTTCGATCCACAATAATTTACTACTAAATCAACTGCAGCACCTTGCTCTCTTTTTTCCAGTCTTCGTTGTTAAGATGATCATGTTTCATATGCTATCTCACTACCAAGTTTTTTGTAGGCTTCTGACTTTTTACAACATATTCTACCTAGCTTTAATTCGTTGAAGTCAACTTAGATTCTCTAAGCTTAATTATTGGCTTGGCAACTAACTTGCCTAGAATTTTTATCTTTAATACATATCACTTTGATGGATTATGGCTTCTCAAGTTTATGCTGCACCATTTATTTTTTCTGGCATAATTTATCGACTGCTTCTGTTGGTTTAGAACTATATTAGCAGTTTCTCTTACTCAAAATCTTTCAAGTCCTAACAATTTATTTAAAGCCTAACTAAGAAATTTCCATCTATCTTACTTTATAACCATGATTACAATTATATTTGTTTCCATATTGCATTCTCATTTCTGATATCACAACAAAATATTCTATAGACTTACTTTATTGACAATTCTATATGTCTTTGTAGGCTCTATGCTGCTTTGGATTGGTATTGTTTAAGAATAATTTATCTATTAAATCAACTATGTTTCTTAATGTCTCTGCTTTTAGTTTGGTGGCAATATGTTTTTGCATATTGATTGAATATCAAATAATTTGTATTTGAATTGTGTTTTGTAGTTTTATTGTTAGACAATGAGAAATTAATAGAATATCAAACAACTTTTTTATTTTCGTTGCTTGATGATTCATTTTTCATTTACAGGACATGTAACTATGCATGATCATGCCATACATGTGTTGGATATTGTTTTACAGCTTTTGTCAAAACTCACTTCCTTTAACAGCATTCAACTTGATTCTTGCTAGCACTGCTATATCCAACTCTTTTTATTTTATTAAACACTTTTTTGTTCTAGAATTATTGGATGACGAATATTTTTAATTAAATATATTACTACTTAACCGCTACATTCATTACCTTTTAATGAATTTAGAACCTGCTTGCACGGTAGGAAAGTTCTTTATTTTCCCTCTTGATATGAGATTTAGGTTTCATCAATTTATAATTGGAAAGAAAGCTATGGCAAGATTGCCAGCAGCAGCAATAAAGAAACCTCAATAAATTGTTTACACTTCTTCTACTAATAAATAAATTGTTTTCCCTGTCATTCATATTGTTTACACTTGCCATTCCTTACGTACTTCTTTTCAATATATCATTCAGCACCCAACTTCCTCAGCCAAGACCCTTGAAAGATTCTGCAGACTCATCAAAGGAACATCTCTACAAAGATGATGACAATCCTGCACCACAACTTTCAAAGAAGCAGCACCTCTCCATTTCATCACCTGAAAAGGTAAGCATCTACTTCTAATTACTTTGCTTTCTTTGTGAACTCACATGCTCAGCAACAATCACATCTTTATTTCTCATTTTTTATTTATCTTTAAAAAAATTTAATATTTATTGCTTTGCATAATTTATAACTTACAATTACACTTATTTTCTGCAATAGAAAAACGATTAACGTTCAGTTAATCAATGCTTTATTATCCAACATCGCAACCTGATTGGACGTCTTCATCATCTGCGTTCTTAATACAACTTACCGCTCATTGGCGTCCAATTGTCTATCTATATGTATAAAGCATAAAGTATTTACCTCTATATGCTTTTGTTACACTTGAATTTAACTATCTCCACTTAACTTTTGCAACTAACTTTATGAATATGCTACATATTCCTATATAACATGTGCAAAAAAAAATTATAAATTTTAACACCCGCAGCATCGCGCGGGTATCATGGCTAGTATGTTTAAAAACATGTTTAAAGTTGTATTTTTTAAAAATTTTAAAAACAAAATTGTTAAAAAAAATTATATATTTATAAATTTAAAAAAATATATTTTAATATATTTTAAAATAAAATTCACTTTAAACCACCAGTTTTATAATTTTTAAATAGATAAGTGTTTGAAATTGTTGTTTTTTAAAATATTTTTTTATTTTTAAAAAATTATTATTTATATTAATACATTAAAACAATTTAAAATTAAAAAAAAATGTCAACTCCGTTTAGGACACACAGTACACAACAGGTGCTAGGAAAAGTTGACACGCAGGTGGCTTTAGAGCAATTTGAAAAGTTTTTTGTTATTTTTTTCCTCGACAAATCTCAAAAGAAATTATTGCGAAGGCAAACCCTGTAAAAGCCCCTACAAATCAGGCAAGGCAAGGAGTCCTTTCAAAGAGCCTAAAGGCCCAAAAGAGACCTTTCATCAAATTTAATCACGTGCTAAAGCCACCATCCAAATCCAAACTCGTTTTCTTTTTCAAGGTCGAACCTAATTCGAAACTTCAATCACCGTCCAAATTGGAGCGGGTTTTATTTTGAATTAGTTTCAACCCCGAGATTAATTTAAATAAAAAAATTATATAAAAGGTTTTTTTAACATGTTTTTATAATTAAAAAAATTAAAAAATTTATACATACTTATAATTAAATAAATTAACAATTACATGCATTAATAACTAAAAAAAAAATCATAAACAATAACTAAAAATAAAAAATAAAAAATTAAGAGATGAATGTAGATTATGATATTTAATCTTGTAAGTTGGGATATTTAACTAATTATGCTTGCTTAATTTTTTAATTAATTTTTTTTTATCAAAGCAAACAATAATTGAAATAGAAACACAAATTAAATTAACTGGATAAAATAAAAAGAAAAAAAATATTATACAATACTATTATAAATATTATCTGAAAAAAAAAATTTCATAAATAAAATTCATTTAAAAGATAAAAATAAATATAGATAAATTAGAAAACTCTTCAAAATTTAAATATATAGCAAAAAAAATAACTATCATTTAAAATAGACTTTTTAAGCAAAATAAAAAAGAGAAAGGGTATTGATCTAAATTTAAAAGAAATTAAGAGAGAAAAAATCATATAAAAAAATTAATTTAAAAAAATAGAAAAAAAATATTTATAAAAAAAAATAAAGGTAAAGTCAGCATGTCTGACTCATTTTACAAGGACCGCATGATTGACCCATTTTGTAATTGTCGTTCACCCCAAATAAAATTAAAATAATAATAATAATAATAATTAGACAACACGTCACTTGTTGAGACAAGTAACAGGTCATCTCATTTGCCCATATTTAGTGGTTGAAAATTGAGGCTTATATTGTTTTACTGAAAAAACCTTTCTTCAACTTATTTTTTACCCAAAACAACTTATGAACCATGATAAACCTATTTATGATTTAAAAAAAACAAAAAACAATCCTAAAAACTAAACCTGAAAAAAAAAAATCAAACCGAGCTCAAGTCTATTTTTCATGAACTTTAAAGGTAAAAACACCTCATATGAATTCCCTTTATCAAATTAAATCGTTTGACACAAACATCAACTGTTTTAGTGGCTTAAACCGGTATCAACAATATTTTTCTCTCTTTAATATTGGAATTTGACGATTTCTCTCTCCTTTCTCATCCATGAACCATAAATAACACAAAAACGAATTTTTGTACTGTATTTGAATAGGAAAAAAAATTAAGGCACCTAAATCATATAATTTGTGTTACTTTTTAAAATTAAAGGATTAAAGAGTATTTTTTTTGAAATTTCTGACATGCTACCCATGCCTAGCGCCTTTTTAATCTTGGTTTCTGTTCTTTCAATTTTACCATTGCCTAAAAAATCTAAATCAATTGGCCTTCAATCAATATTAAATTTTCCAAAATAAAACTCCAAACCCGAGGGTCAAAATAAATTTTAAAAAAACAAATAGGATTGTCCATAATGTTTTGTGAAGGGGGTGAATATTGCTGGCTACACAAAATTCACTCACATGTTTTAGTTTTTAAAGTAATTTAACCCTGTTAATTTTAAAAATAATTTTAATTTTTTAATATAAAATAATGGTAATTTATTAAAAAAAAACAATATCATTTGTGATTGGTGCATGTTTAACATTGGAGTGAACTCCTTAATTACGGTTTGAAAAAATTATGTTTTAAAAAAATATTTTTAATTGTGGTTAAAAAAACAAAATAAAAGTACATGCTTTGGTAAAATAATTGTGAGATGGATTATTGAAAAAAACATAATAATATATTATTATTATAACTTGTACAAGATTAGGATTTAAAATGTAATTAATCATGCAGTTAAGTGAAAAAAAATTATTTAATGAATCAAGTAGATTATATATATGAGTCAAAAGCAAAAACTAACCTGATATCAAATAATTATCATAACTTAGGATGACTCGAAGAATTCATTAAAACAGCTCGTGGTGAGTGGTAGTGTTAGGTATTGAAATAGTGATTAATTTTTATATTTATAGTAATTTTTACTTAAAAATATATTAAAATAATTTTTTTTTATATTAATACATTAAAATAATTTAAAATTATAAAAAATAATTTATTTATAAAAAAATATGATGTGGCCACGAAAACAAATGGTACCTTAAAGTATGAAAATGACTTTCACTTGTCACAAAACAGCTACAATACAATATCATAGCCTCTGGAACCTCTATGTGTTGTCTCTCTACTTAACTGGTGGCTCGTGCAACGCTTCGGGTGAGATCAATTTTTTTAACTGAAAAGAAAAGGTTCAATAGACGTTCATGTTTTTAGAAAAGTAAGAGAAATTTAATAAGCTTATTAAATTTTGATTAATATGATAAGAACATGAGGCAACAACAAAAAAATTAAAAATTTAAAAACAATGTCAAATGATGATTCTAAAAAAAAAACAAGAAAAAAAACATTTTAACTTTGCTAATTTTTCAAACCACATAATATTAAATATAAAAAAAATTAAAAGGGTTAAAATTACACAACACGATTACATGAAAAAATATAAAATAAAAAACATCAATAAAAAAAAATGAAGGTTAAAATTACAAAAAAAAAAATTCTAAAGGCAACAATGAATTTTTAATTTAAGAGTTAAATTGAAAAAAAAACCATTAACAAAAAAACAAAAATATAAAGAATAATAATAAAAAAAAACAATACACCATAAATTTAATTGAAATTTAAATTAAAAGGAATGAAACTTTATAAAAGAATCAAAGGAAAAAAAAAAAGAAATCATAAGAATAAAGACCTAATCTAAAACATCAAAACATTATAAAAAATTGAATATGCAAATTTTTTTAACAAATTTGAATATAAAAAAAATAACTAAAAAATAAAAAAATAAAATTTGGTATTTAAATTAATTTTTTGAAAATTACATAAATTAGTTATCTAATAGCTCAAAAAAATAGAGATTAAAATAAACTTTGGAATTAAATTTCAATCTCACCACTTATTTTATTTGTGTTTTTCACTTTAATTTTCTATTTTTTAATTCAAAATTCTCTTCTAAAAAATATATATAATTGGATGCTAATTTAAACTAAAAAAATACTACTGCTACAATCTACAACAGTAATAACAAAAATACCTTTTTTAATTTCTTTTAATTTTTGCTTGCCCACTGTTTCTCCCAAAGCGGTCTACAATTTCTCTTTTGCTTCCCCTGCTGTCTTCCTCCCTCCCTCTCCTGCTATTTATAAAACCGCCTCACAACAAAAACAAAACATAAAAATAAACACGCTCTCTCGGACACAAGATTCTCCCTTGAAAATGGTTGATGCTAAGACCAAAGCGGAATCTATCAGGGAATGGGTTGTTGAACATAAGCTTAGAGCTGTTGGTAATTAATTGCCTTTTGCCTTTCCTTTTTATTGTTTCTTTTCTGAGTTTTTGTGATATGGGTTCTTGATTTGATTGCGTGGTTTGAAAAGGGTTTCTTTTTAAATTTCCTTCAGTGCTTTGTTTCCAATTGGATCAAAGTTGTTTCCTTTTTGTTTCAAATCCTGTGACATGGGTTCATATGGATTTGTGATTTGATGGTGATGTTTAAAAGGGGTTCGTTCGTTTTAAATTTGTCCAGTGCTTAATTCTGCAATGGATCGGAGTTCTTTTCTTTTGACCCTTCTCTTGATTTTGTGATGTGGAGTTTTTTTTTTTTGACTTGATTGTTTTGTGATGAAGGATGTCTATGGCTTGGTGGTATTACGGGTTCGATTGCCTACAATTGGTCGAAACCAAATATGAAACCCAGTGTCAAGATCATTCATGCTAGGTAAAGTTTCTCACTCTCTCACTTTATTATATTTTTTTTATGTATCCTATGAAATAATAAGAAATTTTGATCAGAAACAAGTATACTTGTGTTTATTTTCTGCAAAGCTTCGAAGGAAATGAATTTGAAGCTTTAAATTTCTTTGTTATCTGTTTCTTGGGTAATGGCATAGAATAATGCATATTCTTTTTAGGTGCACCTAACTATGGAAAAGGATGATCTTTTTAAACCTAAAAGCTTTCAGGCATATTTGGTTACCTATGAGATGATCAGAAAGCAACCTAGTGCTTGAGCAATTGTGAATGGTTCATAGTATCTTGATGTTGTGTGTGATTAGTCAAGGATTAGCAAATGTTATGATTTATTTGTGTTTCTAGCTGTTGGTTGATCATGCCTCAATTTATGCTGTTATTGATGTTTTCTACTCGACTTTTACCCAGTTATCATTTGCATTCCTGAATGCAAAACCAATGATTAGGGACAAAATGGTTCTTTGTAATTTGATTGTCAATGATTCACCAGATCTTGAAAACTTTGTCAGATCAGAATTTTTCAGAGTTTTTAATTGTAATTCTTTCCAATAAACAGTGTATGGAGCATGTTTTCCTCACTGGGCCTCCAATTGTTAAATGTTCATGTTCACATGGGTAGATGTTTTTTTTTATCGCTCTCTGATGCCCTCTATGCGCCGTCTTCTGGATTGCCTTGTTCATATACAGTTTGATGTTCTAATATATCTTTTACATTGCATATGTTTCTACTTTTGCCTTGTTAACCTTGTGCTCATCCTGTTGGAATTCAGGTTGCATGCACAGGCTCTCACCCTGGCTGCATTAGCTGGTGCTGCTTTGGTTGAATACTATGACCATAACTCTGGAGCAAAGGCTGATCGATATGCAGAGCTTGTCCCACACAAGGACTAATACATTCAAGATACAGCATACCTTTCAGACCTCCACTGAAAAGTTAATAATAACAATATTTCCTTGAATGGGCATTAGTTTTGTTCCTTTTTATCTTTTGGTTGTAGTTGAGTTGACTGAATACCTGCGTTGTAGCAGAGTCAAAATCCATGAGGGAATGAAGTGAAAAATGATTTGTTTTCAAATGTACTCCTAAAGAAATACGATTACTTTAGAGAGGGATAAGTGGTGGATGAGTGGATTACTATGATGACCTTACCATTAGCAATTCAATCAATCACTGGTTTCATTGATTCTTAGTTATTTTTTAATTAAGTTTAATGTTGAAAATTATGTTAAGAATTGTTAGCAGCCTGCTTCAGTTAATAATGGTTGTTGACCTGTGGTGATACACTCAAGAATGTGTTGTAGCTTCTTGGGTCGCGCATGAAGGTGATAGAATTATAGAACAGGTACTGCATCCTTAAGAAAAACAAGGGCAGAGGCGGCTGCATTTTACAGTCTTTCTCCAGGCATGGTTCTATACTTCTGAAGACCCGCAGATTTGGTTGCCTGAGCCTTTTATTCAGAGTTGCATCCGGCAACTGGATACAACCGATCTGTTTGGGATGTATGATGTTTTGGTTTAGCACCAGTTTGCTTGAGTTGTATGGTGTGCATTGTCAAAGGTTTTCTGGTTTGCCATCGTTTTCTGTTTTTAAGATTTTGAAAACAGATTTTAGAAGAACAGAAAACAAAAACGATAATGGGACAATTAGGATGTTGTTTAAGGAGAAGATGAGTTATTGAATCATTATTTTAATGTGAGACCTGTTTAATGGATTCTATCTCAAAAGAAAATCGTAAGCTATTGAATCATATGATTTTAAAATATAATTTAATGATGATTCAATTAATTTTAATAATTTTATTTCCAAAAAAAAAATCAACTACATTTGGCTCCTATAGTATTCCAACATTCTACTCTGATTAATTGTATGAATGCACGGAGATAAACTAGTTGTTTGATTCAATAATATTTTTTGGAAAAAAAATAAATGTGTTAGTTTTTTAAATTGTTTTTTTTTATAATAAAATTTTGAATTATTGATTAAAAAGTTTTTACATATATTTAATTAAATAATTTAAAAATTATTTGTGTCAATAAATATAAATAAATGTTAATGTGTTTATTTGATTCGCCTAGCTACAGGTTCAATGATTGTTTTTTTCAACACAAATCAATTAATATGTAAATGTTATTAACATGTTTAATAAGTAAAAAATATAACCGTAAATAAAAAAAATTAATGCATACATATAATAATATATAATAAATATCACATGTGTTAATAAAGACATGTAAGATATATAAAATCTCGAGTTTATTTTTAACATAGTATACAAATGGAATAATGTTGCAGTTGCTATATTAAAATATTAATTTTTTAGTCTTTGAATAAGAATTTCAAGAAAAAACAAAAGGTGCGAAGAAAAAAAATAAAAAAATAATAAATAATAAAGTTAAGAACAAAAACAAAATAGTATAAATAAGTTAAATATAAAGTGATAAATATTCCAAGTATAAAAAATAAAAAATATATTTAAAAAAAAAGTGTAAAGAAAAATAAAACCAAAAAAATATAAAAAGAAATAAAAACGAGAAAAGAAAAATGATGATGCATAGATGAATTGTAAAATGATAAAAATTTCAAATATAAAAAGTAAACAAATACAAATTTATCATTGCGACAGGACCCATTACAGTGAAAAAATTAAATATAAATATAAAACTAAAACATATAGAAAAACATAAAAAAAATCATTAGCTTAAAACAAGAAATAAAATAAAAAAAAAAAGCCAAAAGCTTTTGGATCTGACAAGCCAAGCCAACCCACTTGGCCTTTTTTTGTAAGACCTGCGTGATTGGGACCTTATTTTTTTGGTTTGCAAAAGTTTGTCCGCCTCAAATTTTTTTGAAAAATAAATCACACAATGTGTTATCTGATTTGCCCATATTTTAGGTATTATGGTAATTGGAAAATCGAGATTTATGTTTTTTCAACCAAAAACCCTGTTTTCAACCAAGTTTTTACCCAAAATACATATAAAACACCTTAGAAAACATGATAAATCTACAATTGGCCTTGAAAACAAAAAAAAAATCTCAAAAACCAAAATCAACCCGAAACCAAAAATACCTCTAGCTCGTATATGTTTTTTTAATGAACTTTAAATGTAAAAAATCACATAATCTAAACTCCTCTCATAAAATGAAATCATTTGACATGGATATCATCCGTTTTAGTGACCTATATAGGTGTCAATGACATGTTTTTCTCTCTACCGTAGAAATCTGGCAATATCTTTCTCTTCTCTCTTAACCATAGATTAAAAATAACAAAAATAAATTTTTGTACCAAAAATAAATTTAAAAAATATTGAGGTATTGAAATTGTATAATCTACGTTATGTTTTAAATTCGAGGACCAAATTGTATATTTTGTGAAACTTATAACACGCTACTCATGGTTGACGTCTTTTTAATTTCAGTTCTTGTATTTCAATTCCATCCTTTTATGATAAATCAAAATTAATTGATTTTTAATTAGGACTAAATTACTAAAACAAATATTTAAGAATCAAATTAAAAATACTAAAAATTTTATACAATCCATCCACAATAACATGCAAGAGGATAAACAATGCTTGTAAACAATAAAAAACCAGGCCTTTTATTTTTATACTTAATAAATATATAATATATTTTTATGCAATTGGATAATCATGGCCTTTTATTTTCTATCTTTTCTTTAAGTTTGCTGTAAGAAGGTTTCTAGTTATGCTAGACAAGATATTAATTTAATTAAATTCATTGATTTGAAAAACATTATTTGACCTGACAAGTTTCTAAGTAATTAAATAACCAAGTCAAAATTGGTTTAAATCAGGACAACAATCAAGGAAAAAAAATATTATTATTTTAATAAAGATAATTAACCTAATAATTTATGAATTGATCCATTTATGATTTCCAAGCCATGTTTCACGTCGTTCATTATATCAGATTTGACAAATATACAAAGTTATCATAGTTCAAGACACAAAAGCAATATTTGTTTTTGGGTGTAAAAATATATATATTTTTTATTTTAAATTATATATTTTTTAATATTTTTAAATTATTTTGATTTGCTAATATTAAAAATAAATTTTAAAAAATCATAATAAAACATCATTTTAATATATTTTTATAAAATATTTTAAAAAATAACAACTATCACAAAACTAAAAACTCATAAATAAAATATAGGAGGAGGCTAAAATTGTTAACCCATAAGTGCAGCTCCAACGGAGCAGCCAAATGAAAAGCCAAATGTTCTTTGCCTTTTATTTCTTTACTGTTTGCATTCCAACGGAAGAGCTAAACAAATATCCAAAATGACTATTTGTTTCTTTAACAGCCATTTCTACATTTAACTATAGAAATGGCCAAAATGACCAACGACTATTTTTATAGCCGTTGGCCAATAGCTTTTTTTTTTAAAAAAAAAATATAGAATTTTTTTTCTATAAATACATGAAGAAAAAACTTGTAGTTTTAAATTTTTGTATTGTGCCTCACCCTTCTCTCAAATTTAAAAAAACAAGAATCAATTATTCTCCGGTTAATTATTAACATCGGTTGTGTTAATTAGCTGAAATTAAAAGGTATGCTTGTTTAAAAGCTTTTTCTTTTTTTTTGTTTTTATATCTCTTGATTTTTTAGACCTTTTGTTGTTAATTTAATATTTGTAATGAGTTTTATTTCTTTATTATTTTATGTTTTTAATATGGGTTAAGGAAGACAATTTTTATTTATGTTGTTATCTTTGATAAAATTGAGAGGAATTAATAATGGTAGTTGATATTGATAAAATGATAGAGTTACATATTTAAAATTTATTTTTGATTGTCTGTTTTAATTTGAGGTCAATTATATTTTGTCTTCTTGAAAATGCAATTAAACCAGTATATCGATTCTCTTTTAGTTTCAAAAAATGGTCAAATTGTTATGTTAGAACAAGTAGAAGGTAATGTTTATTATTAATTCGCATGTATGAAAACTATAAAATTGCTAGACATTGAATGTGAGCTTCTTTTACACTCTCTTATAAGGTTTTAACTTGAGTTTTTTTTTTAATGTAGATGGATTCAAATTTTCCAAGCTCTTTTACCAACTTTCTTATGAGTGAGTCAGAAGATATTCTCTCTCAACCAAGTGATTCTAATCAATTAATTGATGACTTAACATGCTCGAATTTAAATGTCCATTCGGCAAAAAAATCACAAAGAAGTAAAAATTTCTCACTAGAGGAGGATTGTTTACTTGTCTCTGCATGGCTAAATACAAGCAAGGATCCAATTACAGGAGTTGATCAACAAACAAAACAGTTCTGGGCTCGTGTACATGCTTACTTTGTAGAGAATGGAGGAAACTTTAATAATCGTTCACAAATAAGCATCTCAAGTAGATGGCAAGAAATAAATAGAGAAGTCGGTAAATTTGTTGGATTTGTTACGCAAATTGAAAATCGTCAGCAAAGTGGAATGACCGAAGAATCAAGGGTAATGCTAATATTCATTTCTATGTTAAATTGTTTAACATATATTTTAACATTATTTAATTAATTTATTTTTTTACCAGATTAATGATGCTCGACAAATGTATGCTTCTTGCGTTGGCAAACGATTTCAACTAGAACATTGTTGGGTTATCTTAAGAAAAGAACCCAAATGGCAATTTGAGCGTGCAAGTCAACATCAAAGGTCAAATAAGAAACAAAAAGGTCATGCCAATGCAAGTCTGGCTTCATCAACTCCATCTACCCCTGATTCTGTTAGTTTAGGAGAAGATAGTGAACCATTGATTTATCAAGATAGACCAATCGGTCAGAAGGCTGCAAAGGAACGACTTAAACGTAAACAAGGAAAAGATAAAGTTGGGGATACAACTGTAACGAATCTTTTACAACAATTCATGGATACTCTAGTTAAAATTGAGGATCATAAGAAACAAGATAGGAAAATTATGTTAGAGCAACAAGCCATGATAATTCAACAAAGTCAAGAGAAACAAGAATTGGACAGGATTGAGAAAGAAGAACAAATTATGAAAATGGATATTTCTAATTTGGATCCAATTTCTACAGCGTATTTTCAAAATAGAAAGTTAGAAATTATGCAAAAGAGGGGTTTTGGTTTTTAATTAACTTTGATTGATTTATTGTTATGTAATGTATTTTTAATTAAATATGTAGAAAATTCTTGGTTATTTTAAATACATTGTTATGAAATTGATATCAATTCGTAATACTTTTTTAAAGTTCCTCTAACACTTAACAATAACAAGTAGGATTAATTAACTTGAAAGATAATAAACATAATGAAAAAAAAACATAAAAAACTTGAAAATTATGACAACATAAGAAGTTCAAATCTAAAGATTCTACTCGTTGCCATACTGTTCCCACAAATATTCAATCAAATCTTCTTGTAGTTGAGAGCTAGTTGCTCTATCCCTAATTCGATTATGAGTTTGAAGAAAATCATGTAGTTCTGGTATTTCACCATGTGACACTGATATAAAGGAATTGACTTCATGTTCATGGTTAAATCCAAGGTTCATTACTCCTTCATCCTCAATAATCATATTATGCATTATTATGCAAGCTTTCATAATATATGCAAGCGTTTCTTCATCCCAGTATCGAACAGGTCCACGTACAATTGCAAAACAAGATTGGAGCACCCCAAATGCCCGCTCCACATCTTTTCTTGCAGACTCTTGCTTGCTTGTAAAATATTTTCTTTTTGCTCCTAATGGTCTTGGGATTGTCTTAACAAAGGTTGACCAATTAGGATAAATCCCATATGCTAAATAGTATCCCATTGCATATTCATGCCCATTAATTGTATAATTGACAGGAGCAATACGACCTTCAGCAAGTGCAGCAAAGATAGGTGACCGATCAAGAACATTAATATCATTTAATGATCCAGGCATTCCAAAAAAGGCATGCCATATCCAAAGATCTTGTGAAGCCATCGCCTCTAGAATTATAGTTGGTTCACGACAATGACCAGTATACATCTCATGCCATGCAATTGGACATTTCTCTCATTTCCAATGCATACAGTCAATGCTCCCTAACATCCCTGGAAATCCACGCTGCTCTCCAATTGATAATAATCGACAAATATCGGCCTCGTTTGGTGCCCTTAAATACCATCACCAAAAACTTCTACGATTGCTTTGACGAAAGTTCTAAGACTTTCTATCGCAGTGGTTTCTCTAATTCGAAGATATTCATCAGTAAGATCTGCAGGAATACCATATGCAAGTATTCTGTGAGCTGCAGTTACCTTTTGAAGGCAAGATAAACCAAGAACACTAAGAGCATCTGTCCTTTGTTTGAAATATGAATTATGAGCTTCCACTGCATTTGTGATCCGAAGAAAAAGACGACGACTCATCCTAAATCTTCTTCGAAATTGACTTTCAGTGAATTTAGGATTTTCTGCAAAATAATCATTATATAACCTTAACTCACCTTCCTTTCTATTACGATTGACAATATTGTGACCAGGAATAGAGCCACGATACCCTGTTCTCCGCCCTTGATTATTCGATTCTTCTTCAGCAACCACAGTAGCAGCAACTTGAAAAGCCAACACAGGAGTGTCATCATCAAAATCAAAAGCATCATAAAAATTAAAATTAGAATGATTCATGATGAATTTTAATGAAATATAACAAAGATTGGAGAGAAGAAAATGATGAGCAAAAATGTTAAGATATATGAGAATATTTATAGATGGACTATTTTTTCGAATTGTAAAATCTTAGAATGTTGGCGGTAATTTTTTTAAAATTTGAAATTTGAAATTTTAAAATGTTGGCGGTTATTTTTTTAAAATTTAAAATTTAAAAATTTAAAATGTTGGCGGTTATGTTGACGGTCATTTTTTCAAAGTTTGAATTTGAATTTACTTTTAAAAAATTAAATTTTTAACAATAAAATATAAAACTTAAAATTAAAAATATTCATATAAATAAATTTTAAATTTAATTTTAA
Organism: Populus tomentosa; assembly: GCA_018804465.1. Classification (NCBI taxonomy): domain Eukaryota; kingdom Viridiplantae; phylum Streptophyta; class Magnoliopsida; order Malpighiales; family Salicaceae; genus Populus; species Populus tomentosa. The sequence goes on along the minus strand of CM031977.1, from coordinate 1,563,969 downwards.
ATTATATTTTTTAACTTTCATATTACTTCATTAATTTTATATTACTTTTATAAATTACTCATATTAATTATATAATTAATAACATCATAATTATATTATATATAAAATATCTAAATTAGTTATATAATTATATTAAAATTAATTTAACATGAAATATATTAAAATATAAATAGCTTTTCTAAATAGCTTTTTACCATTAGAATATACATAATCCAAAAAGCTATATTTACACTATTTAAAAAGCTATTTTTTTCATTTGGCTTTTCAATATGGCATTTTTTATTGGAGATGCTCTAATAACAAAAAGCCAACATTGAGATACTTAAACATCAAGAACCGAAATGAAATGTCTAACAAATTACAAGGACTAAACCGCAGCTTAGACTTTAGAGTTAAAATAAAAAAAGGCGACCCCTTATAAGCCAAAACCCTAGTCTCTTCTTCTCTTCTTCTCACAGACGCCGCCTCTTCTCTTTTCGTCCACAGTCGCCACCGGTAATTCTCTCTACATTTTATTCTTCTCTTACATTAGCAAAAAAGCTTATTTTTTTTTTTTAACTCGTGCTTTTGTTTTTGTTTATCTTGTGCTTTTGATGTTAGAGATTGATCAAAGATGAGTAAGGCAACAGCATCAGGAGCCAAAGGGAAGAAGAAAGGTGTAACCTTCACGGTAGATTGTACAAAGCCAGTGGAGGACAAGATTATGGACATTGCGTCATTGGAGAAGTTTCTTCAAGAGAGGATCAAAGTTGGAGGCAAAGCTGGTGCTCTCGGTGACACCGTTACTGTTACACGTGAAAAGAGCAAGATTACTGTCACCTCTGACAGTAACTTCTCCAAAAGGTAAACCCTTTTGTTGTTTTGCTGTATTTGTTATTTTTGGGTTTCCTGGTTTGCTTGAGATGATATTGAGTTGTTAGCAGTACTTTTTGTGATTCCAGAATTATGGGATTTGTTGCTTTCATTAATCGATCAGGGACCGTTTGGTACTGTTATTGTTTTGTTGTTTCTAGTTTTAGTGAATTGTTTCTTTGTTGTCTAGTTGATTTGATTCTGTTGGATGTTAATCATATAAATGGTCGGAAATAGTGGGGATGGCTTGTTTTATAGCAGAAGTCGTCTTAGGTACTCTAGAAGTGAAACTAGAGTTTCGTAGGAGAAAGGAGGTAGTTCCAGCTTGTTGTGGCATTCAGGGATTATGATGATTAGGTGTTTTGTCTTGCTACACATTCTGTTTTATGAACGAGTTTAGTACAGAGCACAGTGCCTTTTTTTTGCTCTGATAAGATTGCTTGTATTTTTCTTGGACGAGTGTTGTATTGTACTACCTGGGCCGGTTTAGTGGAGCGGAAAACTTGACAACTAAACACCCTGAAACCTATGAGATCTCTCACTTTTAATATGTAACAATACATCATTGTTAAGGTTGTTTCTTGTCACAAGGATGAATTCTTTGACCCAAACATGACTTCTCTGGTGCTTATTCCACAACTTGCATTCATCAGAAACCTATGATGGTTTGATAGATGATCCTCTATTTCCCTAATTGAGTCACCTAGTTATTCCTATTCTGTTCTTCACATCTAGCATTTGATTTTGCATGAAGCCTGCTTGTTTCACTAGAACATGGACTTTTAAGTTTCTATTCCTTCTCAATTTGCTTTGCTTGTAGAGGTTGCCATAAATCATTCAATTTTTTCTCCTAGCTTCTAACCGAAGTTGTCACAATCTGTGCCAACAGCACTATCATGGCTTTGTGCCCTTTTTCACATGATTTTTTTTATTTTGTTCTGTGTATAATAGGTATCTGAAGTACTTGACAAAGAAGTATTTGAAGAAACACAATGTTAGGGATTGGCTACGAGTGATTTCATCCAACAAAGATCGCAATGTTTACGAGTTGAGATACTTCAACATTGCTGAGAATGAGGGAGAGGAAGAAGACTGAAGTTTAGGTCTTATAGCCTCGATTATGTTGCTGCCTAGATTGTTCCCTCTTCATCTTTTTTTGTTTGATCAAGTGATGGCACATTTACTGAATTAATGTTTTATAATTTTGTTATTGAGTTGGTGCTTTTGCAATATTGCTACTGCCAGATTTAGAACCTACCTGGCATTAAGAAAATCTGGGTTTTGCTCAAGCCGTCTTTTACTACGTGCTTACTCTGAATTCATTCATAGTATTCTAAATCCGAGTACTGTAGTGATTTGAATGCATGGCTAGCGGAATATGATTTTCATTGAAATTCTTTTGGAGTAGTTGGTTTCCTGCTTTCTTCTTCGCTACAGTTAGCTTCTCAACAGTCAACTCATATGATCAGCCACCAGCTAAGTGGATTTTGTTCTACGCAGCATCAATGGACTACGGCGTTACAGAATTGGTCTGAGTAGGTCAAGTTCATAGCTATTATCACTTGATCTCTGCTTATCCCATTAACGCATTGTAGAGGGTGCTCAAGCCTGGCGATGAAACTCGCTTTGTCATGAATCAGGGTTGCAGTTCTAAAAGCTTCGTCAAACAAGTGGTCTAGCTCAGTCAACCACCTCTCATTTAGGACGAAACAGACTCTAGGGGATTGTGCTAGGTACACTGAAATTGTAACTCTTCACCTTTTAATTTCGCGTGTGGTGGAGAGCATAAGAAATTTTCAATCGAAACTGTATGAATTTTTTTAGATATTTTCTCATTTTTAATATCATCTAAAAAGTTTCAAATTGATGCTAAAACAGTTTGAAAATAACTTGGGATCCTACTCTTTCGTTTTGCTTTGATGATGACTATGCACAAGGCAGCAGGAAACTTACAATGAAGTTTGATACCGCTAATATAGAAAAACAAAAAAGAAATTGTATCAATTTAACATGATATATCGAAGAAACTTAAATAGTATCACCGTAAAGTAAAGTTTGACATGATGCAAGTAGTAATAATAACAATAATAATATATGAAAATTAAATAAAAAGAATTATCAACATATTTGGACTATTCAATTCAATTGAATTTAATTAATAGATTTTAATGATTTTTTTTATTATTTTAACTATTTTGAATGCCAATAATTGAATTTCAAATGGAATTCAATATATAAAATAATATAAAAATAAATCAAAGACCAACCCCTCTTATTTATAATTCTAAAACAGTGAAATTTAATATTAAAATTAGTTTTTTCAAAATATTCATGTACCATAGCTGTTTTAGAACTTTAAAGAAATAAGATCAAGTTGATGATGCTAATATAAAAAAAACAAAATGAATTGAACATTATCTTTTTTTAGACAAAATAATAGAATTTAACTTATTTATCAATAAGTTCAAAATAAATATTATAATTGAATTCAATTACAATAGAGAATTACTTCTAAATAACTTGTATACCAATTTAATATGATATATCAATTAGTTCTTGCTAGTTTACAGGGTTGCCTTTTGATGGGGCTTAAATAAAAAAAAAATTGACATAAAAGATGTCCAAGCGACATCAAATTATATTATTATTAAACTTGGTTCAAATAATCAATCTTGAAATCTCCTGATCTAACTCCCTAGCAAGCATGAATTTCAAATTAAATCATGTGAAATTTATCTTGACATGATAAGAGTAAAAAAAACAACCCACCCAAACAATTAATAAAAAGCGTGATTTGATTTCAAAAAAATAAAATAAAATAAAAATTAAAAATAATTTTTTTTTAATATTAAAATGATGACATATTAAATCGATCTGAGTCTCGTGACTTAACTCATGAAATCCACGATCCAGGTAATGGACTCTAATGAGTTTAAGAACTTTTTTTTTTCCTGAAAAAAACAATTTTATTACTTCATTATACCAATAACAAAAATAAATACTTATAAAATTAAGGACAAATCAAATACAAACTAAATACCAAAATATTTTTTTAAAACAACGATAATTTAATAGAAAACAAACCTAAAAATATTATAAAAATAAATTCAAAACCAAACAAATATTGAAGAATTATAGCAAACAGAGAAATGAAAAAAAAAAAAAGAAAGAAAGAGGAGGAAATGCTAAAAAAAGAAAGAAAGAAAGAAAGTTTCACTGTCCAAAAAAAAGAATCCAGTTTATTTAGTTGTTTGAGGTAATAACTTAATTTAATTGAATATGTTACGAAATGGTAGATACTCCTGGAGTAATATATTTTTTCCTTACTGCAGCCCAAATAACTTTCATGGAAGGAAAAATCAACCAGATGATTTCTTTTTGCTACTTTGGAAAGGAAAAGCACACAAAATAGAACCTAGAAAAGAAACTCCAATGGCGCCACCATATAAGCAAATATCCGACCCTTCTAAATAGGAAAAACATACAAAAGACCCCTCCGGCAAAAAACGACAAGCAAATGATAGCGCGTTGACTCTGTTAGCATGCCGGTCTAGATTGCATTACCAAACTCTTCGTTTTCATCACAAGAACTTAAATTCAGGATTTACAGAGCAAATCAGCTTGCGACTGATTGGATTCTACATCAAATCCTGTGAGCTAGGGTTACTATAAATAACACATGCATGAACCTTTGATTTCACACATCCTGCCTCGGCCAACTTTTGTTCTAGCATTGTTTTCATAAGTTGCTGGACTATGGCTAACAGTAAAATTATTATAGCTTCTGTCCTGATTATGTTTCTCTTCCTTGTAGCAGTGCTCCCTTGTGCATCCAACGCAAAATCTCTGAAATCTTGTGGGTTTGATGCAATCTATCAGCTTGGTGATTCGATATCGGACACTGGCAATTTCATCCTGGAGAAACCTTCATCTGTGTATGCTAGGTTTCCTTATGGCGAAACGTTTTTCAACAAACCTACCGGTAGATGCTCAAATGGGAGGCTGATGATTGATTTTATCGGTAAGGAAAGGATCGAAAGATTTTCCTGTTGTTTATGTGATGTTTGCACTTCATTAATTCCCTTTGCCCTTTGCAGCAAGTTCAGCAGGTGTTCCATTCCTTGACGCTCACTTGAATCCAAATGGAACATTCACTCGCGGCCATGGAGTGAATTTTGCAGTTGCTAGCTCTACTGCCTTGCCAGCAGATATTCTATCGAAAAAGAACATCTTTCCTCCTACTCATAGTTCTCTTAGTGTACAACTTGACTGGATGTTCTCTTATTTGAATTCAATTTGTTTCAATGAGCAAGGTGATTGATTGGTAGTTGTGCAATATATCTCTTTCAGACTACGCATAATTTCTCATCTGTTCTGTAACCTTTGACGTATAGATTGTGCTGAAAAACTTAAAAACTCCCTCTTCATGGTCGGAGAGATTGGAGTCAATGACTATACCTATGCTTTTTTCCAAGGCAAAGTCATGGAGGAGGTAAAAAACATGGTGCCTGATGTTGTTCAAGCCATCAAAGATGCCGTGACGGTACGCTAATCGGTTCCTTACATGATATCAGAAGTTCTTGGTCCATCTTCTAATGTTAATTCTTACTGTTGCAGAGAGTTATTGGTTATGGTGCTAGACGCGTGGTTGTCCCTGGAAATGTCCCAATAGGTTGTTTTCCGATCTATCTTACTGGATTTCAGACCAACAATACCGATGCCTACGACAAATTTCACTGCCTGAAAGGACTTAACAACCTCTCTGCTTCCCACAATGATCATCTCAAACAAGCCATAGAAGAATTGAAGAAGGAAAACCCTAATGTGCTCATTGCATATGCTGATTATTACAACGCATTCCAATGGATTCTTACCAGAGCTCCAAACCTTGGTGAGCATCTTTAGACCCTCAAAAAACACAGAAAGACTATCCAGTAGACTTGCATATAATTCTTTCTTTTAACATGAACAGGTTTTGATGCTAAATCTGTTCAGAAGGCTTGTTGTGGGACTGGCGGTGATTATGGTTTCAATGCCTTGAAAATGTGTGGAACTCCTGGTGTCCCAGTTTGCCCTGAACCTGATCGGTATATCAGCTGGGACGGAGTTCAGTTGACGGAAAAGGCATACCAATACATGGCATTGTGGATCATTGATGACATCTTACCAAAGCTTCAATGCCCTGCCTGATTCTATGAAGTTTGAGATTCTTTTTTAGGCTAGCTTCATTATGAAATAATGGCATGTTAAAATTCCAGGTTGATAAATGTTTCTCAATATATTAAATAAAACATGGCTTCACATATATATTAGCATGATCTGTTTTATCATTAACATTACATTATATGTTAAATATAAATGACATGACTCCTCTTTGCCCCCACTCCGAGCAAAGCAAAAAAAATGTCGATAACGTGTCTCCACACTCACGCATACAGTAAGCTTTTCAAGGGGTATTGTCCTGATTAACGTAAATTTTGTCTTTGAAAAGACTTTTTTTAAAGAAAAAAAATATTCATTTCAAATACACGACTAAGACTCTGAATATTACATTATTAGATATTAATTTAGTCATTCCTGGCCAATCAACTTTCTGCTCTAATGGCGTCCATGTCTCCTCTTGTTAAATCTCGGTTTGCGCCTGGAAATTTGACTCTGTTCTTGGGTGTGGTTTCCTATATTGGCCAAACCATGACTGTTCTTGCATGTTCGTTCCTTGAGGAACTTCCTCTGAAAGTTACTGATAAGACACATCTCCCTGAAAACTCCCGGATGGGCTGTTTCTCCGGGTCCTACCAAAAAATATCAAATGACGATAAGTATATATATATACTTATCGTATATATATCTGATTTAAATCATATGCAAAAATAACTGATGAACTATTGAATTCTTAAGATTGGGTAGTCTAATAAATCAGAAGAGTTATTACAATTTAATTATAAAAAAAAATCTAATAGATAGATAGCCTGTTAATTCATCAAATTCTAAACAAAATGCCTTTGGATTCGCATGGCGAAACTATTGGATTCCTATCTAACTCAAAATTAATTCCATTTCCATAGTACAAAAACCATCCCAATCTTGTGGCACTGATAATACTAAAACTTAGCCTGAAGGGACAAGGAAGGTGGAGTTCATGTTCACAGAGTAAAGCTGAAACGATATAATTTGATTTTGTTCTTGTTTTAGTGACATAAGCTTGAGATATGGCTGCCACCTTGTTACAGCTTTAGTCCTGTGTTCTTTCTTCCTTCTATCTATTCCTCATTTGAGCAATGCACACGTTCTCAAAACCTGTGGATTTGATTCAATCTATCAGCTTGTGATTCGACATCAGACACGAAAATCGATAAGGAAACCCCTTCATCTGTGTCAGCTTGGTTTCTTTAGGGCAGAATCTGTAACACCAAGTACACTAGTAGATGCTCTAATGGAAGCTGATAATTGATTTTTTTAGCAAGCCCATCTTCTTGCTCCTTCAACTTATTCTCTTTTTTATCCCTTATTGTTTTCAGGTAAATAACAGGAAAAGAAAAGACAAGAAATGATAGGTTCTTCCATGCATTTCTAAATTTCAAACACTAGTTTTTCTACGATCAGAGATGTGCACCAGGCTACGGAAATCATGCTCTGCACGCCATGGCAAGTTCAGCTCGTGCTACGTCGTTTGATGCCTGCAGAATCCGAACGCAACACTTGCTCGCCGTCATGAAGTGAAATTTGCAGCTGCTACCTCTCCTGCTTGGCCTGCAAATGTTTTAGCCGAAAGGAAAATCACAGTGTTGTTCCCTCGTAGAACACACATAATTAGTTTCCTCCAATAATCCAGACGACATCGTTGCACAAGTCAGAAGTTATTGTTGAAAATGCACTGGATCTAACATATAAAATTAATATTCACGAACAGATTTATTCAGAAATTGATCAATTTTTAGAATGAATGAAGATATAAATATCGATTAATGCCCTGTATTTTGCCACTCTAATGCGTTGTATTCATGTTTATCTAGCCGTCCTCTGCAATTCCCATGATCCATGCGGTAGTTGCTACACGTTATTTACATGATTTTTCATTTAATCATATGTTTTAATCACTTCATACGAAAGGGATGCATTATTTCTTCAAATGTGTGGAGCTCTTGGGATGCTAGTTTGCTTTGGGCCATACCATTTGATTCTTTAGTTGATTTTTTAAAAAACTTTATTTGGGTCAAAGCTAAATCTATATATATGTTTAGTATATGATAGTTTTTGCGTTTTAAAAAGTAGATTTAATTAAAGTTCCAAATCATAGTCTTTTTGTAAATGAAGTTTAAAAAAATACTTTCAACGAAATTCATACAAATAAATAAAATATTGATTAATAAAATATTTTTAAAACTAGAGGTAGAATAAAATACAATTTCAATCCCACCTCATCAAATTACCAAATAAATTCTAAGTTAATCAGGTTCTGATTCTACCTGTCGAGCTGTTTTTTATAATTATATATGTTAATATTGTGATTTTTAAATATATTTTTTATTTAAAAATATATTAAAATAATTATATTTTTATATCATTCCATTAAAAGTATAAAAAAAATAATTTATTCTATATTTTAAATAAAAAAAATAAAAAAATTTCCAAACTCAAAACGCTTAGATTTATGTCAACTTTTCCTTCTTAATCACCTTAAGTTCTAGATATTGCAGCTGTTTCATTATTTTATACGGTTAGGCAAATAATTGAACAAGTCTTAACAATAAACTAGCTTTTATACCTGCGCGATGCCGCGGGTCATTTTTTTTTGTATAAAAAATATTTTAAAAAATAAAAATTTAAAAATCTTGGATTTTTTTGCAAAGTTATACTCAAGAATCTTGGGTTTGACTGCAACACCTGACCTAAGAGTAATATTTATAATAAAATTAAACTTGCATGACCCAAGTTTAAGTGAGCCTGACTGTAATACCGGACCCAAAAATATTGGATGTAGATCTGGCTATAAGGTCGTGTCATAAAAGTGTGATAATTAAATAGATTAATTAAAAAAACAAAGAAAAAAAATCAACAGAAAAGAAAAAACTAATGAAAAAAAAGAAAAAGAAATTGAATTAATTGGGTTAACCCTTTAAACCAGGTTATCCCGTAAAACCTGAGATTTGCATCATAAAGTTTGCTAACTAAATAGAAAAAAAAAATGACAGGTTTACCCAGAATTAACCGGGTTAACCCATCAAACCAAGTTAACCCATCAAGCTCAGGACACATGTCATGAAAGCCTGATAATTAAATAGAAAGAAAATTAACTTTAACAAACTAAACTAAATGAAAAAAATACCTCGTCAAATCAGGTTAACCCATCAAACCCGATATTCGTATCATGAAAATATGATAATTAAATAAAAAAAAAATTAACATTAACAAACTAAATCAAACTAAAAAAGTTAATTAAAAAATTTAAAAAGAAAAAATAGTCATATAATATAATACAATATAATAATAATTATAATGAAAAAATGTGGGGAAAGCCAAAGCTAAAGTTAAATTCTCAACCAACTCAATATTAAAAAAATAAATTTAACAAAGATAATTTAAAAAATAAACATGTGGGGGAAACACTGCAGCCAAACAAAAATCATGTAAAAGAAACACTGTAGTAATCCATAGTATTTTTTTTTTAAAAAAAAAAGCTACAAAGTTAAGTTTTCAACCAGCTTAATATATATAAAAAAAAAACCAAGATCCGTGTAATGAAAGTATGATAACAAAATTAATTTTTTTTTCATATTAACAAACTAAATTAAACAAAAAAAATTCATTAAAAGAAAAAAAAACACAAAGAAAAAAGCAAAAAAAAAACCTATGGGCAAAACGGGAAAAAAAAGAAAAACAAAAATGAAAAAAAAGTCAAGTGTTTCACTGTGTGCACAGTGATACATTATGTGTAAAAAACAGAAAAAAAAGCGAGGAAAAAAAAACAAATTTACTATAGTGAAAAACCCACGCGTTAAAAAAAAACATGTAAAAAAAACAAAGAGAAAAAAAAAGGAAAAACTGCTACGGGAAAAAAACCAAAAACGAAAAAAAAATGGCACAAAAGAAAAAACAAAAAAAACTGCAAAAAAAAAAACCAGCTTTAGCTACAGTGAAAAAGTTACGCGTTTTAGAGTTCTTATTAACCTTTCAAACCAGGATAACCCGTCAAACATTAAATTCACGTCATGAAAGTTTAATAACTAAATAAAAAAAAATAACGGGTTGACCCATAATTAACTGGGTTAATCTGTTAAGCCTGGAATACGTGTCATGAAAGTCTGATAATCAAATAGAAAGAAATTTAACATTAACAAACTAAACTAAATGAAAAAAAATTAATTAAAAAGAAAAAAATATAATATCTAGTTAATTCATCAAATCAGGTTAACCCGTTAAACTCGGGATCAATTAACAAACTAAATTAAACAAAAAAAATTAAAAGGAAAAAAAACTAAGAAAGAAGCAAAAAAATACAGGCATAAAAAACCAAAATAAATACAAAAAAAAAATATATATTATAATATTATAATATTATAATATAATTATTATTATTATTATTATTATTATTATTATATATAAGTATAATTAAAGGCGTGGGGAAGCTACAGTGCTTTCCCACGCGTTTTAGAGTTCTATAATAAAACATAACTTGTCGGATGGAGACAAGAGAAGACTAAATTAAATGTTAGTGCCAAACTGAACTTTGTAGCGTGCATTTGATTAAAAAAAAAAGAAAAAAAAGTTAGTAATTTCCCCGGCAAAGGACCCCACAACATCATGCTAGTAGTGGGGTCACAGGTCCGATGATGATGTACTTACAATTTGGATCTTTTTAGGTTAATTGGGAACATAATTAGGAATCTCTGATTTTTTATGGGATTATTAGAGATTTTTTAATGATAATGCGATCCACTAAAACATATAATTTCTCACGATAAATAGCTTTTCTCACTGTGCTACTTGCACGGATAGAACTATATATATATATATATATATATAATGAGCCGTAATTATTGATAACTAATCTGTAATTTAGTGCATAAAAATCTAATTATATCTACTCCTACAATTAATAGAAACAAAATAATTGATATAAGTTAACTCCATAATTCAATCTCCTAAATTTCAAACCAAGCTAGGATAAGAAGGTATAAAAGAGTGTAATAGTGTTTGTTTTTTAAAGTATTTTTATTAAAATTTACATTAAAATAATATATATATATATATATATATTATTTTTAAAATTTTATTTTTTACAACAGAATATCAAAATAATCTAAAAATATATAAAAAATAATTTTCAATAAATAAATAAATAAATTTTGATCAATCTCTGTCTGGCTTACTGCAATCTCAAATAGACAATAAATAATGAAAAATATAATTGTTTTTACAGTAAAAAAAAATATTTTTTTATTTTAAATTAATTTTTTTAATGAATTTAAAAAATTATAATGCGTTGATATCAAAAATAAAAAATTATTATTTTAATATATTTTTAAATAAAAAATATTTAAAAATATCATTGTTACAATCACAAATATTACCAAAGTCACGGAAGCTTTTTTACTTTTTTTTTTTTTTTCCCCTACGTATTATGATTTTTTTTTCCTCAATTGAAAATCCAAGCTCCGACTCCATTAATTTGATATGATAACTGAAGAATCAGTGGGTACTTCGCATGTTGGGAAACAAATTTTCAATCTTGAGGTGGTAAACGAGGATATTAAGAAATATTAAACCTTTTTTTAATGATATTTGAAGCCTTATTATGAACCGCGTTTTATGGTATTAGAATTACTTAATTCACAAGGACACTCCGCACATGGTTGTTATTGTTAATATATTAGCATGTACAATATGTTAATAATAATTTTTTTAAAACAATTAAAAATATAAATAATATTTTAAATATTTTAAATATAGTAGTAACGCAAATTCAAGATATTTAGGTTCGATAATCAAGTCAGACCCAAAAGCTTTGGGTCTGGCTATCATGCCTAGTTAATTATTTTTATAATTTATTTTTTATTTTAAATAAATATTTAAATAAATATTAAAATAACATAAATAGAAACACTAATTAATTTTTTAAAAAATATTTTTTATTTAAATTTTTTAAAATTATCCTTAAAGTATTATAAACAAAAATCTTATTTAATTTTTTTATTTGTTATAAAAAAATATTTAAATTATCCTTAAAGTATCCTGAATATCAATGATAATTAATATTTTTATAAATATTTTTTTATAAAAAAACATTTAAACTATCATTGAAGTAGCATAAATAATTTTTTTATAATATTTTTTATTTTTATAAAAAAATATTTAAACTAGCCTTAAAATATCATATACATAAATGTTGATTCATTATTAAACAAATAAACAGGAAATAATTATGTATTTTAGTTGTTAAGAGAAAGAAAAAATACAAACAATTAAAAAAACATCATACAAAAAGATAAGATGAGAATTTTAAAGTAAAATTATTATTATAACTCACAATGAAATATCTTTTAATCTATAATAATTTTTCCACACCATTTAATTTTTATTATAATATAATAATAATAATAATAATTATATATATAAAAAAGGCGGTGGGCAATTTTGTTTACCTCAAAGGTTGCTATTATCTTATTGTGTTTAGAAGATATTAAAATTAAAATGGAGAGCTAAAAGTAAAGAGCTTGTCATGTCCATTAAATTTATCAAAGGACTAATGATCTAAATTATAAGTGATGACGTTTTAAAAATCAAACTAGTATGGGAATAGAGTTTTAGGATTGTACAATAAATTAATTAAGTGGTTATAATAATTTTTTTAATTGTTTTTAATCAAGTTAGTTAATATCTTATGCTTATTCTTGGAAGGTTAAAGCTACTCTAAACTAACATTTATAAGTTATTTTTTTTTATATAAAGGTGATGATTCTTTAATATTTAAATAAATATATTTTTTTAAAAAAAATATAAAAATATTATAAAGAGAAATATTTTGAAAATATATATACAGTAGGGAATAAAAATTATGAATTTTTATTTTGAAAATTTAATGATATATTTAACTATCTATAACCTATCAATTTTATCTTTTTATAAATAAAAATCTAAAAAAAAGATCTAAAATGTAATCTTACATTAATAATACTCAATAATCTAAATATATATATATATATATATAATTTAACATAAAAAAATTATATTCTTACAAATATATTTTCCAAATTCACAGTAGTTCAACAAATTCAACATCGCAATAAAGTACAACTCCAAAAACTATCCACCTAGATAAAGCCAAGGACATATTCGTCTCTCCAATGTAGACGATGACCCCCATCACGTGACACGCCACCTTTCACATCTCCTCTTCAGATCTCCGGCAACCCCGGGACCCACTTTCGCATCATTGATCTTATCTTTGCAAACGTGTCCCCTCCATCCACTTCCACGTCATTTCATCACCGCTTGATCTAAATCAGCGGCCGAGACACAGCCAAACTTGCTAGACCCTCAACCCTCTCTTCTTCTTTAAATACCCTTCCCCACTCCACGAAGCTTACTCGCTCTATAATCTGCAGGCCTTAAACTACGCCGTATTTGCGGAAGCGCGCCTTTTCTTTGGCTAAATTTCGCTGGGTTTTTTTTCCAGCTTCTGCCATGAGCCTTCTCGATCAGCTCTGGGACGACACCGTTGCCGGTCCCCTTCCGGAAAGCGGTCTCGGCAAGCTCCGGAAGATGCCGAGCTTGGGCCTCCGGCCAAACCCCGGCAAGGGTATGCCACCCAAATCTTGCCACGACTATCGGACCATAATAAAATGATGAAAACAACTGATTTCAATCGGACGGTTCTTATAAATTAGAGAACTAGAATAGTGATTTGTTAAATGTAATATAATTATGATTTTTAAGTAAGCTTTTTTATTATTTTATTGTTATGAATAGAGTCAGGCGGCGGCGGCGGCGGCGTGATGAGATCGCACGGCGAGGAAGCGACGACGGTTGATGAGAAGAGAGTGACACGGAGTATCATGATAGTAAGACCACCGGGATACACTAATGGTTCGTCTACTACACCGCCGGCTTCACCAGCTGGATCGACCCCTCCCGTGTCTCCTTTTCCTGGTAAGTCAATAATGCCCTCTGTCTTTGCTCCTCCCAGATAAGTGGAGTTTAGGGGTAGTCTTGTCATATTAGTGGTTAGGTGGATAATGGTGATTGCTTTATCTGATGGGTGGATGCAAGGTGTGTAACTGTTTGTTTGACTGCCGTTTTGGATGATTACTTTTTTGTCCTTAACAACGTACAATCATGCATGGGATGCTGCTACTGCTATGTTAGGATCCATGCCCTAATTTGATAAGTTTGGTCATTAATATGTAAAGGGCCATTAATTTTTGTTGCCCTAATTATGTAAATTGTATCTACATTTTGTTTAGGGTTTGGTTGGTCTGTCACGTCAAGATTATGTGCAATGGGTAGGTAGAATTTTCTCTCTCTCTCTCTCTCTTTTTTTTTTTTTTTTTGTGGATACAGCAACATATTGAATGGTTCACTGATAATATCTTGTGGTTATCGTGGAAGTCAAATTGAAACTATTTGCCAGTCAATCCAGGTACTGTCACCTGGATGGATCATGTGGAGCAATCTTTGTTTAAGGTGATTAATTCAGATTGGATTTAGTAGAATGGCTGAGAAAGAAAAGAGTAAATATTAAGAAAAATTCAGATGTTGTAGCTAGTTGGGTTCACTACTGCTCGTATTACTTGAAGTGCCTTTTTGCTAGCGCGGCCAACCGTGTTTGGTAGGGCGGTCAACAGCGTGGTTGGCTTCTCTACCAAACGATGTGAAATCTTGGTGGAAGGGTAGATGGTTGTGGTGAGCGTGCGTATACTCCGATTATGGAAACATGGACCCGTCAAGAAAACAATGTATTGGTTCCATGTATACGTGAGAGTAACAAGTAAACACTCGGATATGTTGAATAATTTCTTGCGGTGAGGTTGCGGGTCCGGGGGGGGGGGGGGTCCATCGTCTAACTAGAAGTAGACTGATTGATATATGGTGTTTGTGTAAGTGATGGGAGGCATCCCATTGTATTATATATGGTGATGGTTGTATTTCCATTAATTCTTAGGATCTGCTAGCGTGCCTAGCATGTTCTTAATTATATCTTTGTGTTTATGGTTCGTTTCAGATTGATTCCATTGTGCTTCCATTGTTTGCGAGAATTGTGGGATTCTGAACTTGATGACTGACATGAGAGTTATTGTGTTTTGTTAAGGAAGCAGAGAGTCCTTTCGGTTTCGAAGGAGGTCTACATCGGATGCATACGAGAAGCCAACCGAGGTTGGACCCGGAAATCCTACTTCTCCTTACGGCGTGTGAAATATGAGCCCTTTACATCTTCTCCGGCATCTGTAGTAGTTCTCACCTCCTCGGGTGATCATGTCTCCGTTTGTTGCGACGGACGATGCAGTACTGTATCCTAGTGTGTTTTAGCTGTTTAGACAACGCTTTTCGGATCTCATGCCCTGGTGTTGATGGCCTGTGAGATGTGTCGTAGTTAAGATGTAATATATGTAGAGATGGTATTTCTCAATGCAGTTTCTTGCTTGTTATCTCTGTGTGTGTGTATAGAGCTTTTCATTTTTTGTCCAATGCTTGCTTCTTCTCCTTTTATATGTGATTGTGTGTGGGATCGGCATGGCATTATGATGCTGCTTTTGATGGGAGCTGAGATAGGACAGCCACTTGTTATCGTGAAGACCGTCAAGGATGGTGGGCTTTCCATTTTTTCATTTTGATACCCTATTTATTTATTCTAATTTGATAAGGAGGGATGCAAAATTAATCAAAATCTAAAAGTGAGTCTTAATGGTTATTGTACTTCTTGTGTAATATTTGTAATTGATGATTAATAAATAATATATAAATATAATTGTTAAACTCAATTTAAAAATTAATCGAATTATATATATTATTTTATTTTATGTTAAGGATTTTTCTTTGGATAATAGATGCTCTAATAAAGAATTATCTCAATTCAATAGCTTAATCTTTTAGGTAAGATAAGTTTTAGGATATGATTTATATTATTTTCTAATATACCCTTTAAGTAAAAGCTTTCTGAGTTTGAAACTTGTACATGTCTATATTATTTTATGTTTAATTTTTATTAAATAAATAGGAATGATGAGATTTGAATTCGAGATCGTTTTGTTATCAAGATTCTAATATCATATCAAATAACAATCTCAATTCAATTACTTAAATTTTTAGATGAGGTAGGTTCTAGGATATGATTTATATTATTCTTTAGCATATTTTAATTGATATTCCTGTGATTGGATAACATTTCTCTTCTGTATATCTATGGAGTTTTGAAAAATCCAAGCATTTTAAAGATAAATGGAGAGGTAGGAATTTTTTGAACGAACCACACTTTCTTCGTATACGTCATGAGGAGTTATACATTTGTGTACCTTCGTATATGTCAGGAGTCCATTGAAGGTATGACTGGATCGCCTCTTTTTCAAGAAGAGGTAATGCAAGTTGAGTATTTTGATTTGACATTGCTTCAAAAAAAGAAGAAGTTATGTATGAGTTAAACTTGTCGACAATAAGTAATGGAGATATTTATATTTTTCTTACTTTACTCAATAAGTAATGATTAAAAAAATCCTAATTTATGAGTAGCCAACAATAAGTAATGAGTGGGGAATGATTAAAAAGTTCTAATTTGTGGGTAGCGCTGTAATTTGGCTGGTTTGGTGTTTAAAAGTTTTTTTTTAAAATAATTTATATTAAAATAATATTTTTTTAATATCAATATATTAAAATAATTAAAAAGTATAAAAAATTTAATTTAAAATAAAAAAATTTATAAAATTATGTCCTGTCAGATTTTTTTTAAAACTTTGTTATTGTAGCATGGCGTGCTTTAAAAAAAATTATTTTTTTAATTATTATATTTATATTAAAAATAAATTTAAAAAATAAAAAATATTTTAATATTTTATAAATAAGAAATATTTTTAAAATCAATAATTATTATTTTTTGTGAACGACGGAAGTGGTTTTGGCTCGTAGCAAGTTTAGGGGGGTGCACTGAGTCAAGTGGGGGACAGTACCATTTATTGGCCTTCTTATCGGTTATTGAATTTCCATCACATCAGGTTGCAAGAAGAAATGTCATCTCCTTTTCCTTCTCATCGCACATTTTGTGTTTTCTACTGTAGCGGTGATTATTATTTCTTAAAATATTTTTTATTTATAAATATTAACTTTTAATTTTTATATTCAGCTATTTTTCCACACACGCTGTTAAGCACGTGGGACAGTTTTATTAAATGCAAGTTTTATTAGCTGAGTGGTAGCTTCCTGGGTTGTGATGTCCTTTTCCTAATATTCAATGATCAGATGCATCCAATTCTCTGTAAAGTTATTTTATAAGGAAATAGACCTGAGTGCCAATTGGGCTGAAGACTTTGTTGGCGTGCTATATTTTTATAATTATTATTTCAAATAAATTATCAGATCCATGTGCTTATTCTTCTACATCTATCAAGAAAGTCCACTAATAAGTAATAGAAACATGAAATTAATTCTCGAACAATACACAAATGAAATATGTAGAATGGAATTACGAGCGATTCAATGTTTATGTATTAAAACCTGTTTAGAAATGTAATCACAGTTTTTTTTCAAAATATTTTTTATTTATAAATATATTAAAATAATATTTTTTTATTTTTTAAAAATTATTTTTAATATTTTTACATTAAAATGATCAGATTACACTAAACCCAGACAAATTACCGAAAACTCAACTAGCGTAAACAAGTTCTTATGAATTAATATTATATTCAATTTAATTATAATCCTAATTCAAATCAAGTACTGGATCTTAAATATTTTATTTCAATCCACTAAGATTTAAGAATTATATTTCGTTTTGGGTGGTAATTAAGTTCACTGCTATCTTGAATTCAAATTTTAGAGAAAAGGCATAATAAAAGCTTCTAATGAATAAATTCACAGATAATCTATATAAAATTTAAATTGAAAAAAAGATTAAGTGGATGTACGAAAATTAACCAGAAAGGGCTAGAGGTTTGATGGATTTTAGGGGACTAAGAAGACAAGTGTAGCCCAATGTCCTAAACTTGGAAACAAAATTATTCAGATAACATATGGGTCCTCGATTTTATTTATGGACCCAAGCAGAATTCAATTTTTTTACCGGGTTCAATTCAATCCATCGGATCCAATTCCACACCAACCGGGTATCCTACAGCAACTTCCATTTTCGTTCTATCATTCACCACAGTTGATGCAGCCTCCTCAGTTCCTTTCTCTCAAATTCCAAGTCAATTCGAAGCTTGAAAGGCCAAAAATGAAGAGAGAAAAATATGGGTTCTTGATCTTGCTACTTTTTTTTCACTTGCAAATCCACTTCTCCTCCGGTAGAGATTCTTTCTCTGTCAATTCTCCATTACGGTTTTTTTCCCCTCAATTTTGTCACTAACTGTTATTGCATTGATTTTGATAAACCCATATGTACTCTATTGATTTTGGTACAGAAATTCACTTGTGGGGTCTCGGTTTTAGGGTGTGGCATGCCCTTTAGAAAGTTAAAAGATAAGAAATTTGTGTTTTTTTGCTTTTTTTTTTGAGGAAGGGAATCACTGTTTTTGAAGTCATACAGTTTAATTAGGTTCTTTAGGCTCTCTTTTTTTGAAGGACACTTGAAAAGTTTGAGACTTGTTTTGTTAAATAAAGGGTGGCAATTGGTTGAGATAACGATGAATTGGGGTGCTTGAATTATAGAGAAAATCTTGTTTAAGTTATTGCAAGTTAATCCCTTCAACTTTAAGGATATTAACTTGGCGATTGAAACATGTTCCTTGTCCATAAATTTATGTGTTTTTTTGGGGAGTAGAGAGGTAGTTTCTCTTTGAAAATTGAGAACATGTTATTTATGTGTCCATAAAGCCTGTTTGGAATCTGCTGGTGTGTAAGAATTGAATTTTAGGAAGTTAAAAAAGCTCAGTGTTTGTATCTGGAAAGCTAAAATTCAATTCATGTATCTCATTTCTGTTTGAGAACGAACCTGAGCTCAAAGGATCAGATTCCAATTGCAAATTCTGATTGTTGCAAGGGTTCAATTTGTTAATGCAGGAAAAAATGCTGGAGTATGTATTTCTAAAGGTGGTCGCTTTCCGCCATATACATCAGAAGGGAAACCTCCGAAAAAGGTAAGCAAAGGTGCAAAAGATTTGACCCTCTGCAGGGTGTTTCGGAAAAAGACATGCTGTGATGTGGCTCAGACATATCCTGCTTCGCTGTCTGTTAGGAGGCTGGCTTCAACCGGAGAAGCCAGCCAGGAGTGCTTGCAATTATGGGAATTGTTGGAATGTTCAATTTGTGATCCCCGAATTGGTGTTCAGCCTGGACCTCCTCTTATATGTGCCTCATTTTGTGACAGAGTTTATCAAGCGTGTGCCAATGCTTACTTCTCTATGGATGCAAATAAACGGGTAAGAGCAAAACTACTGGCTTCTAGACAAGCTGATTCATCAAAAGACTTTTGAGCTTTCTGGTGTAAGATTTCACCTATCGCCTTTTTAAGATTAGATTAGCTTATGGTATTGACATCTGTTTGAAATGAGAATTGCATTTAATGACTTCAATGCTTATTGCTTGCTTAAGGTCTGAGAGCTCCTTAGTTCAGTTAATGAGTTCACGAACTAACATTTCCCCAACGGGCTTAAATGGGCTTAAAGAAATTAATATGTTATGCATTTTCCTTTATGTTTTCCTGGTAGACTACTGTCAGTTGTTAAAATATCAAAACAGATCGAGGATCTATAATGTCATCCATCAGAATGCCTTACAAAATCCATTTCCTGATTGGATTTCATCTATCAGGTCATAGCCCCATGTGGAGTAAATGACTTTGTTTGTGGACAAGCAGCTGAATGGGTCTCCAATGGCACCGAGCTCTGCCATGCTGCAGGTTTCGCTGTTAAGTTGTCCAATGATGCATATGTTGGTGCTGAAGAAGCATCTTGCTATGGTGGTAGAGCAAGTCTTGATTCTATTGCTGATTCATGGAGGTCTTCACGATCTGAGTTTCCCCAGAAAGATGAGAATTTAAGGGTCTTGGACGATTTCCAGCAGTGGGTGCAGGAAATGCCGTTCAGTGAAAAAATATCTTGGGCAGTAGGAGGGTTAGTTCTTACTGCAGGCCTCTTGTTCATGAGGTTAGACCAATTTATTCTTGCCTTTCTTATTTCTTCAAGATTTCATATTTAGGTTCCCGGCTGTCAACCTTCATTTAGTTCCTTAGAAAATGAGGATTACTGTAAAGATAATGTCCATGATATCCCCTTTTATCCAGCTCAAGTAGTTACACTAAATAAAGATAAAATAAAGGATTCCTGCTTTCAAAACGGGTAAAACCCCCATAGGAACCACAAGGACAATAGGCTTCATTTTATAAGCTTCTCATTAAAAATTAGAATAATACTTATCATCCAAGTGGGAAAATTGGTGTGACATCTTTGGCATTTAGCAGTAGATATTTTTTCTTTTTAGAAGTTTAGTGAAGTGTGCTGCCGTTTATTGCAGATGTCTAGCACATTACAGTAAATACTTGATTCCTTCTACTTCCCCTTCTTCGAACTCATTGTGAAACAGCATGTGGGAGACATCAAACACACTCGGATACCATTATGTTTAACTGATTTTCCTTCATAAATCATCCATGGCTCCATGCTATCCTTTTTTGTCTAGTGGTGGGGTGTGAAGTTGATCGTTCAATTTCATTATATTAGCATTAATGATGAATGAAATAGAAGAAATTTCTTTTTGCAGCAAAAGGAAGAGCCATGGTCAGCACCAAAAGCTTGCAGCTATTCAAAGAGCTGCAAGGAGACTGGATGGCAAGACGAGCCAGAATTCTCCTGATAGTTTAGTAAACAGGAAAGGAAACCGAAGATGAATACATAGTTGAACATGAGCTTGATAATGTTTTTAATTTACAGGTGAGTGATGCTGGTGGAGAACTACTGTTATGATTTGAATCACTTGTTTCCTTCTTTTCTTCCTAGTTAAAATATAAAAAAGAGAAGCATACACGACTCCAAAGTTTTTCTTATTATTAAAGAGCTATTAAAGCCAGTTTGAGTAGGCAAAATACTATTTCCTGAATTTTCCCGCGTTCTCTTTCTTTTCAAGTCCTTATAAAGAAATTGCAGGCACGAAGATAACTGGATGTTCTTGACCAGTTCAGTTCCTAATAAAAAACGATTCAGATAAATATATTTCTTATCATAAACATGCAACTACGCGTTTTGCAGCTCCGGTCTGGAACAAGCTGCCTCGATATCTAGCTGGAAACTATCAAGAACATCAACAGCACGCAATCTCAAGATTGACTAGTGTATATTTGTCAAGCTCCGATGATTATGGTGGGAAAGAGAAACTAGGATTACATGTATCACGCTGTTTTCCAAGAACCGGTTGTCAATACATGATGGTGCTTTGTAACAGAAGATTTTCCTCCTATGAGATAAATAAGTCCCTTTCATATCCTTTCAAAGAGTTTATGAATTGCTTCCAAGATTTAGGAGGTGGAAGACAATAGGGTCATGAAATGTGAACACGCCATCATGTCCTTCGTTATTTTATGCACTGTTATCATATCAGGCCCTACCTGCTAGGTCAATTTAGTAACCAGATTAGGTAAAAGTTTATCCTTTTAGATAATGTTTTTTAAAATAATTTTTACTTAAAACTTGGTGAAATATTGTTTTTATTTTTTAAAATTTATTTTTAATATTAAAAAAATCTAAAAACATTAAATTTTTTTTTAATATATACTGTTTTTCAAACGAACTTTTAAAATTCAGAATAAACACGCTCTAAGTTTTTGTTGTGACCCTTCCATTAGTCCAATGTAGAAACTTGAGAGAAATACAGGATTGGTTGAGTCGCCTAGCTAACAGACAAATGGAAGTGATGAGAGATCCATATAGATAATCTACCCACTTGCTAGAACATCTACAGCATGATCATGAGCTTTCAAGATAACAATAATTCATGATTTTGCTAAGGTTAAATGTGAATTTGTTCTCAAGCAACTGTACGGGGTAGGTTGCCCAGCAGCTGCAAGAATCTGCATGAACCTCTTGAAGCAACTTGTCATCACAATCCAATTGCTCTAAATTATTAACGAGTTTGACCACATTATAACTTTTGCTTTATGATTTAAAACAATTAAATTAAAAAAAACATAAATTATAGTTTTTTTTAACAAGAGTTTTTAATATAGCCCATTAAAATTATACTTCGTGTTGATTAACTAAACAATTTAATGTAGTTGAAATAAAATAAAGACCACAATCACACAGCGCCATAAAAACAAACATTCGGATATGGAACAAGCTATTTTTAAGGGGGAGAGAATGAACCAGGAGCAGAGGATGTTTCGGTTGCTAATAGGGCTATTTCTGGTACAGTCAAGTTGTGCCAGAAATGGACCTATTTTGATTGCCAATAGATGAACAAGGGGTCTCCCTGAGCAAACCATAAAAGATTAAACTTGCACAAACATCTCAACAAAAATCAGACCTATTCTCAGTCACTACTTACAAACAGCATATATACTGATTGACCAGAACAGGAAGTTCTCAAAGAGCATCTGACATAAGAACTTGTGTTCCTGCACATAACATAGCATGTGCTGCTGTTTTTGCAGATTTTTCTAACAATTTGCAGCATTGCAAATTGAATTGGGTAACATTTTAACAAGACAAAAAGGATTCTTTCTGATGATAAACCCGCATTGTGATAGATATTCAAATCACTGCTCGAACCGAGTTAGGTCAATCTCCTATTTGAAACAGGAAGAGATCCCTGCATGCCCTTTTCCCATACTAGATCTTTCCGGCTTTAGGAGGCTGTTTGAGTGCAGACAAGGAAAGGAGATCAGAGTGTTTCAACTTCCAAACACGGAAGCTCAGATATTGACAAGGGGAAAATGGGAGAAAAAAACATCAATTATAACATGAACATACCTTCTTAAGGGTCAACTTTGAACTGCTTGCTGGTAGAATTGGCTTTAATATCTCAAAGGAACACACTAAAGATTCATCAACACTTAGGAGAGCACCTGCATTGTCAAACTCCCCACCATAGTTTGGAGCTGAGAATATTGTTACTAATCTTCGTTTGGAAAAAAACTCGTATCCATCCTCCACCACCTGGAACATAGACGAAAAATCTTCATCTGTTATCAATGCAGAAGTTCTGGTCATACAGAAAAGGATGCTAACTACATAGGAGTATCAGTTTATATATTTTGGTGAGTTTCAGATTATCATGATAGTTTTGCACATTTTCACTATCTCGAGATAAAATAGTTAAACTGAAGCAAAAGCTTTTTGCAATACCCTAAATCACGACCCAACACATTCCAATTACAAGGCTTCAACTTGGCTATATGCTAGGAGAAAGAGCATGGAAGCTGATAAAAGCTGCTTGTTCACTTTGCAATTTTTAATGGGTATTAAGATTGCTTAAACAGAGTTGGCTCACCTGATGACCTCGGCAAATGAGATCCAAGTCATTTTTATTCAAAAACTCAGCAACTTTATCAGGTCCAAAGGTCCATGAAACACCTCGATCACTATCAGCCCAACCCTCAACCCTAGCATCAGGATCAGACCAAAGCAGATCACAGAGGAGACCACCATCAGGGATTTCGGTAGGTCTTTGAATTTCCTTTATCTGACCCAAATGTTCCAACTCTGGAGAGAGGCCTCCATGCATGCAAAGTATCTTCTCATCAATCAGTGCGGCAACAGGCAAACAATTGAAGCAGTCGGTAAATATTTTCCATAGCCTAACATTAAATCTCCGTTTACACTCGTCATAAAACCCATATATCCTGTTGATCTTCGCATCCTCATGGTTACCTCTCAAGAGGTAAATTTTGTCGGGATATCTGATTTTGTAGGCCAGAAGCAGACATATAGTCTCCAAACTTTGCCTCCCTCTATCAACATAATCCCCAAGGAAGAGATAGTTTGCTGAGGGAGGGTAGCCACCATATTCAAACAGCCTCAGGAGGTCTTGATATTGCCCATGTATGTCACCTGTAAAAAGACAACAATTAGATAAGCAAGGGGCGAAAGAGGAGGCAAAGAATGACCACAGTACTTTGCTGCATTGTAAAGTATAACTTGTTCCAGTTGGCTTGAGCCAGGGGAGAGGTATTTTCAAAAATATTCAACAACCAAATTGCTAACGTGAGTTTCACATAGTTTATAGGGAACAAGTGAAGAACTTGATAACTTACTCCCACAGCACATGTTCTTTCAAATTTATGAGACAGTTCCTACCTAATTCTGATTCTAAGGCCCTGCTATTTCTGTTGGTTTTATTTTTTCCGGACCTGTGCGCGGGTTATTGCAAAATAAAGACTCGAACTCAACCAAATGAGCAAGAAGCCAATTTGACCTAACCAAAGCTCAACAACCATTCAGAATGTTGGAATTTTTATCATTTTTATATAATTTGGTAGTCAGGAAGAACGGATTCTCCTATTCAAAGGAACTGCAGCTATCAAATAGGCCATGCTTCAACCAATCAATGTTGGATTTGGTGGATGGAACTGAGCTTTTGCCTCATGTCTCTCCCTGAAGAAACACATGACTTACAACGACATAGATGTCCTCCAACACAAATCCATTAAATAGAATAAAAAACCAATCCTTTCACATCAAACATTACAAATCCTTCAACAATTGAAATACAATTAAGACAAGATCAACCAATCAAATCAAGCCATACTTAATTTATCAAGTGATCCATGTCTGTAGATAAGCTGAAAATTAATCCCTTTTGCTTAAAATCATTCAAAACAGTCTTCTCCAACAATTTCACACAATCATATTGCATGAAAAACATAAACACACAGCATCAAACAGGATGAAAGTCGATTTATCATTATCAAGAGAGGAGAAGAGAGGGTGCTAACCACAGATGCGAATGGGAGCTTTAATCTCGAGGAGAATAGGCTGAGAAAGGAAGATTTGGCGAGCATTAACACATAATTGACGGATCTCTCCTTCAGATAACTGCACTTGCTTTCCTCCTTTCCCTTCTAACAACCTCCTTATTATATCATCCAATACTGCCTTATCCATCATCCCTTCCATCGTCATCATCATCATCTTCTTCCAAAACCCAATCCTTTATTTCTTATAAAGAATCAAAATTTAAGTTCTTAGACAAGAAGATAAAAGACCCCAGATGGATTTTGGTGCTGAAGCAGTGAAATAAAGGATCCGAATGAAGAATTTATACAAAAACAGAAAGGGTTGGCTTTGAGAGAGAAATCAAAAAAGAAAGAAAGATTCAATCTTTTTCTCTCTTGTCTTTAGAAGCAAATAAATTAAGGAGTGAAGAAGGTATAAAAAGGGGAGAGAGGTGAGAAAATATTAGATCAAGAGAGAAGCAAATAGTGATGGATATGGGCTGTCAATCTAAAGAAGAAACAAGCTATTTTTTTTCAATGCCAACTGCCAAGAAGATTCACAATAACTCGATAAGAAAGGTTGAAACCTTCAAAGGTGAGGTAGAGAAAGAGTGAGAGATTTCATCAGAGGACAAAAACCGCGTACTTTGAAAAGTCAGTTGATACGTGAAATGCTGTCTCTTGATTGAGAGATTGGTCTACCACTCTCCCACACGCACACATTCCTACATTGAGATATTTTGATGCTACTCCTGTTTTCTGATGTCTGTTTTTCTTATTGTCGTGGTGTCATGGTTTTCCTAACTTTTTCGAAAGGTTATTTGGATGTTTGTCACGTTGTGAAAGTTATTTTTTAATTTTTTTTTATTTAAATAATATTTTTTAAATTATTTTTTATATTAATACATTAAAATTAAAATGATCTAAAAATAAAAAAAATAAATTTAATTTTTTTAAAAAATACCTTTAAAATATAAAAATAAACAAGCTCATTATTTAACACTATAATGTGAAAGATATTATTACAATTTTAAATTTTATTTAATTTTCATTGTTTAAAACTGCTTTTCAATTTAAATTGTAGGAGATACTTGGGTTTTAAAAAATAATTTATAATTTTTTTAGATTTAATTTTTAAAATTATGATCGCAAAAACTAATTCAATGTTAAACACATACTTAAATTTTTAGGAGAAAATATATATGGAATATTTATTTAAAGATTTGATGAAAACAGCTTAGTATTGGTATTGTAAAAATTAGAACCAAGATATCTTTATTATTAAGAAAATTTGTTTTGAAATAATGATTGATAAGAGAGTCAAGGCATTTGTATTTTATAGTCAATGATTAAATTATTGAATTTATAAAAGATAAACATATGTGAAAGTATTTGTTAAAGATGTTTTTATTGATGAAGAACAAAAGTTAATGCAAAAAAGGGCTAGAATGACAGGATTATTAAATAAAATTTGGAAAGATTAATTCACTTGAGTTATTGTCAATATTCTATGTTAATCATTGAGGTATAAAAGGTTAATGATACAATTCATTGAGTTATTTTTTATATTAAAGAAGACAATATGTCAAATTATTAAAAGAATATTAATTATTTTAGATCTAATTATTGATAAAAAAAAAATTATTTGAGTTAAGAAAAATACAAGTGAACAATTTATAGAATGATTTAAGTTTATCATGTATTAATTTTTCATATGTATATATATTTTTTAATTTTAATGCATATTATCTAAATAAAAAAATAATGTATTTTCTCTTATATAAATGAATTCAATATATATCAGATAAAAAACTGGTAAATCCATATATTAGATCACATGAGAAACCATTTATTAGTGCTAAAAACCTCCTATTTAAGGGGACTAATTTAAAAATTTTAAGATACATAATTGAATAATTTATATAAATAGAGACACCGAAACAAGCTATAGGAGAGGGAACTAGGGACATGTGGCCACTATCCTGCTAGACACTGGTTGGTAACACAGTGAAAATCATATTTTATGAAAATTTAATTTTTTTGTTTAAATGTATTTTTTTTATGTTTTTAGATTGTTTTGATGTGTTGCTGTTAAAAATAATTTTTTTAAATAAAAAATATTATTTTAATATATTTTTAGATAAAAAATACTTTAAAAAATAATTACCACCACACTCCTAAGGGTGTGTTTGGTATTGCGGTAGCTTTTGTGGTTGTGGTTTGAAAAAAGTTGTTTTATAAAAAGTACTTTTAGTTGAGGTTGGTTTGAAAAAATAGGTGTTTGGTTAAAACTGTGGTTGAAATTGAGGTTGAATAAAAAGTAGTTTAATGTGTTTGGTTAAAAAAATGCTTTTCAAATTGAGGTTATAAAATAATATATATATATATATATATATATATATATTAATACTAATGATTTTTAATTTAAATATTGTAAATTTAATTACTTATATTACATCATGAAATAAAAAATATTTTATAAAAAATATTTTTTATTATTCCATTAAACTATTTATAATTCCATTATGTACAAAATTTATCTGATAAGAATTACAGTTTTCATAATTTTTTTAGCGTAAATAAAATATTATCAGGTATAAAATTGATATTACAGTGCGAGTGAATTTAATTCACTCTATACTAGTTTTTCGAGAAAAAAATATTGTTCACATCACAGTACGAGTGAATTTAATTCACTTTAAACTAGTGTTTTTTTTTAAAAAAAATATTAAACAATTTAATACACCGAAAAAAAAAACGTGAACAGTGCATTAGTGTGCACTGTTTAACTAGTGTTTTTTTTTTGAAAAAAAATAAAAATGTTAAAAAATTTAATACACTAAATAAATAAATAAATAAGTGAACAGTACATTAGTGTGCAATGTTTTACTAGTTTTTTTTTTTAAAAAATAAAAATGTTAAAAAATTTAATACACTAAAGAAACGTGAACAGTGCATTAGTGTGCACTGTTTAACTAGTGTTTTTTTTTTTTTTATATATAAAAAATAAAAATGTTAAAAAATTTAATACACTTAAAAAAAAAAAGTGAACACTGCATTAGTGTGCACTGTTCATGCTAATTGCACTGTTCAGTGAACAGTGCAATTAGCATGCACAGTGCGTGAAAAACATGAATTCATTGCTTTTCATTACCTGCGGTCCGAACGTAAAAAAACATGTGGGACCCATGAACAGCAACTCGTTTTTTTCCATTACCAAACGGCTGCCAACTGTGTTTTAAGTAAAACGCAGCCGCAACCGCTTACCCAAACACCATCTAAATATTCTCTAAAATATATACGGTGTAGTGCGGTGCAGTTATGTTACACAATGCACAAGATATAATACCCGATGCATCTCGTAAACAAATCAACTTTAACTCCCTAAATTTTGAGGTTATAATTCAATAAAAAATTGGTAAGATATTTTTTTTTAATACATCAATATATTTCTTTGACATTTAGGTATCGTTTGGGGTTGCGTTTTTACTTGTATTTTGCTAAATTTTGAATTTTTTTTTTGCTAAAATTGAGTGCGGTTTGTACCTTTTGGATCGTTTTGATGTGCTGATGTCAAAAATAATTTTTTAAAAATAAAAAAAATTATTGACATGTATTTCAGCACGAAAATCTATTTAAAAAGTAACCGTTACCACACTACCAAACATGCTAAATGAGGCACCATGAGAACTAGTTAAAGCGCCCTTAGACGAGTTGGGTTAAAAATCAAATTAAAATCAACTGATTTTGACTTTATTGATCCGAGTGAATCCAAAATCTAATTTTTTTTTAAAAAAATAATTATTAAAAATTATATCATTTTAATTCATTATAATCAACCTGATCTACAAGCCACTTATGCCTTGAGCTGAGTTTAATATTTTTGCTTTGAAAGAAAAAATTAACTGGAAATAAAATTCGTTGTGTGCTCCAAAATTTTGCATTGGAAGAAGTCTTTTCCATAATTACGATGAGATCTTGTATTTCAAACTCAAATCTCAAAAGCAGAAGAAAAAGGAAAGCACCATAGCCTTTACTCGAAAGGCTATGAAGTCAAAATTGAAGCCAGTCTCCCAGAAGCAATCGTTAAAATGATGAAACTGTAAGAACACAAAACAGACCAAAAGCATTTACATCGTGTGAACACAAGACCCAGATGCGAAGACAAATTTTCTCCTCTTTCGATGATGTTTGACGTCAAAAGTTATTATTTTACGCACTGTAAGAACACCCCCCCTCTTTTTATTATTTCTTTTTGTCAAATATATTTTTAATAATATTTTAAAAATCAACTGCTCAAATGCTTGGTTGGTGTAAAGATGACTGTGTACCCACAGTTCGGTAGCCCAGCAATAGATGATAAAAGGTTGGGACACATCTATGATCTACAATATTGAAGGGTCGCCCTTCTTGGTGCAGTGAATTGATTGCTGATCTTATAAATTTCCCTGCTACCAATGAAATCACAAGTCTAACAGTAATATCCAACATCAGATTTATTTTTTATTATTGTCCTATGATTTTAGGTATTTCTAGGTTAGCTTTCGAGGGCTAATGCAGCTTGGCCATGCATGAAGCATATCTGTAAGTGGCCAACCGCGTTTCAAACAGCGGTTGGCCAGAAAAAGAATTGGTCATATATTAGATTAACACAGTTAAAAATTTACATGTGTTTTGAAATGTGGTTACGGTTAATTTTTAAAATATTTTTTATTTAAAAAAATATACTAATAATATATATTTTTTATTTTTTAAAAACTATTTTTAAAATCAACACTAATTTAACATATTAATTCAAAATAAAAACAAATTAAATTTTTTTTTAAATATTTTTAAAATACAATAACAAGCATAAAGAACCAAACCGAATTAAATAGAAGCCTGAATTATTCATGTCCAATGTCAGTAGTCTAAAAGCTAAGGGTGAAATCATGGCATCAGAATAAAGAAATGGAGACCGAAGAAGGCACGATTTAGAAGCCATCATGTCAGAAGGAAAAGGTCATGTGAACTGAAACTCTTCGAATTTGTACAGGTCATGTGAAATGAAACTCTAGGAATTTGTACATTTATGAACTCAGCAAAAAGCATGGTCTGAAATCGGGAGTGGATGTTGACTGCACACTCCTTTTTAGACAAGTAATCAACAAAGTGATTTCCTTTACAATGAGTGTTTTCTACCATGGAAAACCAGGGAAATTTCCAGTGATTTTCAGCCTCAGCAACAACCATCAATGCCAAATTGCCAATATTAATGTCTTTTCTGTTGTGTGTGACTCTGTGCAAACATGAACACTAGGACTGAATTATAACCCTCAGATTTCATCAACTTTTAAAATGAATTTTGACGAACATAGAAGCTTCTGATGATCGCTCAACTCGTCAAAACTCTTCTGATAACAAAATACAGTCAGGCACAGCCACAGAGATGGATGATTATATCAGGCAACATGCAGCGAGGACCATAAGGCTTAATTGTGAGACTTCCCTGTCTACTGTGAACGGACTCAACTAGCACAGCCATATTATCAGTCTCTCTCTACAATGGACAGCAAGATTGCACTTCACTGAAGTAAAAATTCTGGGATTATGAAAGGAAGCACAGATTGTGATTTCAAATGATGATATCGAACATCATAAGATGTCACTTCTTCACCTGGCAATATACTGCAATTCACCATGTTAGACATTCAACTTTTTTTATAGAATCCGCACAATTCAAAAGCTTTTGGTTTAAATGGGGAAAAAAAGGAGGATTGGCACTGTGCACCAAGAAAATTTAGACGAGGGCTTTTCAGTTGCAGTTCATTTGGAGTACTCGATTCCGAGACAATCTGAATATAAGATTCCAATCAAGCAATCCAAACCGAATGTTCAATGCCATAGAGCAACATGTATTTTGCCTACATGCAGATATGAAGAAATTGCATGGATTACAATGTTCTTGCAGCATAAACTAGTTTGCTGTATTGTCAGGCAAGAACACACTCCAATTATAAAAGTAGCGAGGATCTATTGACTATTACAGACCTATATCCAAAAGCTACAGAAAAAAAGAGCACACAAGAACGCACAACTTCGACTATCAGGAGTTGCCGGCTTAACCGGGGGATGCATGGTTCTTCTCGATCATGTCTCTGAGGGACAGTTGAACGAGCGACGATGACACAATGCTAATAACATATTTTATAACCCTGAATCTTTGTAAAAGCAGTGTTTCCTGGATCAGACTGCATCAAAAGCAAGCAGGAAAAGGCAGGAAGAGAACCTAACTATACTCACACAAAACAGCCATTGGCGGACAGAAGAAAGAGGAACTTCTCAAATTCTTTCTGAGCAAATCAAAGACTATCATTGGCTTATCCATTCTGACAGTGGCTTATCTCAGGTTCTCTTCTGGTTTAGCACAAAAGAAATGGAAAGCTACATTTTTTAACAGAAAGCAAAGAAAAGGCAAATCCTCACTCGGAACCGACCCAATACATAATCTATCCCGGCCTTAACAAGACAATGACATAGATATGCATGCACAGATGCTCATATAAACTGACACTCACAATTCAGTAGCAGATTCAAATTAATACCATTAAAACACTTTAATAACTTCCCACTCAATCTCTTCACAATCACTTGAAAAGAAAATGAAGGAAAAACCATTCCATCAACAACACTGGCAATGAAAAACAGTAAAGGCAATCATCTGATCATACAAATTAGGACTAGAATTATTACAACATCATAAATACATGTATTATCAGTTAATGCCAGCCAAATAATGTTATTATTCCAATTCAAGCACGCCACTCCTTTTTGTTCCATGCTCCTTGAATCGGCCAATTAATACCTGTTTTCTATCTTAAAAAATGACAGCTCGGAGGACGATTTATGGAAGCAACTAGGTCTGATTTGACCAATAAATAACAAATAAAACAAACCTCGGTACATTGCTATCCCCAATTCTCGAGGGTTAAGAAAAACTCATCAATGACTACATTCTGTGAAATTTTACTCTTCAGTTATCATCAAATTCCATATTATCACAAAAAAAACCCAGCTAGTTCCGGGTTGAGTACAGGGTTAAACATCCTCATTGCAGATCCAATGACACCAGTCTCATTACAAAACAACTAAAGGAAGTTTCATTGAGATGAAGGCACAAATTCAATGAATTCCTTAACCGAAATAAAAATCTAACAATTGTTTCTACACAGATCTGTTTCTAATCACACAAACATGGGCTTTAATACCAAAGTGAGCTGCAATAAAGGGCATAATCCTACGATAGAGCACCCAAGAGAGAATTTGGAGACAAATTAAGAAAATAATTACAACCCAGTTCATTAAATCCCAATTAAATGAGAGTATAAAAAACACAATAGAACAATTCAATGATTGAAATGTACAGATCTTTCTAGGAAGAAGATACAAAAGGGTTTGATCTAATCTTGCTTACTTTCCTTTTAGCACCACCACAATTCAAGCCACAACCGCATTGAGGACACTCTTCAAAATTATCAATAGGAAAACCAGCACCAGCAATCCCAACAGAGAATTCAAGATCATCACCGTTTCTTAAAACCTCAATAATATCAACCCACATAAAAAACACCTTCACACTCACACCTTCCAACCTTGAGAGTCTCCCTTGTGATATATAACCATTGACGCTTGACTTGTACCTTAACTGGTATGATCCTTCAAGAGAAAAACTGCAAGAACCATTCAAGAAAGCAGAGAATCTACCTGTTGTGGTGTCAAGAGAATAGCCGACAACTCCTTTAGGAAGCAGTCCTTTAGGGAAGTTGTAGTCTCCCAACATTTCATAGGCTGTTGGTTTTTGATCAAGAAAACTTGTTTCTTGGGATGAAGATGATGATGGTAAAGAGTGTGAGAATATGAGAATGAGGCAAAGAGTTGTGAATGATGACGCCATCTTTCCTTGGAGTTCTTCTTGGTTGGTTGTTTTGCGTTGTTTAAAAGAGGGTTTGTTTATGGGAAGACGACCTTATGAATGCCTGTTGAAGGCATAGCTTAGGTGGCAATTGTCTTTTAGTGTGACTTTTGAAAAAGTAACGTCCTTTTTGGAAGATTTGCAGTGGAATTCATGTAAAATCAACCCCTGGAATATATTACAGCTCTCGGGGGAAGATTAGTCTATACTTCTAGAGTAATTTTTATCCGTTGGGCGATGAACCTTTTACCCAGCACCATCGGATCATTAAGGTTGACTTCCTTCCTTGCTTAATAGATGTGTTTTGCAGTCTAGCTCTCTTTTGCCTCAACTCTCGAGGCCCAATCTTTGCCCAAGCTACCCGAGCCAAATCCTATTTTTAACAGAATAATCTTATATATTGCAATATACAGTATTTCATTACAGAGTAATATATTATGCTGCATTTCATAGCATAAATAGTGTGGTGAGCACAAAAAGTCTCAAAACCCTGATCTGCTGTTTTTATGAAACAGAGTCGCAAGCAGGGATAAGGGACTCATTTTGCAATCCATCCTCCAAATTATCTGATGCTTCCTTCAATAGCTCGTATCTGTGATATATCCCATATAGAATCAACTGGGCTATCCCAAGAAGTAATCCAATCCCATTTGGTATCTATACACACACAGAATCAGTCCCTTTTCTAATAGTCAACGGATGTTCAATGCTTGGAAATGTAAACAAATAGTGATGAGAAGAATTGAGCTTACTCCAACAAGAATGTCTTTTGCAAGCAGTGCGTAGAGAGTCCAGAAGCCTCCATTTAGTAGAATGGAAAATGAGAGAAGGAATGGCATGAATTCTACACTCTTTGTTGTTATGACTGTTTTCTGCTTTAGTACATTCCAAGAAAACCAAGCATTCTTAGACACTGAATAGCTGAAAACAATTTTTGTTCCGGACCAAAAGCACATTAGTTGTTGAGTGCCTGTCTGGGAACACAGGTGCAACCCGCATTTCTAAACTAAAGACATCAAAATGATGTGTTTTAATTGGAAACGCAGGTTCCACCGCAAGTACAACTGTGTTCCCGGACGCAGCTTTAAGTTGTAACTACTAAATACTTGCAACAAAAGAAAAAAAAAAGATACGAGAGTATATCTCTCTCCTATATTGTAAGTATCTAACAGTTACAGTTTGGGCACCGTACAAATTTATGGAACTTGGTATAGTTAATTTTTCTAATTTTCTTACCATAGCCGCAAGAGGCGAAGCATAAACAAGCATACCGGAGCAATCACAGATGAAGCCAACAACAACGATTCTTACATCTCCTTGAAACATAAAATGAGTGAACGAGATTGCTGCTGCAGCAAATCCCACATCCAAAAGTCCAACTAGCAAGGCGGTCTTGGCCTAATTGTGAACATCATATAGATACATCACAGGATCAAGAGAACATAAAAATTGTGTTTAGTTATTGTCATAATACAGAGAGGATGAAAACTTGTTTTGTTTGAGACGGAGATATAAAAATAAATGTTTATGAGATAATTTTGTAGTGAATTTTTGTTATTCTAAATAGAAAACACAGAGAGACACTTCTCATCTATCCCAACTATCTCTGTTTTTTTCTGAGTCGAAACCGTAATCAAACGCTATAAAGAGATGATTTTTGAACGACAAAAACATGTGTGTGTTCATTCGTTGAAATGAAACAAAACAAAACAAAACTCACTCTCATTCTTGGAGATATGAACACCAGAAATATCAGAATGTAAACAATCTGAGTTACAGCACCAAAACCATTGATGGTGGCGATGAGGAAGCTATCAGGCTTGGTGATTCCATAGTAAATCCACAGGATAGCATTCATTAATGTGCAGATATAAGGAATGCTTGAAAAATCCTCTGTCGATCTGTTCTTTACAATTCTCCAAAAAGTTTTCCTGGGAAATATTACATCTCAATATCTTACTGTCAGGCATCACAAATTTACAAAACAATCTTGATTTGCTTACTTACAAGGGAGAAAGGTAGGCCAGACTTGAAATGATGTTGCCTGCAAACATATAATTTAAGTACTTAGCGTGAATCCAGAAGATATCCCTGTACATGCCAGAAATAAATAGAAGATCCTTTCACCATTCTACGCAGAGAAATCCAGGGGTCATTACCTAGTACCCCAACAATGAAAATTGTGTTCGCCATGGAGAAGTACAGTCTCCAAGTATTGCATGCATAAAATGAATCCCAGAGAGTGATTTAAATAGAAACTCGGATATTAGAGGTTAAATTGTCTTATGTGTAGCCATTGTTGTTTTTTCCTAGCATCGTCGGCCTAGCCTACAATCAAACATCACCTTGATCAGGTGGAGATATTTTCATTGAATGAAAAGAAAAGAAAGGATAGAATTGACCCCAAAACTACCGATTATCTCAATTGAGTCTCCCATGATATCTATTCAAGTTTTAAGAACAAATTCATCGGGAGATTATAAGCCCGAAAAGTAGATAATAAATCTTCAGATGTTGCTTATGTAACGGATTTTGGCCAGTATTATCATTGACATTGCCGGTGAATTCAAAACTCTCGATTGAGAATGGGTTTGGAAACGCGGTTGAAATTATGTTCTCATAAAATTTAATTTTTTTTTGTTAAAATTTAATATTGTTTATATATTTTGAATCGTTTTGATGTGCTGATGTTAAAAATAATTTTTAGAAAATAAAAAAAATATTATTGACATGTATTTTAGCACAAAAAGTTATTTAAAAAACAACCGCTATCACATTGCCAAACATATTCTAAGAGAGCTATAATGATTTCAACATCTCATATTCTAAATAAATTTAGGACTCAACTGGAACAATTGATAGTTGAGGGATCCAATTGGAACATGTATGATAGTATGCGGCAAATTTGTCCTTTCCTTCCCCAAAAATTACATTTCATATTCTATTATATATAAAAAAATTATCTGGAATCTTCTTCTTGTAATGCAATGGAAAGAAAAACTCATTAATTTTTATAAAATTATATTATAGAGATTTTGTAGGTAAATTAAAAATGAGACAGGATCCATTCACTTGCATGAAAAGGATAGTTATCTCGGCAGCCATGCCGTTGACCGAGTGGTTGCTATTGTTGACTTGTTGATGAAACAGAGTTTGCCCAGTGAAGTTATCTGGTTTCTTTTCTCGATGTCAGGTCCTTTTCTATCCAATCTAAATCAGCTGTTCTTGGAGCCTTGTTTCCTTGAAATAGTATTTAAAACTAAAAAAATATTAATATAGTAAAATCTAGTTAATTCGGTTTTTTCTTTACTTACGTTGATTTAGTCCAAACTTTAAGTTAACAATAAATATTTTTTTTAAGAAAATAATGCTATTTTGATAAAAAAAAAATTGATTTTAACTTGATAATCTATCAACCTAGACCCCCCCCCCCTTTTTTTTTTTTTTTAAAAAAAAACATTAGCCTCCGCATCTTATCTGACAACTATGCTGCAGATTGCTCATGTCATGGTCATTAGGCAATGGCTGAGCCACCGGAACCCTCGTGGTTGTCAGGCTTATATTGGGTTTTCTTCGGGGGTCCTTTGGCTGAACTCTCATTCTTGGTAGGTTTACTAGCCTTTGGCTGAAGTAACTGATGTGACTGTGGGTCATGGTTGGTGCTGGCTCCATGTTTAGAGGGTGTTTGGGAGTGTGGTAGTTGTTGCTTTTCAAATAGCTTTTCGTGCCGAAAAGCATGTCAATAATGTTTTTTCATTTTTTAAAAATTATTTTTGATATCAGCACATCAAAACGATCCAGAAAGTACAAACCACACTTAATTTTAGCAAAAAAAAAAAAAAAAATTGAAATTTTGTAAAATCCTGTTTGGACCGCAGCGCCAAACAGCTTCTTAGCCTGATGGTGGTGTTATCTGTCTGCTTTACGGGGAAGAAAACAGAGACATGGATCTTTTTTTCTACTATAAATTTGTCTATATTAAGTTTTTGTTGCTTTGTGGAGTACTTGTTAGAAGCGTTAGCAGCTGGGAGTCGAGGAAATATTTCAGTGGGCCAAAGCTTGCGATGCAGGAAAGCTTTTTTCTCTGCGTTCTCGAGACAAAAAGAGTGACTTGGTGTGCTGAAGTTCATAGTTCGAGGAAGGAAAGGAGGCTGAAGCCTGCACTGGGCAGTCCTCTTCATTTGAAGTTACAAATAGGGTACTTCTGTTTGGAGTTTTTTTTTTGGTCCTTTAGCATAGCAATTTTTTTTAATTATAAAATAACACATTTTAGAGAGTTTTGTAAAATTTCTGGAGATGAGATTTAATAAGTGAGAGGAGAGGGAAAAAAAACCTCTGAATTACATTAAAATTCTAGTAACAACAACCCTTCTAATATTAAAAAGATATCGATGAAAATAATCCAATGATACCAAAATAAATTGATCAGTGGTGTTCAAAATGAATTATATGGACGGTCAAAAACAAGTAAGTTTTAATACCTTTAAATAATTTGTATAATCTTTGATATTATTGAATTTGTAATTAGAATTTCAATGAAAATCTAAAGCTTTTTCCTTTTTCTTTCTCTTTTTTTTTATTAAATTTTATGATGTATAATTTTACAATTTAAAAGAGTTATATATAACAATTGCGTAAATCTAAATGTTTTTTTTTTTTACTTTGTTATTATTATTATTTTACTATGCTAAAATAAAAAAAAATCTCCTTCAGTTTGTCGAGTACGGATTGCAGGACCCCCCAGTTCTGCAAAAAGCTGTAGAAAGTTCCAAGAAAACGGTACTTAAATTGATGTTTGTTCCCTGCTGTGATGTCTTTTGCACTGAAAGCTTTGCATCTTGTTTCTATTGAGACGCTGCCGTGGTGAAACTTTATCTTTGAATTTTTTAAAAAATATTTTTTATTTTTATTTTTAAAAATTATTTTTAATATTAATACATCAAAATATTAAAAAAGTAATAATTTAAAATAAAAAATAAAAGAAATTTCAATTTGTTTTTTAAATTTTACGACACAAAAATAAAGAGACATTTGCTGCGTGGTGCCCTTTGATGTAAACTGTGTTTCACGCCTAGAAACATTGTTTTTTGTGTTTTTTTGATTCGGAACACAGGCACCCCATTGCCAAACGGGTTATTTAGTCCAAGGATATCTCAGATTCTCAGCTCGGTCCAAGCGTCCAAGTCTTTATCTACTTCCAAGTTCCAAAGTTACTCTTTCGCCTCCTAAAACGGGTCTGTAAAACCTCCCTCCGTCTCTCTACACTCTCCCCTAATTCTGCTTTGTCCACTTCTCCACTTTACTTTTTGCAGTAAGAGGCGCCTTTTAATGCTGCACTGCATTTGCGCGCATCTATGCCTGTCTTCTTCATCTAGCTGATTTCCTTCCTGCGTTGTTCCAGGTCAAGAACCTTCTCTCTTCCTTCTCTTTTCTTTAATAATAATCAGCATTGTTAGAAAGATTACTGATTTCCCATGTTAATTTTCTGTAAGTTTTGTTCAGTTAAGAATTGGAAATGAAATGGGAATTTCTTTTTCTTTATAAAAAAACAAGAATTGGAATCATACAAGAAATGGGGTGGCTGTTTTTTGTTCGGGCAACATTCTGTTGTTATTGTAGTAGATTTGATTTCATGTAAATTGAATGCTTATTTGGATTGAATAGGAAAGAGAATGGTGTTAATGACTCTAAGTGAAGCATAGTTTGATGGAGTTTACGGATTGTTTCTTGCAGTTGGAAGAAGAAAGGTGCAAAGTGAGTTATGGTTAATAATACAAAGACTTCGAAGATTTGTATAGTGCCTAGCTTTGTAGGTGATTGCCAAGAAATCAAGGAGTTGGCAGAGGTTTCAGGTGCTGTGAATTCCGAGGTTCAGCAAGCTTATGAATCACATAATACAGCAACCTCATTGGGGTTGGATTCGGATTCGGGTTGGGGCCAGCGTTACAAGCTCGGTCCATGTTTTAATTCACCGTCTGTAGAAGAAGATAACAAACCTGTGGCTGCAAGGTTGTCTAAATATTACCCTTCTGAGAAATCTAAAATTTTGGTGCAGAATCACTCAAGTTTGGTTTCGTGGCATAGTTGGTGCAAAAATTCCGGCCCGATTGTTGGATGGCATATGCCAGATGAAAGTTACTGTAATTGGGTAAAGAAGTTGGAAAAGAGACTTGGACAGAAATGGCGAGACCTCAGAATCTATGAAACCATTATGCTGTCAACACGTCTCATTTCCTTTGATGGTCCTCTCATGTCTGCTCTCATGTGTTTTTGGGACAAAAGTTGCAACGCTTTCCTCCTTCCTGAAGGTCTGATGGGCATAACAATGGAGGACGTGGTTGCAATCACCAGTTGTTCCCCAGTTGGCATTGAGTTATCTACATTAGGGACTGACCTGCCAGATGCGAAGAACACTTATCAAGGGATTGGTGTATCAAGTTATGGCAATTTTGTGACTAGATCTATGGCTCTTAGAGATAAAGAACAAGAGGAAATGGCTTTCTACTTGTACTGGATATGCAAGTTTCTTGTTTGCAACCGCTCGGTCATGGTTTTGAAGGGCTTTCAATGCGTGGCTGAAACCATCTTTCATGGAAAGAGTCCGATAGCGCTTGCCCCCTTCTTACTTGGCCTTGCCTATAATTGCCTAGGCAACATTCTCCGATCAGATTTCAGCGAACATGTGAGTGGGCCTCTATGGCTGGTGGTGCTATGGGCGCAGGCGTATTTTAAACCTATTGCAGCTAGGAGCATTGCTGCACAACCTCCAAGCCCAAGGCAACAACACTTTAATGGCATATACTCGTATGGGGATTACATAATTCTCAGCCAGGTGCAATGCGAGAAAACTTTTGAGGAATGTTTCATCTATTTGACTGACAGCAGAAGGAAACGCCAAGGAGAGGAGTGGAACCCATTTCTTAATAGGGAATTTGGTTCTGACTGGTTTCGTACTTTCACACTTCATCAGAAACACACTGGAGATGAAAAGGATGCGTGGAAAGCTGTTCTTGTTGCTCAGGATCTACCAGCGTATTTTAGCCCTCCTTCATTTTTTCTTGAACCTTACTCCCCAAACCAGTTTGCCAGGCAACTTGGACACCTTCAATCAGTTCCTGTCCCATTCTACCAAACTATCAACCAACCCTGGCATTCTAGGAACACTGTGGCTCCTAATGTTCTTAAGCATGCAGAGAAGGACTATTTCACCAGAAAATCCGCAATGTCACATGTTCATCAGATTCATTGGTTCCCATCTTCAGACCATGCTTTCAATTCTTGGTGGTTATGGTGCTGGGAAAATGTTGCGTCGTATCTCTCTGAGGCTCGGAAACATTTTGTTTTGAAGTTTGGAAACGGTCCCAGGAAGACACGTAAGAAACGACGTGCACGTACTCAGAAGTTGCAAAGAGGTATCTTGCAGCTCCCCCTCTTTCAAAATGCATCTTAGAGTTCTATTTCTTGGCTGCCAGTGTTGATTTGATAATTTATGTGGAACAGTTCCAAAACGTAGGGAAAAAATGGTTTCAGCTATTTTAGAATCATCACAAGTAGTAGGAAAAGTAGGGATGGAAGAGGAAGAATCATTGTCATCATCATCCGATGATCTGCCTTCGAATACAGAAGGACAAGGAAAACAAGTGGAAGATGAAGAAGAATCATCATCATCAAAAGAAGACGAAGAAGATGTTGATCTGCCTTTGACAAAGTTGCGACATCAGAAGCCCTCTGCTGATGAAGTAAACTTTTCTTTCAAACTGGTCATTTAAGTTTATGATGTAGTGATTTGGAAGCTGAATTTGAAATTTCTTTGCCTTGACAGAATGACAGGACACTAGAAGAGCATCCATCCTCTGAAGATCTTGTAAACACCGAGCATCATCAGGTACTTTCTTCTTCTTCTTCTTCTTCATCTTTTTCCTGAAAAAATGAATAAAAGAAACAGCAAAAGCTTTTGATAACAATTTGAGATATAAATATCTTGAGTATTAGCTGAGAAAGCCTTAGATTTCCGTCTTAGGCAACATTTCACTATGTTTTGTATTTGTTCAACAAGATTATCTGGCTCCTGAACACCATTGAAATTGAATTCTATCTGTTATTTCTTTCAATCCTTGCCTGATAAATGTAAGAGCACCATGGCGATCTAAGACGAACAGATGGGAATTTTTTATGTCCTGATTCATTTGTAGTCCAAGATGATCCAGAACTCAGAGTCCCCTGCAGCCCTGATCTGAAACTCGTTGCTTTACTCTTAGAATCTTATGCAGTTCTTTTGCAGGATGAGGTTGGAGAAAGCGACACCACTCCTCAACAGA
This sequence comes from Populus tomentosa, assembly GCA_018804465.1. Classification (NCBI taxonomy): domain Eukaryota; kingdom Viridiplantae; phylum Streptophyta; class Magnoliopsida; order Malpighiales; family Salicaceae; genus Populus; species Populus tomentosa. Next base: position 1,522,775 of record CM031977.1, on the reverse strand, counting down.
ACCATGGCGAATCTGTGAACGTTGACCAGCAAAGAAAGAAGCTTAAACAATATATGCGCATGTCAATAGAGTCCATCTTCGAGACTAATCAATTGAACAACATGGAGAGAACTGTTGACACTATCTATCATCATTCAGGTGATGCATTAGAGACCCCCATTCTGGGAGATCTGAAGAAACAACTGACAGGTCTCAAGGATAGGATCCCATCTCTTTTGTCTTCAATTAACTCTGCCGAAGCTGAACGAGAGTCTCTTTGCAACCAAAACCCTAATCTGCCAACAAAGCTGAGCCAAGTGAAACTGGCATTACAAGCTGACGAATCAAAATTTTCAGAGCTCACGAGTGAAGAAGCTAGACTTGAAGTTGAAATCCGAAAACTAATCGAGAAGAAAGAATCAGTTCTTTCTCAGAAAGCATCAGCTGCAGAGAGTGCTGAGAGGAGAAGGCAGAAAATGGAAGAGCTGAAGGATATCGAGGCAATCATCAAGAAGGCAGAGTACAGTTGTTTCCAAAAGCGGAACGAAATGAGTAAAGTAAATGCAACCATTAACGTGACTTTGATGGATGCCAAAAGGGTTTTGTTCAAATAATCTGTTCCCCTTTTAGAGCTAATACATGCAGTAAATTGTGAACCTTGTAGTTCTTCTTGCCTTCTTATCATTTTTGGGAATATGAATTTCCTTCACATCAGTCTTCACAATACAGTAGTTCCATGCAGGACCAGAAACTGAAAATGGTGTCAAGACTTGAAAGTAATATGCTGATCAGAAATGATTATTGAGTTGCCTTCTGGATTATATTATTATGTTCTTGAGCTGTTAAATTAGGGCATGAAATGATTATCGACTAATGACTAGGAACAGATTTATCAATGGAATACATATATGACTCTAAATCTAACCTAATCTAATTTTTAATTTGTATAAAAAAAATATTTAACTTAATAAAATTTGGTTGATTTAGTTAAACTTAAAAAAATTAATATGAAGAAATATTTTTATTTTTTTATAAAAATAAAACGATTTTACTTTAACAAAAAAAATAAATAAAATTCAAGAATTTTTTTTTAAAATTAAAAATTATTTTAATGCATTTCTTTAAATAAAAAACATTTTAAAAAATTATTCTGCACCGTTACGTGACCAAACTATCACAGGTGACCTCTCAATTGCGCCGACTTTGACAACCATGGAGGCAGGTCGTCCGCTTCAATAACTAGACGACACGTCAACTAGAAAATCAGTGATGAGAAGGCGGTTGTTGAAAACACAAAGCATCTATCTGGGTCTCTTCTTGAGAAACAGGAAAGCTTGAAAACCAGAGACAAAAATTCAGGCAATTATGGCATAGCAAAAGCAAATCAATTAATTTGGAAGTCATATTTGGATTGAAGAACGAAAATCCACATGGCTCAAAGCTAAAAGCTGTTAGCTTTCATGCAAAGAAACAATCAAGGAAAGTAACAGAAGACTCTTCTTAAGCCTCTTCAATCTCAGGTAGCTCTCTTCTCTCTTTTTCTTTCCCAGAATTCTTCCTCGTTTGCTAATGCTAATGCTGATTTTACCGAAAGTTGGAAAAACTTTAAGAATTGAATTCATTTCTGACCAAATCATGGTGTTCCCAACAACCTGTTAAAGATTTTTCGTGTGATGATTTTGGAAAAACGTTTCGGCTTCAAGATTGTATTTTTCTTAAAGATACGGAAAGAAGAAAGGGATTTATTTCAGTTTTTTTTTTCCAGTTTTATTCACATAGCATTGATAAAAAAAAAAAACTGGATTTTGCTGAGTATACAGTGCAGTTTTTTTTTAAGGAAAAAAAATTATGCCTTGCAGTGTATTAGTGGTTGATTGGGCATGGATGAGTTACTTCGTCTGAGTATTGGGGGTGCCGCAAATTCGGATGTAAATATCTCGGGTGGAGAAGCTGCTGGTCCCGCATCATTGCCCGCGGATGGTGTTGATCGAAATTTGTTACAGCCACCGTATGATGGGCAGACTTTTGGTAGTTTAGAAGAAATGGTACAGTATTTGCAGTCGTATGCGAAGGCTATTGGGTTTCAATGGAGGTATAGAACTTCAAGAAAGAATAAGAGCAATGGTGAAAGATGTGGTGTTCGCATGGTGTGCACTAAAGAAGGAACGAACAAGCCTCGAGGAAAGAGTCCCAAGTATTTTAGGCTTTCAGGGAGGGAAGGGTGCAATGTTGCAATGTCTTCTTCCTTGCAAAGTGATGGTCGGTGGAAGATTAGCAAAATTCATTTGCAGCATTGTCATGAGATTGATTTGAATGCTGTACCGTTACATATGCGACAGCATCTATTAGAGTTGAATGATAGGTCGGGCAATGAGGAAGAAGAAGAGGAGGAAAATGAAGAAGAAGAGGAGGGGAAACCATATGATGGACAGACTTTTGGTAGTTATGCAGAACTGATTCAGTTCTTGTTTTCTTATGCCAAGAAAGTTGGATTTCAATGGAGCATCAGGACTTCAAGAAAGGATAAGAACAGCGGTAAAACTTGTGGTATCTGCATGGTATGTAGTAAAAACAAGCGGAGAAAACAGCCAAATTCTGAGGGGGAGGGGTGTGATGTTTCACTATGTTCTACCTTGCAAAAGGATGGTCAGTGGAAGATCAACAAAATTCATTTGCGACACTGTCATGAGATGGATCCAAATGCAACTCCCATTCTTCGGCGATGGTATCTACTAGCATTGAATGGTAGGTTGGGTATCGAGGAAGAGGAAGGAAAGGAGGAGGGGGAGGGGGAGACAGAACAAGAAGAATTTGGGAACTCATCTTTGTCCAATGATATTGATCTTCCTTCGATTGATCCACTGTATAATGGGCAGACTTTTGGTAGTTTACAAGAACTGATTCAGTATTTGTGCTCTTATGCAAAGGCTGTCGGATTTGAATGGAGGAAGAGAACTTCAAGAAAGAACGAGAACAGTGGTGAAATATGTGGTGTTCGCATGGTATGCAATAAAGAGGGAAAACGAGGTTCTTTGGGACCATCAATGAAAAAGGGGTGTCCTGTTGCTGTAAATTCTACCTTGCAGAAGGGTGGTCAGTGGAGGATCAACAAGATAAATTTGGAACACTCTCATGAGATTGATCCGAATGTAAGACCATTCCTTCGGCGGCGACATAGATCTATTCCTCCTCAATTGCGGGATCCCCTGGTGTCAAATGATAGGTTGGGTATTGAGGATGAAGAAGAAAGGGAGGAGGAGGAGGAGGAAGAGGAAGAAGGAGCTGTATCTGTTGCATTGGAGCAACCTCTAGACTCAAGTGGTGATGAGGTGATGACTGCTTTCAACTTGGACTTTAAATGTCATTGCATTTTGATTAAAAAACTGAACTTGAAATCTCATTTGCCTTGACAGTATGATTCACCTTCAATAAACGATGCAATAATGGAAGAGCAGCCATCCCTTGAATCTTCCTTTAACCAGCAGGTTCTCTTTCTTCTTTTTTTCTTCTTTTTGTAGAGTAAATGATTTTTCATTAATGAAAGAGAGAATAAAGGCAGACGGGACTAATAAAAGCAACTCCAAGTGTTACGAGGAGACTGAAACTAATGATTAAAAACTTAAGTAATTGAGACCAGAAAGCCAAAGACTAATGGATTGAAAAGGAATCCAATCTTTCTCTTACACGGCCAGATCCTACAAATGTCTTTAGGACCTTTTTGTGAGGCCTGTGATTGAATATCTTTCGCAGTAACACGTCTCCTATTTCACTTCACACAGCATATTTCATAGCAATATTTGCTAAATTCTTGAATTCTGTTGAATGTTTCCCTTGGAAGATTAACTCTCCATGCTTCCATGCTCTTTTTTCAGGACCTTGTACTTTTATTCTGTCTGCCCCATATTCTTAGGGAAATATTACGAGTTTGACCCGTTCAATTAACTTAATACCCTCGAGTAGATATTATTGTCCAATGGAAGTAGCCAAGTAGGACCTTGGCAGAGAACAACAAACAAGATTGTATTTTAACCTTGTTGACAAGGATACAGGAATTTGAGAAAAATATAATTAAAAAAATATATATTTTGTATGAAAGTATATCACATTGAAGTGGGCAATTGCCCCCATGAATTTTTTCAAAATGAACAGAAAAGAGTGCATATGTATTGAAATTTCAAAGCTCTTTTATATTCGATCCCTTTCTTATTTTTCTAATCTTTACTAGTACCATAATGAGAAGATAGAAGAAGTCTGAAGTAAATGATGCATATATATAGAAAAAGTCTGAGTTGGAGCCAATCCCCCTGTCAACTCTTGGGGTCTTCTATTTTACTTTAGAATCTCAAGCAGTTCTTCTGCAGGATGCCATTGATGAAAGGGGCACCACTTGTCAAAACAGCCCTGACCTGGCTGGAAATGCTGGACAGCATTGGAAGAAGCTGAAAAGAGATATGGTCAAATTGACGACGTCCAATTCAGACAATATTAGGCAATTGAGCAATATGGAGAGAACTGTTGATGTTCTGATCAGTCAATATTTTGGGGATGATGTAAACACCACTCTTCAAGATGTGAGGAAATTAATCACTGGACACAAGAACAAGGTCTTTCATCTAAGGTCTTCAAAAAAATCTGCTCAAGCTGAATGCAAGAATCTTTACAGAGAGAATCCTGATTTACCAGCAACAATTGACAGAGCAAAACTAGCGTTACAAGCGGAAGAGTCAAAGCTGTCTCAGCTCACATGTGAAGAAGCTAGAATCGAAGCGGCAATCCAAAACTTAATGGCAAAAAAACAATCAGTTCTTTCGCAGAAAGCTTCAGCTGCAAAGAATATTGAGAAGGAAAACCAGAAAATGGAAGAGTTGAAGAACACACAAGAAAAGATCAACAAAGCAGAAAACAGTTTTCGCAAATGGCAGAAAGAAACGAGTTACGCTAACTCTACTTTCATTTCAAATTTGATGGATTCCAAGAGGGTGTTGTTCAAGTGAAATTTTTGGTTCCTTTTGGATGCAACCTTTCCCTTGTCACTTTTTTTTCCTGCTTCTTTGCTGTAGTTATTTAGTACGGAGCACGGAACAGTGCTTTCGACTAGCGAAGTAAGTGCTCGTTTTCTTGTTTTTCTAAGCGCCGTTTTGTATCGTGTGAAACTGTATTTAAAAAATTTTGATTTTTTTTAATTTTAAATTAGTTTTTTAATAATTTAATATATTGATATAAAAAATAAATTTTATAAAATAAATAATTATATTATTTTGATGTATTTTTTTAAATATTTTAAAAAATAATTTTTATTATACTTTTAAATATGTTTTAACATATTTAAGATGGACATACTTTTATGTTGAAAATAAATTTTTAAAAATAATATTTTAATATATTTTTTTACAAAAAAAATATTTTTAAAAAATAATTTATATCTAACTTCTAAACAAATTTTTATTTTTTGTTATAAAGTTTTAACATCTTTCAAATGGGCATGCCTTCACGCCTCTCTCGCTCTTTTAAATGGGCAAACCCGGTAGGATAACATAGAACCCGATGGATAACATAGAACCCGATCATGTTTTAAAAAATCATGATTTGGTTAAGGTCTGATTTTTTTTTTTTTAAATAAATTAACTTGGGTTGATAACCTGTTGTTTTGAATTGTTTTTTATAAGGGAAATTATCTTTTCTTATTAAGACCAATCAAGCCCAAACAAAACCCAGCCCACAAGCCTGTCCCGTGCACAGCTCCTGGAATAAGCACACGAGTCTAACATGCGCGGTTCAGTTAACTGCACCCTCATTAAATTTTAATTAACCGCTTAAAGAAAAACAAATCCGTATTTGCAGATTGGATCGATCCAAACCCTACAAAAACCCTAAATTTAATCAATCGCTTACTCTATAATCTTTCGAAAATGTTCAAAAAGTAATCCTTCATTTCTTCTCTCCGTCTCTCACTTTTTTTTTCTCAATATTTTTCATTTTTTTCTTAAATTTTTTCAGGTTTTCAAGTGATGAAGTATCTTCACAAAACCAAGTGAAAGCATCAGTTCAACGCAAAATTCGACAAAGCATTGCTGATGAGGTTCGAAATTAAACAAGAAGAAAAACCCATTTTTTATTTTTCAATTTTGTCATGAATTTTCTCTAAAGTTTGATTTTTTTTTTTTGTTTTTTCAGTACCCAGGACTTGAACCAGTATTGGATGATTTTCTGCCAAAGAAATCGCCTTTAATTGTTGTTAAATGGTAATGTTATTTTTGACTTGTGAAATAATTGACGGGCTTTTGTTGTTGATGAATTTTGATTTTCTTTTTTTATTTTTTACTGTGATTGTAATGCAGTCAGAATCATTTGAATCTGGTGGTGGTGAATAATGTGCCATTGTTTTTTAATATAAGGGATGGACCTTACATGCCTACGCTCCGACTTCTTCATCAATGTAAGCAAAAGTGCTTCTTTCTTTGTCTGAAATGACATTTTAATGATGTTATTACCGTGTGCTTTTTGTTAAGTAGTGAATATTTAGGTTTGGATTTCTTGATTGATGTGGTTTGTTGTTATTGTTATGTGTAAATGATGAGAAAGTTTTGTATGCTGTCGTAGAAAAGCTTAGTCTGTTTGTCGTAATGTAGTGGGTGAAAAATGTGGTTTTTTAAAACAAAAGGTAATTGTTGTTTATGAATATGGATGATGGTGCATGCCTGATTTCTCCTTACGTTTTGGTTTCCTTTGCTGTTATGGTTTTGGATGCATCTCTAGACTCAAATCTGGTTCAGTTTGCTCTTAACAGCCACTAGTTTTACTGTAAGACTTATATGGGAAGAAGTGGATAGTTCTTTTCAGGTATTAGTTTTGGGCATTTGGAATGTTTTAAAGATTATAAGAAAGAAGTAGTTATGTTATTTTGAATCAGAATGAGAGTTTTTATCTATTTGTCTCTGAACTTGTTAGGGATAGTAACCAGGAAAAGAAAATTGGGCTTTTGGATTATATTTTTTATGATGCTTCAAGATAAGAAGATCTAGGAGCTATTTGTCTCTATGTTTTTTCATTAAGTTTTTCTAATGGGAAGACCTGTCAAGTGCTTTTTACGTGTTGTTCTTATGGAAGCTTACATCCTGACGTGCTTTTTTTTTTTTGAATTGCTGGTTCTACAGATCCAAACATAATGAAAAAATTGCAAGTTGATAGGGGTGCAATAAAATTTGTCCTTGCTGGTGCTAACATAATGTGTCCTGGACTTACATCCCCTGGTGGTGCACTAGATGATGAAGTGGATGCTGAAACTCCAGTGGTATGAAATTGAACTGTGCTGTACTTAGAATGTCTATTCCTGATCAGTTCTTTTCATAAATCATGACATTTATGGTTGCTGTTTCAGTTCTAGTATGCTGCATAGGAGTTCTGTTACTCTTTGCTTTTCCTTGACAAAAATGTGTACATGTATTCCTAATTTGTCAAACTAAATACTTCCAGGCTATAATGGCCGAAGGAAAGCAACATGCCCTTGCTATTGGCTTTACAAAAATGTCAGCAAAAGACATGTGAGTTATTTTCTAACTTAGTCAAACTCGATATTTCAATTTTGTGGGTGGTGAACTGGGCTCTAGGAGAGTGATGGAGTGATTTTGACCATGCTATAGTTTATATTTTCCAATGTCTATAAAATAAAACAAATGCATAAGAGACTTGTAAATCACCACTGATTCTATTGTCTGCTCCCTTTGTGATTGGTATATGCTATAACTAGAAGCATTTCTTTGATTCACAGAAAGTCAATCAACAAGGGAATTGGCGTGGACAACATGCATTATCTCAACGATGGTCTTTGGAAGGTAGGTCATCATAAAATCTTCCACTCATTGTTCATCCAAATGCCATGTTGATCTGGTTTTATGTAAATAAATAGCAGGACAGTTTCTTTATGAAGGGTCGTTAAGATGGACAAAATCCATCCCTTTGAACCTAATGTTAAAGTTGGAGCAATTTTATGACATGAAGAGAACTTAAGATTCTTGCGCACTGTATCACTTGTTGGGCTTGTTTATATATATACTGGAGTATATACTGTTTTCTTATTATCAAATTTTCATTTTATGAAGAAAAAAGTTAGCATGATGTGGCTGATTAGTAACAAATATAATCAAGTTTACTAATTGTATTATGCAGATGGAGCGTTTAGATTGAGTTTTTTCCAAGAACAACAGCTGTGTGGTCTTTGGTACAAGTCGCAAAGAGCATATATTCATCAAGGCTACGCAGCTGTCCTGTTTCCCAATGTTGCTTAAGGAATTATGTGAACATTTCTCTGCATGTTGTCAGCTTTCGTTCCTTGTACACTCGACAGAAATTGCTTTTACCATGTAGATCAATTCTTTAATGAGGCGATCATGGATATTACTTTTCTCGGATATCTTGACAATATCGGTGGCGAAATCTTTCTTTTGTGATCAACTCGTCCGATTAGTTTGCATGTTGAGCCCCGGTCAAATTTCATTGAAATAAGGCCGATTGAGTGAGATAGAATTAGCTTCATAAGAACTAACAATCTAGTGCTGGAAAAAGGGAGGCCATTGCTGTCAACTCTCTCTTATTACACAGTAAAGAAAAATGTGTATCTGGTGAATCATACCGGTAGTGTTTGGTTGCTTTATTGGGATAGATTATGCAAAGACAATAAAAATAAAGATGGAAGTGCAAAAGGATAAAATAATTTTAGAGATAAATTTATTTTATATTTATATTTATTTCAATTTAATCTATTTTTTATATTTGTTTTTTCTGTTTTAAGACATTGACCGAGGTTATTTAGCTAGGGTTTCAACAATTTTTTGCACTTTTGTACATGAATTTGAGAGTGGTTATAGGTAGCCTCTTCCATTGCATGATTATAATTGAAAATCTAATATAACTTAAACATTGTTTTATTAAAATTATTAAATACACAAGTATCTGATCATCTATTTGGTAATGCAATATATAAATTTTTTTAATTAAAATATATTTAAATAAAATTTTCAGATTTATTTTTTATTTTTAATGTAGCATATCAAATTTATGAAAAATAATGTAGAAAAACATATTTAACCACTCTTTTAAATTTTATGTCTGTTATGATTATTATTCTCGACCCTAAGAAAAAAAATACTTTACTCGGTCGAATTGGGCTTGGAAGTCCAAAATCCATTAAATCTTACAAAATCATACTACTTCCTAGCCCAACTAACCATAACGATTCTCTATCTGATCAAGCCCAATTCAAACCCTATATAAGATCACAAACTTTGTTGCCCACGTGGACGGTAAATGATGCATCTGCATAAACACCAATAGACCTCACCTACACACATAGATTAAACTATATAACTACTTAAAAACCCTAGCTTCGTTTTGTTCCCCTTTCCATCTCCCATCAGCAGCACCACTAGCAGTTGCGGCGGGTAGCTTTAAAGCTTCAAGAATGGTGCCTCCCTTCTCCCTACGAATATACTTATCCTTACGTATCTGTGTGCATATGGTTCAGTTACTGATTTGTTGGGTTTTTTTTTTTTTCATTTCCAGGGGATAGATTTGAAAAGAGGAGGTAAGTCCAAGAAGACCAAACGTACGGCTCCGAAGTCGGATGATATCTATCTTAAGCTTCTTGTTAAGGTTAGTTTTCAAAAACCTATGTCTACTTTTCTATAAAGTTTTGATCTTTTTAACTATACAGTCCTTTTGGTGAAGGATAGACGTGAAAAACCCATGTCTGTTTTTGCTACGAAGTTTAAATCTTTTATGTTCTTTTGGAAGTGTTGGCTATGCTTAGGCCTCAGACCCTTTTTTTACTGAATAGTCAAAATCCCCATTTGTTTTATAATCTTTAGAAGGATGTTTTGTATAATGTGATTGATTTGAAACCGTGATATTTTATTAGCTGTACCGGTTTCTTGTGAGGAGAACTGGAAGCAGGTTCAATGCTGTGATATTGAAGAGGCTGTTTATGAGCAAGATTAACAAGGCCCCACTTTCTCTTTCTAGGCTTATTACATTCATGAAGGGAAAGGTTAGCATTTTTTACCTTTGAAGTGTTTTTGTATTGTTTGTTTATTTAGTATTTTATTTCATTGTTTGTTTCATGTATAGGAGGACAAGATTGCTGTGCTTGTTGGGACAGTAACTGATGATATTAGAGTCTATGAGGTGCCTGCATTGAAAGTCACTGCTTTGAGGTTTACAGAGACAGCTAGGGCCAGGATTGAGAAGGCTGGAGGAGAGTGCTTGACATTTGATCAGCTTGCTTTGAGAGCTCCATTGGGACAGAACACGGTATGTACTCCTTTTAGTTTGTTGGTTAATTTGTTTTATTGCTGAACTTCATCTATATTCATTATGTTTGTTGATGATTGGTCTTAGTTTAATTGATTTGATCATTTGATTTTCTTGATTGCTGTTCGTAATCTATTACTTCATTTGGGTTCAAGCTGAGTATGCTTTTAATGTTTCTTTGCTTTGGAGTTTATCTTTCGTTTAATATGATTTACATGTTGCCACTTGCTGTGATTTTCTTTGTTATCTTGGTAGTGGCAATGTCAACCTTCCTCTGAATTCTGGCAATTGTATGAATTACCAAACTTCATTCTTGAGTGGATGTTTGTTCATCCCTTTTTTGTTTTTTTCTGTTTCACAGGTTCTCCTCAGAGGTCCAAAGAATGCTCGTGAAGCTGTCAAACACTTTGGCCCAGCTCCAGGTGTGCCACACAGCCATACCAAACCATTTGTGCGCGCCAAGGGAAGGAAGTTTGAGAAAGCTAGAGGAAAGAGGAACAGCAGGGGCTTCAGGGTTTAATTTTGTTTTAGTGAGAGTGTGAGGCAGTTTGTTTTGATTGACTGTTTCAATTTTTGTGCAACTCTAGGTATCCAAGGATCATTTTCATGATATTTTAACTTTGGTTATCTATTTATACGCTTGGATTGTTTAATACTCAGCAATCATGCTTGCTCATACTCAATGAGTTTTTGAGGATCTCAATTTTCTCAACAATATTTAACTAAACTCGTGGAACATATGATTCTCTTCCTATAACGGCCCAAAGTTTTGTTTTCTTTATACATCCGTTAGTCAAAATTTGTGCCCATGCCATTGTCTTTGTAGTAGTCTGTTCTAGTCGTGGTTTTGAGCCTGTCTTGTGAACGAGCTTCTCTTTGCAGCCTGAAGCAAGTGTTACGTTTCGGTTGTATTTGTTGCTAGGTATTTTTGTGCTAGCCGTTTTAAACTGGCTCTTTCTCGGATGAGCCAATTAAGCTGTGTGATGGCTAGGAGCGGAATGAACAGCTTGTTAAACGTCCAATATTTGTGAATGTATAGTAGGCTAGTAGCTAAGTTGGCTTGTTAGAACTTTAGTCGGCTCAGCTTCATTTCTGTTCATCTCGTGTTTTAAAGTTGCAAGAGACAGTAATGGATGATTGTTCAGATCAGATCAAAGCATTTTAATCCCAACCCACATTAAAAAGGTTCTGCAATTTAATTATTGAAGCCAGTGAATGAAAAGGTAAGCCTGATTAGATTGATGGAAATCAATTATCAGCTACCAGGTGAATTGAAACATGTATTTCTTGTAAATCAACAATTCGCAATACAACAAGGTAATTCTAGTTTGATATTCTCGTGCTCTGGAACCGAGTTCTATTCAAGGGAGATCCCAAAGCGTGGAGGGTTGCAGAATATGGTTCTGGATGCGTTCTTGAACGGCAAGAAACAGATCAGTATTTGCTAATTTAGTCATAAATGTGATTGTTGATCTCCTCTGCCTTCTCTTGGTTAATGAAATGACCGACTCCTTCCATCACAACAACTTCCTCCAACAATTGCACATGATGCTTGAATCCTCCATTGCTTACAAATTCCTTCGCCCCTGGAGTAGTAAGGACCATGTCAAGATCTCCCACAACAAACTTTACAGGAACTTCCACCAGCGCCCCAGTCCACGGTGCTGTAAGCTCCCAGTTCCTACAACCACCAGATTGTAACTGTAGACCAAGTTGTTAAGGGTTTACATTCGGTTCAGTTGCTAGTTAGGAAAGGAAAAAACATACAGATCCAGAGCTCTGTAGTAGTTCAAACCTCCAGTGAACCCCTTCTGGCTATATTTTGTGACATGGAAAGCAAGGTCTGCTTCTGTGAGCCAAGAGGGCAGGGTTACTAGATTCTCTGGATAGATTCCGAAAGGATTTTCTTGAGACAAGCAAGGGGGAACTGGATTGCGATCTGTCAAGATTTTCATTAGCACTTCTGCAGTTCCAGCACGTGCAATCTCAGCTTCAATCACTCCTGGTTCCTACAACATTAAATAGACAGTACTTTTGCATTAGTTCATACCCAAACCCTACACAACTTGTTTTGTGTCGTCCTCTAATTGTCTGTAGTATTCTTACCGAACTGACATTCACAAAAATATGAGACTTGGCAGTAAGATCCACTTATTCATTCAATTCTTATGAGATTTTCCGAAAAGTAAATTCGATGAGAATATTATGTAAGATTTAGCAGATGACAAAGTGATTGTTGTCAGCATTAATTGTTTCATACACTAAATCTACACAAACAGTTGCCAAATTTGGAGATGTTAGAATCCAAAAATTTGCCACACCACAAGTCCCTTAAAAAATTGTGATCATTGAAGTTCAAACCATGCATTATATGCTAAAGAAAACAAAAACCTGGAATCTGCACACGTAAAAGTCTTCTCCAAAGGCAAGTTTCATGGTCTCCACTGGTTTCATTTTAGGATTTCTTGGCCTGTATGGAACACCAAGGCAGACATATGCCTTCACTCTATCAGGCCTGAACAAGCACAAGTACCATCCAACCACAGCACCCCAGTCATGGGCAACAAGAAACATTTGCTCTACCCCAAGGTGGTCAATAAGTCCACTAAGGTCACCAACTATTTGGAGACAAGAATAGCTAGAGCTTGAAGGTGGAGCTTCAGTGTCACCATATCCCCTAAGATCTGGTGCGACAGCATGGTATCCAAGGGAGCTTAATGCAAGAATCTGATGGCTCCAGGAGTACCACAGCTCTGGAAATCCATGGAGCAATAGCACCACAGGACCTTGGCCTTTCTCAGCTATGTGCATGTCAATTCCATTCACCTTCACCATTCTATGGCTTATCCCCTCCATCTCTTTACTGCTCTACAGATCCTTTTCTTTCTTCCCTTTTTTTTTTTTTTTTCAAACTTTACCGGAGAACTCTTTGTGGCATGGCCTGTTTCATATATAGAGCGCTTTAAAATTTAAGGGGATTGTGGAGCATCAGAAAGCAACAAATAAATGAGAGGCTGAGTGATGATACAAGTTTTTAAATTTTATTGTTCCCATTGATCATTTACGCATTTCCAAGATTCTGATTTTTGTCCTTCTCAGCTTATGACAGCATGCAACATAAATACTGACAACAGATAAGCTTAGGAACTGTGGCAGTGATCAAGTGTTGTGTATTCAATACACTACTAGATGCTCTCATTTTTTCATCCATCGAAATAAACCTAGCTCATTCACTTTTTACTAGCAACCCATATTAGGTTAAGTGACTTTACCAGCAAAGCTAACTAGTAATAATGCCTGGCACTATTCTGAGACATTTTAAAGGAATGGTTTCAGCTGTGCATCAAATACTTCAGACATTATCAAGGCCAAATTTCTTCGAGTTTACTGAAAATATTTAGGCATCTCATGTAATGAAGGGGCTAAAAGATGAACTTTTAGACATGGATAAATGTTCATTGGATAAAAGAAAATTTCATTTTGAGATCTGTTTCACTTGATTCTAGAGTTGTTTTTTTGGAAAATTCGTATCAAACAAACAGGAAACGTTAAACGTTAAAGAACGAGAAAAGTGTATATATACGTGCTAATTCTAGTACAAACAAAAAAAATATAGAACAAGAAAGTACGTCTCGAACTGTAATAGAAAAAATACAAAACAGAAAAAATATCTCTTAGAAAGTCTCCTCGACCATTATTGGACAATTTGATGCTCTAGTTAAGTAATGCGATAAATTTCATATTGAAAAAAGTTTCTGTTTCATTCCCATGAAAATTTCAATGATGATTGTATTTCTATGATTTTGAACTACATTTCTTGTTTTCAGACCCCATGAAAGTACTTGTAAATTTGTGTGCAAGAGACACAAGAGGTTAATTTCCTGCCAACTTTTTGATGACTGCTAAAGCAATAGAAACTAGCTTCTCAAACTCAGTTTTCATAGAGGTCAAATGAGATTTTCCAGCGAAGATATCCTCACATGTCTCCGCCCAGTCAGTGGCAGCTCCAACCCATGTGCTAGCATCACTGTAACGTTTAGAATCCAAAGCTGACAGTGAGTCCTTAATCTTGTCAGTTGCAGACATGTAGAACTCAGAACAACTTTTAAGGTTTTTATGAATGTTTATATCTAAAGTTGTTTTTAACAACTTGCTGATGTGTTTGTGTATTTTAGTGCCATATTTTAAAGCATTCTCTACGGCAAGTTTGGCCATGCCTTGGAGACCAAGTCCTTTGTTTTCCAGGAAGAACTCAACAGTACATTTACACAGCTCCTTGTCTAAGGTTTGGCTACAACCTTCAGTTATCAAGCGTTCCTTTTTGACTAACGAATTGATTTGTTTTAAAGCACTCGAGCTTAGCTGGTCAAACTGTGTCTTCATATCAGCAATTGGAGAATTTTGGTGTACTAGTTCCTGGAAACAATCTTCACATGCCGTTGAACATGCGGAGGCACCTGCGATCCATATGCTAGCATCAGCGTAACCATTAGCATCCAAAGCAACCAATCTGTTTTAATGAGGTTAGGATGTGTTCTAATGTAGCATGGTAAGGTTATTGCCTATACTTCACTACAGCTGAAGGAGTATAAATAGAACTACCCTACACATAATTTAGAGATAATAACTGTAATTTTTGCTTTGAAGATTTGGAGGCACTATTGTATGGTGAAACTTGTGAGATAATTTCTGTTTTGTTCCTATTTGTACATAAAAGACAACTCAGAAGGTGAATTGAGCTGGTCCTAACTACTTTCTCTGAGAAGGAAAAGAATTTGCTATTAACAATTCATGTTCAAAAGATAACCGCAAAATTTGTTGGAGCTTCCAAGCCATTTTTGGATCATTTTGCTTCCAATCTGAGGCATGGCAGTTTTTGAGCTACTCCTTGTTTTAGCCTATAAGCTTCAACCCAAATTTAACCACAACGCCATGCAAATAGAAGCAACAACTCTAGAATCAAGAAAGACATCCATGTAAATAGTTCAAAAATAGCTTAGTCCAACTTCTTAGTTTTCTCCTACGTAAAAACAGGAACACAGCAGAAAAATGTTGGAAGAAATGAAGGCTATATAATCTTCTAATTTGTCCTTGTTTTTCCAATCAACCATTCCTTCCTTCAACACACTGATTCCTGCACAATCCCGGCCGCTTGAACGGATTGAACAGCATGGGTTCTTTACACGGGCTCCTTTCATTTTGCTTTGTCCTAGTTCTTGTCCTCTCTTCTAATCATCTCACCGCTAAAGCCCACAAAAAACCCACGAATCAAATCAAAGTAGAAGCTGATTTCAAAATCATAGCCGAACTTGCAGGAAACAATGCAATTCCAAATGCTGATTTCAAAGGCCTAGCCAAGCTTGCATTAACGAAAGCAATATCAAATGGGAATGTAATATGCCAACGCGTCAACTCGCTGCTGCTAAAACGTTCGGACATGTACACTACGAGAAGCCTAACAGGTTGTTCTACCAACTACAAAGATGCGGTTGGCCTTATTGACAAATCGCTGGCTGCTTTGGATGCTAAGAAGTACGATGATGCAAAGACATGTATCACGGATGCCTTGGCGAACTCAACGAAATGCGAAGACAGATTCGAGGAACTATTACAACGAAACTCCCCATTTACATTCATGAAAGCAAAGTTTGGCCTGCTATGCCTGACCGGTTTAAAACACATCAATCTGTTAGTCCAGAAGGAACGCTTGATAACTGAAGGTTGTAGCCAAACCTTAGACAAGGAGCTGTGCATATCTACAGTCGGATTCTTCCTGGAAAACAAAGGACTTGGTCTCCATGGCTTGGCCAAGCTTGCAGTAGAGAAAGCATTGCAAGATGGCACCAGAATCCACAACCACATCAGCGTGTTGCTCAAAACAACTTCAGATAAATGCGTTCTGAAAAAACTTAAAAGTTGTTCTGCGTTCTACCTGACTGCAATTGGAAAGATGAAGGCGTCGCTGCCAGCTTTGGATTGTAATCGTTATGGCGATGCGAGTACATGGGTTGAAGCTGCCATAGGCTCGGCAGAGACATGTGAGGGTGTGTTTGCTGGAAAATCAAACAAGATATCTCCTTTGACCCCTATGAAAATAGAGTTTAGCAAGCAAGTCTCTGTTTCTTTAGTTGTCATCAAAAAGCTAGCCGGAAATTAACCTGAGGTGGCTGCTGCGCACAAATCTACAAGTTCTTCCATTGGGTCTCAGAACAAGAAATGTACTTCAAAAATTACAGAATGATTAATTATCATTGAAAATTTCATGAGAATAAAACAGAAGCCGTATTCAATATGAATTTTGATGCATGAATTTACTTCAGTATTACTCGCTTCATTTGTCAGTATTGAATGTTTGATCAGTCACCTATCCATCCATGCCTCTTGTATTTCTGCATACTTTCTTTCACCTGCCTAGCTAAGCTCGGAGGTTGCTCCTACGCAGCATAAGTAATTGCAATCCGGTGCTTGCCACGGGAGGGGTCCGACTCTTTTCAAACATCCATTACATAGACCATAAAAACAATTGAAGAAAGATCAATAGTAGCCCTTATGGAAAGAAAGATCAACCAATTGAAGAACACAAACACGGGTTGAAATATATGGTGGCTACCTGGCCTGCTTGATGTATTTAAACTACTATAGGAAAGGGATTTTTCATGGCAGGACTCGGGAACTTCTTATTCTGATATCATTTTTTCCTGTAATTAAGAAGTTCACTAGGGCTTTGGCCAGGCATCAGACCATCATAAACCTGTTTCTTTCCCTTAATCCTTCCAAAATCAAATTGGGGTAGAACTTTTATCCTACATTAGTTGTTTAGAGGAGTCTAGATTTTCAGGATCAAAACACTCATGTATTCTTCTATAACCCAATAAACAAAGAGAAATAAGGGAAACATTAGTGTCTCTGGCTGTCAAAGTGGTCATTGTTGGCCGTTTATGAATCAAAAGTGAGCAAGGGGAATTCTTGGAATTGAATTTCTTCACTTCCTCTGCCGACATGAGTAAAAAGCGATGACACATGTTTTAAAGCTGTTTTTCTAAATGTTTATGTAACTTTTTGAATTAAAGAGAAAGGAAAAGTCTAGAAAGCCCTTGAAGGCTTAGATGTAGGAATACATGAATGAGGGGTATTGTGGTAATTGAACAATAGTTGATAAATATAAATAAGAAAAAAAAAGAAAGAAAGAAAGAAAGAGGGATTTGAAAATTGAAGAGCAAACCGTGAGAGAGAAGGGAGGAAGAAGAAGAAGAAGATAAAAGAGGGGAAAATAATGGAAAAGGAAGAGATTGAGATGAAATAAGTTTAAAGGTAAGATTTAGGTTGTTAAATGTATAAATATGTGTTATTAAGCTTTAAATTTATATTTTGGTTAAATGTTAGGGTTTTGAAGATTATGTTTTGAGTTTATTGATGAATTAATTTGAATGTTATAAGGTTGATTGTTGTAGGTGATGGATTGGTAGTTGATTTTGAGAGATTGTAGGTAAATATGATAATTTTGAGTTATGAATTTTAGTCACTTTCAATTTGGTCCTCTAATTTGACAAAAAATACCATTTGACCCTAACAATTTGGTAAAATTCTAGAATAGTCCCTGGAGCATATTGAGATATTCTGGACAGAATTGAGGATTAATTATGGTCATAATTTCAGTATAGTCATGGATTTATGACAAATTTAGTTTGGTCCTCCATTTGATAAAAATTACAATTTGACCCAAAAAATTTAGAAAAATTCCAGAATGGTCCTTGAAGCATAATTAGTGATTTTGGACAGAAATGAGGATGAATTATGGATATAAATCCACTATATTCATGAATTTATGATATTTTTAGTTTGGTCCTCCAATTAGACTAAAATTATAATTTGGCCCTAAAAATATGAAAAAATCCAGATTAGTCCCTAGCTGTAATATTAGCTTTTGCAGATTGGTTTGATGAATAATTGAGGTTTATTTTGTGAATTTTTATCAAATTTATTATTTGTTTTATTATGCATTAGATTTCGGGAAAACCGTTAAATTTTGGGTTCTTGAGAAAATTGACTAGTTTGTTTAAAAATATATAGGGTGATGGAATACACCCTTAGTTAAGTGGATTAAATAGGTTAAATTTTCTTTTGAGTTGTTCTTGAATATGTCTATTTTGTTTTCATATAATCTTGATATTTTACTAACGGGACTCAGGAGGGTTTTCTTCGGTGTCTGCTTTTGACTTATGTTTGCTTTCGAGTTAATTTAGTGGATAATTTTTCATATGCATGAGAAATATTATAAATATTTGATTTGTTAATATGAATTGGATCATGCTTCTTAATAATATATATGTTGATTATTATCCTTGTTATGATAAAACATGATCAATTGTTGAATCTGAATTCTTGATATGAACTACTATATATTTTGAATTGACTTCTGAATTGATAGCTCCTTATTTGATTGATGTTATGAGTTGAGCCTTGAGATATGAATATGTCTGTTTGATTATGATTATGAACCTATGGTATGTCAGTCAGAATACCTATGCTAACAGGGTAATGTTAGTCTTTGTGCACATCGTATCTGAACTCTAGTTGATCGGGGGAGTCACCAACCTGTGTGGACTGATCATCCCACAATACAAAGCCTCATGCTCATTGCATTTTGATTTTTTGACGAGCTTTACCTTATGATATTCTTGTTATGGCCTTCTTGATAAACCTTTCTATAAGAACCTGAGCCATACTTGTATATATATTCTCATTGTTGTATTACCTCGTGTGTGTATATTGAATGTTATCTACTCACTGAGTTGTTGAACTCACCCTCTCATTATTTATCTTTTTAGGCTTATAGCTTCATAATGGGTTACTTTTGTTGAACCTTTCGAACCTTTTTTTGTTGTTGTAATTTGTACCTTCCTTTTATGTCTAGCTAATGCTCCAAAACTATAAAATTTTATTAACTCTTGTATTAAGACAATGAAATTATATTATGAAGTTAGTTTGTTGTTAATGTTGTGTTAAACTCTGATTGAGTTGTTTAAATGATAAGATTGTATGTAAGTTTGGGTTCGTATAGGTATGGAACCTTGGAGGGGAACCTTGCCTATATGCCGGTCATGGATCCAGGAATCGGGTCGTGACAAACTTGGTATCAGTGCTTCAGGTTAAAGAAACAAGAATATAATTAAATTTCATAATAAGTGGAGCATTAGGATCCATATCGTTTTGTTTGTTGTTTTTGAAATTTTGAATTCTCATTAAGCATGTCTTCTTCCTTGTGACATATATGCTTTCCCATAATTCTGTGATAATTATCATGCTATTGTTCTAGCATGACTTGAGTGCTCTCACTTTTATTTTAGGAAATGCCGAGGAATAGATGAATAGCTGATACTATTAGAGTAGATGATGATGAGGATGATGTCCCTATTGTGCGGTTGAGAACTGTAAGGCAGAGAAGGAGGTGCGATGCACCCGTGCCTTAACATGTTGAGGAGGTGCCTCCACCAGTGGAGGAAGAGCCTTAAGAGATAGAATAGGAAAATATGGTTGATAAAACAGGTGTTGGGGTGGTTGACCTTGAGCCTGTTACAGAGTTTCAGCAACTTAGCCAGGTTGTGCAGACCTGGATAGAGTTTACTATGGAGAGAGATAGAAAAAGGGATAAAGATGTACCCTCGACATCCCACATTATCCAGGGAGTTAATATGCCGTTGAATGACTTCATGAAGTTGGCACCTCCTATTTTTACTGGGATGGATAGTTCAAAGGATCCTCAAAGGTTTCTAGATGATATTTAGCGACAGTGTGAAGCTTTTTGATGTACAAACTACCGAGCTGTGAGTTTGGCATTGTTAAGGTTGGAAGGAGATGTGATAATCTCTTAGTTTGAGTCTAGGAAAAGAGCAAGGGCAGTAGAGACTCAGTGGACATGGAAGGAGTTTAGCTCCATGTTCTTAGACATGTTTCTCCCTTAGAGCGTCAGGGATGCTTGACTTTATGAGTTTGAGAGGCTATCTCAGGGGAGCATGATAGTGGATGAGTATGATATGAAGTTCACTCAACTGTTTAGGTATGCGGAACATTTTCTACCCACTGAGGAATGGAGGGTGAAGAGGTTCATTAGAGGACTCAAATCCTCTATGTATATGGTGATGGTGTCACAGGTGTTTCCATCCTACTCCTCAGCTGTTGATAGCACCGGGTTGATAGAGGCGCGAGAATTAGAGGACATGCTTGCAAGCCAGTCTAAAAGACCTTTCTTTTAGGCAACATGGATTAAGTACAGGTCTGTCTAGGGGAAGAAGTGGTCGTCAGGGCTCATGGGTTCAAAAAAGGTTTAGACAGAGGCTGTCAGGGCTCATGGGTTCAAAGGAGGTTTAGACAGAGACCATCAGTTAGTGGCTCAGGTGGCAGTAGTGGTACTCAAAGTTTAGTTTAGACTGCACCTCGTAGTTCATTTGTTTCACCTAGGGATAGTTCTTTATGTCAGCACTGTGGAGGAGGTCATACTAGTGCAGAGTGCTACAGAAAGACTGGGGCTTGTTTTAGTTGTGGCCAAATAGGTCATAAGATTAGAGAGTGCGTGAGGAGACAATTGTCAACTTCAGGGTTATCTGCTTCAGTCCAACATCCTATTCAGGCACCATCAACTAGCCAATCTGTGGCTCATGGGGGTAGAGGTTTTGGTGGTCGTGGTCAGAGAGGCCATGGTGCAGGTGATAGAGGTCAGTTATAGCAGGGTCAGGGGCATGCCAGAGTTTTTGCCTTTGCTCAACAGGATATCCAGGCATCTAACACAGTTGTTTAAGGTATTCTTCATGTTTGCTCTTTTAAAGCAAAATTTTTATTTGATACGGGTGTAACCCATTCATTTGTGTCTCTATATTTTGCTATGAGGTTAGATAAACAACCAACTTTGTTAAAATCCCCAATTTCAGTCTCTACTCCCTTAGATGAATTAATATTAGTGAAATATGTGTATTTGGATTGTGAAATAGAGATTAGAGATAAGATCTTTATAGGAGACTTAAATGACTTGGATATGGTTGATTTTGATGTGATTTTGGGAATGGATTGGTTGGCAAAGCATAGGGCTTCGGTAAATTATTGGGGTAAGAAAATAATGTTTGATCTAAATGAAGAAGTTGGGTTGGTATTTCAAGGAGAAAAGATTAGGTCTCCATCAATTATGCTGTCGAGTATCTTGAGGAAAATGGTCCGAAAAAGAGTACAATGCTACCTAGCATATATAGTGGATTAGAGAAAGAAATTCCTCAATTAGACCAAGTCCTATTAGTTAGGGAGTTTATCGTTGTCTTTTCCAATGACTTACCTGGATTGCCTCCATATAGGGAGATTGAGTTTTGTATTGATTTGGTTCTGAGTACCGAACCAATATCAATGGCACCATATAGAATGGTGCCAACAAAATTAAGGGAACTAAAGGAGTAACTGCAGGATTTGTTGGATAAAAAGCTCATTCGACCAAGTGTGTCCCTTGGGGAGCCTTCATGTTGTTTGTAAAGAAGAAAGATGGGTCATTGAGATTGTGTATAGATTATAGGCAAGTGAATCGGGTGATAGTTTGAAATAGATACCCACTCCCTCGTATAAATGATTTGTTTGATCAGTTACAGGGAGCTCAATTCTTTTCTAAGATAGATCTTCGATCTGGGTATCATCAGTTGAGGATTAGGGAGGCAAACATTTCAAAGACAACTTTTAAAACTCGGTATGGTCATTATGAGTTTTGAGTGATGTCTTTTGGGTTGATGAATACACCAGCAACTTGTATGGACTTGATGAATACAGTGTTTGGCTAGTTTATTGATCGATTTGTGATAGTTTTTATTGATGATATTTTGGTGTATTCGAGGTCTAGAGAGGAGCATGAGCAGCACTTGAGAATGGTGCTTCAAATTATACGTGATCATCAGTTGTATGGCTAGTTCTCAAAGAGCGAGTTTTGATTGAAGAGTGTAACATTTCTTGGGCATGTAGTGTCAAGGAATGTGATTGAGGTTAATCCTCAAAAGATTGAAGCAGTTAAGTAGTGGCTTAGGCCTATTTCAGCAACAGAGATTAGAAGTTTATTATGTTTGGCTGGCTACTATTGGAGGTTTGTGGAGAACTTTTTCTTGGATTTCTGCACCATTGACTAAGTTAACGTGGAAAAAAGTTAAGTTTCAGTGGTCTGAAGCTTGAGAGAAAAGTTTCTTGGAGTTGAAAGAGAGATTGACTACATCGCCTATTCTAGCAATACCATTAGGTTTTGGTGGTTATACGGTATATTTTGAAACTTCGAGAGTGGGGTTAGGATGTATTCTCATGCAGCATGTCAAGGTTTTGCATATGTTTCACGATAGCTAAAGAAGCATGAACAAAACTACTCTACATATCATTTAGAGATGGCAGCTGTAATTTTTGCTTTGAAGATTTGAAGGCACTACTTGTATGGTGAAACTTGTGAGATAATTTCTGTTTTGTTCCTATTTTTACATAGAAGACAACTCAGAAGGTGAATTGAGCTAGTCCTGATGACTACTTTCTCTGAGAAGGAAAAGAATTTGCTATTAACAATTGATGTTCAAAAGATAACCGCAAAATTTTCTGGAGCTTCCTAGCCATTTTTGGATCATTTTGCTTCCAATATGAGGCATGGCAGTTTTTGAGCGACTCCTTGTTTTAGCCTATAAGCTTCAACCCAAATTTAACCACAACGCCATGCAAATAGAAGCAACAACTCTAGAATCAAGAAAGACATCCATGTAAATAGTTCAAAAATAGCTTAGTCCAACTTCTTAGTTTTCTCCTACGTAAAAACAGGAACACAGCAGAAAAATGTTGGAAGAAATGAAGGCTATATAATCTTCTAATTTGTCCTTGTTTTTCCAATCAACCATTCCTTCCTTCAACACACTGATTCCTGCACAATCCCGGCGGCTTGAACGGATTGAACAGCATGGGTTCTTTACACGGGCTCCTTTCATTTTGCTTTGTCCTAGTTCTTGTCCTCTCTTCTAATCATCTCACCGCTAAAGCCCACAAAAAACCCACGAATCAAATCAAAGTAGAAGCTGATTTCAAAATCATAGCCGAACTTGCAGGAAAGAATTCAATTCCAAATGCTGATTTCAAAGGCCTAGCCAAGCTTGCATTAACGAAAGCAATATCAAATGGGAATGTAATATGCCAACGCGTCAACTCGCTGCTGCTCAAAAGTTCGGACATGTACACTACGAGAAGCCTAACAGGTTGTTCTACCAACTACAAAGATGCGGTTGGCCTTATTAACAAATCGCTGGCTGCTTTGGATGCCAAAAAGTACGAGGATGCCAAGACATGTATCACGGATGCCTTGGCGAACTCAACGAAATGCGAAGACAGATTCGAGGAACTATTACAACGAAACTCCCCATTTACATTCATGAAAGCAAAGTTTGGCCTGCTATGCCTGACCGGTTTAAAACACATCAATCTGTTAGTCCAGAAGGAACGCTTGATAACTGAAGGTTGTAGCCAAACCTTAGACAAGGAGCTGTGCATATCTACAGTCGGATTCTTCCTGGAAAACAAAGGACTTGGTCTCCATGGCTTGGCCAAGCTTGCAGTAGAGAAAGCATTGCAAGATGGCACCAGAATCCACAACCACATCAGCGTGTTGCTCAAAACAACTTCAGATAAATGCGTTCTGAAAAAACTTAAAAGTTGTTCTGCGTTCTACCTGACTGCAATTGGAAAGATGAAGGCGTCGCTGCCAGCTTTGGATTGTAATCGTTATGGCGATGCGAGTACATGGGTTGAAGCTGCCATAGGCTCGGCAGAGACATGTGAGGGTGTGTTTGCTGGAAAATCAAACAAGATATCTCCTTTGACCCCTATGAAAATAGAGTTTAGCAAGCAAGTCTCTGTTTCTTTAGTTGTCATCAAAAAGCTAGCCGGAAATTAACCTGTGGTGGCTGCTGCGCACAAATCTACAAGTTCTTCCATTGGGTCTCAGAACAAGGAATGTACTTCAAAAATTACAGAATGATTAATTATCATTGAAAATTTCATGAGAATAAAACAGAAGCCGTATTCAATATGAATTTTGATGCATGAATTTACTTCAGTATTACTCGCTTCATTTGTCAGTATTGAATGTTTGATCAGTCACCTATCCATCCATGCCTCTTGTATTTCTGCATACTTTCTTTCACCTGCCTAGCTAAGCTCGGAGGTTGCTCCTACGCAGCATAAGTAATTGCAATCCGGTGCTTGCCACGGGAGGGGTCCGACTCTTTTCAAACATCCAATACACATGTAATAGGAAATGGAAAATGGTTTAGGAACACGAACACAGGGTTACTTAGGTTGGCCAGTTGGCTTCCTTGACATATTTACACTATTATAGGAAATGAATTTTTCATGTCAGGACTCGGGAACTTCCGTATTCTGACATCATTTTTTCCAGTTCATTAGGCCTTTGGCCAGACAACCGGTCAACATAAACCAAGTTCTTTCCCTTACAATATTTATCCTCCATTAATTGTTTAAATCAGTCAAAATTTTCAGGATAAAAACGTTCTAGTATTTTTCTATATAACCCAATATACAAAAGTGAAACATTATGTCCCTGGCTGTCAAATCGGCCATTGTTGATTGTTTATGAATCAAAATTTCACAAGGGAAATTCTTGAAACTGAATTTCGTCGCCTCTTCTGCCTGACATGAGTAGAAAGCTATGCTACATGTTTCAAGGAGAAGGCTCAAGCAGAAAGGATAGTATTCATTTTGAAAAGTTGCAGGACAGAGTGCATTAAAAGATTGTACTAAAATACATGACCACATCAAGGTGTTGTTGAAAACATCTTTGGATA
This sequence comes from Populus tomentosa, assembly GCA_018804465.1. Taxonomy (NCBI): domain Eukaryota; kingdom Viridiplantae; phylum Streptophyta; class Magnoliopsida; order Malpighiales; family Salicaceae; genus Populus; species Populus tomentosa. The sequence goes on along the minus strand of CM031977.1, from coordinate 1,497,645 downwards.
GATCCATTTTGACAAACCTAAGAAACTCTTCTCATTTCTACCAATCTGCAATAGACAATATCAAGTACTGGGTGGCAGCTTTAGATTCTAAAGGTGACAAGGATGCCAACGAATTCCTCGCAGCTGCTGCAGACAACACAGAGAAATGTGAAGTTGGATTAAGGGAATCAGGCAGAACTTCTCCACCGACCAATTTGAAAACAAAGTTTGAGAAGCTATGCACTATTGGTTTAGCACTCACCTACAAGCTAGCCCTAGAGTAACCTCTTTCGGCGCCTGCTCATAAATGTAGCAGTATCTGCTTTGGGTCTGAAAACAAGAAATGTTCTTCAAAATTGCAGGTAGATTTTTTTTATGATTGAAATAATCGTGGGAATGGAATAAAAACCAACCAATTTTGAATTTTAAAGCTTGATTTACTCTACTGCCTCACTGTAGTGGGCCATCTATCAACTCATGCCTCTATATCTATATAATTCTTTTCACCTGTCTAACTAAGCTCCGAGATAGCTCCCCAGCACTCTAATTCATTGCGCAACCTTGTGCTTGCCATGGCAGGTGTCTCTTTGCAAACAACTAATAAATTTGAACCAAGAAAACCAGGCATCCGTTTTTCTCCTTTTTCTTTCCTTTTATTTTCTAGTTCAGCTATTCTTGGACTAGCTGCCACACACGCAACGAGCCCAAGTCCCTTCATGGAAGAGTCTTGGATGGACCACCAACACCTAAGCAAGTGCAAGAAATTTCTTTCTTGCGATCCCCTCTATTAGACTTGAATCCAAGATGATAATATGGAGGTCGAGCCTACTCAGTACCTGAACCAACAGCTTAAGGGAAACCTTTAATGGCTACAGAAAACATTCAGTTATGGTGCTAGGGCTTGTTTTCCAGCTCTCCTCTCAATTCCTTGCGGTAATGAGAGCAATTAATAGCCCTTCTGATATAAGAATGATATTTCAATTGAAGAACACGAACATGTGGCTGGAAAATCTAGGTTTTTCCCCGTTGATATGGTGAAACTGTTTGTGGAGCAAGGATTCTTTTAGGTCAGGAACAACTTGTCATTCTGATTTCATACACAGGCCTTCGGCCAAACATCTTGTCACTCTGGACTGTCAAGAAAAGCTCTATCACAATTCATAGTACCAAGATTGACACCAGAACTTGGGATATACATAGACGATAACAAAAATTCTGAAAGGCATTAATTATTTCCACGACCCACAATTTTCTTTGTTCTTTTTTTTTTTTTTGAACTTCATTTACCTCAAGCGTCACAAGCTAGCTCTGTTCAAATTCATGAGGTGAAAATCTCAAATGTTAAAATGCAAAAAATAATAATCTAAAGTTATCTCAAATTCAAATAGAAGAATAATGCCCTAATCAAAAGAGAAGAATTCATTTGATATTAAAACTACGTCCATAGAAATTCACTGGATGCCATGATACTATAGGTTTGCAAAAAAGTTTAAGCAGTGCATGGAAATGAAGATTTTATTTGAGTAGATGACATGATCTGTTCTCAACAAAATGATAGTCAAAGGCTGTCTTTCTTGATCCTAGAGCTGTGCTTCTTTGCCACATTGGACAGAACATGCACCTGGCTGGCATTTGGGTTGAAGCTGTTAGGCTAAAAACCTAGGTTTTTGAGCTGAATTGACTGGTCCTATCTACTTTCTCTGAGAAGGAAAAGAATTTGCTATTAACAATTCATGTTCAAAAGATAACCGCAAAATTTTCTGGAGCTTCCTAGCCATTTTTGGATCATTTTGCTTCCAATCTGAGGCATGGCAGTTTTTGAGCGACTCCTTGTTTTAGCCTATAAGCTTCAACACAAATTTAACCACAACGCCATGCAAATAGAAGCAACAACTCTAGAATCAAGAAAGACATCCATGTAAATAGTTCAAAAATAGCTTAGTCCAACTTCTTAGTTTTCTCCTACGTAAAAACAGGAACACAGCAGAAAAATGTTGGAAGAAATGAAGGCTATATAATCTTCTAATTTGTCCTTGTTTTTCCAATCAACCATTCCTTCCTTCAACACACTGATTCCTGCACAATCCCGGCGGCTTGAACGGATTGAACAGCATGGGTTCTTTACACGGGCTCCTTTCATTTTGCTTTGTCCTAGTTCTTGTCCTCTCTTCTAATCATCTCACCGCTAAAGCCCACAAAAAACCCACGAATCAAATCAAAGTAGAAGCTGATTTCAAAATCATAGCCGAACTTGCAGGAAAGAATTCAATTCCAAATGCTGATTTCAAAGGCCTAGCCAAGCTTGCATTAACGAAAGCAATATCAAATGGGAATGTAATATGCCAACGCGTCAACTCGCTGCTGCTCAAAAGTTCGGACATGTACACTACGAGAAGCCTAACAGGTTGTTCTACCAACTACAAAGATGCGGTTGGCCTTATTAACAAATCGCTGGCTGCTTTGGATGCTAAGAAGTACGATGATGCAAAGACATGTATCACGGATGCCTTGGCGAACTCAACGAAATGCGAAGACAGATTCGAGGAACTATTACAACGAAACTCCCCATTTACATTCATGAAAGCAAAGTTTGGCCTGCTATGCTTGACCGGTTTAAAACACATCAATCTGTTAGTCCAGAAGGAACGCTTGATAACTGAAGGTTGTAGCCAAACCTTAGACAAGGAGCTGTGCATATCTACAGTCGGATTCTTCCTGGAAAACAAAGGACTTGGTCTCCATGGCTTGGCCAAGCTTGCAGTAGAGAAAGCATTGCAAGATGGCACCAGAATCCACGACCACATCAGCGTGTTGCTCAAAACAACTTCAGATAAATGCGTTCTGAAAAAACTTAAAAGTTGTTCTGCGTTCTACCTGACTGCAATTGGAAAGATGAAGGCGTCGCTGCCAGCTTTGGATTGTAATCGTTATGGCGATGCCAGTACATGGGTTGGAGCTGCCATAGGCTCGGCGGAGACATGTGAGGGTGTGTTTGCTGGAAAATCAAACACGATATCTCCTTTGACCCCTATGAAAATAGAGTTTAGCAAGCAAGTCTCTATTTCTTTAGTTGTCATCAAAAAGCTAGCCGGAAATTAACCTGAGGTGGCTGCTGCGCACAAATCTACAAGTTCTTCCATTGGGTCTCAGAACAAGAAATGTACTTCAAAAATTACATAATGATTAATTATCATTGAAAATTTCATGAGAATAAAACAGAAGCCGTACTCAATATGAATTTTAATGCATGAATTTACTTTAGTATTACTCGCTTCATTTGTCAGTATTGAATATTTGATCAGTCATCTATCCATCCATGCCTCTTGTATTTCTGCATACTTTCTTTCACCTGCCTAGCCAAGCTCGGAGGTTGCTCCTACGCAGCCTAAGTAATTGCAGTCCGGTGCTTGCCACGGGAGGGGTCCGACTCTTTTCAAACATCCATTACATAAACCATAAAAACAAAAACTGGCCTTTTCTCTGTTAATTCTTTGTTGGAAAAAGAGTAATAGCAGCCCTTATGGAAAGAAAGATCGGCCAATTGAACAAAAACACGGGTTTAAATATATGGTGGCTACTTGGCCTGCTTGATGTATTTAAACTACTATAGGAAAGGGATTTTTCACGGCAGGACTCGGGAACTTCTTATTCTGATATCATTTTTTCACTAGGCCTTTGGCCAGGCATCAGGCCATCATAAACCGGTTTCTTTCCCTTAATCCTTCCAATATCAAATGGGGGTAGAACTTTTATCCTACATTAGTTGTTTAGACGAGTCTAGATTTTCAGGATCAAAACACTCAAGTATTCTTCTACAACCCAATATACAAAGAGAAATAAGGGAAACATTAGTGTCTCTGGCTGTCAAAGTGGTCATTGATGACCGTTTATGAATCAAAAGTGAACAAGGGGAATTCTTGGAATTGAATTTCTTCACTTCCTCTGCCTTGACATGAGTAAAAAGCGATGACACATGTTTTAAAGCAGTTTTTCTGAATGTTTACGGAACGTTTTGAATTAAAGAGATAGGAAAAGGCTAAAAAGCCCTTGAAGGCTTAGATGTAGGAATAAATGAATGAGGGGTATTGTGATAATTGAACAGTAGTTGATAAATATAAATAGAAAAGAAAGAAAAAAAGAAAGAAAGAGGGATATGAAAATTGAAGGAGCAAACCGTGAGAGAAAAGGGAGGAAGAAGAAGATAAAAGAGGGGAAAATAATGGAAAAGAAAGAGATTGGGAGGAAATAAGTTTAAAGGTAAGATTTAGGTTGTTAAATGTATAAATGTGTGTTATTAAGCTTTAAATTTCTGTTTTGGTTAAATGTTAGGGTTTTGAAGATTGTGTTTTGAGTTTATTGATGAATTAATTTGAATGTTATAAGGTTGATTGTTGTGGGTGATGGATTGGTTGTTGATTTTGAGAGATTGTAGGTAAATATGATAATTTTGAGTTATGAATTTTAGACACTTTTAATTTGGTCCTCCAATTTGACCCTAAAAATTTGGTAAAATTTCAGAATGGTCCCTGAAGCATAATGAGATATTCTGGACAGAATTGAGGATTAATTATGGTCATAATTTCAATATAGTCATGGATTTATGACAATTTTAGTTTGGTCCTCCATTTGATAAAAATTACAATTTGACCCAAAATTTTTGGAAAAATTCCAGAATGGTCCTTGGAGCATAATTAGAGATTATGGACAGAAATGAGAATGAATTATGGAGATAATTCCACTATAATCATGAATTTATGATATTTTTAGTTTGGTCCTCCAATTAGATGAAAATTACAATTTGGCCCTAAAAATATGAAAAAATCCAGATTCATCCCTAGCTGTAATATTAGCTTTTACAAATTGTTTTGATGAATAATTGAGGGTTATTTCATGAATTATTACCAATTTTATTATTTGTTTTATTATGAATTAGATTTCAAAAAAAAAACTGTTTAATTTTGGGTTTTTGGGAAAATAACTAGTTTAGTCTAAAAACATATAGGGTTATGGAATAAACCCTTAGTTAAATGTCTTAAATATGTTATATGTTCTTTTGAGTCGTTCTTGAATATGTATCCTTTGTATTTAGATAATCCTCATATTCTACCGGCGGGACATCAGTAGGATTTCCTTCGATATCTGCTTTTGAGTGTTGATTCCTTTCAAGTCAAGTGAGCGGATAATTTTTCATATGCATAAGAAATATTATAAATATTTGATTTGTTAATATGAATTGGATCATGCTTCTTGATATTATATATGTTGATTATTATCCTTCTTATGATAAAGCATGATCAATTATTGAATCTGAATTTTTGATATGAACCAGTATATATTTTGAATTGACTTCTGAATTGATAGCTCCTCATTTGATTAATGTCATGAGTTGAGCCTTGAGAGATGAATATGTATGTTTGATTATGATTATGAACCTATGGTATGTCAGTCAGAATACCCCCCTAACGGGGCAGTGTTAGTCTTTGTGCACATCGTATCTGAATCCTAGTTGGTCAGGGGAGTCACCAACCTGTGTGGACTGGTCATCCCACAGTACGGAGCCTCATGCTCATTGCATTTTGATTTTTCTGACGAGCTTTAGATTATGATATTCTTGTTATGACCTATTTGATAAACCTTCCTGTAAGAACCTAGAGCCAAACTTGTATATATATTTCTCATTATTGTATTACTTTGTGTGTATGTGTATTGAACGTTATCTACTCACTGAGTCGTTGAACTCACCCTCTCATTATTTATCATTTTCAGGCTTATAGCTTGATAGCAGGTCACTTTTGTTAGATCTTCATAACTTGTTCTTTTGGTTGTAATTTGTACCTTCCTTTTATGTCTAGTTAATGCTCCAAAACTATGAAATTATATTAACTCTTGTATTAAGACAATGAAATTATATTATGAAGTTAGTTTGTTGTTAATGCTGTGTTGAACTTTGATTGAGTTGTTTAAATGATAAGATTGTATGTAAGTTTGGGTTCGTATAGGTATGAAACCTTGAAGGGGAACCTTGACTATGTGTCAGTCATGGATCCGAGAATCGTGTTGTGACAAACTTGGTATCAGTGCTTTAAGTTAAAGAAACAAGAATATAATTAAATTTTGTAATAATTAGAGCATTAGGATCCGTATCGTTTTGTTTGTTGTTTTTGAAAATTTGAATTCTGATTAAGCATGTCTTTTTCCTTGTGACATATATGCTTACCTATAATTCTGTGATAATTATGATGCTATTGTTCTAGCATGACTTGAGTGCTCTCACTTTTATTTTAGGAAATACCAAAGAATAAATGAATAGCTGATACTATTAGAGTAGATGATGATGAGGATGATGTCTTTATTGTGCGGTTGAGAACTGTAAGGTAGAGAAGGAGGCGGATGCACCCATGCCTCAACATGTCACGACCCGAATCCCGGATCCATGACCGGCACATAGGCAAGGTTCCCCTCCAAGGTTCCAAACCTATGCGAACCCAAACTTACATACAATCCTTTAAACAACTCAATCAGAGTTTAACGCAGCATTAACAACAAATTAACTTCATAACATAATTCGATTGTCTTAATACAAGAGTTAATATAATTTCATAGTTTTGGAGCACTAACTTGACATAAAAAGGAAGATACAAATTACAATAAAAAAGCAGGTTCGGAAGGTTCAACAAAAGTAACCCGCTATCAAGCTATAAGCCTGAAAAGAATAATAATGAGAGGGTGAGTTCAACAACTCAGTGAGTAGATAATGTTCAATATACACACACGAGATAATATAACAATGAGAATATATATACAATTATGGCTTTAGGTTCTTCTATAAGGTTTCTCAAATAGGCCATAACAAGAATATCATATGGTAGAACTCGTCAGAAAATCAAAATGCAATGAGCATGAGGCTCCGTACTGTGGGATGATCAGTCCACACAGGTTGGTGACTCCCCCGACCAACTAGGGTTCAGATACGATGTGCACAAAGACTAACACTACCCTGTTAGCATGGGTATTCTGACTGACATACCATAGGTTCATAATCATAATCAAACAAACATATTCATATCTCAAAGCTCAACTCATGACATCAATCAAATGAGGAGCTATCAATTCAGAATTCAATTCAAAATATATACTGGTTCATATCAAGAATTCAGATTCAATAATTGATCATGCTTTATCATAACAAGGATAATAATCAATATATATTATCAAGAAGCATGATCCAATTCATATTAACAAATCAAATATTTATAGTATTTCTCATGCATATGGAAAATTATCCACTCACCTGACTCAAAAGCAAACACCGAATAAAATCCTACTGACGTCTCGCCGGTAGAATATCAGGATTATCTGAATACAAAGGAGAAATATTCAAGAACGACTCGAAAGAATATTTAACCTATTTAATACACTTAACTAAGGGTGTATTCCGTAACCCTATATGTTTTTAAACTAACTAGTCAATTTTCTCAAAAACCCAAAATCTAACGGTTTTCTCGAAATCTAATCCATAATAAAAACAACTAATAAAATTGGTAATAATTCACTAAATAACCCTTAATTATTCATCAAACTAATCTGCAAAAGCTAATATTACAGCCAGGGACTAATCTGGAACTTATCATATTTTTAGGGCCAAATCGTACTTTTTATCAAATTGGAGGACTAAATTGAAAGTGTTAAATTCTCTTATCTATACAGTAATTCTGTCCATAATTCATATGTTATACTGTTCAGAATCTCGGAATATGCTCCAGGGACCAATTTGTAATTTTCCAAAGTTCGGGGACTAAACTGTAATTTTTAGAAATTGAGGGACCAAATTGAATTTTCATCATCTTCAACCTCAAACCCAGAATTTCAACAGATCACCTACTGTTATCCCCTGATTTCTAACACAAATTCACCATTCAAACAAAACCATAACTCAAAATCATCATAATCTTCCATAATCAACTTAATAATCAATTACCCACAACAATCAACCCCTAACCTTCAATTTAATTCATCAATTTAAACCAAAGCACAAATTCTCAAAACCCTAACATTCATCAAAACTGAAATTAAAGCTTAATTAACACATAATTATATATTTAACAACTTAAATCTTACCTTTAAACTTATTTCCTCCAACTCCTTTTCTTTTCCCCTTATTTTCCCCTCTTTTCTCTTCTTCTTCTTCTTTCTCCCTTCTCACTCACGGTTTGTTCTTCAATTTCAGCTCTCTTTCTCTCTTTTTTTTTTTTACTTCCTATTTATATTTATCAAGTTTTGTTGAATTACCACTATACCCCTTATTCATTTATTCCAACTTTTAAGCCTTCAAGGGCTTTATTGTATTTTCCAACTCATTAATTCAAAACATTACACAACATGTTGAGGAGGTACCTCCACCAGTGGAGGAAGAGCCTCAGGAGATAGAATAGGAAAATATGGTTGATGAAACAAGTGTGGGGGTAGTTGACCCTGAGCCTGTTACAAAGTTTCAGCAACTTAGTCAGGCTGTGCGGACCTGGATAGAGTTTACTATGGAGAGAAATAAAAGAAGGGATAAAGATGTGCCCTTGACATCCCATACTGTTCAGGGAGTTAATGCGCCGTTGAATGACTTCATGAAGTTGGAACCTCTTATTTTTACTGGGATAGACAGTTTAGAGGATCCTTAAAGGTTTCTAGATGATATTTGGCGACGGTGTGAAGCTTTGTGATGTACAGACCACCGAGCTCTGAGTTTGGCATCGTTGAGGTTGGAAGGAGATATGGCAATCTCTTAGTTTGAGTCTAGGAAAAGAGCAAGGCTAGTAGAGGCTCCGTGGACATGGAAGGAGTTTAGCTCCATGTTCTTAGACATGTTTCTCCCTCAGAGCGTCAGGGATGCTTGACTTTATGGGTTTGAGAGGCTATCTCAGGGGAGCATGATAGTGGATGAGTATGATATGAAGTTCACTCAGCTATCCAGGTATGCAGAACATCTTCTACCCACTGAGTGGAGGGTGAAGAGGTTCATTAGAGGACTCAAATCCTCTATGTATATGGTGATGGTGTCACAAGTGTTTCCATCCTACTCCTCAACTGTTGATAGCGCCAGGTTGATAGAGGCGCGAGAATTAGAGGACATGACTGGAAGCCAGACTAAGAGGCCTTTCTTTTAGGTAACATGGATTAAGTACAGGTCTGTCTAGGGGAAAAAATGGTCATCAGGGCTCATGGGTTCAGAGGAGGTTTAGATAGAGACCGTCAGGGCAAATGGGTTCAGAGGAGGTTTAGACAGAAACAGTCAGTTAGTGGCTCAGGCGGTCATAGTGGCAGTAGTAGTACTCAGAGTTTAGTTCAGACTGCACCTCGTAGTTCATTTGTTTCACCTAGGGATAGTTCTTTATGTCAGCACTGTGGAGGAGGCCATACTAATGCAAAGTGCTATAGAAAGATTGGGGCTTGTTTTAGTTGTGGTCAAATAGGTCATAATATCAAAGAGTGTGTGAGGAGATAGTTGTCAACTTCAAGGTTATCTGCTTCAGTCCAACATCCTATTCAGGCACCATCGACGAGCCAATCTGTGGCTCATGGGGATGGAGGTTTTGGTGGTCGTGGTCAGAGAGGCCAGGGTGCAGGTGATAGAGGTCAGTTACAGCAGGGTCAGGGGCATGCTAGAGTTTTTGCCTTTACTCAACAGGATGCCCAGGCATTTAACACAATTGTTTAAGGTATTCTTCATGTTTGCTCTTTTGAAGCAAAAGTTTTATTTGATACGGGTGTAACCCATTCATTTGTGTCCCTATATTTTACTATAAGGTTAGATAAACAACCAACCTTGTTAAAATCCTCAATTTCAGTCTCTACTCCCTTAGATGAATTAATATTAGGAAGTATGTGTATCTGGATTGTGAAATAGAGATTGGGGATAAGATCTTTATGGGAGACTTAAATGACTTAGATATGGTTGGTTTTTTATGTGATTTTAGGAATGGATTGGTTGGCAAAGCATAGGGCTTTGGTAAATTATTGGGGTAAGAAAATAATGTTTGATCTAGATGAAGAAGTTGGATTGGTATTTCAAGGAGAAAAGATTGGGTCTCCATCAATTATGGTGTCGGGTATCTTAAGGAATATGGTCCGAAAAAGGGTACAGTGCTACCTAGCATATATAGTGGATGTAGAGAAAGAAGTTCCTCAATTAGACCAAGTCCCATTAGTTAGGGAGTTTATCGATGTCTTTCCCGATGAATTACCTGGATTGCCTCCATATATGGAGATTGAGTTTTGTATTGATTTGGTTCTGAGTACCGAACCAATATCAATGGCACCATGTAGAATGGCACCAGCAGAATTCAGGGAGCTAAAGGAGCAACTGCAGGATTTGTTGGATAAAAAGTTCATCCGGCCAAGTGTGTCCCCTAGGGGAGCCTCCATGTTGTTTGTAAAGAAGAAAGATGGGTCATTGAGATTGTGTATAGATTATAGGCAACTGAATCGAGTGATAGTTCGAAATAGATACTCACTCCCTCATATAGATGATTTGTTTGATCAGTTACAAGGAGCTCAATTCTTTTCAAAGATCGATCTTCGATCTGGGTATCATCAGTTGAGAATTAGGGAGGCAGACATTTCAAAGACAGCTTTTAGAACTCGGTATGGTCATTATGAGTTTTTAGTGATGTCTTTTAGGTTGATGAATACACCAGCAACTTGTATGGACTTGATGAATCGTGTTTGGCCAGTTTATTGATTGATTTGTGATAGCTTTTATTAATGATATTTTGGTGTATTCGAGGTCTAGAGAGGAGCATGAGCAGCACTTGAGAATGGTGCTTCAAACTATGCGTGATTATCAGTTGTATGGCAAGTTCTCAAAGAGCGAGTTTTGGTTGGAGAGTGCAACATTTCTTAGGCATGTAGTGTCAAGGAATGGGATTGAGGTTGATCCTCAAAAGATTGAATCAGTTAAGCAGTGGCTTAGGTCTATTTCGGCGACAGAGATTAGAAGTTTATTAGGTTTGGCTGGCTACTATTGGAGGTTTGTAGAGAACTTTTTCTCGGATTTCTGCACCATTGACTAAGTTAACGCGGAAAAATGTAAAGTTTCAGTGGTCTGAAGCTTGTGAGAAAAGTTTCTTGGAGTTGAAAGAGAGATTGACTACAACGCCTATTCTAGCAGTACCATTAGGTTTTGGTGGTTACACGGTATATTTTAATGCTTCGAGAGTGGGGTTAGGATGTGTTCAAATGCAGCATGGCAAAGTTATTGCCTATGCTTCACGACAGTTGAAGAAGCATGAACAGAACTACCCTACACATAATTTAGAGATGGTGGCTATAATTTTTGCTTTGAAGATTTGGAGGCACTACTTGTATGGTGAAACTTGTGAGATAATTTCTGTTTTGTTCCTATTTTTACATAGAAGACAACTCAGAAGGTGAATTGAGCTGGTCCAAACTACTTTCTCTGAGAAGGAAAAGAATTTGCTATTAACAATTCATGTTCAAAAGATAACCGCAAAATTTTCTGGAGCTTCCAAGCCATTTTTGGATCATTTTGCTTCCAATCTGAGGCATGGCAGTTTTTGAGCTACACCTTGTTTTTAGCCTAAGAGTTTCAACCCAAATTGAACCACAACGCCATGTAAATAGAAGCAACAACTCTAGAATCAACAAAGACAGCCATGTAAGTAGTTCAAAAATAGCTTAGTTCAACTTCTTAGTTTTCTCCTACGTAAAAACAGGAACACAGAAGAAAAATGTTGGAAGAAATGAAGGCTATATAATCTTCTAATTTGTCCTTGTTTTTCCAATCAACCATTCCTTCCTTCAACACACTGATTCCTGCGCAATCCCGGCCGCTTGAACGGATTGAACAGCATGGGTTCTTTACACGGGCTCCTTTCATTTTGCTTTGTCCTAGTTCTTGTCCTCTCTTCTAATCATCTCACCGCTAAAGCCCACAAAAAACCCACGAATCAAATCAAAGTAGAAGCTGATTTCAAAATCATAGCCGAACTTGCAGGAAACAATGCAATTCCAAATGCTGATTTCAAAGGCCTAGCCAAGCTTGCATTAACGAAAGCAATATCAAATGGGAATGTAATATGCCAACGCGTCAACTCGCTGCTGCTAAAACGTTCAGACATGTACACTACGAGAAGCCTAACAGGTTGTTCTACCAACTACAAAGATGCGGTTGGCCTTATTAACAAATCGCTGGCTGCTTTGGATGCTAAGAAGTACGATGATGCAAAGACATGTATCACGGATGCCTTGGCGAACTCAACGAAATGCGAAGACAGATTCGAGGAACTATTACAACGAAACTCCCCATTTACATTCATGAAAGCAAAGTTTGGCCTGCTATGCCTGACCGGTTTAAAACACATCAATCTGTTAGTCCAGAAGGAACGCTTGATAACTGAAGGTTGTAGCCAAACCTTAGACAAGGAGCTGTGCATATCTACAGTCGGATTCTTCCTGGAAAACAAAGGACTTGGTCTCCATGGCTTGGCCAAGCTTGCAGTAGAGAAAGCATTGCAAGATGGCACCAGAATCCACAACCACATCAGCGTGTTGCTCAAAACAACTTCAGATAAATGCGTTCTGAAAAAACTTAAAAGTTGTTCTGCGTTCTACCTGACTGCAATTGGAAAGATGAAGGCGTCGCTGCCAGCTTTGGATTGTAATCGTTATGGCGATGCCAGTACATGGGTTGGAGCTGCCATAGGCTCGGCGGAGACATGTGAGGGTGTGTTTGCTGGAAAATCAAACAAGATATCTCCTTTGACCCCTATGAAAATAGAGTTTAGCAAGCAAGTCTCTGTTTCTTTAGTTGTCATCAAAAAGCTAGCCGGAAATTAACCTGAGGTGGCTGCTGCGCACAAATCTACAAGTTCTTCCATTGGGTCTCAGAACATGAAATGTACTTCAAAAATTACAGAATGATTAATTATCATTGAAAATTTCATGAGAATAAAACAGAAGCCGTACTCAATATGAATTTTGATGCATGAATTTACTTCAGTATTACTCGCTTCATTTGTCAGTATTGAATGTTTGATCAGTCACCTATCCATCCATGCCTCTTGTATTTCTGCATACTTTCTTTCACCTGCCTAGCTAAGCTCGGAGGTTGCTCCTACGCAGCATAAGTAATTGCAATCCGGTGCTTGCCACGGGAGGGGTCCGACTCTTTTCAAACATCCAATACACATGTAATAGGAAATGGAAAGATGGTTGAGGAACACGAACACAGAGTTACTTAGGTTGGCCAGTTGGCTTCCTTGACATATTTACACTATTATAGGAAATGAATTTTTCATGTCAGGACTCGGGAACTTCCGTATTCTGACATCATTTTTTCCAGTTCATTAGGCCTTTGGCCAGACAACCGGCCAACATAAACCAATTTCTTTCCTGTACAATATTTATCCTCCATTAATTGTTTAAATCAGTCAAAATTTTCAGGATAAAAACATTCTAGTATTTTTCTATATAACCCAATATACAAAAGTGAAACATTATGTCCCTGGCTGTCAAATCGGCCATTGTTGATTGTTTATGAATCAAAATTTCACAATGGAAATTCTCGAAACTGAATTTCTTCGCCTCTTCTGCCTGATATGAGTAGAAAGCTATGCTACATGTTTCAAGGAGAAGGCTCAAGCAGAAAGGATAGTATTCATTTTGAAAAGTTGCAGGACAGAGTGCATTAAAAGATTGTACTAAAATACATGACCACATCAAGGTGTTGTTGAAAACATCTTTGGATAGATCCATTTTGACAAACCTAAGAAACTCTTCTCATTTCTACCAATCTGCAATAGACAATATCAAGTACTGGGTGGCAGCTTTAGATTCTAAAGGTGACAAGGATGCCAACGAATTCCTCGCAGTTGCTGCAGACAACACAGAGAAATGTGAAGTTGGATTAAGGGAATCAGGCAGAACTTCTCCACCGACCAATTTCAATTAGATTTCAAAAAAAAACTATTTAATTTTGGGTTTTTGAGAAAATAACTAGTTTAGTCTAAAAACATATAGGGTTATGGAATAAACCCTTAGTTAAATGTTTTAAATAGGTTATATGTTCTTTTGAGTCGTTCTTGAATATGTATCCTTTATATTTACGTAATCCTCATATTCTACCGGCGGGACATCAGTAGGATTTTCTTCGGTATCTGCTTTTGAGTGTTGTTTTCTTTCGAGTCAGGTGAACGGATAATTTTTCATATGCATGAGAAATATTATAAATTTTTGATTTGTTAATATGAATTGGATCATGCTTCTTGATATTGTATATGTTGATTATTATCCTTCTTATGATAAACCATGATCAATTATTGAATTTGAATTTTTGATATGAACCAGTATATATTTTGAATTGACTTCTGAATTGATAGCTCCTCATTTGATTGATGTCATGAGTTGAGCCTTGAGAGATGAATATATCTGTTTGATTATGCTTATGAACCTATGGTATGTCATTCAGAATACCCCCGCTAACGGGGCAGTGTTAGTCTTTGTACACATTGTATCTGAATCCTAGTTGGTTAGGGGAGTCACCAACCTGTGTGGACTGGTCATCCCACAGTACAGAGCCTTATGTTCATTGTATTTTGATTTTCTGACGAGCTTTAACTTATGATATTCTTGTTATGACCTATTTGATAAACCTTCCTATAAGAACCTAGAGCCATACTTGTATATATATTTCTCATTATTGTATTACTTCGTGTGTATGTGTATTGAATGTTATCTACTCACTGAGTCGTTGAACTCACCCTCTCATTATTTATCATTTTCAGGCTTATAGCTTGATAGCAGGTCACTTTTGTTAGATCTTCATAACTTGTTCTTTTGGTTGTAATTTGTACCTTCCTTTTATGTCTAGTTAATGCTCCAAAACTATGAAATTATATTAACTCTTGTATTAAGACAATGAAATTATATTATGAAGTTAGTTTGTTGTTAATGCTGTGTTGAACTCTGATTGAGTTGTTTAAATGATAAGATTGTATGTAAGTTTGGGTTTGTATAGGTATGGAACCTTGGAGGGGAACCTTGCCTATGTGCCAGTCATGGATCCGGGAATTGGGTCGTGACAAACTTGGTATCAATGCTTCAGGTTAAAGAAACAAGAAATAATTAAATTTCATAATAAGTGGAGCATTAGGATCCGTATCGTTTTGTTTGTTGTTTTTGAAATTTTGAATTCTCATTAAGCATGTCTTCTTCCTTGTGACATATATTCTTTCCTATAATTCTATGATAATTATCATGCTATTGTTCTAGTATGACTTGAGTGCTCTCACTTTTATTTTAGAAAATACCGAGGAATAGACGAATAGCTGATACTATTAGAGTAGATAATGATCAGGATGATGTCTCTATTGTGCGGTTGAGAACTGTAAGGCAGAGAAGGAGGCGCGATGCACCCGTGCCTGAACATGTTGAGGAGGTACCTCCACCAGTGGAGGAAGAGCCTCAGGAGATAGAATAGGAAAATATGGTTGATGAAACAAGTGTGGGGGTAGTTGACCCTGAGCCTGTTACAAAGTTTCAGCAACTTAGTCAGGCTGTGCGGACTTGGATAGAGTTTACTATGGAGAGAGATAAAAGAAGGGATAAAGATGTACCCTTGACATCCCATATTGTTCAGAGAGTTAATGCGCCGTTGAATGACTTCATGAAGTTGGCACCTCCTATTTTTACTGGGATAGACAGTTCAGAGGATCCTTAAAGGTTTCTAGATGATATTTGGCGACGGTGTGAAGCTTTGTGATGTATAGACCACCAAGCTGTGAGTTTGGCATCGTTGAGGTTGGAAGGAGATATGGCAATCTCTTAGTTTGAGTCTAGGAAAAGAGCAAGGCCAGTAGAGGCTCCGTGGACATGGAAGGAGTTTAGCTCCATGTTCTTAGACATCTTTCTCCCTCAGAGCGTCAGGGATGCTTGACTTTATTAGTTTGAAAGGCTATCTCAGGGGAGCATGACAGTGGATGAGTATGATCTGAAGTTCACTCAGCTATCCAGGTATGCGGAACATCTTCTACCCACTGAGGAGTGGAGGGTGAAGAGGTTCATTAGAGGACTCAAATCCTCTATGTATATGGTGATGGTGTCACAGGTGTTTCCATCCTACTCCTTGGCTGTTGATAGCGCCAGGTTGATAGAGGCGCGAGAATTAGAGGACATGACTGTAAGCCAGTCTAAGAGGCCTTTCTTTTAGGTAACATGGATTAAGTACAGGTCTGTCTAGGGGAAGAAATGGTCGTCAGGGCTCATGGGTTCAGAGGAGGTTTAGATAGAGACTGTCAGGGCTCATGGGTTCAGAGGAGGTTTAGACAGAGACTGTCAGTTAGTGGCTCAGGTGGTCAGAGTGGCAGTAGTGGTACTCAGAGTTTAGTTCAGACTGCACCTCGTAGTTCATTTGTTTCACCTAGGGATAGTTCTTTATGTCAGCATTGTTGAGGAGGTCATACTAATGCAAAGTGCTATAGAAAGACTGGGGCTTGTTTTAGTTGTGGTCAAATAGGTCATAATATCAAGAGTGTGTGAGGAGACAGTTGTCAACTTCAGGGTTATCTGCTTCAGTCCAACATCCTATTCAAGCACCATCGACGAGCCAATCTGTGGCTCATGGGGATAGAGGTTTTGGTGGTCGTGGTCAGAGAGGCCAGGGTGCAGGTGATAGAGGTCAGTTACAACAAGGTCAGAGGCATGCCAGAGTTTTTGTCTTTACTCAACAGGATGCCCAGGCATCTAACACAGTTGTTTAAGGTATTTTTCATGTTTGCTCTTCTGAAACAAAAGTTTTATTTGATACAAGTGTAACCCATTCATTTGTGTCCCTATATTTTACTATAAGGTTAGATAAACAACCAACCTTGTTAAAATCCTCAATTTCAGTCTCTACTCCCTTAGATGAATTAATATTAGTGAAGTATGTGTATATGGATTGTGAAATAGAGATTGGAGATAAGATCTTTATGGGAGACTTAAATGACTTAGATATGGTTGATTTTTTATGTGATTTTAGGAATGGATTGGTTGGCAAAGCATAGGGCTTCGGTAAATTGTTGGGGTAAGAAAATAATATTTAATCTAGATGAAGAAGTTGGGTTGGTATTTCAAGGAAAAGAGGTTGGGTCTCCATCAATTATGTTGTCGGGTATCTTGAGGAAAATGGTCTGAAAAAGGGTACAGTGCTACCTAGCATATATAGTGGATGTAGAGAAAGAAGTTCCTCAATTAGACCAAATCTCATTAGTTAGGGAGTTTATCGATGTCTTTCCTGATGACTTACATGGATTACCTCCATACATGGAGATTGAGTTTTGTATTGATTTGGTTCCGAGTACCGAACCAATATCAATGGCACCATGTAGAATGGCGCCAGCAGAATTGAGGGAGCTAAAGGAGCAACTGCAGAATTTGTTGGATAAAAAGTTCATTCGACCAAGTGTGTCCCCTTGGGGAGCCTCAATGTTGTTTGTAAAGAAGAAAGATGGGTCATTGAGATTGTGTATAGATTATAGGCAACTGAATCGGGTGATAGTTCGAAATAGATACCCACTCCCTCGTATAGATGATTTGTTTGATCAGTTACAAGGAGCTCAATTCTTTTCAAAGATCGATCTTCGATCTGGGTATCATCAGTTGAGGATTAGGGAGGCAGACATTTCAAAGACAGCTTTTAAAACTCGGTATGGTTATTATGAGTTTTTAGTGATGTCTTTTAGGTTGATGAATCCACCAGCAACTTGTATGGACTTGATGAATAGTGTTTGAATAGTTTATTGATCGATTTGTGATAGTTTTTATTGATGATATTTTGGTGTATTCGAGGTCTAGAGAGGAGCATGAGCAGCACTTGAGAATGGTGCTTCAAACTATGCGTGATTATCAGTTGTATGGCAAGTTCTCAAAAAGCGAGTTTTGGTTGGAGAGTGCAACATTTCTTAGGCATGTAGTGTCAAGGAATGGGATTGAGGTTGATCCTCAAAAGATTGAAGCAGTTAAGCAGTGGCTTAGGTCTATTTCGACGATAAAGATTAGAAGTTTATTAGGTTTGGTTGGCTACTATTGGAGGTTTGTAGAGAACTTTTTCTTGGATTTCTGCACCATTGACT
Source organism: Populus tomentosa (assembly GCA_018804465.1). Lineage (NCBI taxonomy): Eukaryota > Viridiplantae > Streptophyta > Magnoliopsida > Malpighiales > Salicaceae > Populus > Populus tomentosa. The sequence continues at coordinate 1,479,544 of CM031977.1, read as the reverse complement.
AAGTTAACGCTGAAAAATGTAAAGTTTCAGTGGTCTGAAGCTTGAGAGAAAAGTTTATTGGAGTTGAAAGAGAGATTGACTACAACGCCTATTCTAGCAGTACCATTAGGTTTTGGTGGTTACATGGTATATTTTAATGCTTCGAGAGTGGGGTTAGGATGTGTTCAAATGCAGCATGGCAAGGTTATTGCCTATGCTTCACGACAGTTGAAGAAGCATGAATAGAATTACCCTACATATAATTTAGAGATAGTGGCTATAATTTTTGCTTTGAAGATTTGGAGGCACTACTTGTATGGTGAAACTTGTGAGACAATTTCTATTTTGTTCCTATTTTTACATAGAAGACAACTGAGAAGGTGAATTGAGCTGGTCCTAACTACTTTCTCTGAGAAGGAAAAGAATTTGCTATTAACAATTCATGTTCAAAAGATAACCGCAAAATTTTCTGGAGCTTCCAAGCCATTTTTGGATCATTTTGCTTCCAATCTGAGGCATGGCAGTTTTTGAGCTACACCTTGTTTTTAGCCTAAGAGTTTCAACCCAAATTGAACCACAACGCCATGCAAATAGAAGCAACAACTCTAGAATCAAGAAAGACAGCCATGTAAATAGTTCAAAAATAGCTTAGTTCAACTTCTTAGTTTTCTCCTAATTAAAACAGGAACACGGCAGAAAAATGTTGGAAGAAATGAAGGCTATATAATCTTCTAATTTGTCCTTGTTTTTCCAATCAACCATTCCTTCCTTCAACACACTGATTCCTGCACAATCCCGGCCGCTTGGACCGATTGAACAGCATGGGTTCTTTACATGGGCTCCTTTCATTTTGCTTTGTCCTAGTTATTGTCCTGTCTTCTAATCATCTCACTGCTAAAGCCCACAACAAATCCACGAATCAAATCAAAGTAGAAGCTGATTTCAAAATCATAGCCGAACTTGCAGGAAAGAATTCAATTCCAAATGCTGATTTCAAAGGCCTAGCCAAGCTTGCATTAACGAAAGCAATATCAAATGGGAATGTAATATGCCAACGCGTCAACTCGCTGCTGCTCAAAAGTTCGGACATGTACACTACGAGAAGCCTAACAGGTTGTTCTACCAACTACAAAGATGCGGTTGGCCTTATTAACAAATCGCTGGCTGCTTTGGATGCCAAAAAGTACGAGGATGCCAAGACATGTATCACGGATGCCTTGGCGAACTCAACGAAATGCGAAGACAGATTCGAGGAACTATTACAACGAAACTCCCCATTTACATTCATGAAAGCAAAGTTTGGCCTGCTATGCTTGACCGGTTTAAAACACATCAATCTGTTAGTCCAGAAGGAACGCTTGATAACTGAAGGTTGTAGCCAAACCTTAGACAAGGAGCTGTGCATATCTACAGTCGGATTCTTCCTGGAAAACAAAGGACTTGGTCTCCATGGCTTGGCCAAGCTTGCAGTAGAGAAAGCATTGCAAGATGGCACCAGAATCCACGACCACATCAGCGTGTTGCTCAAAACAACTTCAGATAAATGCGTTCTGAAAAAACTTAAAAGTTGTTCTGCGTTCTACCTGACTGCAATTGGAAAGATGAAGGCGTCGCTGCCAGCTTTGGATTGTAATCGTTATGGCGATGCCAGTACATGGGTTGGAGCTGCCATAGGCTCGGCGGAGACATGTGAGGGTGTGTTTGCTGGAAAATCAAACACGATATCTCCTTTGACCCCTATGAAAATAGAGTTTAGCAAGCAAGTCTCTATTTCTTTAGTTGTCATCAAAAAGCTAGCCGGAAATTAACCTGAGGTGGCTGCTGCGCACAAATCTACAAGTTCTTCCATTGGGTCTCAGAACAAGAAATGTACTTCAAAAATTACATAATGATTAATTATCATCGAAAATTTCATGAGAATAAAACAGAAGCCGTACTCAATATGAATTTTAATGCATGAATTTACTTTAGTATTACTCGCTTCATTTGTCAGTATTGAATATTTGATCAGTCATCTATCCATCCATGCCTCTTGTATTTCTGCATACTTTCTTTCACCTGCCTAGCCAAGCTCGGAGGTTGCTCCTACGCAGCCTAAGTAATTGCAGTCCGGTGCTTGCCACGGGAGGGGTCCGACTCTTTTCAAACATCCATTACATAAACCATAAAAACAAAAACTGGCCTTTTCTCTGTTAATTCTTTGTTGGAAAAAGAGTAATAGCAGCCCTTATGGAAAGAAAGATCGGCCAATTGAACAAAAACACGGGTTTAAATATATGGTGGCTACTTGGCCTGCTTGATGTATTTAAACTACTATAGGAAAGGGATTTTTCACGGCAGGACTCGGGAACTTCTTATTCTGATATCATTTTTTCACTGGGCCTTTGGCCAGGCATCAGGCCATCATAAACCGGTTTCTTTCCCTAAATCCTTCCAATATCAAATGGGGGTAGAACTTTTATCCTACATTAGTTGTTTAGACGAGTCTAGATTTTCAGGATCAAAACACTCAAGTATTCTTCTACAACCCAATATACAAAGAGAAATAAGGGAAACATTGGTGTCTCTGGCTGTCAAAGTGGTCATTGCTGACTGTTTATGAATCAAAAGTGAACGAGGGGAATTCTTGTAATTGAATTTCTTCACTTCCTCTGCCTTGACATGAGTAAAAAGCGATGACAAATGTTTCATATCTTGAAAAAATTGTAATCCAATAACATTGGAGCACAGCTCCATGAAAATATCAGGGAGAAGGCTCAAGCAGAAAGGATAGTATTCAGTTTGCTATACGCACAAATAAAATCCTGGAAACTGCAAAATGGATTCCCAGGAAGAACTACGTGCGAGTCATTAAACACAGCAAAAAATATCAAAAATCTTATGAAGTTACATGAGATAAACGAAATCTTATGAAAATAGTACCCATGAAGATCTAAACTGACTCCAAGAGTTACAAATGTGGCTGGCAGAACTTCTCTCTGCTTGTAAAACCCTAGTCAATCATTTTCTTAGAAGAGGTTATATATAGGGAGAGAGTAGGTAGGATAACCGAATGACTACACTGCCCTTTTTCTTTTATTTCTACTTGTAAAATAAACAGCACATGGCAATTGATACTAAACTAACTATTGGCATTAAACTAAGCACAACCGGACTAATTCAGTCAAATTCGACCAATTAATTCGCAATCCAGACATCATTTTTTAAAAATATAGTTCTAATTTTTTAGAAAAACATAGTTCTTTTTTTTCAATTTAAATCTATTCAAGTTAACTCATCTAACTTATAACTCAAACATTCATCCAGGTCATGGATTAGAAACTTTGCACGAGTCTAGAATTGTGCAATGGTTTGGTATTATCTCATTAGGATTTGAGGTTGCTATTCATGTTTAAACATAAAAGAAAATACAAAAAGGAAAAAAAAATGTTTTTAGATATAAACATAAAATTATTTTACTACAGGTTAGTTTTGGAATAGAATAAATTTATGTCATGAAAGATTGAGATATATCATCTTTGAATTGTGTCAATTTCTTCTGTCTCCATATACTCGAGATAGTAATCAATTGCTTCCTAGCTTATCAATATCACACACTGTGATTTGACACTGAAATGCCTCAAAACTTGAGACTCCCAACTCACAAATTATCAGAACCATGGTTTATTATATCATGAAGGACGTCATATGCTAAAAAAATTATCAAAGCTATTGATTAGTAGACATGCAAAGATATAATATGAAGCATTAAAAAATGATTCAGAGTTACCATGCAACTAAATGGGAAAAAAAAAAAAAAAAAAGGAAAAACAGAAGAAATTCTGAAAAACTTGAATGTAACAACAGTTGGGTCGGAACTCCTAACCATTGCAGATCACAGGAAATGAATAGTTGAATATAAATAATCAAAGCTACTGAATTCAACTAAATCTCCAGTGGTGGCCAAAAACAGCAAAGCTTGTCATATGAAATAAAATTGCCCATATATATGCATATGTGAACGCTATCTGCAGCTTGGATAATCAAAAATCTTAAATCTAAATAAAAAAGAAATAACGTTTACAGGAATACCAGACCTGATATATCACTAGACCCACAATCAGGATCCTCACTGTCAGAGCCACACAGGCTCAAGAGATCAATTTAACAGTGTTTTACACTTTCAATGGTAAAAGCAAATCCACAGTGGATAACCGGTAATGCACCTCCATTAGAATACCTTGTCCCCAACGATCTTGTAGTAGACTGCCCTCCTAGGGGAATTCCTCCATTTGCCTAGTGGCTTTGTGTACTTGACCCCAAACTCCGAAACATCAATCACAGCTGGCATTTAGAAATTTCAGCAATTCGTTCCTTTTATTTTCTGCCGCCTTGTCCTCCTTCGATTTCTCAAGTTTCAATAAAATCTAAAGAGGAAAATTGGAGAAAGGATGCTAAATATCAGTGTACCTCTCAATCTCTCTAAAGTTCACAGCAAAGTAAAGGAGTGAAGACTCACCTTTTTACCAGAAACAGCGCTACGACGCACACCATCCTCTTTGTCACGCCCTAGAAACTGTTACAGGGGCATGATAATAACAAGGTTAATGAAAACTAAGAGAGGAAAAGGTAGAAAGCAAATCACAATTCACTAAACTGCTATATACCTTAGAAAGCTGTACAGGGCTGCTATTCCTCTCATCCTGCTGCTGAAACAAAATCCAGGCAAACCAACCAAGCACCCAGACATCATGTCCCAGGCCCCAGCTCCAATTTTCAAAGAGCCAACCATAACGCAGGCAAAAACTTAATATAAGTATCTCAAATATTGAAATTACATGTTTACATCTACTATCAACAATTTTGAATTAACTAGTGATCACTTCTAGATAGGATAACCAATCAAAACAGTGCAAAATTAAGAAAGTGCCCAGCATTTACAGCTCTTAGATGCTCTAAAGTATAATCACCATGATATAGATAGACGGAAAGCAATACATTTTTTTTAAAACTGAACAGCCATATGGAACTAAAAAACAAACAGGAGATTACAGGCCTACCTCTTTAACTTTTTGCTTCTGACGTTTATGGTGATGGCTCTTACTTCGATCCTTTTCTTTGTTCTAGAACACAAAAGAGAACTAACACAAACTGTCACACAAGCAGAGAATATAAAAAAGACAGTCAAAAAACAATAGCAGTATCAAACAACCACCTTCTTCATTCTGTCATTCTTTTTGTGCTTCTTCGAACGACTAGATGTCTCGTGCTCACTATCAGAACTATCTCATTAACCCAACAACAAAACACAAATATTAATTAGTATTTTGAATCATTGCAATTTCCAACTAAAGATATAGCAATGGACACATCAAACCACATTCCAAAGCAAGAAACAAAAACCCAAGCCAGCAAAAATTGAGTTAGAAAAACATAAAATTACACCAAAAAGTAACAAACTTCATCAATAATTACAACACAAATTCACGTTCAAAACAATTGGAGCGTTACTATTCCACACGGTTCCATTTCATAATGTAGTCTCCTATTCAATCAGATTCCTTAAATCTAACACTTTGATCACCATCATTAACATTAATTAAACCAAAAGGTAGCAAACTTTAAAGGCCTACATGGGATAATTTTAGCAGACATTAATGTGCGAAGCTCCAAATTCTACTCTTCCCCGAACAAAAATCCAGTCATTTTCTTACAAGAAATTATACACAACAGAGGAAATTCAATTACACCAACAAGAATCTAAAATATCACAAAAAAAACCCACAACGATCATAATTTACATGATTAAACAGAGAAGCAAATCCAAACAAAGCAAACCCAATTTACCACGATAATTAAAAAAAATAATAAGCTGGATGGGAAAAACACAGAGAATCGAAAAAAGAAAGAAACTTGACATGAGGGTTTGTTTTATAGAACCTGGAGGAGTAAGAATCTGAAGAGGAATCGTAAGAATCGGAGGAAGATGAGTGGCGGTGGTGGTGTTTACGGCGGCGTTTGGACTGAGACTTATGATTGCTGCTACTCTTTTTTCGGATCTTGAGAGAATCTCTGTCCCGGCGATTGCGGTGCCGACGACGGTTGCGGGAAGATGAGGAGGAATCAGAGGACAGAGAAGATGATGAGGCCGCCATTGACTGATTGATTAGGGTTTGATGAAGATTTGGGAGATTGAAAAGGCCTTTAAAGAAGTCGGTTTTTGAAAGTTTTCTTGTGAGGAGTAGTTTATTTTAGTTCTGTATTTTGGGACAATAACTTATTTGGTCCCCAACTATTATAAGATTATCAAATGGATCCTTAAAACAAAATTCATTGTTGGATCTTCCCATATTATAAGATTGAAAAGGGTGTGTTTGGTATTGCGGTAGCTGTTGTAGTTGTGATTTGAAAAAAGTTGTTTTATTAAAAGTACTTTTAGTTGAAGTTGGTTTGAAAAAATAGGTGTTTGGTTAAAACCGTGGTTGAAATTAAGGTTGAAGAAAAAGTAGTTTAATGTGTTTGGTTAAGAATGTTTTTAAAATTGAGGTTATAAAATAATTTTAAAAAATATATATTAATATTGATGATTTTAAATTTAAATATTGTAGAATTAATTACTCCTATTACGACGCTGTTTGGCGTTGTGGTTGCGTATGAGGTTGAGGGGCAACCACAACGCCGTGTGTTTGGTAAATTTTAAACGTGGGTGTGTTTTGGTGGGACCCATCAGAAAAGTGTAAGTAAACTGTGGTTTATCAAAAGCACGATAATCATGCTTCTCACCAACCTCAGTTTCACTCCGACCGCAAGAAAAAAAACTGAAAAAACAGCCAACGGCTAAAATCAAACTTCTCCCCGATTCATAAAAAAAAAAATTCCAGAGAAAAAGTTAAGAACATTCCAGCAATGGCAAAACACACTTGTTGTTGTTTGAGGAAAATATAAAAACGTCCCAAACTCCCCGAATCGGGGAAAAAATCCTTGAAAAAATTCTACCAGCCCATCGCCCATAAATAGCCGTTGGAGGAGAATCAAACTTCCTAGTTCCTCCCTGAATCGTCAACAAAAGCAGAGCATCAACGAACCAACGGTGAAGCTTCATTGTTTTCGGTCAGATCTGGGTCATCCCTCTAAGAAGAAAATTGCAGATCTGTCTCCGCCGACCATCTTCAACTACTGTGGAAACGAATTTCCCTTTCTTTTTTCTACCCGAGACGCGCTTCCATGTTGATCCTGTAGAGATCTGTTGATGTTGGTATGTTTCTCATTTTTTCTTTTTCTTTAACAGTTAGGAGTAATGTTGATGTTGTGCTGAACTTCTTCAAAATTATTAGACGATCTAGGCTTCTCTGTGTTGTAGTTGCCGAAAGAATTTATTTGCATCTAGGTTGTCTATTGTGTTCCCGTGATCTTGTGGTTGTGGTTATGCAGTGTATGCTTGCATTTGATTTCACAGTGAATTATTTTTGTCAAATCAGCTGAACTTGTTCAACATTGGTTCTGGGCTTGTCTCTGTGTTGTATTATAGTCGAAATTAGAATACATTTGGTCACAATAAGTTGTTAATTTTGTTGGTTATCTGTTACGGTTCCCCTGATCTTGCGTCCAAAATATGCAGTTGTCGTTTGATGAATTTAAGTGCAGTTTTGTGTTGGTGCGGAGGAACAATACCATTAATCCTGCAAAATCGTCTGGCAACAAAAAAGTGAAGCTGCTATAAAATCGAGTAATTTATTTCTGTTTTTTACGTTTACATTACTACTTGCCTATTTGTTTGTGCTGGAATGAAACTTTGGGTGTTGTTTGTTGTTCTTGATTGCAATACTATAACCATATATTGTTGTTATTTTTTTGTTATGTAACCACAATCATCTGGGTTTGCATGTTGAAATTCAAAGGCAACTGTTAGATGCTGGATTTATAATTATCCATATGCTTTCCTCGGTCATGTGCATTTGTGGCTGTGCAAAACTTTTTGGAAATGGAAGTCTCAACCTTTTCATTTCATTTGTAATCCTCATTGTTTATTTTCTGAATGCTTGTACTGTGACCATATATTTGCATTCAATTATAAGTCAAATGTTTTGAATCTTATAACTAGATATGTTTTGTTCCAAATGTAATTACCGAACTAGGAATGGATGCTCCTGAAAATATGGATAAAGCAGCATGGATGAAAGAAATGTTGCATGTTTTTTGTGACCTTAGCATCAAGGCTATCAACATGGGAATGCGACCAAATACTCATTTCGACAAAGGTGGTTGGAAATATTTGTTGGGATCATTTAAAGAACAAACTGGTCATGCATTTACCAAGGCACAACTTAAGAACAAATGGGATGGCTGCAAAAATGATTGGAGGATATGGAAGAAGCTCATTTCTGAAACTGGTATGGGTTGGAGTACTGAATTAGGAACAATTTCTGCTAGCGATGAATGGTGGAAATCCAAGATTCAGGTTATTTGGCACGATCCTTAATAATTAATTTGTTAACATCTGATTTCAATTATTAATAAATTAGTCAAAGTTGCGAGAAATAATTTTCTTTCTTTTGTGTAGGAAATAAGGGGTGCAAAAAAGTTTAGGCACGCTGGTATCGAACCATCGTTGTGTATGAAGTTTGATAGAATGTTCGCAAACATTGTTGCTACCGGTGAGTATGCGTGGGCACCATCATCTGGAGTCTTACCTGATCATAATGTTGGTGTTGATGGCAGTCAACATACACATGTTGAACAGCCCGATTTGGAAGAAGGCAGCGGTGATTCTGAAGAGGACGGAATTTCAAATTTTGCTGATGATGTTTGCAACATGGTTCGAGGGGTTAATATGGATACCAGTAGCAACAGCCGCAGTAGTGGGAAGAGGAAAGAAAGACAACGGGTTGAGGTTCAAGCTGGGAAAAAAAAAAAAAGGAATTCTAGAATTGGGTTTCAACTACTTTCATGATGGGATCACATGGTTGACAGCATGTCAAACACTAGTGATTCCGAGTCTATCAGTAAAGATCGGGAAGGGTGTAGTATTCGTGAGGTTATGACTGAGCTTCACTCGCATGAGGGAGTGCATATAGGTGATGATTTTCATGGGTTTGCTACTGAGATTTTAGGTCTGAGAAGGAATAGAGAAATGTGGCAAACTATGGGTAATATTGAAAACAAGATTAAATGGTTGCGGAGAATGTATACATGGCGTAAAGGATCTTAGTTCGAGAGGTGTATATTAATCCCAAATGCCTGCTTTCATATCTTTTTTGCTAATATTATTATTTTAATTGTTATTTAACATGTTTACATCTCATTTCTTGTCATTTATTTAAATTTGCAGGATATGGAAGTTGCAGATTTCTCAAGCTGCTATGAAGTTATAAATTAAGTTAACAATTGACTCTGTAATGAGATGGCGTCTGTAATCAATTATGTTATGGACTATAATATTTAATATGTACGCACCATGGATTGTATTTTAATGTAGTTCGAACCTGTAATGTTATTTGAGAATTGTTGAGTCTTAATAGTTATGATATGCTATAGAACGATTTAATATTAATTATATAAATTTATGATGTGGACATTGCTTTTAGTTTTTAACTGTTAAATATGTTGGTTGATGATGCAAATTAAAGGTATTGTTGCAATTGACAAAACAAATTTTGTTGATAAATTTAACTGCATTGGAGATGTACAACTTCAAAATTGATCACATTAAAAGTGTTGATCCTAGGATTAGGGGAAGCAGGGGAGAAGCAATTGATCAGCAACAACTGGAAGCATCCATTGAACTAGCCTTGAGATGCACCAATCCTTTTTCATGGGAAGATAGGCCACTAATGATACAAGTAGCAAAAGAACTCCAGCGAATTGAAAGATCCATCACTGCAGCTCCGTAGCTATGGACATCCTTATAGCCCGCAAGATGCTTCTTGATGCTTGTCATCCAGTACCATATTTCTTCTGCCAATTACATAGATTATAAACTCTCTTATTAATTATTTTACCATTAAATGGCCATCTTCACTGGCCTGATTGGAAGGCATGGTTTGCTCTACCAACGAGACCAGTTCTTACACCTTCCATGTGTGAGCGAATGCTAGCACAATTATCTTCAATTATACAAAACTTTTGTTGATGAAAGGACTTTTATGCTTAATGGATTTGTGGAATAAAGCTGAATTTTGAATTCCATTTTTAGCAAAGGAAAGGGATCTCTACTACACTGTTGTTTTCAAGGTAAAATCTTGAACTCCACATCTATACCTACATACATACCCTTTATATTTATTTGATAATTGAATATGTAAAATACTGTAATCACATTCAAAGTGTGTTGTAACACTATTTTTTTACACGATGTAAAAAACAAAAGTTAATAAAACAGCAATCTGTTGTAAATGCCTGGTTACTGGTGTAGTGCAGTGATAAGAAACATTGACTTACAACTTGCAAACTGATAAAGCTGACTGTTGTATTGCAGTGACAAGAAACCTTGTTTTACAACTTGCAAACTAATGTTAAAGCCTGGTGTCAAATACTGTAGTCACATGGAAGTATTGCAGTAATAGACAACATAGTTGTATCCAATGGGAGGAAAGCTTCACCAAAAGTTATACAAGTGAATCAGCCGAAACAGAGGAAAGAAACCAAAAAAAAAAAAGAGAAGGCAATACAAGTCCAGGGGCACCAAACACAGGAAACAACCCGAGAAAGAGGAAGAAGAGAGGGCAACGTAGATTGAAAAAAAACAGAGGAAACAACCCGTAAAGTTGAAGAACAAAGATTGAACACAGGGGCACCAAACAGAGGAAGCAAAACAGGGGCACCATCAGACATAGCCGAACCAGACGGGTGGAAACAAGATGACGGACACCTCAGAATTTTTCCTGTGAAACACACTGGGAAGGTTGTGCGACCATTTCTGTTCTGTTAACAGAGCCGAATAACTGCGGCAAGCCGAGGTTGAAACAGGGGCACCAGTTGACGGGGAAGAAGGACCGGTTTCCATCGTCGAAGCAGCGCCCACGAATCACCATCAGACACCACCATTGCGACCGTCAGGCATACAACGCCGCCGCGCAGGGTAGCTTCGTCTTGCCCTTCCCCTTCTCCTTCGTTTACGTCTCTGTCGCCTGAAAACTTCCCACCCGGCAGCCGCTGTTAACATGTTACGTGAACAGTGGATGCCGGGTGGGAAGCTTTTTAATTTCACAGAAAAGAAAAAGAAAAAGAAAAAATGTATCCTTAAAATTACAATACAAATAATAATTTTAAAAAGAAATTGACACAATAGTATGTAACATTGTTTTATTTGTTTATCTATTGTAGGAGAAGAAATATGGATGATGCCGGTTTTAATGCAATATCCAATGAGGATATGGATAATGATTATGAAAATATAATGGACCGTTTTGTTGATCATATTAACTCTCGTGATGATTATAACAACGGCGCCTCATCCGGGGATGTTGATAATGGGGCAAATAACGACGACGACGATGACAACAACGATGATAGTGATGAGGATGGCGAATCATTTTGGAGGCGAGAATTTGATAGGAAAAGGTTAATTGTGTGCACAGCTGGGGCCATACACATGTATTATATTACTTATATATATAAAAAATCGTGTATGGTTTCATACAACATGGGCATGTGTTGGTTAACAGAAGTTTTACGAGGACATTGGAAACGATGTGTAAACATGTTTGGAATGGACACATCAACTTTGTTGAGCCTGTGCAATGATTTGGAAACAAGTTATGGGTTAAAACCTTCGAGAAGGATGAGTGTGATTGAAAAGGTGGCTATATTTCTGTATACAATGGCACTCGAAGCATCGAATAGGGAGGTTCAAGAGCGATTTCAGCATTCAGGTGAAACTGTAAGTAGATGCATGAAAGAAGTTTTAGCAGCAGTATGTTTATTTGCAGTAGATGTCATAAAACTAGAGGACCCAAATTTTACAAGCACTCCAAGAGAAATCGCAATGAATCCAAGATATATGCCTCATTTCAAGGTCAGCTATTATGTTTGTTGATGTTGCTAATGTGAACAAGTTATAACTTTTATGCATTGTAGTAATTAATGAGTTTATATTTGTCAATGGTTTTCATGTAGGATTGTGTTGGTGCAATTGATGGAACACATGTGCGAGCTTGCATATCAACTGAAAATCAAATTCCATTTATCGGAAGAAAAGGTGTATCAACACAAAACATAATGGCTGCTTGTAGTTTTGACATGCAATTTACATTTGTGAGGGCAGGATGGGAAGGCAGTGCCCATGATACACGCATTTTTCTTGAGGCTATTGATAATAGAAATATAAAGTTTCCTAAACCACCAGAAGGTAATTATACAATATAAATTGTTATGTAATTACTAGTTTAATAATTTGATCAATTCTTATTAATCATTTAACAAATGTAAATGTTGTTTGTAAATATAGGTAAGTACTATCTTGTTGATTCAGGATATCCCAATGAATATGGGTATTTAGGTCCATATAAAGGTCAGAGATATCACTTCCAAGAATTTCGGCGTCGTGGACAACCAAGAAATCGGCAAGAAGTTTTTAATCGTGCACACTCATCACTACGTAATGTGATTGAACGTTCCTTTGGAGTATGGAAACAGAGGTGGAGGATTCTACAAAACATGTATGCTTATCCATACAAAACGCAAGTTGACATTGTAGTTGCATCAATGGCAATACATAATTACATTAGAAGGAGATCGCATGATGATATTGCATTTGCAGAATTTGATCGCAATCCTAATTTTGTTCCTGATGATATTTTACCCGATGTTGTTGCACGCCCAGGAAGTGAGGAAAACGGTGGTCAAGGCACGATGAATTTGATACATGATGGAATTGCAGACAGTTTAATGGAACAGTAAAAAATACTTTATATAAAGTATTTTTGTTTGATGATGATGTAATAGCAGTAGTCTAATCTAAAATATTTCAATAAGAAACCATCGATATTATAGATGTCTATTTTAGTTATTGTTTACCCTTAATATTAAATGCTTCATTGTTTAGGATTATATGATAGCGATGGCGGATCAAAGTGCATGTGGCATCAAAATATATCTTATGAGTTTTTTTAAAAAAATTATTTTTAATATCAACATAAGAAAACAATCTAACAACATTTAAAGAAATTATTTTGAGTACCCAAAAAATAGATAAAATAAATTTCATAATTTTTTGAAACGCAGTTTGCAACACGCGTCAACAGTTACCAAACACACAAAACTGCTTTTTTCATCAACCTCAATTTCAACCACAGTTTTAACCAAACACCTATTTTTTCAAACTAACCTCAACTAAAAGTACTTTTTATAAAACAACTTTTTTCAAACCACAACTGCAACAGCTACCGCAATACCAAACACACCCTACATCATGAAATAAATAATACTTTATATAAAATATTATTTATTATTCCGTTAAACTATTTATAATTCCATTACGTACAAAATTCATCCGATAAGAACTATAGGTTCCATGGTTTTTTGAGTGTGCAATGAAATCAAGTAAAATATCATCAGAAACAAAATTAGAATTATGATCAAATTCCACAAATACTACGTCATCATGCGATGTTCTTTTAATTTATGTAGTGTTACGTGAATAGTGAAAAAAATTCACCTAGCACTGTTCACGTGAACAATGCCAGGTTAATGCTTCTCGCATTACGGCCCCGTTTGTTTGCTGGAAAATAGTTTTTTTTTTAAAAAGTGAATTCCGAGAAAGTATTTTTCGATGTTTGGTAGTGTAAGGAAAAATAAGTTGGAAAACACTTTCCAGTGTTTTGTTATGTCATGGAAAATGAGCTGGAAAATAACTTATTAATATTTTATTTTTCTCAAGTTTATTAAAATAATGAGGAACAAATCTTACAAATTAAAAAGTTGAATGAGAATAAAATTGAAAAAAATATATATAATTTCATAAATTATCTCAAATAAAATAAATAATAATCAAAATAATAGAGATCAAATCTAAAAAATTTAAAAAAAAATGAAAGATGAAGAAATTAAAATAATAATAATCAACATTTCATAAATTATTTTAAATAAAATAAGTAACAATCAAAAGAATGAGGATTAAATCTGATAGATAAAAAATTTCAATAAAACAATGATAAGGAAAAAGCAAATAACAATTATAAAAATAAGGACCAAAGTTAATCTAAAAATAAAATTTTAAGAGATGAAGTTGAAAAATAAATATTCAAAACAAAATATATATAGCAATCAAAAGTTTAAGGATCAAATTTGATATAATCAGCAAATAATGACATTTCTAAATTTTTTCACAACTTCCAAAAAGTGTTTTCCCCCTAAATTTTTCAGGAAAACACTTTCCTGAAAACCAAGCCAAATTTTTTTTTTACTGAAAAGTGTTTTCCATTGACCAACTTTTCTAATGGCAAACAAACACAAGAAAGTTTGGAAAGTGATTTCCTGGAAACCACTTTCCGGAAAACAAACACAACTAAAAGAAAAACACTTTCCTGAAAATCAAGCCAAATTTTCTTTGACTGAAATTGACTGGAAAGTGTTTTCCGTTGACCGGAAAGTATTTTCCGTTGACCGGAAAGTATTTTCCGTTGACCAACTTTTATAATGACAAACAAACACAGGAAAATTTAGAAAATGGTTTCCCGGAAACTACTTTCCGGGAAACAAACATGGCCTACATGTGAATTATAATTCACTTGGCTTGGGCACTGTTATGAATAGTGCTCAGGTAAATAAAGAGAAGCAGCTGGAGAGAAGCAGCTCCTAGCTGCTTTTGCAAAACTCTGGTTTGATGGAAAAAATAATGGGGCCCACTAAATAAAAAACAGTTTTTCTTATGTTACCAAACACTTAATTTACGCGGTTAGCTTTAAAAGCAAAAGCTACCGCGTAAACAAACACCCACATAATTAAACTTGACTGGCATGACTGCCTCGGGGCGCGGTCAGGTTTTAAAATAAATAAGAAAAGTTAATCTGCTATGATTTCATTAAAAATTTTAATTAATTCATAACACAATTAAAAAGTTTTTAACTTAAAAGAAATTTAAAATAATACCATTTTAATATTTTAAAAAAATAATTAACAAATCAACTTGAATTAACACATATAATTTGAAACTTTCCCTAAATCTTGATTTAATAACTATATATAAAAAAAATTGTCTGCCAAGTTAATATGAGTATGAAAATTTTAAAACAAATTTTTTATGTTTCAGAATCCCTTTTTAATGAAATTAAAGGCTAAAAAAAATTAAAAACCAAGTTTAATTTGGTAATACCTAATAGAATGAGAAACTTCTTTACTTCTTAATATAATGGAGAAGTGAGCCATAATTAGATGAAAATATATTATATTTTTTGTTTTTGTTTTCAAACCTAACCATAACACCAATCTATAGTTATACTCAATCAATTTGAGGGCCTAGACATATCCGAGTTGAAGAGAAAACATAAAAAAAAAAATTATCTAGTTCAATCAAAACCCTGACTTGATCTATTTATCCAGTCAAAACCTAACACTCAAACTGTTAATTTTTAAAAAATAAAATTAATAAAATCTATTATATATATATATTAATTACTTTTTAATTTTAACCTTTAAAACTCATTTTAATGTTTTTTTCAAAAAAAAATATTAAAATGAAATTAAAAAGATCACACAAGAAAAAGAAAAGGTAAGTCCATATTTTATTTGTCTTCCGTATTTGGCTCAAATTTTGTATTTTACAATATATAATTTCTAAAATAACATATCTTGGAAGATCTAACTTGCCAAATAGTAATTGGAATCTATAATTGCCATAATTTTTAGTTTTTAAAACATATCTTTAATACTAAAGTTATTATATCATGTAGCAATACTAAAATATTAGTAATAATTTATTATTTATAACATATGATATTTTGTGCCGGAAAAATTTAGAAGCATAATTCATTGAGTGACTTATTCATAAAATCTGTAATATTTATCAACTCAATATTAATTTTGTGAGGAAAAAAATTATGTGACTTTTACGCTTGGAAAATAAATTAAAATCATAAATATTTAAGTTAAATCTACTATTTTTTTTCCTTGTATATTCTTTTTTTTTAGAATGTAAAGAAAATCCATTTTAAAATTAAATACTTTTAATATTTTAATTAAAAAAACATACAAATACTCTTAGCTTTAGTATTTTTATATGATTCCTCATGTCACCTTTAATTAAAGCAATTAAATGACAATTTAGCAGTACTTTATTAGTGTTTTAATTAGCTAATGCATTTTGTTTTAATTAAGTACATTAAAAAAATGGTATATGGATTTTTTAAAAAAAAATTATAGAGTTTATCCATTTTAATTTCCCTTGAGGGCATCATATTAGGGCCAAGATTGAGAAAACTCAGGGTGCCCTAGTTAGACAAAGGAATCATACAAGACTTGTTGCCTGTGTTCTCAAATGGGTATTTCTTCGTTTGTTTTACCGTTAAAAAGTGGTTTTTTTTGTAAAAAAAATAATTATTTTAAATTTTTAAAAATTATTTTGATGTATTAATATTAAAAATAAATTTTAAAAAATAAAAAAAATATTTTAATATATTTTCAAATAAAACAAACTTTATAAAACAACAACTGTTACGATATCTAAAATTATTTCATGTCCATTATCATTACATGGCCTGACCTATACAAGGCCATGGCTCTAATCTTGCACAATTAATGTACATAAACATGAAGATAAGCAAATCAAGAAATATCTGCAAAATAAAAAATGTGAACTGGAGATTGTGAAAAAATATTTCTTTTCGTTTTCAATATTTGAAAGAAAGAACGGAGAGGGAGACAAGTAATTAAGTAATCTAATTAATGATTTAAGTTAATAAATTATCATTGTAGACTTCGGTTGAGGTCTAATCAGGGGAACAATAATTGGCATTACATGCAAATAGATCATGAAAATTTAGAAGAAGAAGAAAAGGAAAAACACTCTCCAATCAATCCCTTCTCCGAGCTCATTTGCTGACCAAGAAAGGTGTGTAGGGGATTCCGGTAGCCTTGATCCAGGCACCGCCCTTGAAGAACCTTCCTGGTGTGAAATCCAAGGCGTGTTGACGATCGATGGTCTTGATACCATTCCACTTCACACGAGCTGCCTTGCTAGAACCAGGACCATTGTTGTTGAATTCTGCGTACCAACAAGTCTTGAGTCCGAAAGTTCCGAGCCAAGGTAGCCATCCTTCGGGCTGGATGACATCGTCAATGAAGGATTCCATGATGATTGTTCTTGAGAATTCCTTCCATGGACGGCCGAGATATGACTTGAATAGTTTCCTTTCAGGGAATAGGTCAGGATGGGCTGTGATTGTGCTGTTTTGGATGATAATAGCTGATGGTTGCCTCCTCATTTTCCTGCCTTGAGCTGTCACAATGCACTGTTGGTTTTCCAATGGCTTGCGGATCAAGAATTTGCAGTTTTGTAAGACTACAGAAGCGTCACCAAAGACGAAGTCGATGGTGCCGGAGATGCTGCAGTCCCGGTAGAATTGACGCTTGGCGTGTGTGTACAATGTGTCCTGGTGTCCGTCCATTGAGCAGTTGTAGAAGAGAGCATAATCAGCCGAAACTCTCAATGCCACAGCTTGATGTTTGATGGCACCAGCATTGTTCTCGAAACCAATATTCTTGGCCACAAAGTTATCTCCGAGGACAACTGCAAGCAATCAGGCAATTTGTAAAATTCCAATACATTGTTGTTGAATGTGTTAAATTTAGGAATAATGTACAGAATTTTGAAATATAATTGAGGCTTGCGTACCGACTGTTGCAGTGTGATAGGTGTTGATTCCATCAACGAAGTTCTTGTTTCCGACGATGCGAGTAGTCTCCATGCCATCTCCAATCACCATCAAATTAGTCATGCTCTTATTGAAATCAATGTACTCCTGATAAATTCCTGCCTTGATGTATAACACAAAGGTCTTGCTGCTCTTAATGGGAACATGATCCAATGCTTCTCTGATAGTTGAGAAATCTCCACTTCCATCCTTAGCCACAACAATGTCAGCCTTAATCTTCGAAACAGGCGCTGCCAGAAGTCTGCGCTTTCCAAAGTCAGTCCAGGTGGGGAATATTTGATCACCATGTCCAAGAACAGGTAAATCATCTTGGAGAAGGCGGCGCTGGCCCAAACTTTCCAACGAAGGGATTGCGGAAGAGATCCCGGAAACGATGGCAAGGAGATTGTCGCTAAGCTCCATGGAAAGCTTCAATCCCTTCTTCATTTCCTTTCCAGCATTAGTGGTTGTGTTTTGGAATCCGTCCAAGCAAGTTTCTTGATATGTGATGGAAGCACTAAGCCAAGTCTTAACATCTGCCATCAATTTTTCTATCTCGGTAATATCAAAATCTGTTACTTTGTTAAGAGATTGCTTGAGCTCATCAACCGACATGGTCATAAGCTCTTTGCAGCTCTGAAGGGCCCCACGGGTTCTTGGGTCCTTCGAGAGTTCCTCCAAAACCTTTGATTTCTTGGAAGCCTCATTAACGTGCTTCTCTGCAATCTGGAATGCCATCTTGATCAATTCTCTAGGATCTGTGGTGTTTCCAGCAGCTTTTTGGAGGTTCTCTTCACATGTTTTCTTGTAATCTGTGGGCTGGCAGATGGCCTTGACGGCTTTCATGGAGGCAGATACTTGATTAGTGCTTTTATGACTGCTGTCATTGAGGTCCTCATTGCCGCCATTGCCAAGACCGACGCCAACGGAGACAGCTACAACCATAGCTACCAAGAGGAAAGAAGAGATGCCGATAACGGCCATTCTCCTCTTTCTGTTTGAATCATCCCCATAAGACATTTTTATTTTAAGAAAATAAAACTATGGATCAATAACTTCAATGCCAAGAAAGCTGAAGAAAATGATCTCACTATCTTTCCCTTGCTTTTGTTTTCTTTTAGCTGCAGTGGGGCAAAGCTCGGTTGGCCTTCCCCTTGATTTTGAAGCCTTAACTACTTAAGTTGAAGTGATTCAAGGAAGAGCAATATTTATAGGAGATTGAAAGAAAGATGGTTTTCCAAAACTTGAGGTACAGAGGAAAAAGGGACAACGTAAGACAAGCTAGATCATTGTCATAGTTTCCTAAAAATGGAGCTCTACAGCTTGAACTTTTGAGGGACAATTTTATTGGTGTTTCATCTTAATTTTAGGTGATTGACCACTTACATGTAGCTCTTCTAATAATGGATAAATACCCGTATTCTACGGTCTAGTATACACCATCCAAATTTTAAGAAAAAATTAGTCTGTTTATTTTTAGAATTAGATGCACACATTGAGCTTATCTGTTGTTTCTGTGGTCATATCCTAGCATTGCTGTATAGCAGATGGCAACTCAATAGCAACTTGCAGAAATAAATATATTGCTGTTCTGATGCGGAACCTGTTTTATGTGTTTTTATTTCTGTGTGAGGAGGTTTATCCACTGCATTAAGAGACTAGTTAATGGTTAACAATTTTTGTTATTTCTTAAAAAGAATTTTTTTTTTTTTTCAATCAGAACAATGTTATTTGAATTCTGCATAATTAAAGTGTGCTTAGAGCAAAATCTCCGGATCATGCTCCCCAACCGGCCGGTTTGATTAGCTTATCGACGAAGACTGCATGCTAACAGTTCTTGAGTATTCCTTCCAAGGCCTGCCTAGGTTTTTTTTGTAGTACCCTTACTTGAGGCGAAGTCGTTAGCTGCTTCAATGGCAACACTTATGCATTGATCTGTTCTTCCTTGATAAGTTATTGCATTGAACATTTTTTTTCCACTGGTAATTGCTGATAAATACCGCAAATTTGGAGACCAAGTATGAAACCAACCTTCCTGTATAGATCACAGTACTCTGCAAACTCACTGCAAGAATGGCTTCAATAATGGCTACAATATACTGGAGCTTCTTCTCGGCGGACACGAATCTTGGTGCACAGCTAATGGTAAATCCCCTGTTACATATGGATCCACAGCCACCATTTTGCTCACTGGGACACCATTTTAAATTATGAACCATCCACAAGTGGTGAATGGAATTCATGTAGTGTCTTCTAAATCATACTAACAATTAATGTTTGGTTCAATGTGTTTATATAAATATTCTGTCACACAACTTAAAAAAAATTACAATGGGTACCAAAATTAGCCCACAAAATTATGATATTCGAACAAATTAATGAAAATGGAAGAACAAAGAGCGTGCAAATCATCATGATCATGACATTCACTGTAAGCCACCAACATAAGGCACTCCTGTTCCTGGCAACCAGAAACCTCCGGCTATGAAGTTGGACACGGTGAAATTAGCCGCCTCGGTCCCACTAATCACATGATAACCTGGCCAGTGAACCCTGTTAGTAGTATTTGATCCAGGACCAGTGTTATTGAATTCTGCATAATAAAGTGTGCTAAGTGCAAAATCTCCTGACCATGCGGACCAACCGGCCGGGTCGATTAGGCTATCGATGAAAGACTGCATGATAACAGTTGTTGAATATTCCTTCCATGGCCTGCCTAGGTATGTTTTTGTTGAACTATTACTTGAGGCCAAGTCCTTAGCCGCCCTGATGGTACAATTTTGTATTGAAGTGCCTGTGTTTTGGTTAGGATCGGTACGACCTTGAGCAGTCAGAGTATTGAACTGGTTGTCCAAGGGTAATCGCGAGTAGATATTGCAATTCTGAAGAACAACTGCAGCATTACCGAATATGTAATCGATCGTGCCATAGATGTCGCAATCTCTGTAGAATTGCCTAAGAGAATGAGTGTATAAGGTGTCTTGGTAACCTTCAAAGCTGCATTTGTAAAATGTGGACATATCTGCTCCACTTCTTACTGCCACAGCTTGGTGCTTGATTGCTCCTGCCGTGTTCCGAAAGGTTATGTTCACCGCAACAAATCCTTGACCAAGCACAGCTGCAAAGATAATTTGTCACTCTCAAAACGTTAGATAAGATTTCCTGATCAATCAAGTCTTAGTTAAATGTTAAGCTTACCAAATGTTGCAGAATTAAATGTTGTCCATCCATCATCTACACTTCGGTTGCCAGTAATCACAGTCTGGTTAATACCTGCTCCGATCATCATCAGGTATTTCTTGTTCTTCGGTATGGAAACGTACTCGTTATAGACCCCGGCAACCACATAAATCACATAGTATCCATTGCTAGCAACGGTGTTATTCGGTGCAGCAGCTACAGCTTCGGTAATGGTTCGAAACTTCCCGGATCCATATGGATCCACAACCACCACTTTGCTCACCAAGACACCAGTAAGGTTTGATGCTTTAAGGACTCTTCTTCCACTTACCGACTCGTAGATCTGTTTATCCTTGCTTGACATTATCAATGGCAAGCCTTTGCTTGCACCATCTTCCAAGTCAGAGAACACATGCTTTCTTTCGGTCAAATATCTACCTTTCATTGTGCTATGAGCCCAACCACGAGTAAAAAGTGCAAGAGCAACACTATAGTGCATGGTTCCGTTCGAGATAGGGACTAATAGGGCATTCTTGATGCTTGAGGATGATGATCTGTATTGAAGCCCATCCAAGCAGGTTTCCTGGTTGGTCAAAGTTGCACTAAGCAAGGTTTGTAAATCTTCAGCTAGGTAGCCTTGAAGGGCATCATCAGTACTAGACTTTAAAGTTTCCATTACGTATGACAAGTAGTCTATGTTTTCTTGAGCTAAGAACAGGCAATCTTCAAGGGCAAGAATGGTGGACTTGTACAGTGTTGAGGGAAGCCTTGAGTAATGTTGAACAAGCCAAAGAAAACTCTGAGCATGGGACAAAGAATGTTGAAATGAAATCTTGGCATAGTCATGTATGGTTCCAGGCTTATTATGTGGTAAAGAAGATTTGCAGAAATGGGGGAAACGTGTGTTGTCACAAATGGTTTCTGGTGTATTAAAGATGGATGAAAACGAGTAATTTGCAAGAGAGGGTGAACACAAGAGCAGGAGAAGGAGAGAAGTTGTGCATAAGGTGATTAGCTTGGAAGCCATGGCTGACACAAGATTTTGTGTATGGAAATGTTGAAATGGAGCTTTATACAGATCATTGAATTGTTTGTAAAAGCTTGGAAGCCATAATCTTAGCATTATTACCTGTCAAAAGCGCGTTCATCTTCATGCTTGTGCCACCACAACTGTAGTGGAGGAAGTAATTATCTCTCTCTCTCTCTCTCTCTCTCTCTCTCTCTCTCTACCTAGTTAAGGTGATATACCTAGTTAAGGTTGCATTTATATTTCAGCCAAATTGCAATAATTATGAGACCTTAATTAGAATATAAATCATGTATATCTTATAATTGAAAGTCTTTCTAATTAATTTTTTTGGTTAAAAAATGGATCGAATTTCAACAATTTCTTCTGAAATCTAAGTCGGTATTTAAAATAAAATGCCACCCACAAAGATTATGTAGCCCCACGAAGAGAAAACTAAGATTCATAGTACAAGGACATCTTCTTAATCAATTGTTTTGAGGTAGTGGTGTCCATGTAAACACCTCCATCCAACAATTTCTTACTTGACTTGAGCTCCATGAACATCAAGCTTAATTTTGCCTCAGGTGGTCATCACCTCGACAGTTCTTGACTGTGAAGGACTCTGTCGATCAAGCTTTAGTAGGATCTCATCCTCCTCCTCAGTTCTTGACTTGAGTTGATCCTGTGCTTATTAATGTTTAGGTCATGGGTTTCAGTTTTCATATATAAAATACAATGGTATAAGAGAATCAATTATAATTATCAAATCTGATCTAATGACTATCTTTTTTTTATTATTAACATGGGTATCCGGGCCAGCTTGCGCGCACCACGACTAATCCCACGGCCCACTGAACATCCTGCAAACCCAGTGAGCATGTAAAGCACCACGGGGGTGACAGGCATGCACAGTAAGGTTTGAACCCTGGTGGGGTGGAAGGGAACAAGCCCCTTCCACCACTAGGCCAAGACCTCAAGTGCTGATCTAATGACTATCTTAGTTGAAGATGTAAGTTGCAGGCGGTCAAATCAAGATACGAATCTGAAAAAAAATATTTTAAAAAAAAAATCCATGAAGTTGATATATTTAGGCTAAATTATAAATTAACTAATTGAATCATTTGAATTTAATTAGATTACTTTTAAAAAAAAATCAAATCTTTTTTAGATCAAACTTTAAGTTCATGAATCATCAAATTTACACATTAAATTTTGACAAGTATTGTATGATAAGATTAAAATCTAGTAATTTATTTGTTTTTACATTTTAAAAATACTTTTGAAAAAATTTAAATTTATTTTATGGTTTTCTTTGCTTCAAATTTATATTTTTTTTCTATTTTTGTATCATTTTGATGTGTTAATATCAAAATAATTTTTAAAAAATAAAAAATATATTATCTTAATATATTTCTTAACAAAAAAAATACTTTAAAAAAACAACTATTAACACAATTCTCAAGTACTCTCGAATTAAGAAGCAAAAGCAGTGGTCCAGAGGCCCCATCGATACCCAAAGTTGCAAATCACAAAATTTTTAGAAGCAAAATTCATAGTGAGTATTTGTTCTTTCAATCCTAAAATATTAGCCAAACACCTAAGAAAATTCAAGTAATTAACAGTAACACTAACTAGTTATTTTTCTTGATTATAGCCAAACATACACATATTCGGATCAATTGGATCCCCACTAGATAGATGGGCCGAGGTTGGCCCATAAACTTCAATTTCATACAGTTGGAAAAAAAATTCGAACAGAAAGCTTAAAAAATAACTGTATATTATACAAGGTGGGTTAATTGCTCAAGCCTGCTGTGAACTTGATGCCGGTCGATGGCAGCCATGACAAGCCGTCGATGAACTGTGCGGCGGTAAAGAATTTAGCTGTGGCAGCATCCTGAATGATGTGGTAGCCCGGCCATTTGACCCGGCCAGAGAGGAACGCTCCAGGGCCATGGTTCCTATACTCACCATACCACAATGTGCCTAATGCAAAGTTCCCATACCACTCAAGCCACCCTCTAGGCTGGACCAGAGCGCTCATGTATGTGTTCATGAAAACTGTCCTGGAGTATTGCTTCCATGGCCGCCCTAAGTACGTCGGTTGCGAGGCAAAGATATAGCTATCTTGAATCGAAAATCCGGTGCTTTGGTGAGGGTTTTTCCTGCCTTGAGCAGTGATTGTAACCTTCTGGAGTGGTAGTGGCACTCTAGTGTATATCTTGCAATTCTGGAACACAGCAGCACCATTGCCAAAGATGTAATCTATGGTGCCATAAATCTCACATTCACGGTAAAATTGGCGGAGAGAGTGAGCATAGAGGGTGTCTTGATAGCCTTCCATGCTGCACCGGTAGAAGGCGGATTGGTCCGAATCAACTCGAAGGGCCACGGCTTGATGCTTCAATGGTCCAGCCGTGTTGCGAAATGTCATGTCTCTTGCTATGAATCCCTTCCCAGACACAGCTACAAGCAACGAAAAAAACATCATTGTAGAACACGCATCAACATGCAGATAGAAGCCAAAAACAAGTAACGAACAGCATGCACTAATATTTAGATACTCACCCACAGTAGCAGTTCTAAAGGAAGTCCATCCTTGCATGAAATTGCGATTGCCTGTGACCACAGTCTGTCCAACACCGTCCCCGACGAACATGATATTGGATTTCTTCCTCTTCATGTCAATGTTTTCTCTATAAACTCCCTTCTTCACATATATGATATACCTTCTATTACTATAGCTTGGAGCTTCGTTAATGGCCTCTGTGATGGTACGGTAGTGACCGGTGCCATCTGCAGCTACAATTGCATCTATGTGCATACCAAGAGAACTGCCTTTCAGAAGCTCTTGATCACCTTCTGTCATCCACTCTGGGAACTTATCTGAACCTGAATTTGTGGTAGTAGCATTATCGTTTCGTGGAGGTTTAAAAGGTAAGCTATGCAACTGAGTATACAAAGCCAAGACGTTGCCAATTAGCTGCGTGACTTGTTTCAGGCTTCCTCTGATAAAGTTCTCGAGATGTCGATCTGTGCCTTCAAATCCTTCAAGGCACGTATCTGGGTTGCTTAGTGCAGCACTAAGCCAAGCTTTCAAGTTTCCTTCGTAGTGAACATTATTTACGCCTGCTCGGATATTGTTCATCTCCTTCAAGGACCATGCCAACTCGGATACTGAGAAATCAAGAAGCTCTTTGCAATCCTCGATCGCGACTTGTTCACGATAACTGACAGACAACGCATTGAACTTGGTGATCGTATCAATGGCTCGCATCGCCTCATCGAGCGTTGCCCTAAGGGCAGCATGGAGAACAGAATGTGCAGTAGGACCACTCTTTCTGAGCTCTTCTTGAAAATTTGATAGGCATGAACTCTGGTTTTCAACACCGCTACAAGCTTGCATGATCACAGACTGTGTATTTAATGTTTGTTCCTCTGATGGGGTTTCATTGGATAAAGCTTCAAGAGAAGGTAGGAAAAATAAAATAAAAAGAAAATTAGCTAAGGCCATGAGTTGGGCAAAGATAGGAAGGGGAAAGGAGTTGTTTGGTTGCCCTTTTTTAAAGAAAAACGTTTTAGGGAATGTGGATTGTCTGCTTTCGAAGGAAGGGCTTAACCTTTTGAGATGCAAAGTATACCTTCTTGCCTGCCTTTTTCCTTGGACAAAGTTCAAGTTATGCTTACTTCTGAGGGCACGGTGTTCGATATTCTTTTACTATTTTTCCCTTGTTAGGTAAGCCTACCGCTTCTCTGTATCTGTAGCCTAACACATACAGGGATTTGGAAGCACCCAAGACATGTTAAGCCCAGGAGGAAACATGGCATCCTCAGCCAATCAAACTATTTGAACACTGCATTCAACATATAAATGAAAGACATCACTTCATGACTTCATGAGCGAGGACTTGTGTCAAGACACCAGAGAGTAAAAAAGTCTCCATTCTCAAATGATTCTTATTGCAATGTTGTTGATCTCACCAATCAAGTTCAACTTATTACCTGTAGTCTTGTACAAAGCGATTAAAAAATACTCATCATGAAATCTTATGAACCCAAAAGCTTAAGATTAAACACCCTCCCTAAGGGAAGAATAAAGCCAAGTGGATCACTTTCTAGCGCTTTCTTAAAACTGCTCTAATCCCATCTAATTTTGCAACCCCTGGCATGCAAAATCCCTTGTACTTCAGAGGAAAGCAAGAAACTTAGAGCAGCAACTAACTTGATCTTCTTGATTCTGACACAGCAGGCTCTAAGCACGAGCTCAAACCCCTCCACAGTGACATTTGTGAGGTGCACCAAATCCACATCTTGCAGGCGAGTCAAGTTTCCCATCAGCATGCATAATGTCATGTCCGTGATAGCACAGTAGCTCAAATTTAACTGCCACCATCAAAACATTTCATTGTGTTTGCATGGAATTCCCTACCTTAACACCCAAAATAAACTAACTTGTACCACTTGAAACAGAAATGAAATCAGGCGATGTAGATATTTAGAATATGACAGCTCTATACCTAGTGTTTCCATAAAAAAACGGCTATGCATTCATTTTTATTCATTGCAATATCCTGATTACCCCAACCCCCCGAAAAGCAAAACCCAACATGTCATTTATATGTCTTGTGACCTCCTGCGTGAGATATATAAAATGCTTCTAGCAATTTTTTTTTCTTTTCTAATTTGCATACAAAAGCATAGATACTTTAATAGAAATAGCAGTTCCAGGTTGAAGTCACGATTCAATACCTGTCGCAAGTTCCGTGAGTAATAGGCAAGTACCTGAAACCCTGAATCATCAATTTTCTCACAATGTTTCAAGTCCAAATAGGTTAGCCTCTTACACCTGGTAACCAATGCTGTCAAACCTACACTTGTGATTTTATCAAGCCCCCTCAACTCCAAGTCAGATAATTCCTCCAAATAACCAAGAGACTTCATCCCTTTGTCAGTGACCTCGATGCAGTATGACAAGTTCAGCTTCCTTAACTTCTTGCAGCCACTTGATAAAGCTGCTAAACCACCATCTCCAATATTCTTACAGCTGTGTCCAAAAAATAAATAATACAGTCAACTCTACTTTCTACCAGGTAGGAAAATCACAACTCACATTTCTACTAGGGAGGAAAATCACAACAATTATTTGGTTTAAATTACCGGTATAGATCAAGTTCACGAAGCTCTGAACAATTAGAAGCAATATAAAAGAGTCCTTTGTCTGATATGTTTGTGCAAAGTCCTAATTTCAAACACAAAAGCCTGGAACATCTAGAAAAGCGTTCAAGCCCTGCAGATTACAAATAACAAAGTCATCAAATCAACTACATGCTAATAGCTTCACATGATGGACTTCATGTCCTGAAAGCTTACCTCTGTCATTTATGCCACAACAGTCGGTGAGATCAAGCACTTCAAGTAGCAAGCAATGTAATCCAAGCTGTTCGAGACTCTTCTCAGTGATCATATTGCAAGACTCTAACTTCAGGCACAGAAGGTTCCTACATGAGTTTGCTATAGCAGATATTGCAGCATCAGCTATAGAACGGCAACACGTTAAATTGATGATCTTCAGATTGACACAGCCAGACACCAGCTGAATAATGCCCATATTAGTGACCCCTTCGCATTTGCTCAACCCAATTTCAATTAAAGACTTGCAGTTACTGCTGATTGTCTGGAAAATAGTGTCGGAAACTCGACCCCCATCAATTATGATAGTGTTCAGATTCTTCAATTTCTGTGTGCACTTGACAAAGCTTGGAGAAACTTCCTGCCGGCAAGACAGATTAAATTTAGTTTATTTTACCTGAAAAGATAATCAATTCCAAAAATCCAACAGATTGTTAGCATTGACTTACTGAAAAGCAGTGACCTGCATCAATATGCAGAAGACCACTATGTCCTCCAATCAAGGAACTTAACCCGTATGAACTGACACAATCACACCTTGCAACATCAATTTTCTGCAGCCAAAAGAACATGCAAATCTCGGAACATTAAGAATTGATTACTTCAATTACACAAGCTTAAATTTCAAATTTACCCCATCACATTGTAAGTATGATACCTGCAGTAAAGGGCATCCATTTTCAAGAAATTGCAATCCAACATCATTTACAAAAGGGCATCCCACCATAGCCAAATCCTCCAGCTTTGGCAAAGAAGCAATAGAACGCAGCGATTCACTCGTCACCTGAAGCCAACCCATTAAGTTTCATTATATGCATTAACACTAACTTAATCCAGTTGATTGCAAAATGCACAACAAGGGTGGAAATTTTCCCAAATTCGCTCAACATATATCTCACCCATTTTTTTGCCTAACAAAATGGAAAATGTTAGTAATTCAAAAACACAAATCACGTTTCTCTCCATTTTCCCTGTTTTCCCCAACTTATAAACCCACATTATCCTGCATCTACATTTTCTCATGAAACAAACTATGATCTTAAATCTCCAAGTGACTCGGCAAGCTGAACAAGATCAAACACAAATGCAAAATCAACGTAGTAAACCGCAAACAAACCTTGAGATAAGAAACATCAAGAAACTTCAACTCCAAGCACTTCTTACACAAAAGCTCAACACCAAGATCACTAATCTCCATACACCACTTCAAACTCAACCTCTCCAATCTTCCACACCCAACAACAATCTTAGCCAACCCAACATCACTGACTCCTAAGCACTTATCCATCCTCAACTCCCTCAACCCTCCACAACCCGATATCGCTGCCGCCTCCCTATCACCAAACCCACAACAATACGACACATCAACACTCTCTAAACCCTTACAACCACCCACCAACATCTCCAGCCCCGCAAACTTCAGCCCATTAGCCCTACTCAAGTTCAAACACTTCAAATTCCTAGCCCATATCGAGTGATCAACATGATCTAGTAACAACGATATAGTCCCGTCGTCGATACGTGGACAGACTGAGAGGTCTAGAGTGTGGAGGTTGGTGTAGTTCTTGAGGAGAGTTAATAAGAACTCAACATGAAGGACACGCAGAGTTTTGCGTGTGAGTGAATCAACTCGATGTAATTCTTTGCAAATGAGCCTCCATGTCTTGCGATCTGAGTCTTGAACGAGTTTCTCATTGATCCGAATGAGTAAATCTTCTGTTAAGACAGAAAGTATAGGTGTAGACCGAGTTGACATTGATTTTTAAGAAATGAGTTCTCTTTCCGACGCTGTAAGCAAGCAAGAATTTAGATTCTTCCGATGACGAACGTAGTTTCAGCAAAATAATTCTAGTTTTCGAGAAGGATTTCTTTTTTTCAAGAAAGCTTGGTTCTTCGAGGAAATTAAGGTTTGTGTTTTTTTTTTCGGGATTTTTGAGGGTATTAAGGATTGTGGGGTGGTGGAGTTGTTTAGGTG
Source organism: Populus tomentosa (assembly GCA_018804465.1). Lineage (NCBI taxonomy): Eukaryota > Viridiplantae > Streptophyta > Magnoliopsida > Malpighiales > Salicaceae > Populus > Populus tomentosa. Next base: position 1,450,167 of record CM031977.1, on the reverse strand, counting down.
GGGACAAAGAGGAAGAGGAGGCGGAGGTGGAGGAGAGGATGGTGGGAGGGTTTAGAGAGGCTTCGAGCAAGGCTGAGACAAGTTTTGAAGATCCAATTCATTTTCTTTTTCCGGTGACCGGTTGATGTTGAGAAGGAGAGGAAATCTGATGAAGTTGGTGAAGATGAAAATGTTTGTGTCGCGGTGATGAAGTAGAGACGGAGAAGATGGAAGAATGGTTTGGTGTCTGGGCGACCACAATAGCATAATAACTCCTTGGTATGGGTAACAAATAGGAAAATGTTTAGATATTTATATTTAATTTGATGAATAAATAATAAGGCACAAATAATATCAAAATTAATGTACTATTATTTTATTTTATATTAAATAGTAAATAATATTAGGATAATTAACATTTATATGTATATCTAAAAATCAATGAATAAAATATTGGTATATAATATAATAAAAACTAGACCCATAAATACCTAATACCAACCTTAATACTTAATCATATTCCAAAAAGAAAAATTGATAATGGTATGTGCAAGTATATATGACTTTCCATATATGTATTATATTTAAATTTGATTGATTTTGAGTAGTTTTAAATTTCTGTGCTTTTATGGATCATAAAATTTCTAATAATATTTTTTAAATTAACTATGGAAAATCCAATAAATTCATATTATTTTACTATAAGGTGTAAATAAAAACACATCAATTTTAAAAATCATTCCTTAAAAGAAATTGGTAAGGAAAAAAATAGAGAAATTACTAGCACTCTACCAAACTTAGAAACAATTTGTTTTTGTATTTTAAAAGTATTTTTTAAAATAATTTTTTATTTTCTTTAAATTAATAATTTTTTTAATATTTTTAAATTATTTTGATGTGCTAATGTTAAAAATAATTTTTAAAAAATAAAAAAATATATATTATTTTAATGCATTTCTTAGCAAAAAAACACTTTAAAAAATAATTACTACCACATTCTTAAACGCTCTTTTAATATGTATTTAGTGTTATGGTGATTTTTGTAATTATGATTTTAAAAAAATATATTTTTTATTGTGATTTTAAAAATATATATATTTAATTAAAACTATTGTAGAATAGATTTTTTATTACAAATTAAATAAAAAAAATATTATTCTAGCTTTATAAAATTAATGTTTAAAATGTAATTATATGTAATATTAAGTATAAAGATTGAAAGCTATTTAGCTAGCTAAATTTAATTTTTTTAATCGGATAAAAACAAAAATTACCATGATAACAGTTCAGGGATCCAAGAATTTGATTATCATGGCGAGAATTCAACTTTTTTAAATAAAATAAAAAATCAACTATTTGACTTTACTTTTCATGTCCTATTTTTATTCCTTGTTGATTTTAGAGATTCACAGGCCTTCCACAGCTGATTATTACTCATAGAATGGGAAAAATCCAAAGTGGTTCTCTAGGAGTAATTGAATTGACCAAACCATCCTTCGATTGTTTCGTATCTCAAATGAACGTGGACATGTGCTGAGCCAGACAAGCCCACGTGGAAGAAATAATCAGGGCATTTTGGTCAAGACGTTTTCTGCATCAAAAGTCGTAAAAACCGTGCCCCTGTCCCACCGCACGGCACGTGCTGGGTAAAGATTAGATTCAGGAAAAAGTACACAAAAGCAAGCTTCTATTCAGGGTAAATTAGTTTTTGATCCCTATAGATGAAGAAGTATTCTATTTCAACTCTTATATTTTAAACTCTCAATTAAATCCCAAAATTGACCATAATTGTTAGATATCTAGTGATTGTGCATGGGATTTATTTTCAATAACCATGATTTTGATTCCAGATCATGTTTTTGAAATCTTAAAAAAATTAAAAAAAAATTAAAATCATAGTTTCAAGTTTTTTTAGTTTAGTACTTTTTAAAGAAAAAAAGGTTAAAAAATATTTATAGACAAATTTTTTCATTTATTAAAAACTCAAACATAATTTCAAACATATATCAGTGATATTTATAATTCTTTCCTCTTTTTTCCTTGTAAATTTTTGAATATATGATTTGATATACAATAATTTATATAAAAGAACACATGAATATTTTAAATAATGATTTACAGACTAGGTGAAACTCTTTTTTTTTCATTATATGCTCAATCTTTATTTAAATTCATGATTTAAACAAAAATGCTTATTAACATTTTCACTGTAAAAAATTAAGGATAAGGCTACCATTAGAAAGATAAAATTAAATTTAAAGCTTTTGAATTGACCCTTATATTATACGGCTATATATTTATTGTACATTGATATATGAAAAAATTATATAAAAAATGTTAAACATTTTATCATCATATAAAACAAATACTTTATGTAAGTAATTATTGAATAATTTAAATGCAAACAAACATTCACCAAGCACATTGTTTTTGTTCCCTCATTTTAGAAGCACCATAATAATTTTTATTGTCATTATTCTTTAATGTGTTTAGTATTATGATGTATGATGTTTTTTAAAAAATATTTTTTTATTTTATTTTTAATAGTAGCATATCAAAACCATATTAAAAAACTATTTAAAAATATGATATAACAGAAGAACAAACTCCAAACCGAAAACACACTCGTTGGTAAGGGGATAAATTATATTTTTCAAAAATCAAATCAAGCAAATCCGTTGAAGTTAAGATCTTAAACTACAGGGTCTGAAGTGATCTCTCATCAAGATTCAGGGACCAAATAAATATAGTTTATCAGCTGTCCTTTTCTGGTGAGGTGAATAGAAGAGTACACCACCTTCTACGGTTTCCTACCAGCCTCTGTACGGTGAGTATCCGCGGGACCCAGAGAGACCGTACCTATCTGCTTACCTTCCTTTAATGGCCGTGATGGGGTGGGTCCCATGGAACAGAACCTAATGCTCACATGCATTGATTTTTTTATTTTTTATTTTCTATTTTCTGTGCCCTTTTGTATGGCTAAAATTGGCATTGAACCCGTCCACTAGGGAATAAAAAAGTAGGGTTAGGGCCTATTGTTCCTTCTATTCATGGTAAGTATAGAAATGCTGCTCTATCAAATTGCTGGTCAATTAGAATCTGGCCGCACAATGTTTAGAGAGTTGCTTTATTTTATAATGGTCGGTGCTGTAATTATTATTTTAAAGAATATATATATTGAAATAATATTTTTATTTATGTTTTAATATTAACACATTAAAGGATGTAAAATTATTTAAAAATAATTAAAAATCAAGAACTTTCAAACACGATTTTTTAATGAGGAAGGAAGCACATTCGGGAAGCACGATAAGAGACCAAATTCAAAGTTTTCAAAGACTTGTAAAATCTCTTGACGTAGACAAGGCAAGCGACGCATCATCCATCATGTCACTGTAATGAAGCATTTCGTGGAAGAATATCCATGGCAACGGACAAAACCAGAGGCCCGTTCGAATCCCGAAAAAAGAAGACAAAGGGAGGATGGTGGGTTCCCGTGGAGCTCTGTGTGTGTAGCCAAGCGTGAATGTTATTTCGTGTTGCAGCAGCAGCAGCAAGTGCTTCCATATCAACATGATGACTTTAATTCACTGTAATTCAATTGCTTTAACTAAGATAAACAGGCTGATGATCCGACACTTAAGCTTTGAATTAATAAATTACTGAGTTAACTTATCGAGTCAACTTAAAGTTACGGAAAGCTCCTTCCCTGCAATCTGTAAGATGGACCAAGACATAAAGAAGATTGGTGTAATACTTTTAAGCCCATCTAATGACAAAAAGGACGTATCTATCTGCTGGGCCTGGATTATTTTCCTGATTAAAAAAGATTGCATTCAATTTTTCTTGCAACTCTTGATATACCCCTAGAAATCAAGACTACTCGTGTATTTTTTTTTTTTATATATTATTTTCTTAGAGATATAGTTGCTAGACTTTATGGTCAGATAGTCGTGATTTCATAAGGTGAAAAAACTTTATGGCATTCCAATACCAAGGTTGAAGGTAAGGAGAAAAAAATGTAAAATGAAAATGAAGGATAAAGGATCACATAACCTATCTCTAGCTCCAAGTTTTGCTTCTTTCTGGCTTCTCTCCTAATTAGCAAGCTCCCTTCATCTTCCTTTCTCATTTCTGATAACAGTTACAGGTACTGAACAGCACAAAAGGAGCACAAACTGCATCTTCTTTAGGCAATATCTTCCAATATAGAAGAGCTGTTGGCTTTCCTATTGGATTATCTTCTATGAAACGAACAAGCGCCACAAACCCTTTCTCATTTCGCCTTCCTCGTTACTTTTCTCGCTTTTTATGTTCTTTGCTCTTTGAACTAATTTTCAAGTAAAAGATGTATGATTTCCCAAGTCTTGAAGATGAGAATGATATGTTCAGAGTGCTGATGAACAAAAGATGTTGGGTTTCTCAAACAAAAACTCAAGTCCGACGTCTACGTTACTGATTCCCCTCCTATTGCAAAACACCATGGTGCTAGCCAATGTCCTGGAGGTTCTTTTGGGGTCTCGATTCTTACTATTTTCTCTGTACTACATGGCAACAAGAACAGCATAATATTTAAAAATGGATCCCAACATAGATCCTCAAGTACTAAAATAACTTAAAGCTAACGCAATACAGACCAAGAAAATTCAAACATCTCCAAAATGCTATAGATGTTTTGGCCTTTTTGGTATTCGATAATTCAAAACATTCACGATCTTGAAGCATAATCAACCGAGTCCACTCCTAGAAAAAAAATATTTATTAATTTTTTTTATTTAAAGAAAAACTGGTAGTTGGATTAGTAAGACATCATTACTTAAGCAAACCCTTTGAAGTTAGAACCTTGCCCCCAAGCACCCACTAGAGCCAGTTGTGAGGGCTAAATGCTTGACAGGCCTATCTGAAGATATTGGCTTTCTGAAAAGAAAACTCAGCCCATAGGTGATAGGATATCTCTAGAGCCATGCTCGTAGATGGATTTGGACAACTAAACCAGAATGTTTAGAGTTTGCCATCGAACTTTGGAGACAGATTTTCATGAAAAAAAAATTGGGAGCTTGATTGTTTCATCAAGTTAATTAACAGTTCACGATGCAAGAGCCAGGATGAACTAAAGAAATAGAATGTAATAACAAAAAATTAGAGCAATTGTTCCCTCAGCAAGATTGAGAAAGAGTTTCAGTCATCCAATGATCAGCATTAGCATGGTTCATATTTAAGCATCACTGGGAACATCCATCAATTCAACTCAAGTTTCAATTACCATAAACAAACCTTAATCTACTACAAGCCAACTGACAGCAAACAGGGCATGGACTAGCACACTAAGACATGAAGTCATTACAAAATCTATTGTTAAAATAAATGAAAAAACAAGATTTAAAGCAAAATCTAAAATTTATGACACAGCAAAAACATAAACTTTCAACAACAAGACAGCTAAATTATACCAGCTGTGGCCTTTCGAGGATTTAAAGCAACCCCAGAAGGTTAAAAACACCAAAGATACTAAATCCAAGCACACATTTTATGACACAGAGACAACATGTCACCTGAGTAAATTGATGGTGCTGTTTTCAGTCAGTGTACGATCAGTGATACCACCGCATTAAGGATGACGGGGAACACTAATTCACAAAAATTAAGAATAAACATAAGACCATAACCCAGATGAGAAATTTAGGTAAAAGTCGATGCAAAAGCTCAGATAAATGTGAGAAAGTGTAAATTCCCTGACCTTACAAAAAGGCCTCATAATGAGCTGGGATTATAAGCATTTATCATCATAGCTAAGACAAGCAATCTCAATTAAGCATCCAAATAGAAAAAAAAAAAAAAACGAGAACTAAAAACACACAGAGAGAGGAGGAACTTGAAAACTAGTTTGTTTGGAAGGGGTAACAGCAGGAAAGTTTTGAAGAAAGAGCGGGGGTTAGGGTTTATAAAAGGGAAAAGATGGGAGGCTAGGTTTAGGGTTTGATAGAGATCTGGTTTCCAACTGTATCCCTAATCTTATGGTTAATTACAGAGGCAGACTTGGTCGAGTTGGGTAACGTAAGGGATGTGCTTGGAATATGAAACATGGGCCATATGAGCCCAGTTGATCCAAAGTGGAGGACATTTCAGCCCAACCTGTTTCTTTGGTTAAGCTTTAGCCCAAAGTGAAGATAAACACGGGGACGGTTGTCATGACTATAAATTTTGAAGTTTCTTATACCCGGTTTGGTGTCCAGCTGAGTTTAAGGTTTAGTTTCTGAATTTTAATCGAGTTATTGAATTATTTAAATTAATTTAAAAAATAATTAAATAAATTTATTTTAATAAAATAAATAAAAGTCAATAGATTGTAATTAGATTTGTAACCAAGTCTTGTTGGATCAACCAGGTCGCCGGGTTATACTGGGTTTTTCCATTCCCTATTTTTTCTTTAACCTGGCCCGGTTCTAGCCTTGGAATGACTGAATCCTGGGTTGACCTGCCGGGCCGGATTTTAAAACTATATACTCATATGTAAATCATATAATCCCGAACATAAATGTCAAATTTGATATGAGGATTAATTTAGATTTTTTTTTGAATTATTGAATCATGGGATTATATATATATATAGTATTGACTCTACCAAGTTTGAAAATTACTGAAAATTCATCAGAAACAATTTATTTATTTTTAATTCATATCTTGTCTATTTTAACTAAAAATTCAGTTTAATCAAGTTTTGAGTTTTGAATTTTTCAAATCAACGTTGCATGCCAAATTTAACAATTATAATCCTGAAAAAACCTGTGATGACAACTACAAGGATATACCCTCATCACCTATTAACTCCCGAAGGCTAATTTATAGGAAGGATTGATTTTTTTAAAAAATTAAGATTTAATTTACAAGTTATATTTTGTAGTTATTTATACTTTATTTTGAACAATAAAAAAGTGTGGTGAGATTGCATCCTCTTTTACACGGACTACAACTTCAAAAATTATTTGGTTTTATTGTTTAAATATATTTAGAGGTGTTATTATAGTTATGTTCTAAAGTATTTTTTATAATAAAATATATTAAAATAATATATTTTTTATTTTTTTAAAATCAATGCATCAAAATAATATAAAATATATAAAAAAAATATTTTTTAAAATTATAGTTACAACCATATTTCCAAATAAACTGCAACTTCATATTCAACCTTCGTAAAAGTTTCCTTCGATAAATACTTGTCCGAAAACATTGAAGACACAAGGGAAAGAAAACACAACAACATCAGCACCATTGCCGATGTACACTGACGTAACAAATCTGGATCGCATATGCTCTGCTGCAGCTGTTTCTTCATGTCCGTTCCTCTGAGTTTTATTCTTAATCACTGATCATAATCACATTTATATATATATTGCCCACACATCATTTTAATGTTTAGAAATGTTTTAAAACATTCGGTATTCAAAGGAAGATAGCAACATAGCATGGGCAAATTCACATGCTACTGCTATAACTTTCTTCAATGTCTGGTTCCTCTAAAGTCTAAACCATCTCGTGTCTTGCTCTCCATAGAGAAAAGTTTACAAACATTGCCCTTTTCATCAAGTCGGAACAAAAAAAATCAAGACCGCGAGCCACATTCTTGGTCCGAACCAAAAACCTTTAGCATTTCAATTATTATTGCAGCTAGAGAACTACTGCACTTTGAAACGTGGGCTCTGGATAATATCATCCCTGAGTACCATATCAAATGTCAATTGTATTAAACGCTTAATTGATTCACGGGTCTTGTAGCAAGCAAAGTTACGCTATGCGAATTTAGAACTGCCCTTCCGCAGACCTGCACAAGAAAACGTCAAAGACCGATCTTAAAAGTGAATAATAAATAGGCAAATCTTAACTTCTGGCAAATCTTTTATATAATGGGGAATCACGTTATGGACTAAATTAATAACCAACTCAACGTAGAAAAAATTGAAAATTCATTGCTTGTTGTTCATGCAAATTAATAATATCCGCCACATTCTTTCATATTCATATAGGATTCCGTCCAACAAATCTATAAAACTCTTTAGAGGATTGTCTTACATTAAACCTTTTATAAGATCCTTGAAATTATTTATTTTTCTCACCCATTTTGTTAAACATGATGAAGAAAATGATGATTTCTTCATAAAATACAAACAAAGGAATGCTAAATTTCACACAAAAGAGATATTTCTACTGACAAGGAAAAATAAAAAAATATGTTAGTGTGTGTTTGGTATTATACTAGCTTTTGAGATTATAGTTTAAAAATAATTAAAAAAAACTATAAATTATAGTTTTTTTAACAAAGATATAAGAAAAAGTTCTTAATGAGACCCGACTATTTTTATTAACCAAACAGGATTAATATGTTGTTGGGGCAAAGATAGTGCCTCAACTACATAAACAAATGGGCTCTTTGGTGGTGTTTTGTACATTGAACAAAGATAGATTGAACAAGATAATCTTTTTGTAAAGTTGTTTGGTGCTTCTTTGGATAATACATAAAACATTTTTTATCTTGTTCGAGAATGTTTTAGTAGAGAGATTTTTGTCTCGCTAAAAAAGCATGATAGCTTGTTGAATTCTCTATATAGGGGTTGTTATTTATGAAATGACTATAATGCCTTCCATATAAAATCAATTATTTTGAAATGATCAAAACATTAAAAAAAAAATCAATAGGTTTTACATTGGTCACGAGTCAACTCGAGTCTTTTCTTGGTCAAGTCAGGCCAATTCTTTCTTTATTTATTTTTTTAAAACACATACCTTTGTAATTGACCTAGTAATTTGATTAATAAGTGATCACTCGACTCAAGAGTCAATTAGGGACGAGGCTCGGGTCATGGGTTGAGAGAGTCAACCCGGGTTTTCTAGGGTCAATATAATGATAAAAATAATTATTATCATAGTTTTAAAACACGACATGAGGATTGACCCGAGATAAGACTTGAGTCATGAGTTGGGTTGATCGTTGACCCAAGTCAATGTAAAGATAAAAGTAGTTATTATCTCAATTTTAAAACTCGAGCTGGGGTCAACCAGACCATGGCTCGAGTCACGAGTCAATATGATCAACCCAAGTTGAGTCGAGTCAATGTAAGAATAAAAACAATTATTATCGTAGTTTTAAAACACAACTTGAGAGTTAACACGGGGCAAGACCTAGATTACAAGTCAAGAGGGTTAACTCAGATTGATCCGAGTCAATGTAAAAATAAAAATGATTATTGTTATAATTTTAAAACTTGACTAAGAGTTCAATCAAAGGCAAGGTCCAAGTCAGGGGATGGGAGGGTCAACTTAGGTTGAATTTGGTTAAGATAATGATAAAAATAGTTACTATCATAGTTTTAAAACCCGACTCGAGAGTCAACCAAGAGCAAAGCCTAGGTCACGGGCAGAAAGGGTCAACCTGAGTTGATCCTTTTTTTCTAAAAAAAATCAAAACAACCTCTTTTTGACAAAATAATAATAATAAAAAAAAGTTAATAGATTTTTTACCCGTGTTTTATCCCGAGTCGATTAAGTCATAGTTTGATTTATGTTTTTAATTGGGTCAGGTCTATTAAATTATTTCTCTATTTTTTCTTAAACCTGGACAAGTCTAGATCCAGGATCTGTCAGGTCCTGGATTAACTTGTCATAATAATATGTTGTTTTATTTTGTTCAACAGCTACCAAATACAAGTTATAATAAATTATCTAGTATAGTTCAATGCATATAAAATACAAGAAAATATAATTATTTATAATGTGGTGCCAGAGGGACCACGGAGCATTTTGCTTGGATTGCTAGCACACTATAATTTTGCATGTTTTTAATTTCTCGAGATAGGCAGAAGAGGATGATGCACAATTCCCTTCATGCTTCATCTAGTTCATTGTGTTTCCCTGCTGTTGTTGGATAATCAAACAGAGATGTGAGAAGCAATGAAAGGCCACTGGGCTGATTTATATCCACATCTTAGTTAATTTTTTTTATTTTTTTTTTTATCTTAGAAGGAAGTTTGGATAAATCAAGCGAATTTTTTTTATATAAAAATAAACAATTTTTAATCCAACTATTAAATTGTATTGAAAATTTACGAGTATTTTTTATACATCTAATTTGTTACAAGGTCGGCTTGATAGCACCAGCAAAGTTTCAGGATCATGCCCAAATTAAGTTCAAAAAATATTTTAATTTTTTTTATTTTCCAAGTTATTTTTAGATTCTTTTCTTAATTAGATTTCAAATTTTTATTTGGTACTCGAAACTAGATTTGTTTTAGACCCTAAATAAACAATTTTGTATAATAAAAGGTTAAAAATTATTAAAGTTCAAGATTTATCAAATCAAAGTTTTCTATGCTATTTAAGGTTAGGCTTAAGAAACCTTGATTTCTTTCTTGTCGCTATACATTATGTCATGGTTGATACCATGAAAAGAAATCATTGAAATAATATATAGTTTCCTTCAATAAATACTTGTCCGAAAACATTGAAGACACAAGGGAAAGAAAACACAAGTCATGAGTCAACTCAAGCCTTTTCTTGGTTAAGTTGAGCCAAATCTTTCTCTATTTTTTTTCTTAAACATACACCTTTGTTATTGACCTATCAATAGTGGTGAGCCACCTCAAGATTCGATTAGGAACAAGGCCCGGGTCACAGGTTAAGAAGGTCAACCTAGGTTTTTCAATGTCAATATAATAATAAAAATGAGTGTTATCATAGTTTTAAAACTCAACTTGGGATCGACTAGGGCAAAGTCTAAGTTATAGGTAAAGAGTATTAAGCCAGGTTGAGCCGAGTCAATGTAAGAATAAAGATGATTATTATCATAGTTTTAAAGCACAACTTGGAGGTTGACCCGATACAAGACCTAGGTTACAGGTTGGGAAGGTTAACCCAGGTTAATCCGATTCAATGTAAGACCAAAAACAATTATTGTCATAGTTTTAAAACTTGATTAGAAGGTAAGGGCAAGGCCCAAGTCACAGGATGGGAGGGTCTACCCAGGTTGACTTGAGTCAATATAAAGATAAAAATAGTTACTATCATAGTTTTAAAACCTAATTCGGGATTCAATCAAGTGCAATGCCCGGGTCATTGGTCGAGAGGGTCAAACTACCCAATTTTTTTTCTAAAAAAATATCAAAGCAACCTTGTTTTGATAAAAAAAAAAATTACTAAAAATTCATCAGAAACAATTTATTTATTTTTAATTCATATCTTGTCTATTCTAACTAAAAATTCAGTTTAATCAAGTTTTGAGTTTTGAATTTTTCAAATCAACATTGCATGCCAAATTTAACAATTACAATCCTTAAAAAACCTGTGATGACAACTACAAGGATATACCCTCATCACCTATTAATTCCCAAAGGCTAATTTATAGGAAGGATTGATTTTAAAAAAATTTAAGATTTAATTTACAAGTTATATTTTTTAGTTATTTATACTTTATTTTGAACAATAAAAAAGTGAGGTGAGATTGCAGCCGCTTTTAAACTGATTACAACTTCAAAAATTATTTAGTTTTATTGTTTAAATATGTTTAGAAGTATGATTATAATTATTTTTCAAAGTGATTTTTGGGATGAAATATATTAAAATGATTTTTTTTTATTTTTTAAAAATTATTTTTTAGATTAATATATCAAAACGATTCAAAATATATATATAAAAAAAAACATTTAACAAAAAAAAATTAAATATTTTAAAAACATGAATACATCCATATTTTCAAACACTCTCCAGCCATTGTCTTAACCTGCTAATAGACTCTGGAGCACTGTCTTCATTTTCAACCTTCGTAAAAGTTTCCTTCAATAAACACTTGTCCGCAAACATTGAAGACACAAGGGAAAGAAAACACAACAACATCAGCTCTTACACGAGTTTTTATTGCAGACCAAATTCATATCAATAAAACATTAATATCATCATCTATAATGTTCAAATCAGCAGGAATCAAGGCTCGGGGTTTCCAACTGCATGTACGGCTGCAGAGGCAACCGAATAGAAATTCCCCCATTGCTCGAGCTTGTCAGTAACAGATTTGATACTAACATGGGCTGCCGTTAATTTTGATTTACATAGCGTGGCTTTATCAAGAGCAGAATGCAGGTCTAAGCTTGCAGTCCCACCTGAGAGCCCATCGAGGCTGATGAATGTAACTGATTGTTTGAAAAGGGATGAACAGCTCTCGAGCGCTGCCCTAGATGCAGGGTTCATGTCTTTTCTCTTGAGCAAGGCAGCAAAGAAACAGCTTGCATCAGTTGTCTCTCTTCTTGCCATATCCAAGGCATTCTCTGCAACAGCCTTGGCACTGCTCACCATCAATGATTTTGGATTGGCCGTCAGGAATTTCACGCAGATTTCATAGCTATGGATTTCGCTTTGTGCGCAGACCTTGCTCGCCAGTTCTGCTGGGATTGTTGCCTCGGTTTGAGAGGGAAAATGCAGGAAGAGAAACAAGGCAATGGCAGCGAAAAACAAAACACTAGTATTCCTGGAACCCATTGTTCAAACGAAAGAAATTAAACGCTTCTTGCTGTGATGTTCTGTGTTGCATTTGCATCTCATTGCTGGCATTTTATAGAGCACAAACATGCCTAAATTTAGAATGTTATTGCAAGTTGTGTTGTCCTGACAGGATATACAGAACAGCATGGATCACACTCGTCGAAAGGAGTAAAAACCGGGATATCCAGGACAGTTTCGAGGGTTGTTTTTAGCAACTATAATCCTAACAAAACCCAATATGATGAGTACGACTACAAGGATATACCCTCAACACGATTAACTCCAAATGCTCAATTTATATGAAGAATCGAGATTCGATATATGAAAACTATTTGGTAAACAGTTGTTAAGGCATTTGTTTCAGCCTGTTAATACACTTTAGAGGATTGTCTTACATTAAACCTTTATCGGATCCCTGAAATTATTCAAGAAACAATAATTTTAAAAATAAATTTATAGTATGATCGTGAAAACCAGGTCAAATCTAAAAAAAAAAATTATATTTAATCTTCATGTAATATACTGAAATGAGAAAGAACAGGGATTTTAAATGAAATATTCAAGAAACAATAATTATAAATATTGTAAATTGATATATTGTTAAATCAGTTCAAAAGGTCACATATCCATTCCTATAAATATGTTGATCATCGAAGTAAAATAAATATTCTTCACGTCCAACAAATAAATTTAATATCCCTTAAAGCTGAGGCAAATCAATGAGATTACAAGTATATTAATTAGAAAAAACTTTCTAATCAATCTCTTACCATCAAGTGAATATAATATTGAAAGCAATTTTCATGCAATCAACAATAGTTTTAGGACTAAAATTTATGCATTTATTCTAAGCAAGTGTTCAAAAGGTTGACAATTTAACTTAGTTTATTATTCTCTAATAAATCAATATGAGAGTTGCAGCAATTAAATTAATTCTTTTGCTTCTTACTATAATTCCTAACAACAATTACATATTGAAATAAACTAGAAAGCATAAATATCATCTCAAAACAATTCAATAAGCTTAAATAATAATCAATAGCATAATTATGAATAAAAAAAATAAATACTTGAATCTAAAAAAATTACAATGATAACGCTACTTTTCACAACTTACTAATGGAGATGGTGTGTATCCCTCTTGAACCGAATTTAGGAGCTTAGTTCATAGTTGCTAGAAAATTTACAAAAGCAGAGAAGAAAAGAATGTTTTTCGACCCTAGTTTCACCTATGTTCTACTCTATTTATCCCTCTTGGTTGCCAAATTTCTTCAGGATTATTAGGCTAATTAGAAGTCTTCATGATACTTAATTTGTTCCTTCTTTATCTGGTCCTTATGGTTGGATAAATCTCTCAAAATTTGTGTTGAAAACTGAATTTGTCCTGTCATAACTATGTTGTAATTCCAATTCTGCTACAACTAAGACTTTATTCCTAACTTAGTTTCTTGCAATATCCGATCATCCCAACTATATTAATTCATTCATGGCATGTTAGAGGCTTGATCTGTATCTTTATTGGGTCCTAAGACCCACCGTTTTTATGTTAGACTCTCAATTGTAGTGGGATGCTTGGCACCGTTAGTTTCCTAATCAGATCAGGAGACTCATCTCGTCCTTCAGACTGCGTCCAGAGTTTGGCCTTCAAAAGGATTTTATTTGACAAGATTGAGTTTTTGTTCATGTTGGCGATTTCTGATGTGAATTTGTTGGAGTCCTTGTGAAAGTTGTAGTCCTAGACGTGTAGATGAATTTGAGATTTTGAATCGCCTGATTTCAATATATAAAGTTCAAGGTATTCTCATTTGAATATCTAATGTGAAAGTAGGGAATCTTGCTGCGAATATAATTCTAGCTCAAGTTTGCTGGTCTAATTAGAGATTCAAATGAGATTGGATTTTTTCCCATAATTTCTTCCTGGAAAGCTTGACATGTGTACTTCGACTTGGATTAGCACAAGTTTTCATTTGAGAACTCTAACTTGATGAAAAACCTGTTAAAAGAAGCTAAGTCCAAAACATAAAATGTAGAATTTCTTATCTTTAGCAATTAATTCACAAAGTATCTTAAGTATGCAAAACTCATAAAAATAACTTCCAATAAACTCAAATAAGCTCAAAATACATTAAAAACATAGTGTAAAAGAAGTACAAACATATTTATTTTTTGCACTTATCAAAGAGTTTTTAATGAGACCAAACTGTTTTTATTAACCAAACATGATTAATATGTGGTTAAGGTAAAATATCGCTAAACAAATGGGCTTTTAGGTAGTGTATTGCATGCTAGTCAAAGTTAGACTAGAATTCAAGCTTCTTTGAACAATACAAAAATTATTTTTTATCTCGTTCAAGGATTTTCCAGTGGAGAGTTTTTTCTCTCACTAAAAAAAGGCACGATAAGCTTGTTAAATTATGTTTACAAGGGTTGTTATTTATGAAATAACTATACTACCCTTCATATAAAATCAATTTTTTAAAGGATCAAAACAAGAAAAAAGATCAATGGGTTTTACACGAGTCATGAGTCAACTCAAGCCTTTTCTTGGTTAAGTTGAGCCAAATCTTTCTCTATTTTTTTTCTTAAACATACACCTTTGTTATTGACCTATCAATAGTGGTGAGCCACCTCAAGATTCGATTAGGAACAAGGCCCGGGTCACAGGTTAAGAAGGTCAACCTAGGTTTTTCAATGTCAATATAATAATAAAAATGAGTGTTATCATAGTTTTAAAACTCAACTTGGGATCGACTAGGGCAAAGTCTAAGTTATAGGTAAAGAGTATTAAGCCAGGTTGAGCCGAGTCAATGTAAGAATAAAGATGATTATTATCATAGTTTTAAAGCACAACTTGGAGGTTGACCCGATACAAGACCTAGGTTACAGGTTGGGAAGGTTAACCCAGGTTAATCCGATTCAATGTAAGACCAAAAACAATTATTGTCATAGTTTTAAAACTTGATTAGAAGGTAAGGGCAAGGCCCAAGTCACAGGATGGGAGGGTCTACCCAGGTTGACTTGAGTCAATATAAAGATAAAAATAGTTACTATCATAGTTTTAAAACCTAATTCGGGATTCAATCAAGTGCAATGCCCGGGTCATTGGTCGAGAGGGTCAAACTACCCAATTTTTTTTCTAAAAAAATATCAAAGCAACCTTGTTTTGATAAAAAAAAAAATTACTAAAAATTCATCAGAAACAATTTATTTATTTTTAATTCATATCTTGTCTATTCTAACTAAAAATTCAGTTTAATCAAGTTTTGAGTTTTGAATTTTTCAAATCAACATTGCATGCCAAATTTAACAATTACAATCCTGAAAAAACCTGTGATGACAACTACAAGGATATACCCTCATCACCTATTAATTCCCAAAGGTTAATTTATAGGAAGGATTGATTTTAAAAAAAATTTAAGATTTAATTTACAAGTTATATTTTTTAGTTATTTATACTTTATTTTGAACAATAAAAAAGTGAGGTGAGATTGCAGCCGCTTTTAAACTGATTACAACTTCAAAAATTATTTAGTTTTATTGTTTAAATATGTTTAGAAGTATGATTATAATTATTTTTCAAAGTGATTTTTGGGATGAAATATATTAAAATGATTTTTTTTTATTTTTTAAAAATTATTTTTTAGATTAATATATCAAAACGATTCAAAATATATATATAAAAAAAAAACATTTAACAAAAAAAAATTAAATATTTTAAAAACATGAATACATCCATATTTTCAAACACTCTCCAGCCATTGTCTTAACCTGCTAATAGACTCTGGAGCACTGTCTTCATTTTCAACCTTCGTAAAAGTTTCCTTCAATAAACACTTGTCCGCAAACATTGAAGACACAAGGGAAAGAAAACACAACAACATCAGCTCTTACACGAGTTTTTATTGCAGACCAAATTCATATCAATAACACATTAATATCATCATCTACGATGTTCAAATCAGCAGGAATCAAGGCTCGGGGTTTTCAACTGCATATACGGCTGCAGAGGCAACCGAATAGAAATTCCCCCATTGCTCGAGCTTGTCGGAAACAGATTTGATACTAACATGGGCTGCCGATAATTTTGATTTACATTGCGTGGCTTTATCAAGAGCAGAATGCAGGTCTAAGCTTGCAGTCCCACCTGAGAGCCCACCGAGGCTGATGAATGTAACTGATTGTTTGAAAAGGGATGAACAGCTCTCGAGCGCTGCCCTAGATGCAGGGTTCATGTCTTTTCTCTTGAGCAAGGCAGCAAAGAAACAGCTTGCATCAGTTGTCTCTCTTCTTGCCATATCCAAGGCATTCTCTGCAACAGCCTTGGCACTGCTCACCATCAATGATTTTGGATTGGCCGTCAGGAATTTCACGCAGATTTCATAGCTATGGATTTCGCTTTGTGCGCAGACCTTGCTCGCCAGTTCTGCTGGGATTGTTGCCTCGGTTTGAGAGGGAAAATGCAGGAAGAGAAACAAGGCAATGGCAGCGAAAAACAAAACACTAGTATTCCTGGAACACATTGTTCAAACGAAAGAAATTAAACGCTTCTTGCTGTGATGTTCTGTGTTGCATTTGCATCTCATTGCTGGCATTTTATAGAGCACAAACATGCCTAAATTTAGAATGTTATTGCAAGTTGTGTTGTCCTGACAGGATATACAGAACAGGTTGGATCACACTCGTCGAAAGGAATAAATAACGGGATATCCAGGACAGTTTCAAGGATTGTTTTTAGCAACTATAATCCTAACAACCTGCACCAGGCATTCTGCTGTACACTGACGTAACAAATCTGGATCGCATATGCTCTGCTGCAGCTGTTTCTTCATGTCCATTCCTCTGAGTTTTATTCTTAATCACTGATCATAATCACACACACACACACACACACACATATATATTGCCCACACATCATTTTAATGTTTAGAAATGTTTTAAAACATTCGGTATTCAAAGGAAGATAGCAACATAGCATGGGCAAATTCACATGCTACTGCTATAACTTTCTTCAATGTCTGGTTCCTCTAAAGTCTAAACCATCCCGTGTCTTGCTCTCCATAGAGAAAAGTTTACAAACATTGGCCTTTTCATCAAGTCGGAACAAAAAAAATCAAGACCGCGAGCCACATTCTTGGTCCGAACCAAAAACCTTTAGCATTTCAATTATTACTGCAGCTAGAGAACTACTGCACTTTGAAACGTGGGCTCTGGATAATATCATCCCTGAGTACCATCCATGCTGCACGTTCTGGCAATATCAAATGTCAATTGTATTAAACGCTTAATTGATTCACGGGTCTTGTAGCAAGCAAAGTTACGCTATGCGAATTTAGAACTGCCCTTCCGCAGACCTGCACAAGAAAACGTCAAAGACCGATCTTAAAAGTGAATAATAAATAGGCAAATCTTAACTTCTGGCAAATCTTTTATATAATGGGGAATCACGTTATGGACTAAATTAATAACCAACTCAACGTAGAAAAAATTGAAAATTCATTGCTTGTTGTTCATGCAAATTAATAATATCCGCCACATTCTTTCATATTCATATAGGATTCCGTCCAACAAATCTATAAAACTCTTTAGAGGATTGTCTTACATTAAACCTTTTATAAGATCCTTGAAATTATTTATTTTTCTCACCCATTTTGTTAAACATGATGAAGAAAATGATGATTTCTTCATAAAATACAAACAAAGGAATGCTAAATTTCACACAAAAGAGATATTTCTACTGACAAGGAAAAATAAAAAAATTATGTTAGTGTGTTTGGTATTATACTAGCTTTTGAGGTTGTACTTTAAAAATAATTAAAAAAAAAACTATAAAAAATAGTTTTTTTTTAACAAAGATATAAGAAAGAGTTCTTAACGAGACCCGACTATTTTTATTAACCACACGGGATTAATATGTGGTTGGGGCAAAGATAGTGCCTCAACTACATAAACAATGGGCTCTTCCGTGGTGTTTTGTACATTGAATAAAGATAGATTGAACAAGATAATCTTTTCGTGAAGTTGTTTGGTGCTTTTTTGGATGGTACAAAAATCATATTTTATCTTGTTCGAGGATGTTTTAGTAGAAAGATTTTTGTCCCACTAAAAAGAGCATGACAAGCTTGTTAAATTCTCTATACAGGGGTTGTTATTTATGAAATGACTACAATGCCTTTCATATAAAATCAATTATTTTGAAATGATCAAAACATTAAAAAAAAAAAATTAATAGGTTTTACACCGGTCACGAGTCAACTCGAGTCTTTTCTTGGTCAAATCAGGCCAATTTTTTCTTTATTTTTTTTAAAAAAACACATACCTTTGTAATTGACCTTGTAATTTGATTAATAAGTGATGACTCGACTCAAGAGTCAATTAGGGACAAGGCTTGGGTTATGGGTTGAGAGAGTCACCTGGGTTTTCTAGAGTCAATATAATGATAAAAATAATTATTATCATAGTTTTAAAACCCGATTTAGAGATTGACCCGAGATAAGACCTGAGTCATGAATTGGGTTGATCGTTGACCCAAGTCAATGTAAAGATAAAAGTAGTTATTATCTTAATTTTAAAACTCGAGTTAGGGGTCGACCAGACCAAGGCTCGGGTCACGAGTCAAGATGGTCAACTCAAGTTGAGCCGAGTCAATGTAAGAATAAAAACAATTATTATCATAGTTTTAAAACACAACTTGAGGGTTAACACGGGGCAAGACCCGGGTTACAAGTCAAGAGGGTTAACTCAGGTTGATCCGAATAAATATAGAAATAAAAATGATTATTATTATAATTTTAAAACATGACTAGTAGTTCAACCAGGAGCAAGGCTTAAGTCACAGGATGGGAGGGTCAACTCAAGTTGAATTGGGTCAAGATATTGATAAAAATAGTTACTATCATAGTTTTAAAACTCGACTCAAGAGTCGACCAAGAGCAAAGCCTAGGTCACGGGCTGGGAGGGTCAACCCGAGTTGACCCTTTTTTTCTAAAAATATCAAAGCAACCTCTTTTTGACCAAAAAGATAAATAAATAAAGTCAATGAATTTTTTACCCGTGTTTTATCCTGAGTCGACCAAGTCATAGGTTGATTTATGTTTTTGATTGGGTCAGGTCTAATAAATCCTTCCTCTATTTTTTTTTAAACCCGGACAGGTCTAGATTCAGGGTCTATCAGGTCTCGGATCAACTTATCATAATAATATGTTGTTTTATTTTGTTCAACATCTACCAAACACAAGTTATAATAAATTATCTAGTCTAGTTCAATGCATATAAAATACAAGAGAATATAATTATTTATAATGTGGTGCCAGAGGAACCATGGAGCATTTTGCATGGATTGCTAGCACACTATAATTTTGTATGTTTTTAAGTTCTCGAGATAGACAGAAGAGGATGATGCACAATTCCCTTTATGCTTCATCTAGTTCATTGTGTTTCCCTGCTGTTGTTGGATAATCAAACAGAGATGTGAGATGCAATGAAAGGCCACTGGCTGATTTATATCCACATCTTAGTTAATTATTATTTTTATCTTAGAAGGAAGTTTGGATAAATCAAGCGAATTTTTTTTTATAAAAATAAACAATTTTTAATCCTATTATTAAATTGTATTGAAATTTTACGAGTATTTTTTATACATCTAATTTGTTACAAGGTCGGCTTGATAGCACCAGCAAAGTTCAGGATCATGCCCAAATTAAGTTCAAAAAATATTTTAATTTTTTTTATTTTCCAAGTTATTTTTAGATTCTTTTCTTAATTAGATTTCAAATTTTTATTTGGTACTCGAAACTAGATTTGTTTTAGACCCTACATAAACAATTTTGTATAATAAAAGGTTTAAAATTATTAAAGTTCAAGATTTATCAAATCAAAGTTTTCTATGCTATTTAAGGTTATGATTTTAGGCTTACGAAACCTTGATTTCTTTCTTGTCGCTATACATTATGTCATGATTGATACCATGAAAAGAACTCATTGAAATAATATGAAGTTTCCTTCAACATATACGTGTCCGCAAACGTTGAAGACACAAGGTAAAGAAAACACAACAGCATCAGCTCTTACACGAGTTTTTATTGCAGACCAAATTCATATCAATAACACATTAATATCATCATCTACGATGTTCAAATCAGAGCAGGAATCAAGGCTCGGGGTTTTCAACTGCATACACGGCTGCAGAGGCAACCGAATAGAAATTCCTCCATTGCTCGAGCTTGTCGGAAACAGATTTGATACTAACATGGGCTGCCGATAATTTTGATTTACATAGCGTGGCTTTATCAAGAGCAGAATGCAGGTCTAGGCTTGCAGTCCCACCTGAGAGCCCATCGAGGCTGATGAATGTAACTGATTGTTTGAAAAGGGATGAACAACTCTCGAGTGCTGCCCTAGATGCAGGGTTTATGTCTTTTCTCTTGAGCAAGGCAGCAAAGAAACAGCTTGTGACAGTTGTCTCTCTTCTTGCCATATCCAAGGCATTCTCTGCAACAGCCTTGGCACTGCTCACCATCAATGATTTTGGATTGGCCGTCAGGACTTTCACGCAGATTTCATAGCTATGGATTTCGCTTTGGGCGCAGACCTTGCTCGCCAGTTCTGCTGGGATTGTTGCCTCGGTTTGAGAGGGAAAATGCAGGAAGAGAAACAAGGCAATGGCAGCGAAGAACAAGACACTAGTATTCCTGGAACCCATTGTTCAAACGAAAGAAATTAAACGCTTCTTGCTGTGATGTTCTGTGTTGCATTTGCATCTCATTGCTGGCATTTTATAGAGCACGAACATGCCTAATTTTAGAATGTTATTGCAAGTTGTGTTGTCCTGACAGGATATACAGAACAGGTTGGATCACATTCGTCGAAAGGAATAAAAAACGGGATATCCAGGACAGTTTCAAGGGTTGTTTTTAGCAACCATAATCCTAACAAAAACCAATATGATGAGTACGACTACAAGGATATACCCTCAACACCGATTAACTCCAAATGCTCAATTTATATGAAGAATCGAGATTCGATTTATTTAGTATTTGATCCTCTTTCATTATAATAATTAAAAAAAATGTAGTTTTTAGTACTTTTCTTTCAACATTAAAAAAATTATTTGGTAAACAGTTATTAAGGCATTTGTTTTAGCCTGTTAATGCACTTTAGAGGATTGTCTTACATTAAACCTTTATCAGATCCTTGAAATTATTCAAGAAACAATAATTCTAAAAAAGAACTTATAGTATGATCGTGAAAACCAGATCGATCCTAAAAAAAATTTCATTTAATCTCAATATAATATACTGAAATGAGAAAGAACGGGGGTTTTGCATGAAATATTCAAGAAACAATAATTCTAAAAATTATAAATTGATATATCGTTAAATCAGTTCAAGGGTCCACACATCCATTCCCATAAATATGTTGATCATTGAAGTAAAATAAATATTCTTCATATCAAGCAAATAAATTTGATATCCCTTAAAACTGAGGCAAATCAATGAGATTACAAGTATATTAAATTAGGAAAAGTTCTCTAATCAATCTCTTACCATCAAGTGAATACAATATTGAAAGTAATTTTCATTCAATCAATAGTAGTTTTAGAACTAAAATATGTGCATTTATTCTAAACAAATATTCAAAAGCTTGACAATTTAACTTAATTTATTCTTCTCTAATAAATCAAGATGAGAGTTGCAACAATTAAATTAATTCTTTTGCTTATTACTTTAGTTACTAACAACAATTATATATTGAAATAAACTATAAAGCATACATATCATCTCAAAACAATTCAATAAGCTTGAATAACAATCAATAGCATAATTTTGAATAAAAAAAATACTTGAATCTGAAAAAATTACAATGATAACATTACTTTTCACAACTTACTAATGGAGATAGTGTATATCCCTCTTGAACCGAATTTAGGAGTTTAGTTCATAATTGCTGGAAAATTGACAAAAGCAGAGAAGAAAAGAATGTTTTTCGACCCCTGTTTCACTTATGTTCTGCTTTATTTATCCCCCTTGGTTGCCGAATTTGTTTAGGAGTATTAGGCTAATTAGAAGTCTTCATGATACTTCATCCGTTCCTTCTTTATTGGGTCCTTAAGGTTGGATAAATCTCTCAGAATTTGTGTTGAAAACTGACTTTGCTCCTGTCACAACTCTACTGTAATTCCATCTCTGCTGCAACTAAGACTTTCTTTCTAACTTGGTTTCTTCCAATATCTAATCATCCTAGCTATATTAATTCATTCATGGCATGTTAGAGGCTTGATCTGCATCTTTATTGGGTCCTAAGGCCCACTATTTTTATGTTAGACTCTTAATTGTAGTGGGATGCTTGGTACCGTTAGTTTTCTAATCAGATCAAGAGACTCATCTCATCCTTCAGATTGTATCTAGAGTTTGGCTTTCAAAAAGATTTTATCTAACAAGATTGAGTTTGTGTTCATATTGGCAATTTCTAGTGTGAATTCGTTGGAGTCCCTGTGAAAGTTCTAGTCCTGGATGTGTAGATGAATTTGAGATTTTGAATTGTCTAATTTCAATATTTGAAGTTCAAGATATTCTTATTTTGATATTTAATGTGAAAGTAGAGAATCCTGCTGCAAGTATAATTCTGACTCGAGTTTGCAGGTTTGATTAGATATCCAAATGAGATTGGATTTTTGCCCAGAATTTTTGCATGATATTTTTAAAGATAATAAAAGGTTAAAAATTATTAATGTTCAAGATTTATCAAAGCAAAGTTTTCTATGCTATTTAAGGTTATAATTTTAGGCTTAAGAAACCTTGATTTCTTTCTTGTCGCTATACATTATGTCATGATTGATACCATGAAAAGAACTCATTGAAATAATATAAAGATTCCTTCAACATATTCTTGTCCGCAAACGTTGAAGACACAAGGGAAAGAAAGCACAACAACATCAGCTGTTACACGAGTTTTTACTGCAGACCAAATTCATATCAATAATACATTAATATCAACATCTATAATGTTCAAATCAGCATGAATCAATGCTCGGGGTTTTCAACTGCATATATGGCTGCAGAGGCAACCGAATAGAAATTCCTCCATTCCTCGAGCTTGTCAGTAACAAATTTGATTCTGCTGCGAGTATAATTTTGACTCGAGTTTGCAAGTCTGATTAGAGATCCAAATGAAATTGGATTTTTTTCTATAATACCTTCCTGAAAAACTTGACATGTGTACTTCAAAACATAAAATGTAGGTTAGCACAAGTTTTCATTCAGGAACTCTAACTTGATGAAAAACCTGTCACAAGAAGCTAGGTTCAAAACATAAAATGTAGAATTTTTTATTTTTAACAATTAATTCACAAAGTCTCTTAGGTATGCAAAACTCATAAAAATAACTTTTCATAAACTCAAATAAGCTCAAAATACATTAAAAACATTGTGTAAAAGAAGTACAAATATATTTATATTTTGCACTTATCAAAGAGTTTTTAATTAGACCAAACTGTTTTTATTAACCAAACATGATTAATATGTGGTTAAGGCAAAATATCACTAAACATGGGCTCTTAGGTAGTGTTTCGCATGCTGGACAAAGATAGACTAGAATTGGTGCTTCTTTGAACAATACAAAAATCATTTTTCATCTTGTTCAAGGATGTTCAGTGGAGAGTTTTTTGTCTCACTAAAAAAATGCACGATAAGCTTGTTAAATTATGTTTACAAGGGTTGTTATTTATAAAATGACTATACTACCTTTTATATAAAATAAATTTTTAAATGGATCATAACAAGAATCGCCTGATTTGCATCTCATTGCTAGCATTTTAGAGAGCAGAAACATGCCTAATTTTAGAATGTTATTGCAAGTTCTGTTGTCCTGACAGGATATATACACGGAACAGGTTGGATCACATTCAGATTTTATATTCTTTTCTATTTTCTGCCCCGATGGATACGCAGCATCACAGAGAGTTAGCTGATTTTGTGGTACAAGAAATCCAATGAAGGAGACACGGAAAGGTAAGAGATGTATTATGCAGCAGAGGACAATAAAATCACTAAAATGGAGGAGGGAAAATTGATCTACCAAATAGCATTTGTTTGGAAAATTAAGATGAAATTTGCTTTAATCAAAACTTAAAATTTTAGCTTTTAATTTATTGATTCTAACACAAATAGACACCCAATTTCTTTATATAAAAACAAATGTTTAGTCATTCTTTTGCTAGACTTGAATCTTGATTGTATCTTGGGTTATTTGTCCTAAAATATTTATGAAAAATAACTTTTGAATCGTTACTAAGAGCTCGTTTGTCTTAGTTTTTCAACCTGTTTTTTGTCAAGATATCCAGCAAAAAGGACTAAAGCCTATTACCTTGAAATTTTCGGGAAGGATGTTAGCCCAAATTACTTTTCTTTAGATCAAAACATTAATCAAGTAAAAATAATATTTTGGAAGACATTCTTGATCACAACAGAGGAGCCACAAGGGAAAGAAAACACTAGCAGCAGCAACATTTGCATACCTAGCTAAATAGCAACAGAAACA
Source organism: Populus tomentosa (assembly GCA_018804465.1). Classification (NCBI taxonomy): domain Eukaryota; kingdom Viridiplantae; phylum Streptophyta; class Magnoliopsida; order Malpighiales; family Salicaceae; genus Populus; species Populus tomentosa. The sequence goes on along the minus strand of CM031977.1, from coordinate 1,425,132 downwards.
ATATTTGCATCCCTAGCTAACTAACAAATGATTCTGATGAAATAAATCCTGTTAAAACTAATACATGGCTGCACTCAGCAGAATCCTTGATCTCATGCATGAGTATTGAATATATAGATGAAGAAATAGGAAGAAATCATACTAGAATTCATACATTAATAATAGCAATAATCTTCAAATCAGGAATTAATTTTCGACAGTAATTACTGCTGCATAGGCAGCAGAAAAGACACTCTTCCATTTCTGGATTCTATCAGTAGCTGAAGCAATATGAACATGGCCTGTAGACAATGCAGTTTCGCAATATCCAGCTTGATCAAGAGCATAATGCACATCCAAGCTTGCCGAACCCTCTTCCAGCCCCTTGAGGTTCAAGAATGTAACTGCCTCTTTAAAATAGGTTGCACACAGCACAAGGGCTGGCTTCGACGCAGGGTTTGTGTTGGCCAAGCCAGTGAAGAAATTGCTTGTAGCAATGGCGTCTTTTTTTGCCATTTTAAGGCCATTATTTGCCATTGCCTTTAAAGAATGTGCTGCCAATGTTTGTGGACGGGATGTCAGGATCTGAACGCAGGATTTGTAGTTATCGCTTTGCATGCAAACCTTGCTCACTAATGCCCCTACAGTTGCCTGTGTTCGAGAAGGAAAATTCAGGAAGAGGAACAAGACAATGGCAGCAAAAATCAAAGTAAGATTCCTGGAACCCATTGTCTGAGAAAAATAGGAGCTTCTTGTGGGAAATGATTCTATTGCTGCGTCTCCCTGTTAGTATTAATAGACCAAAAACTGCCCTAATCTTAGAAAGTTGTTGCAATTTTAGTCAGTGCAGCAGAATATATAGGACAGCTTCAGATGGTTTCCTGTTTTGTAGGTGATGAAACACGCCGCACCACAGAAACTAGCTGGTTTTGTGGGGTTGGAATCCTAAAGAAAAAATCATTCTATGGAAGATTAACAGACACTTTTATTGGTCTTCCCTGCATATTCCTGGCAAGTTTTTCGATGAGCATATCTTCGTTACTAAATTCAAAAAGAGCAGCCATAGAATCTTTATTAAAAAATAATATAAATTATATCTAAAATTTAATATAACATCTTAACCTATTAACTTATTAGATTAAGATGATAACTTCACGAAGCAGCCCACTAGAGGTTCCTTGAACTCTATAATTCAGAATATATAGAATGCAATGTAAAACGTACTTCAAAACTTGAAGTAAACGGGTAAAAGGACAAAAAAAAAGAAACATGCTACTTCCACCTTTGTCTTCGTGTATATAATTATCTATATTAAAAAATAATATAAATTATATTTTAAAATTTTATCTAATAATTTAAAATAGTTTTTTAACTATCCAAACATATCACTAGAAACCTCATGAACCATATCAAAAAATTCAAATCCAAGAAGAATTATGATATTATTGAGTTTTTTGTTTTTGTGTCTCTTACGCATCCCATCTGAGAATGTTTTGGAACGATTTTAGTACATAATACAATTTGGGAAACTTTTTCTGGAATTGCATGCCTTGATTTTGATAATTATAATCTCTATCATCCTTTCACTCTACTGACACACACCATGGTTGTAGCTTTATCCTAGCAGCTGCCACCACTTGTTTATATGATACAGTAGTTTGATATGAACACAATTTGAGGTGAGACATAAGCAAAGTACTGTAAGCTGATCTAAACAATGCATAGCTTCTCTTGGAAATACATTTTGCATGATGTTCAAATTATGAGTTGACTGGCAGAATTACATTTTATCAACTTTTTAATCATAATTAAGGCCCTCAAAATCCTTCAAATGTGCCTTGATTTTATCAAATTTTACAAGTTTCAGCATTTTCAATGTTCTTAAAGTCCATTTTCAACCCCTTTAGGCATTTTTCTTTTATCAACTACTTTCTGACTTCTCCTACTCGATCTCACCTACTGGCTTGCACCTTTTAAACTCTATAGATTTTGATTCTGCACATTATTCTTGTCAATAATAAGTAGTTTTGACAACGCAACATAAAACTCATACCACAAAGTTTCTAAATTTATGTCCACATATGAACACCATATTTTGAATTACTAAATTCCAACTTGTCATCATAAGCTAACTTTAAAAAGTGGCATTTAATTAATTTAAAAAAAAACGTGGAAGTAGAGGGAATATATCTTTTTTATATTTGTCATACAAATTGACTCTAAAATTATTATAAATTGAAATAGCTTTGTTTTTTTAACAAAACATTTTATTTTATTTTTGATAATATTAACCAAACGCAACATTAAAGAGTCCTAAATTGAAGAAATAAGCTTAATTTTAGAACAAGACAAATATATATAACCATCAAATAAAAAATACATACATATAAAATACAAGTGATGTCCAAACTAATTTCACCTTACTACCTAGCTCCATCCATTAAACATGGACTGCACAACCTGAAGAACAGCTCCATTTTTTCTATGAGTAATTAGGCAATGGGAATGCTAATCTGGAAAGAATCTCTTCATAAATCTGATGGTAGAAAAATTTTCCACACGGTGTCTGAGTCAGATGAGGACGTCCGAGCCATCAAGGAAACATATGCGCAGCACAACATGCATCACGAGGAGAAGCAAATGATATTATGTGTGAAAACAAATCTCCAGGCAACAGACCCAAGTTCATTCCTTTTGTAAGAACTAAAACATATGCTAGACAATAGACTAAGTGCGTATTCGAGAATATAATTGTGGTTATTTTTTAAAGTGTTTTTATTCAAAAAAATATATCAACAATATTTTTTATATTTTTAAAATTAATATATTAAAATGATTTGAAAACATTAAAAATATATTAATTTAAAAATATAAATTTTTTTAAAAATATTTTTGAAACAAATCTATAAAACAAAAAATGGGTCTTCAAATAATGTGTGTGTTCATATTGGCAGGCAGCCATGCACAGGTCAATTTCTTCATTGTGGCATCATTATTTCTTGGTTGTTCTCACTATGTCGACATGAATTGAACACATGAGGACATCTCTTAGCATCATCTAGCATGGATGTGTTCATGGATTGGGTTTTCTTGTCCGAAGCCATGTGCCTCCACATGGATATGCATGTCACTCATTTCAATAATTATATATAGGCAGGATGATTTACGAAAATCTTGATAAGTTAATTTGTGCTAATTTTTTGGTATAAATATTAAATACATCCTCATATCCAGAACAGTTTCAGACTTTGAGGTTGAAGTGTATCTCCATTTGAAGAGGTCATTTTCACATGACTTTTCAGAAAACTTCTAAAAACACACGACTTTTTTTTTTTTTTCCGGATTAGCTCTTATAGTTAAAATATAATTTTTTTCACGTGTCAAATTAAAGAAATTCATGTTGTTTAAACTGTAATAATTAGATGCATATAGTATAAAATAAAGACAAATACATAATAATAATAATAATATCCGGTTCTATTAAAAAGTGATAAAAGTTCTCTTTATTTATTAAAAAAAATTATTTTTAAACTTTTTTCTCTCATTTTTTTGGTCTATCTCACTGTGTTGTAAATATCGAGTAGTTATAACATGAGCAACGTAAAATTCTCCAATCAACTTTAGTGTATAATTTTTTTTTTTTGTTTTCATAATTATATCTGCAAATATCTATACAAGTTTTTTGTATATCAAATTTAAAATAAAAATACTAACGTGAATAATAAATAAACCCATATACATACACATTGTATTTTGTTTTCTTGGTATGTATATAAGAAAGTTAAGTTTAGAGAATGATTTGTATGTGAATTGTAATGGTTGCTAATAGCTGCAACCATCCTTTGTATTTGTATCTCTAGGGTTGTGTACAATACTAGAGTGGAGTATACTACACATGATAATTATCCTATATAAGGTATTTACATATATAAGGAATCTATTCTAATCTCTTTCCATAATACACCCCGTCAAGCTGAAGGTGGAGATTCCACCCGAAGCTTGGATCGAAAAAGAGCAAATGAGACTGGGGGAAGCGGCTTGGTAAGGACATCAGCTAGTTGGTCCTTTGAAGAGATAAAGCGTACTTGAATTTCTTGCTTAGCAACGCGATCACGCACAAAGTGATAGTCAACTTCAACATGTTTAGTGCGACATGTTTAGTGCGAGCATGAAAAACTGGAATGAGAGATAGGAAGGTGGCTCCTAAATTATCACATCATAACGTAGTCATAGATGATGATGGAAAATGAAGTTATGATAATAAAGAGCGTATCCATAAGATTTCAGCAGTACCATCAGTTAAGGCCTTGTATTCTGCCTCTGTAGAAGACCTAGCCACAGTGCGTTGCTTCCCTGATTTTCATGAAATAGGAGTAGCACCAAGATATACAAGATAACCACCTGTTGTTTTTCGATCATCAATATTACCAGCCCAATCAGCATCAGTGAAACCATGAAGACACAATGAGGAATCCCGAGTAATGTGTGGACCATAAGAAGTTGTATCCTGAAGGTAACGTAGAATACGTTTGACGGCCGACCAATGATCCTCAGTAGAGGCATGCATAAACTGACATACCTTGTTGACTGCATAACAAATATCAGGTCTGGTAAAAGTAAGATACTGGAGAGCCCCAACAATCTGTCTATACCGTGTCGGATTAGGGTAAAGAGTACCAGATGCGATGCTCAATTTTAAGGAGGTAGACAAAGGGGTAGCAACTGGTTTACAAGAAGTCATACCTGCTCATTGGATAATATCAAGAGTATACTTGTGTTGGCTGAGTAACAAACCCATAGAAGTGGATTTAACTTCAATGGCCAAGAAGAAATGAATAGAGCCTAAATCTCGAAGTTTAAACTCTGAACTCAGTAAAATAATTAAGCGTTGAAGCAAAGTCGGGTTACTCCCAGTCAACAAAATATCATCAACATACACAAGTAAATAAAATATAGCACCGCTGAAGGAGAGAATAAAGAGTGAAGTATCAACCTTCGATGCCTGAAAACCAATGGAGAGCAGAAACTCACTTAACCGGTTGTACCATGCCTGAGGCGCTTGTTTCAAACCATACAAAGATTTATGTAGACGACACATATATGAGGGGAATGTAGGGTCAACAAAACCAGGTGGTTGTGCCATGTACACCTCCTCCTGAAGTATGCCATTCAAAAAGGCATTATGGACATCCAACTGATGAATCTGCCAACCATAGGTGACAGCAATAGTAAGGACTAGTCGAATCGTTGTTGGCTTAATCACCGGACTAAATGTTTCCAAGTAATCAACCCCCTCTTATTGAGTGAAACCTCATGCAACCAGTCATGCTTTATATTGATCCACACAACCATCGGCGCGTCTCTTAATCTTATATACCCACCGACTGCCAACCACATTCATAGATGGAGCAAAAGGAACTAATGACCAGGTGTCATTACTGTGAAGGGCCTGAAGTTCTTCTTGCATGGCTTTATGCCAAATCAAGTATTTGTCAGCAGCCTTAAATGAAACCAGTTCCTGCTGAGGTAAAGATGTAGACCAGGAGGCAGACAAGACACTTAAGTTGGCAGTTTTGGATGAACGTGGGCGAAGCACCATGGAGTGAGTGCGTGCAACCTGTGGTTGAGTGGAAGACACACTGTCTTAGCCTTGCTGAAGAGAGAAATGAGACAAATCAACACATAAATCAAGTCCGGGGGGGAATAGGGGAGGAACCTGGTGTTGAAGGGCGCAACAGAGGACTAGGCTGAGCAGAGGAAGCAAACCGAGAGGGAGAGCCAGCAAGGGAAGGAACAGGGGAGTTGGGCAAATCAGATAGCATAGGAGACGCACATACTGCACCCGAAGTAGGAGACCCAGCAGAGGAGAGTGCCACATCAGGAGAGACCGGGGCCATAAGAGACACATGTAAGAGTGACAAGTCGGGACCTGTACCTGTGGAATGAATATGATCGTGATATGCAGGCAAAAATAAGAGGGCGGGAGAGGTTGATGTAGGTGCAGGAGGCTTTGGTGGAGCACTGGATGTGGCTAAATATGGTGTAGAGACAGATGTGAGGGGCTGGAAAGTGACAGCAAGGGGTTGTATAGGTGAGGCAATACTCTGTTCAGACTTGTCAAAGGGAAACACAGTTTCATGAAATTGAACATGACGAGCAATATAAAGATGATTTGACGACAAATCAAGACATCGATAACCTAAATGAGAGTTGCTATAACCTAGAAAAACACAAGGAGAAGAGCGAAAATCTAACTTATGAGCATTATATGGACGAAGTAGTGGAAAATAGAGACACCCGAAAGTACGAAGAAATCCATAGTCAGGAGTTGATTTTAAAAGACATTCAAAAGGAGTTTTATGATTAAGAACCGGAGTTGGCATGCGATTAATCAGATAAACAGAACTTTCAAAAGCAGAACTCCAGTATTTTAATAGAGCTTTACATTGACCTAGGAGAGTAAGTCCAGTTTCAACAATATGTCTATGACGACGTTCGACCATGTCATTTTGTTCATGAGTATGGGGGCAGATAACACGATGATGAATACCAATTGTTTTAAAATAGGTATTGAGTTTTCGATATTCGTCACCCCAATCTGTTTGAACAGATTTAATTTTTAAGGAAAACTGACGTTCAACTTGTGCTTGAAATCGATGAAAGACAGTAAAAACATCAGATTTGGCAGCCAAGGGGTAAAACCAAATAAACCTTGTATGGGCATCCACAAAAATAACAAAATAGCAAAATCCATCAGATGATAACATAGGGGAAGGTCCCCAAACATCACTAAAAATCAAGTCAAGTGGAGCTTGAGTTTGATGACCTGTAGTTTTTAAAGACAAACGAGACAACTTACCAAGAGGACATGCTGAACAATTAAAATCAAAATATTTTGACGTACAGGACACCTTTTTATTTGACACTAAAAAATGCAAAATACGTGGACTAGGATGTCCAAGACGACGATGCCAAACATCAGCTGAAGTAGAGATTCGGGTGGATAGAAAGGCTTGAGGTAATGATGTGGCAGAGGACTCGGACAGAACATATAGACCATCTCTACTCCGACCGGAAAGAAGAATTGCCTTTGTCATGAGATCCTTAACATAAAATACAAATGGATGAAATTCAAAAAATATGTTATTCTCAAGACAAAACTTCTGAACAGATAGTAAAGGTTTTTTAATGGTAGGAACATGTAAAATATTGGATAATGTAAATGTGCGTTTGGCTGACTGAATGTGAGAGGGAGCAATATTAGAGATAACAAGACCCTTACCATCGCCAACATGCAAGTGATCATTACCAAGGTAAGGTTTTGAACTTGTCATACTCACAAGGTCCAGCGTCACATGATGATTCGCACCTGTATCAGGAAACCAAGTAATAGGAGAAGGTGTGGGGGCAGTATTAAATGCTAAATTGGCATTAGCTTGTACATGATGAGTAGATAATTGAGAACACTGCTGGGCAGTATGCCCATAATCATAGCATAGCTGACATTTGATGGTGCGGTGAGAGCCCCCAAACCGGTTGCTTTGCTGCCCAAAGTGCTGACTTGAGCCATAGGAGACCCGATTTCCCTGTTGTCCAAACTGTGAACCTGAAGCAGAATTTGTAGGACTGAAATTCTGAGCTGAACCATAACCATGATTTCCACGATAACTACTACGGTTATTTGGTCGCCATCCGCCGCGAAAACGACCTCTTCTGCCAGCGTTGGAACCTGACTGCCGCTGCCCAAAAAACACAGATGGCTGCTGGGATGGAGTGGGTAACAGAGGAGCTGTTACAACAGGATGAATATTGGTTTTGTTGATAAATTCATGCGTGAGGAGGTGGCTGTGGAGGTCAGTGTACGAGATAGGATCAGCTTTAGTAGATAAGCTGGTTACAAGGTCCTTAAACTCGCTGCGTAATCCCCGAAACACATACAGATTAAAGTCTTCCATAGAGATCAATCTACCAGCTGCAGCAAGTTCATCAAACAAGGACTTAGCCTTCTGCAGATAGATGTTGACAGATTCATCATTCTGTCGCAGCTCTTGGAAGGAACCATGGAGCTGCATAATTCGTGAGTTGGAAGGAGAAGCAAGGGTTGTTTCCAGCGTTGTCCAAATGTCGTGGGAGGTGTTACAATCAACCACTAGGTGCAGAACTTCCATAGAGAGGGAGGATAAAAGAGCACTCATGAGTAGATGGTCTTGTTGCTTCCATGACAGATAGGAAGCATTAACAGTAGGTAAGGAGGTGTCAACAGAAATCACATGAGAGGGAGGACATGGTAATGAACCATCCACAAAGGGAAAAACACCTTGGCCCAAGATAAAAGGTTTCATATGCATCCTCCAATACAGAAAATTGGTGTTGGAGAGCTTTAAAGATATTACCTGCTGAGTGTTGGGAAGAGGGATGATAGCAGGGACTTTTGTCATAGCAGTCATGACATCTAAAGCGGAAGTCTGAGGCAGTTCGATTTCAGCAGCAGTAAGAGGAGCACCAGATGTAGCAGCTGTCATTGATGGTGGCGCAAGAGAGGAAGAAGAGTGAGTGAATTGTGCAGCAGCAACAAAATTATTTGTCATTGACAAAGAAGAGAACTGGACCAGAATAAAGCTGCGTATATTTTCTTTGCTTGCTCTGATACCAAGTTAAGTTTAGAGAATGATTTGTATGTGAATTGTAATGGTTGCTAATAGCTGCAACCATCCTTTGTATTTATATCTCTAGGGTTGTGTACAATACTAGAGTGGAGTATACTACACATGATAATTATCCTATGTAAAGTATTTACATATATAAGGAATCTATTCTAATCTCTTTCCATAATAAAGAATAAAATGAAAGCATCAAAATATTGATAAAAAAAAACATATAGCGTAAGCATTTTGTCTCTTCTTTTGACATGAACAATTTGCTGCCTCTTGATCTTTAGAGACGCATCCCCTCGGAGAAAGAACTCTTGAATATTTTGGTTAATGTTTAGGCCTCACTTCAATCCCTTCAATAATAAGTCCACCTTTCAAATGATGACCTTTTACTTCCATCAAACTCATCTTCACTTCCTCGTCATTTTCACCACTAAAGAACTCTCCCAGCTCAATCTCCAGCCATCCATCTTCTCTTTCACTTGCGACTCTTCCATCCCCTTCTGCCACCCTTGATTTTAACCTCTCCGTGCGATTCCCGTAAAACAGTCTCTCCAGTTGCTGTTTCCTGGCATGTTCTTGGGCAAGACGTAAATAGGCTGAGGTGGTTGATCCTTGATTGTTACCCACTTCAACTGATATCTCCGATGGCATTAAATCAAGCCCGTATGAACGTTCACTGATTTTTAGAATAAGATATGCTCCATATTTAGTGTTTGGGGATAGCATTTGTGTCTCAATCTTGCCTACAATCTCTAGCCAGGACATTGTTCTGAGCACGGCCACTTCAGAGAACCTGAAACGAGGAAGTAGCCAAGCTGTAAATATCAATGCATGTACGGACTTACTTTTGTTTAAGCGAGCACTCATGATAATTAATCAAAGATATAAGATACTGTTAAGAAAGAAAAGGGACCTTGATTCTGGTAGAGAAGCCCAGCGCCAATATTGTGGTTCATTGCTCCATGTTATGTGAAGATCTCTTGCAGAAAGTATAAAGGATTTCTTGCCTGATGATTTCTCTATCCTGAAGCTCTGCATCGCAAGTTAAAAGTAAGAAATATTCATATCTTAGTTTTCTACCCTAAGAAATATGAATCTAGCTATATTCCTCTACCAAATTTAATAGGATAAGGTGTCCATATACCTTTCTACCACCATCAACGAGAAGAGAGTTGCAAAGATGAAGAAAAAGCTCTTTCTTTGAAGAAAACTTGAAAGGGACATTGGACTTTGAGACTATATCTTGATAATCAACAGGCAAAAATCTTTCCCAGACAATATCAGAATCTGCAGCTGCTTGAAATATAGTTGAAACCACTGAAGACTTGCATGCATCCTGTGGGGATGTGAAGGAAAGAATTGTAGAAACACAGCCTTCAGGCAATATCTTAAAGTGATCATCATCCATCAGACCCTCCATTAATGTGCTTAGTAAGTTTCTTGAGAGGAAAGAATGAATGACAATGACCAAAGTGCAAACTTTAGGCACTTTGTCGTTGTCTTAATTAGGCCTCTATGATGTGTTTGTTGTGAATGTGTAGCTCTCCTTCAATGCTTATATACACAATTGCAAGTGGTAGGGTCTTGCCCTAATTAAATAAAAAAAAAAAAAAAGCAATTTTGAAGTCTATGTTTTTTAATTTTCAACCCCAATTTTGAGCCACGTGTTTTTGTGTGTGTGTGTGTAAGGTTTGGCTAAGAGGATTAAGAATGACAGAGTTTTTTATTGCACAAGATATATAATTAAGGAATTGTAAGGAAAATTCTACATTCTCAAAACTAATTAAATTAGCTTTGTTGTGGAAAATTATATGTTATCATTTTTCAAAGAACAAGTGTATATTGATTAGAGGGCTTTTACTTTTGGAAAATCCTTTAAGAATATTGGACTTTTCTTTCATAAAATGATTTTTTGAGGCAGTTGTTAAATATTTTATATAATATGGTACGGAAGGTTTGACTAGAGGATTAAAGTAGTAGTATTTTGATTGTACAAAAAGGACAGATAAGAAATTGATAAAGATTATTATTCCCAAAAATGAAAATTAGTTTTTTGTGGGAAAAAAATATTTTTGCAAAAGACAAATCAGTTAGAAGAGTTTTTACTTTTGAAAAAGCCCTTCAAAAAATTTAGACTTTTTATTCATTAAAAGAAATTCAATAGATTCACTAGTGGTATTCCTATAATAGATTCATGGATTCCTTAAAAAAAAAAAGATACTAGATTAATTATAATATTCTAATACTATGATAAATTAATTCAAAGAAAATATATTTTTTTCAAAACAAGTTTATTTTTTATATATACTAATGCGATTAAGTCCTTCTTTATTTATGTCAAACTTTTTTTTATAGTTTTAATGGAAAGTTAACATTCTTATATCAATTTCCATACACTAAAGATTAAATTAATCTTTTGTTCATTTAAAATATACTCATTCACACTAAAATTCCAAAACCCATTAGAATTTATTTATAATATTTATATATTTCTTAACTATAAAACCTCGTTAGCTAAAAACTCTAGAATTTACAAGTGAGAAACGCACGCACTATTAAATTTCATTAGTGTTTTAAAACGTAAAAGATAAATACATAAGAAATGATACATAAATTGAATTTTCATTTTTTTATAATAAAAATTTTTAAAATTATATATCTTTTTATTTCAATTATATCCGTATTTTTTTTATTTTAATGCAATAACACATTATCTTAAAAAAAATTGACTAGTAATTTGTTTCTTCACGTGTTCATCACCAACATGATATTTGGTCATAATTATACAACAACACATGGACGCGTTATATATCAAGAAAGGATATGAGTCTTCATGAAATCGTTGGCCTCATGTTTATTACTATTCTTATGATTTAGGGTTTCCAATTGGGTTGAGGTTGAAAATTATGACCTGAGAAATTATGTCTGGTGTTGAATGGTATAAGGTAACGTTAGACCTTCAAACTATCGACAAAATAGCTCGCTGCCTTCCATCAAACCCACCACCTTTCCTGTCTCCATATTTATTGATTTTCAATATTTGAGTTCTATATATACACTCACTTTGCGGCGGGATGGATAATATTTTTGAAAAAATAAATAAATATATAAAAATTTTCAATTTATATTTTTTAAAAAAATCTAATTAAAAATTAAAAATTTTATGAAAACAATTTATATCAATAAATACAAAATATAAAATGTTAATGTGTCTATTAAACTCGTCTAATTGCAGGTTGAATAATTTTTTTCCAACATAAAAAAATTAATATATAAATGTTATTAACATATTTTTTTCATATCAAGTAAAAAATATAACTGTAAATTATAAAATCAAAGCATATATATAATAAAATATAATAAAGATCATATGTATTAATAAATTATGAAAAATTTCAAACTAATTTTTAATGTAATTGAAAAATAAAACAATCTTATAATTATTATAGTAAAACATTATTTTTTTAGTTCGTATAGAATAAATTTCCTAAAACAAAAGGTGAAAAACAAAAACATTATTTTTTATATTTTATTTTAATTATAATTTTGAAAATATTAGGTTAATTAATACATAACATAATTTTATATAAATCTAACTAAAAATTATTTTCTAAAATCTTAATTACAAAAAAATATAATTTATAAGTTTTTTAAAATTTATTATTTTAATGAAAATCACGAAATTCAAACTCAATATGAATTGACGAGCAAGCTTCATTCTATAAAAAAAAAGGTTTTTGGCTGACTTTCACTGTAACAGATACCAACAAAGCTTAATTGGGTGGAGATCAAAATTGGCTGCTTCACGAGTTGATCAGCTGGCCACCACATTTTGACAAACAGGTTTGGAATGATGACATGGGATTGCTAGTGAAACGACCGTGTTTTCCAGAATTAATGATTAATTCAATAAAAATAAATGAAGGGTACTTAAAATGTGTTTGAAAATATAATTATGATTAATTTAAAAAATATTATCTTATATATATATATATATATATATAGCCTTAGTGGGAAAGAGATTTGGATAAGTTTGGAATTTGCATCTTAAAATGGATTTGGACTCCACAATTAATGATTAATTCAATGTTGGAAACCATTTCTTTGATAAATATGTTTGACTTTTTCAAGAAGGAGTATTTGATTAGTCTATTAGTCATTGTCAACTGAAGAAAATAAAAATAAAAAAACTTTAAAATTATAATTATAAAAGTTTTTCAAGATTTAAAATCATATAATTATAAGTGTAAAGAGAGCTTGTGTTCATCTTGTTTCTTTGTCTTTATCGTATTAATGTGTGCGTGTTAATTTATTTTGTTTTTTTTTTTGTCTTTATTAGATCAGCTTGGCCTCGTCAACCTTAAATTAGTGGATACTGTCATGAGACTTTTTTTTGGTCTTGTTGACATTTAATTTCCAGAACCAGGACAAGAAATGTTCCTCGGATGAACAATGCTTTGAGAACCTGCCTAGTCGTATCAGCATTCAATTTCAGGACAATAAATGCTCCTCGGATGGATAATAATACTTTGAGACTTTTCTTTCTCTTAGTTTTATTAATTACCATTCAATTTCAGAATAAGAAATATCAATGTACATGTTTTTTTTGTTTTAATTATAATCAGTATGGATTGATTTTCTAGCCATCAAGAATAATCTTTTCATCTGAATAATTCTCGAATGGATTTAGTCTATTAACTTGCCTATAAAATAAAATAATAACACAATGCATCACACAAATAATATGGCAATCATGCAAATTATGCAAGTAACATTATTTTTCTTACTTATCTTGCATTCATTCTCTCAATGGAAGTTAATAAATCCAGCTTGGCTCGCTAGCTTGTTTAAGGTTTAAGTTATGAATTAAATGAGTTAATTTAAATTAATTTAAAAATATTATTTGAATAAAAATAAATTAAAAGATATTATTTCAAAAAAAATTAAAAAAAATCAAATTAATTTTGATCAATCAATTTGATTTAATTAGATAATGGATTTGTTAGAGAATAATATAAATCATATTCTTAGAACTTCACCCAACAATTTAAGCTGTTAAGTGGAGATGGTTATTTGATATGGTATTAGAGCTTTCATGACTTAAACGGTCACGAGTTTAAATTTCATCATTTTTATTTATTTGATAAAAATTAAACACGAGGTAATATAGATTTGTGCAAGTTTCAAGCCCAAAAGGCTTTCAATTGAAAGGATGTATTAGAGAATAATATAAATTATATTATGTGATCTTACTTAACAGCTTAAGCTATTAGGTTAAAATGGTTCTTTAACAGGATTGACCCATCAAGTCGATCGAGTCAAATGAAATTAATTTTTATAGTTTTATTAAGTGTTTTTAAACCTGGCCTAAGGTCCAGATCATCCGGGTCAATCCCAATTTTTTATAAATCAAAACGATATCGTTTTGGTTAAAAAAAAGTAGTCAACGGATTACAACTATGTTTTTAATCGGGTCAGTAGGGTTTTTGACTTTTCTTATTTTTTTATAAATCCAGCCCGATTCTAGTCCCAGATCCTAAGTCGAGCTGGATTTTAAAACTATAATTTTATTTGGAATACGGTCTAAATTAGATTTTAAATTACAAACAATAGATTAAACCTACGGTCATGTTTAAGGTTTAACAACCCTAGTGTCTCCATCTAAGAACAACATGGCAGACCAGAAAAACTCCCGTTTTCTCTATTTTCACTGATTGATGACGTGTTTTCGACCATGTAAATAGCCTTGTGTAATAATGGGCCTTGGCCTTATTAACTAGGAATTGCACTCCCTTTGACCCAACGAAGGTCACGGTAAATAACGTCTCTAAAGTTTCGTGAACAAGCCATAATGGGCCACTCTTACTCATCTTCCTCTGTTCAAAGTAATTGCTGCAAACAAAACCCACAAAAAATCTTTGCATTGAATGGGCCGTTTAAAAAACCTAAATGGGCCTAGTTTTTGATGTGTTACTTCAGTCGAAAATATCATCAACAGGCCCATAAAAGGATCTACCTTAGCTTCTCTCTTCCTCCCTCCCTCTGATTTTTCGGTTATTTCTTGACTAGGTGTGTTTCTGCAACTGTGATAGCTTTTCTGGTTACGGTAATCTTAAACCCATGCTGTTGATGAGCTTGTAGGCATCCAGAAATTTTCAGTTTCGAGTCCAAGGAAGGGACATGAACACTTTCTCTAATCAACTAAAATGGAATGTTTAAGTAAAGAAACATCAAGGAGCAGCTGGGACGACCTTGCTCATTTACATTTTATGATCATTATTTCGGTGAACTAGCAGTATGAACTTGTTGAGATGAAGGAGAGGAGTGAAAGAAGAGGCAAATAGCTGATATATCATCCATTGCAATCCCTTTCCTCTTGCGTTTCCAAGCATGGACAGCAGACTGAACTAGACGCTTAGCCGCCTTCGCCTTGTCTGGTGTTGATGATACAATCTCTACTGCTGCTTGATTGGTGATTACATCCCATACCTGAACAATGAAAGCAAGCACAGCAATCTTGTTATGCTTCTTTAGAAATTTGATTTAAGATTCTAAAGCTTAGATATTGAAAACTTGTTCAACTAGCAGACTACTTGTGCATACCCCATCAGTCGCCAGGACAACAAATTGATCCTTGCTAGTTATATGCCTCTGAGTCACTTCAGGAACGGAAATTAGCCCGAAATCCTTTACACAGTAATCTCCGAAGGCTCTGGACATTGCCAGTCCAGGCGAGTCTGCATCTGGCAGCCAAACTCTATGCACACCTGGCTCGTCGTTCAAGCAGAATACGCGGCCCTTGCACTGAAGGATGCGTTCTGCCTCCTCTGCAAACAAGATGAACGTTGCTGTAAGAATGACTTGTTTAGGTAGCCTTTCTTGCTGGATTAGAGTGACGGGGTGGAACTTACGGGGTAAATTAGGTTTGAAATCAACAGTAAGTTGAACTGGTACCAAGCTTCCATCTTCTCCTGTGGTTGCCAATACAGCTCGAGAATCGCCTACATTTGCTACAAAAATGAGTTCACCCTGGCAAAAACATGATCAGACACATTATGTTGCCATCTTGATATAATCTTTACCTATAAAAAATCTTTTCTTGATAGCTTATCGCCCCCATTATTTGGTCTATGAAGGCAATAGAAATATGCAGAAGGAGGTCGGAACTTGAATCACCTGTCTAACAATTGTCAGGGCAGTTGTTCCACTAGAGAATGAATCTATTCTCCGATGCTGCTCTAGCTCCTGATCAACAGCAGCACAAGTCTTCAGGTAGGAATGTTTCCATATGTTGAACCTTTGATGCTTTTTATCCGATTCCAAGTTGATATCCGGATCAAGTGAACATTGAGCAAGAGTCTCCTGCCAATTACTCAGAAGAGACGAAGGCATCGACTCTCGGACTTTTTTCGCCACAAAATGGCCCCATGAACCATGGCCATCGAATATCCCACAGAACATCATGTCTGCTTGACACCCAAATCCCTACCATATAAAGAGAAAAAAGATTAGAACACAATTAGAGAATGCATGTATAATTGTCGATGCTCTATGCTAATCGCTTACCTCCCAGACAATGCAGCAATCCTGATTCACTCCTTTCTCCCCTCTCCTCGAGCAAACTGCTGCAAAATTTTTCGAACCATCAACATTTACATAGCCAGATGACCTCAAAATCATTTCATTCTTTTTTGCATCTTTCACCATTACATCTGCGGCTTCTCTTCCATCACCGTTCCCATTATTCTTCACCTTCCTTAATGAAAATGACCTTGCCAATACATTAAACATGGAGGATAAATGCCCCATGGCCAATGTTTCAATTCAAATGGCCACCACACGCAACAATATGGTATGGCTCTCTAGCTTTTTGTAGACTCAAGTCCCTGAACATCCAAAAAAATATTTAACACATACAGCCATGTATGATGATCACGAGAAAGAAAGGAAATTATAAAGAATTCATTAGAAAGGAAGCTACGCTACAGTATTCCTGACTCAAAATTCTTAGCTGGGACTCAAAAGAATGATTTGTTAGAGTCATTGAAACAAAAAAGGGACATTGTCTGACTCGGAAAGATAAAGAATCTTTACAATTTAATAATAGAAAAAACCAAAAATCTGTGAATCTGAAGCATATCAGTACATCACACGAATATTCAATCTGACATGGAATTCCAACATTGCAATTTGCAGATAGAATTCTGTAGAAAAGCCAAGAATAACAGAATAATAAAGCAACTTGTCATTAAACTTTTCAGGTTATTCCATTACTGTTTGTGTTTGGTTGCTAAGAAAATTCAACCAGAAGGGTAATAATTGAATTTCATCTCTTCTAATATTTTGCATCATCAGCAGAATCCTCAGAAAATAATTAAGAAAGATCAAGTTACAAAAACATGGACCTACTTCAATATCCATGAGGACCATGACAACATACTTGGCATTTGCTGGGATCAAAGAAAAGAAGAGGAAAAGACATTCACACTTTTACTCTTTTTATTCATCACCAGCAAATATAAAGAATGCCCCCTTTTGTTTGTTGGCCAAGAAAATGAGGGGAAAATGCAAAGAGAAAAGGGAAATGACAAAGTGAAAACCAAATTTGGAGACATAAAGTTACTAACACAAACTAAAACTTGAAACAAAATGAACCTTAAAAGATTCAAAGAAATATTTTTTCTTGAACTTTCTGACACTTCTAAGCAACCAAACAAAACCCATATAAGAGATTCATCCAAAAGAAGAAAGAAGAAGCAGCTCATTCAAGCTCCTTAAATCATCCCTTTTTTAACAATTCTAAGCTTTAATTATTTTTTATCCATGACAACACACAAAACACAAAGTGATGTAGCTTGTCATCAAGACTTCCTTCAAGACCTAAAAGGATCCTTTAAACAATAATTAAAGAATGAAGCAAAAACAGTACTACAAGACCTTGAAGCTAAAGAAGAACTTAGAGAGCAAGAAACTGGTGATGATCAACATGCCGGAAAGATAGCATCATCTGGGAGAACTTGATGCAAGGAATGGGAGAAAAGGAGCTAAGAATTCGAGAAAGAGAATATAGAGATAAATCACAGTCCATAATAATGTCCTGATATCTCTTTCTCTCTTTTTATCTTTGTAGAAGATAACAAAGACATCCACAGAGAGAATTCTTTTGTCATACGTAAAAACACAAAAACAAAAACAAAACAGTACTGTTTTTGCTCCAGTAGTATAGACTCTTTTTTTTCTTGTAAAAGACTTTCTCTCGCTTTATTTTTCCTTTTCTTTTTCTATTTACAGAATTTCTGTTAAGTAATCTAATTGTTGTTGTTATGTTATTAAACTTGAACTGTCCTTATAAATTGTCGTCAAAACTTGTTATTTCAGGGTTTGATTTTATCGTGTTTTATAAAAAATAAAGAGACAATTGATTTAATGTGTTCCAATCAAAACCTGATTAATTTTTAAAAAAAAAATAATGTTGTTTTTATTTTTTTAGGAGATTTTTTGGTAATCATTTAGATGGATGTTTGATTAGATTATTGTGAATGATTAGATGAGGTATATATATGATGAATTAGTGGAGATTATTGAAAAAATTGATGGATTTTGATATTTATATTTTATTTTTAATTTTAATTATGACAATTTTTGTGGGTTTTTGATATGGAGATCCTGTTTATTTTTATGTTTTAAAAGTGTTTTAAAAAAAAAATTAAAAATTTTTTTTATTTATTTTAAATTAATATTTTTTTGGTGTTTTAAGATTATTTTAATATACTGATATTAAAAATAATTTTTAAAAACTAAAAAAAATATTATTTTAATATATTTTTAAATAAAAAATATTTTAAAAAATAATTATTCCGTACTTTCAAATAAATTTTCAAAATAAAGATAAAGACATTAAATGCTATTATTCCTTGATGAATGAACTTTTGACTAAAGGTTTTATTGGTGAGG
Organism: Populus tomentosa; assembly: GCA_018804465.1. NCBI lineage: Eukaryota > Viridiplantae > Streptophyta > Magnoliopsida > Malpighiales > Salicaceae > Populus > Populus tomentosa. Next base: position 1,406,545 of record CM031977.1, on the reverse strand, counting down.
TTTCACTCATCGAGTGTGTTTGGTTGAGAAGCAAAGACTACTCCACTTTTATTAAATTATTGTTGAGTTGGATATTTGAATTAATTTGGATCAGCTAATTGAATAATGAATCCAAAAATATTTCAAGATATTACTCTTTCTTCCTCATAAAAGGCTTTTTAAGGTCTGTAATTTTATTTTATTTTATTTTATTTTATTCTCCCATTTATTGACTTAATATATATGCACAACAAAGTAATTTTGGAGTGTCTACCTTATTAAGTTTTAGAATGACATGCATACAGAGTAGCTCCTCTTTAATTTGCTCATAATGAACAGTCTCTTGAGAAATTGAGACCTACAATCGATGAGTTAATTGATCCGAGAAATTTGAAATAATAAATTTTTAAAATTAATTAAATTTATTCTACCTAACTAGATTTTTAATGATTTAGTTGATATTATCCGGTTCAAACCCTACCGGGTTAATATTAAAAAAAAATACTATGATTTTAATAAAAATAATTAATCTGAATTCATTTGATCATCCAAAACTTTTTATTAGTTTATATTTGGGATATTATTTTAACTAGACTTTAATATATATATATATATATATATATATATATATATATGTTTTTTAACCTATATTAATGTTAAAATTATTTTTAAAAAAATTATATATTTAAATATATCTATGAATAAAAATAACTTTTAAAAAACAATATTTTTATTATAACAAACACTTCTTTAATCTCCTCCTCATGAAGTCTTACAGTTACGACCCAAAGATGGGGAAGACTTTTGAATTACAAGCAAGCAAACCTAAAGAAGGTATAGTTGTCATCGTGCCTTCATGCTCTCAGTAGTGCAAAACTTTGCAGGGTGTGTGTGTGTGTGTGTGTGTGTATTAAAAAAAAAAAAAAAAGGAATGAAATGATAAATGTGGAGTTCAAGTGTTCTATCTTTTTCCCCAGGTACGTATAAAATATTTCAGACCTGGAGAATACCAGTTCATGAAGTAGCTAGATAAACATGCAGTGGACCTAGCATTAAGGGGAAAACACTTCTTTATTCGTAGAAATTCATCATGATTATTATCATTATGGTGTTCGCCAAAACATATAAAAGGTGGGTACTTTGCTTCTCAACTACTTCTCAAATTATAATTTCAACTTTGATAGACTGAAAGATTATAAAAAAAATTATTTTTTTTGTGATTATTTCCATTATATACAAATTTTATAAGTGATTTAAAATCCAATTCAATAATAATTAAGTTTTCATATAAAAAAAACAATATTGTGAACAATTCCACTCAAAAGCAACTTAAAAATAATTCGGTTTTTATAATATTAAACCCGATTTAATTCAAAAATTGTATTGGATAGATTAATGCAGGTCAATTAAAACAACTTTTTTTAATGTAATTTTGAAAAAAATTTAAAAAAAATTAAAATGAGTTTTGATCAAATCAACTATGTATCATGTTAATTTGCTAAGTCAAGAAAGTCATATCAGATCAAGTAAATTATATCAGGTTAAGTTTCATCTAGATTTTTAAAAAATCAGCTAGTAATATGTTCTGATTTAACTTATTATACCGGGTTTGATAAAAATACTGCAATATGTGTAGAGATTAAAAAATAATCATAATTATTCCAAAATAAAATATGAATGACCTTGCTGATTCTTTTTTCTACCAAAACTTTAAACCTTGAAAACACTTCGAAGTTGCTAAGAGATTAAGATGATTTGCATGGTTAGTAAATGTCTTTGTTTAAACACTAGAAATAATACCACTCCTAGTATTTCTAACCAAACTTCAATGTTGGACCGACATCTACTTTATACTTATCAAATTAAGTAATCATTCTTAATTAATCATTTAAGCCGACAAATGAAAAGAAATTAAAAAAAATCAGTTGGTGATTTGTCATCCAAGTATAAAGCCAATCGTGACATACCACTTATGCATGGAAAAGAGAATGAAAAAATTCTAAAGGTGTAGCTTAACTAATCAGGTTCTAGATTTATTTTTTAGAAGTCACCAGTTCGAGTCTCATAAATTTCAAAGCTATTAAAGGCTTACATAGTCGTTAACTTTAGAGCTCGTGGAATTAGTCGAAATACACATAAACCAACCCGAACATCCATGTTAATAAAAACAAACAGAATGAAGGATTTGAAAATTAGAGGGAAGAAAAAAATTTATTTAGTTAGTTTATCGAAAAAAACAATTGCTCTTTGGTGTTTATTTATATACTTCCCACATGTTCTTGCTAATGTTATTAAACCCTACGGGTTAACCTGGTGATTAATTAATTTAAAATTTAGCTCAAGTAAAGTTTTACAGTGAATTAAATAGGTGTTAGTGTGATCAAATATAATCTTTTATGATAAACTAAGTTGATGCTAGTGCTAGAAAATATAATTGATTTAATAAGTTAATTTATTATTTAGTTGACCTAGTTTACCTTTTAAATTAACATCATTTTAACTTTTTTTTTTTAAAGATCTTAAAATGATATTGTTTTAGATTGATCTGCGTCAACTCATGTTAACCAACCTAATTCATAACCATTATCTCTTGGATCTAATAATGAACTTAACCGAGCTGAATTTTATAATTATTGGTCTCGGTCCATATCTAATCTCATGACCAACCTAACTAATAATTATGGTCTTGAATCTAGTAATGAACTTAACTGTGATGAGTTAGGTTTTATAACTATTGGTCTTAGTTCGTATCTGATCTTATGACCAACCTAACTTAGGATTACGGATCTCAAGTCGAGCAATGAACTTGACTGTGATAAGCTATGTTTTATAACTATGGTTTTATAAATAAAAAAAATAATAATAAAAAAAAAAACAGGATCATATATGTATACATGATCCTCCCTGAATAAATCCATAAGCCTTGAAAGCCCGTGCATGGGAATAGGATAGGGTCAGTGGGTTACCAGTAAAAGAGAATGGCAGACCTTTACCTAATACCACAGAAAAATCTCAGATACCTTTCAAAGTGGCTTCAAAAAGCTTAGGAGCCATTATACGTATATGGTGATGATCTCATTGGGTGGTAAGGACCAAGGACTCGGATTGCCCCACACGACCAGCTAGAATAATATTGTCACTTTGAAAAAAAAAAAATATATATATATATATATATATATATAAACAGCCAAGGATATTGCAGTGACAAATATATAAACAGCCAAGGATATTGCAGTGCCAGGGATATTGCAGTGACTTTATATATTGTCACTGCAATATCCTTGGCTGTTTCTTTTCCTTTCTCTTGCAGATTTGAAGACCTCTAGCTAGCCTAACCAGGACTCAAAGACCCATGTTCCTGTGGGTCCATGAAGGAGAAGAGTCGCCTTCGAAATCTTGGCAGATGACTCCAATCGATCTAGCCCTCATGAGACTGTATTGACTGGTGGTGGCTAAACCACGACATGTGAACCCTTGCCCTACTGCTGCTTGTTTTACGATGCACATTACTGTTTCCAACCTCCTGTAACACCACATGATTGACAAGTCGGTGCAAAAGAGGAAGGACTGCATGCGCTGATGATCAGGTAGGGACCCACTACTGACAAATAAGAAGTTGACACGTAACACCAACAATCACATGTGGGGCGGTGCACTGGAAAAAGACAAGCAAGTCTCCAGAGAACGAGTCAATGATGACTCCTTTTTTCTTATTGGTAGGTGAGGGCTCCTAATTGTGATTTAGAAGAGAAATCTAGAGATTATTGTTTTTAATTGAGTGGTAATCTAAGGTTTAGCTTTTTGATTGGATAGTGGAGATTATGAGTGACCCATCAGTGCTTAAGGGGTCATGAGTGGTGACAAGATACCATCCACCAATGGGCACAATTGTCCAATTGAAATTGAAGAAATTGGTTTTGGTAAAGACTTTGCATGTCATTTAGAGCGAGGTCACTGTCATAGGATTCCAGAAACTGTTAAATTGCTGGTTATGTGACTGTGAAATACTTGATTAAAAGATATTAAAATAGTTGTAAGAAATTGCTGGGTTTTACCTATTAAAATCCCTAGTTTTAGTTGTTGTATCGTAAAAGTTAATTGAATGGTGACTCAGCCAGCTTTTATCAATATCAAGATACTGTTGTTTTAGTGGGGGTTTTTTTTAAAAAAAAATGAAACATAGCATTTTGAAAAGAAAAAAAAATTATTAAGTTGAATGATGTAGTATCATTTGATTTTGATTTGACCTTTTCAAAAAATAAACATATCCATAGTTTCATTTAGATCTAACTGATTCAATTAATCACAGTTTAATTTATTAAATAGCTTGAAATTTAACAGGATTAAAGTTCAAAATAGTTTGAAAAAAAAACAAATATAGCTACTTCTAGGTTGGTGAGGCACTAGATTGACCCGTTATGCCAATACAAGTTTAATGACCCTGGATATTAATGAAAACGTGTTTGATTTTTATTTTTTTCAGGGTACAATAAAATCCTACCTTCAAAACCCCACTTCGGTACTTTGCCAGCTCACACACAGATTCTCGACAACAGCAAAAAAAGGTTTGAATTTTGAATGACATTTTATGTAAATTCCTCGAAGATGCTGGAATCCCTCTCCTTGATAACACTTTCATGACAAGTAATCCACAAATCTAATCCAAAGTTCCCTCGCGACCATGGAACATAACAGGATGTTAGAAAGGGATTGCATGAATATTCTAACGAGGGGAACTGATCTCAAACGTCCAAATGCTTGTCAACTCAAGAACATGGACCTCGTCAAACAAAGTGAGAAGCGGCAAATTATCATGAAAAAATGGTGCACAAGAGTTCTTTAGCACAAGTGTACAGCCAACGTAGATTGGGATTTCAAGTTCTATAAATGGGCATCTGTCAGTTTCTTGATCTAATCAATGCCTGCTCTAGATTTAGCATCCAAAAAAGCGGGAACGGTTTCGTCTAATCAATCATGATTATGAGGCTTAGGCAGTATGATCATAGCAAGATTTCTCCTAGAACTGTCCACATATAGAAGCCAGACCAAGGCAGAGAAGTTGGCAAGATGCTGCGTATAGAAGATGAGTGTTATCATTGTGAAGATCATCTGCCAGTGATCACAAATTCCAAGTTCCTATGGCAAAGCATGGTTAGAGACCATGTTTGTCTCTAGCTATCATTGCATAGAAGCATCTTCACCTAAACAAGAAACAACCTCATGTAGCTTGCAGCCTTGCCCTATCACATGACATAATGACAAGAGCTACTGGACAAATTAAACGGTGCTTAAGGAATAAAGATGCAGGCAGTTCTATTTAAAAGAAATTCGTGTTTATTCATTTGAAAGAGTGTAGAAAGATTAAAAACGGAGTCTATTCCATGATTTCACTAGTGCCGTAAAAGTAAGCACTTTTATATTTCTTAAGGGTTACCGTGCTGAACACTGTAGCTGTTCCCTTTCAGGCTTGTTGCTGTGGATATTTGATGAGCAAGGAATATGCAACAAAGACAAGTAGAAGTGTAGAACCATAAGCATTTCTAACATTGATAATTGCCAGCTTTTAAATATTCATTTCTTGCAAAAGTTGGACACCAAAAAAAAAAGCTAGAGGAAAGAGGAATCAGCTCCTGGATGTATATATGACGTTCCAGAAATTTACATTGATACGTTTCGTTGTGAAAGTATTTTGATGGATCGGTTCAGCATTATGACAGTTTTAACTAGTTGAATTGTTGAGGTGATCAGCTTGGAACTGTCTTAATAGCTGGAGAGACTGACGATAGAGGCTAAGGTCAATGCCATCAACAATCCTGCCCACACGTGCCTGCAAGATTGCCTGAAACAAAACCTGAATCCATTGAGCATTATGGGAGCAGAGGGACAGAGAGACTGTTACAGCCAGCCCCCAACTTAATATCAAACTCTTACCTCGTTATCAGGTTGAATGAGGAGCTCGCCAATGAACTGGTAGGTGGAGCCTATTCGAAAGCTGATGTCTCTTAGGTGTTGAGTGTCAATCTTCAGAGTGGCATTTCCATCAGCAACTACAGCTATGGCTGTCTCCACAATATACTCTTGTAGCCTGGGAGGAAACAACAGATTGAAGTTTCCAATAATGATTGCAGAATAAAATAATCAACTCATGATAAGACAGCAAATTCAATATATGTGGTGCAACATTCAATATCTCCTACCTTTACAACCAGCACTTAGTTGGAGAAGCAGTACAGGAACGTACACTATTGAACTATCTATAATGATTGATCTTGCCTGGCATCCAAGAACCTAAGTAATATCGATAAAAGTGAAAGATTTGCCCCAAGCAGAATATTCATAACTCGGGACACATGAAAATGAGTAGAATCACAATTTTTCAGCATGAATATGATTGGATAACGATCAGTTTAACATCATCCACACAAAAATATCTAGAAAACTACAAGGCATCCCTCTTCACAATCAGACCTCCTAAGCAAGCAAAGAACCCCTTTAACTGTAAACAAACAAGAGATGGCATCAGATATGGCACTACCATGCACATGTAATAGGCTTCAGGCAGCCCTCATGCTAAACTAATTTGGCGGGAAAAGGAATGTTAGTCTATTGGCCTTGATTAAGAAGAAAGCCCTCGGAAGGATAGGCGTCTGATGGATTTTTCTTCAGGAACAAAAACAATAACACGGTATTGGGGGGGGGGGGGGGGGTGTGGGGGGGGGGGGGGGGGGTGTGGGGGGGGGGGGGGGGGTGTGGGGGGGGGGGGGTTTGGGGGAATGAATTACTGTCATGGCACAAAAATGAGAACGTGAAGAAACCAAGATATAATCTAAGGAGCATGTTTGTGAATATTGCACATGTGCATCTGCATATGAAACATGTTATTTCATTCATGTAAAAGGAAGATAAGGATTCTGAATAACTCCTTTCTTTGATGTGTTGTGATGCGAAACAATGAACAAAAAGAATTAAAACAGAAAAGAAAAAAGATTTAGAGAAAGAAGCTAAGAATTAAAAAGCAAAGAAAGGGAAAAATCAGGAAAAAAAGAGAATTCAGGAAGGGAAAAGTTTGTCATTAAACCCTAACTAGAAAAGTAAGATATAAATACTAAAACCCTAACAAGAACAAGTGATTGGGCTTATAACCCACTAAATAAAATACCCAACAACAATTAAATCAAACCCAACAAATAAAGTCTAATTAATAAACTTCAACTAAAAATTCAAATAAATTAAACCAAAACATAAGCTAAAGTCCAATCTCTCAATGGTTTGATCTACCCTCCACCATCTCATCTATGATCATACGAGTTCGTAAACAATGTCTCAGGTCTAGTGTCCCCACCATGTTGTTTTCTGCAGCCAAGGTTGTGTAACCTCGTATTTATTTGTGTGTGTGTCATGACATCAGGTCCTTCCCACTGGTCAAGATCAATTTAAAGTTGTCAGCATCAAATACACTCTGTCCGATTATTTCACTCCACCACCATACTACAATTGCTGATACTAGTGCCACCTCCTCGCCATGCCAAAACTACCTCTTCAATGCCATGACTATCACCTACATGGTGACAGAAAATGCAACCTTGATATCTCACCAACGACTCCTATTCTACCTTGCTGCTACAAAGCAGTTGTCACCAAGTCCACAGCAGGTCCATTTCCTGCTCGCCAACATCATTTCTATGATCAGCTCCTTTTCGGTCAATTGTATTGCATCTCCACCTTGACATTGCATCATCACATCAACCTAGTTGTCAGTATCTTGTACAACTCTTCACTATCAAACCCTCGCATCCAAATCCCCTCTCAACACAACCCCATTGCTGCCACTCCCTTTACCACAACATTGCAATGATCACCTGTTTGCCACTATAACCAACCCATTCTCACTTCCATCTCGCTTTATCCTCCAACTCGCTACAGGACTGCAATTGAAACCCTCCTTCAAATACAAATACCACTTTCTAGTTTCTACCCATAACAAGTGTCATTCAAACCTTATGGAACACTACTTGTGACACTACTATAAGCGTTGCGGATATTCTAGGGGATTCTCTCGGAGTCCTGGCCAGAAATGCAGACCCCTCTAGAATCCTATTCAGAAACAAACAGCTAATAGTATCCACAAACAGTCAAGTCAGAAATAAATACACGCAAAAGACAGAATTCTTACTTTCCAGTGACTCTGACCGAAGCTCCCTGCTTAAAAAAAGGTGAAGATGGGTTGAGTTCTTCTAAAGTCACCAATTCCCCGTGTTTAATTGCCATAGCTGCCATCAAACCACCACACCCTTACTAAAACAAAAAATCCAGATCCTATCTATAAATAGGAAGAAAAAGGAACATAAACTTGCATCATAATTGCGCAAAATCACACTCATTCACTCTTGACACTTGAATTACAAGTACTCAATAACCCAAAAGCCAGGATATTGACCAGAAAAACCACCAACAATGAATGGCCCTTTTTCCCTTTTGAGCTATAATCATCAACTGAGATACTCACTGGCCATAATCTCCATTAAAACCCCAAAAACCAAAAACATCTATAAGATTAAACCTGGAACAAAACCCAACAAGATGTGCATATCAAGCAAAACCCACTTCAAAAAATGTGCTCAAGAAACTAATCTACAGATTATAACTCACAAGAACAACGATATATGCATATATTAGAGAAATGTCATACCTTGAATTCTTGTGCGGTGTTGAAGCAGAGATGACTTTCCCGGGCAGCACTGACAGCGCGGGAGGGAAAGAGAGAAGAAAGAAGCTATATTTATATAGGGTGAGGGAGCTGGGCTTCTATTTTCGGGCTCAAGGTGAATACGATGTGGACCGAATCTAGTAGCCGGTTTGGTTCCCGGGGGCTCCCCGTTCCTGGATGAGTGGTCCCACGCGGTGCCACCATGGCACCACCATAGATAGATACACCGGTGGTCTCGTTTGATACTGCGGCTAATTATTTTTAAATGAGGAGTTATTGTATGAATTTAGTTTATTGTTTAGAATTATAGACTAGCCAATAAAACACTTCTAGTTGATTAAATTTATCCAAGCCATCGATCTAGTAAATTGTATTTAAAATATGAAATTTTTTTAAATGATAAATTATTATATGAATTTAGTTTATTATTTAAAATTATAGACTAACAAATAAAACACTTATAGATAATTAAATTTATACAGGTCGTCAATTTAGTAAATTGTATTTAAAATATTAATTA